>JARYHS010013630.1:50748792-51392296 GCA_031002005.1 Vandiemenella viatica | reverse complement strand
CCTAATGTTGCACTAGGTTTGAAAAAGTTGTGACTGATATCCTGTACCTAACTGATCCTGCAGAAGAGGGCCTACACCTCTC
Source organism: Vandiemenella viatica (assembly GCA_031002005.1). Classification (NCBI taxonomy): domain Eukaryota; kingdom Metazoa; phylum Arthropoda; class Insecta; order Orthoptera; family Morabidae; genus Vandiemenella; species Vandiemenella viatica. The sequence goes on along the minus strand of JARYHS010013630.1, from coordinate 51,392,214 downwards.
CCATGGCTACTACCTAGCAGCAGAACCCTTTTTTTCCTATTCTTGCCCTGCACGCCCTTATTCCTAAAGGTCTGCTGCATCTTACTTACTCCTACTCCTACATCTACATGAGGCTCTTCTCCTCCTGACTCTGGCAACAGGTCAAACCTATTTTTTCCCACAATTACTGAAGTGTCTGGCTTGTTCATCCTGTTAACTATGATTCTCCTACGACCTGTTACCAGCTCCCACCCATCCTTATCAACTTCCTCCAACCCACTATCTCCACTTTCTGCCTCTACAGCTTGAGCCTCGACAAGCTCAGCCCCCACAGGTTGTGCCTGTGCAGTCTGAGCCTCCACAGGCTGAACCTCCACAGGCGAGGCCACCACAGACCACGTCTGCAGAGGCTGAGCCTCCACAGGACGAGCCTCAAGAACCCTGATCCTTTCACGCAACTCCCTAATCGTTTCACCCATCTCCCACATCCTATCATCCCTAACACACAGTGAACAAAACCATGGGAGAGCCTATAATTTATGATAATCTGACAAGAGAAAACAGTTAAAAATTTCTTCTGGAATCAATAGAGGAAAAAAAGCTACATGCCAAATGCGGGGAGATAGAGGAAAAAGCCATGTGGGGGGGAGGGGGATCACATGAGGCCATAATGGAGCTACGTAGTTTATGGATGCTCCCTTAGCAGTTGTTCAATTTAGATAGTGGGGATGGAGGCAAGGAGAGGATGAGAAAACAATGTAAACATAAATAACAATAGTAATAATGACCAGGTGGTTGCCTTGTGCCTAGTTTGTACTGGTAGGCAAGTTCCCACCTTCTGATTTCATAGGAGCTGCTTCTATTTGGGAGGGCTCTGATAGCACGGACCATGAAATAAGTGTTGAAATTATTCATATCATGGGAGATGGTATAGCTACTGAGTGCTTTGGGTTCTGTATGAACACTTTCTGTCTGTGGCCATTCATTCTCATGGCTAGTGTATTGGTGATCAAACCTATATATGAAGCCAGGCAGTGGTTTCATGTTAACTGGTATATTATACAGAAGTTTTTGCATGTCCTACGATTGGAAAGCTTTCCCCAGTGGCGGTTGGCGAAAGTGGTGGTGGGGAGATGTATGTTGCACATCTGGCAGCAGGGTCTATTGCGCAGGGAAGAGCCTTGGGGTTGACTGTTGGGATAAGGAAGACTGTATTTGTGGACTAGGAGTTGGCGAAGATTAGGAGGCCTGCTGAAACAAGTTCTGGGAGGGGCAGGGAGGATTAGGGGAAGAATAGATTTCATTTGTGGCAGAATTGCAGGAAATCATAACCCTGCCATGAGATTGTTAATGGATTCGATACCTGGGTAGTACTGTGTGATCAGGACTGGACTGTAGTTGGTTTCTGGAGGTTTGTGATGGTTGATGGGCTGAGCAGGTTGTAACGTGTTACGTATCGACTATCTTACCTAAACTATTCAGCAGGAGGCCTATTACATATAATGCAGATAGTAAATAACTTTTATAATCATTTTCAATAGTACATCACTTTTCAGCTCGGAACATAACCTTTATTATGTCGCTAAAATCAATTAGAAGGGAGCCAATCTCATAGTTGTATAGTAAAGAACTTTTATAATCATTTTCTTAGTAAGAAAACACTTTTTAAATAGATTCTAAACAATTTTCATAAAAGACATAAGATTCAAATAAGGTTGTTTTTCAGTCACGATGAAATTTGTTGCATTCATTTCCACTAAGAAAGCAGAGGATTGAGGTGGGTTTTGTGTGCTTTTAAAATTTATGTAAGGAGATATTTCAAATCTAAATAATTCGATCTTTTTAAATAAAAGAGCTAGGAAGATAAAAGTAGGCTTAAATGAGAGATAAAAATTCATTTAATAACAATAATATAACAGTTCAAAGGTAACTTGAAATTTAAAGGGAGAAAAATGGGTTTTAGTATCGACATGTGATGGCATCACCATGTGTGACTTTTAGAAATGAATAGCTCTTAAACGAGAATAATTACGAGGAAATTTGTCATGGCCAAAAAGATTGGGAGTAAATTAAACTATAAAATATTAAAATTTTGAGGAAATTCGAGTAAAATTAGTGTTCCTCAGGAATGTGGGACTTTAGTAATTCACCAAAGAAATGTTTTCCCATGGGAATATACCATTGTTCTATGGCAATTCAGCAATAGATAAGCCAAGGCTATAAAAAGCTAACCAGTGCAGGCAGCCTCAAGCAGTTTGGAATAGTTTTGGTTGTAGTCTTGAGAGGCAGTCTAGCAGATACAGTTTTGAAGTTAGCAGTACGTGTCGCATCACGAGGTAAAATTCAAAATGTAACTACTGAAAGTTCAACTATCTCACCTCGGAACAAGCTCATGGACTTTCTCATTCACTTTAAGGAAAATTCAAGTTAAAATCAATGAAAGTACTTTTTTTATGATGGTTTAAGGAGTTATTAGTAGCAGTGGTTAAAACTACCACTAAGCTCACTCTGAACTTTGGGGTGCAAATACAAGTACGTTTGCCAGAGTGAATGCTTCCATACAGTGTTGTGCCTTGGAGGATAACCTGCATCTTCATATGTGAGTTCGAAGTTCGATATGCCTTAAATGTTTTCAACAAAAGTAATCTGATACCAGTTTTAACTTGATAAAACTTTCAGAATATATTTAAATTAGTAACTACAGTGACTTTCTTTCATTTATTTATTTATTTATTTACCTATTGCAAGGTAAAATAATAGCTTGGAAGCCAGTCAAAAGAACATTAGCCACTTCGAGAAAAGGTATCAGTTATACAGGCAACACGATCAAGTTAACGAGTAATGTTTGAACCCCAACCAAGCAAATATTCGTGACAGTTGTCTGTGAAAGCTTTTTGTTATCCAGAGCTGGAAGGTAGTTGTGCGATATCAATGCTTGTGAAACGTTTGAATACCACATGAGGGACTGCTGGCTGGAGCATATACGACTACCCAAAATGCCAAGACTGTAGGAGGAGAGAATTTCTGGCATGGTACAGATGGCAAAATGGAGATAATGTTGAAGGTTGATGGTTTCGATGTGGACTGAGGAGTTGCGGTAGCCGTTGGAGGGGGAACAAATCCACATCCAAGAATGTGGTCTGGGTGTGGGAGTAAGTAATTACAAATTTCAGCTTCTGAAAGGTATTAAGACGGTTCATGAAATTTAGAAGATTGTTTTCCCCATGTGATCAGATCATAAAAGTATCATCTACAAATCTGAACCATATGTGGGTTTTGAGAGGAACTTTTTCCAAAAATGTCTGTTCCAGAGGGTCCATGAACAGGTTAGCTTAAGATGGAGCCCAAGGCAGTGTCATAAGTTTGGTGATAGATGTTGCCTTTGAAAGAGAAGTAGCTATTGTTGGGTATCAGCTGGGCTAATTTGATGAGGAAATAAATCATAGGGATGGTGCTGATCAAGAAAATGTTCCACAGCATTGAGGCCATGCCAGTGTGGGACATTTATTTACAAGGACATTACATGAATCACTACCAGGAAGGAGTTGGAGGGAAGAGGTGTATGTACTGTAGAAAGGCGGAAGAGCAGTGTTGAGTGTCCTTGTGGAAGGGTAGCTGACAGACTATAGGTTGTAGGTATTGGTACAACAAGGCAGAGATGCGTTCAGTTGGCGATCCATAAATTGCAACAATACGTCATCCTGGATTGCCAGGCTTATGGATTTTGGAAAGGATGTAAATGGTAGGCATGTGTGGATTTTGAGGAGTAAGAAGTGAAATGAATTGTGGAGTAAGACCCTGGAGGGACCCACTAAACTGTATACATTCTTGTGTTTTCTTGTTAACATCAGGTTGAAGATCTTTGGTGAGATGGCAGCAAGTGCGTTCCTGTCAGCAGGAAAGATTATGAGAGCTGGGTTGGTAGAAAATTGTTTCCTGACATGGGTTTCGGCAGGGCTAAGACCACTGGTGTTCACCAAGGATTTCAGGACAGTAGGCGAAGCCAAACTAGTGGACAACAAATCCTCGAACATTTGGAGGGATTGGTTTTGGGGACGAGGTGTCAAATGTGATTAATGGTTTGAATTTCTAGAGGCTGGATTCCAGGAAGTCCTGTGTCTCCAGTTCACAGTGGCACCACCAGCGGAGTGTACGACAGAATAAAAAAAGACATGGAATAGGGTGGCATGGTCATATGTAGGTGTAGGTGAAAAGGTGAGGCCTTTGGAGAGTATGGAGTGTTGGGATTCAGATAGTAGTGATATATTTACAACTGACAGTTTAAGCTTGGAAGTAGGGCTTAAGTGCAGAGAGCGAGGTGCGAGCTTTAAAGGGGAAGGTTTAGGTAGGAGTTGGGCAATGGACAGTTTTGCGGAAATCATGGGAGGCTGCAGTTTTGATTGTTGGACAACTGGCTGGCAGGGAAGAGACTGTCCCACTTCAACAATTTTAACAACTTACACAAATGGTTCTTCTGGGCATGCCTACTGATGGAATTAACCAATTGCTGTAAAAACTGCTGTATAAATGGAGTTACTTGTGGGGATGAAAGCACGAGAATTTTGTGAAGGGATAAGAAGTGCCCAGAATGTTGGTTTGCCAGAATGGTACAGGGTAAGTGGACCAAAGATTGTTTGTAGCTGAAGGCACATAGGACTGGATGAGCTTGCACGCGACAACCAAATAATATTGGCAGTTTGACTGCGAGACCATTTGGGGGTATGTTGAAGGAGAGACATGCTTTTATTCGGTGAGGCAGTCTCCCACAACACCCATCCTCCATAATGATTTCCTCTTTATAAAGGGCTAGACCTGAAAACTCAATATCACCTGTGCTTTTGTCCGTTTTGTGTGTTCCCACCCCACATACATCTAAAGGCAAGGGGTCATTCATTTCCCTATCCTATTTTATATTTCCTATACTTATTATTTGTGCTTAAATTTCAGGGATATTTTAGTTAAAATGATTGTCAAAACTTACACGACATGTATCCACATTGGGCTCACCACCAGCACAGATAAAACTTTTATGCAGCCTGAAGTATCGGCCAAGTCTAGTAGTACGAAGTTGCTGCTGGCAAGAGTCATGGTCAACTATTGGCAATTCTACTTTCTTCAAACTTGTCTGAAATGTCCCAGCATCTAAACACAGAAAAATATAGTTTATATCTGTTTTATAGACAATAACAAATAAATAAAGTGACACCCGAAGTTGAAGTATTTTTTCATTTCCATTTAAATTTTCATATGATGTCTCAAAACTAAAAATTTCAGTTTTTTTTTTGGCTACCTAAGCATCATAGAAAACTATAATCAGAAGAAAAAATAGTTGGTTTGGAAAGGATAAACTATTTATTACCTGTTGTGAAAAGCACACAAAAAATTTAATTTACCATAAACAAATAAGTAAATAAAATAAATTTTAAGGCAGCAGAAGCATGATACATGAGAATGAGATAATCGATTAAGATGTTTGCCTGCACGCAAGGTTTTGGCTGTACAGCTGATGGAATATAAGTTGTAAACAATTCAATAATTTCCAATAAAACTGAATACAATATTCTTCCAAGGTATTATCTACCCAGTGACAGCATATTAAACTACAAGTAAGCATTTTCCTGTGAACCTATTACTTTCCGAATTATGTGCAATAATGGATTATTGATCATGAAGCAAAATACAACCAAAATTTTCAAAATGTTTCCATATATTGAAAAGTGTGTCATACCACATAAATTAAAACTTAAAGAGACTTTGTGGGGAACATTTTTTGCTAATGAAATATACTGATTGACAGACATCGGGTTCACATTTTGATCTCATTCACTTGAATTTTTAATGTTTAATTGAAACAAAAAATTATTTTTGAGGGATTTAATAATATTTTCAATTTCATTTTGACTGGTGGGAAATTGAGACATAGGTGCAGTTTTTGGTGACAAGGATTTAAGTATTGCTATAGCATCCATATTTCCAATATATTTTCCTTTTATTTTTTCAGCAACTGTTAAGTAGTTATTGAAAGCACTTCCTACATAAGAGGGGTCATTTACAAGTTTATCATTAACGCTTATAGATATAGCTTTATGTTCAAGGGATGATACAGTTGTTTCTCTTTTAATAATGTTCCAAACACTTTTTATCTTATTATCTGAACTACTAATCTCATTGTTTATGGCCAAATGTTTAGATTCTTTAATTACTTTGGTTAAAATTCTACATCAAGTTTTGTAATGTTGTCTGAGAAGCATATTATCAGTATTCCTAACTTTTCTATATAATTCCCTTTTATGTCTGCAAGATGTTTTAATACCAACTGTAACCCAATTTTTGTTTACTCGTTTTTGACCAATTGGAGCTAGTTTTGTAGGGAGACACTTTTCGTAAATTTCCAAAAACCTTTGGTGAAAGTAACTGAATTTATTGTTTACCCCTTTTAATTTATAAACAGTGCTCCAGTCCTCATTGAGAAGTTCATCATTTAATGTTTTTATTGAATTGTTCTTTAATGGCCTAACTCTGACAAATCCTTTTTGTTATTTTCATTTCCCACAACATCCAAAGTAATTATTTGAGCATTATGGTCTGACAAACCATTTTCCATTGGAATTGTTCCATGTATTTCTAATTTATTGTGCTCTACAAAAATGTTATCAATAATGGTACTACTATCTTTTGTGTAAGGACGTTATGGATTTTGTTATAAGGCTAAATCAGTGTCTGCCATAGTCAAATTTCATCCCTGTCCCATATACATTTATTTGCAGGATATTTTTAGTGCTATGGGGTTTATAGTTTTCGATATTTCACTGCAACATATTGATATTATCGTATAAATCATATAAAAATATTGAGATAAATGTCAATATAATTACAAGGAAAGGGAAAATGACTCATCACTCACCAAAGTTGAAGGCAGCGACGAGAGAAGAACATATATAATGAACACACAAATAAACTCAATATTTCGGTTATTCAACCTTATTCGTGATGAGGAAAATGAGTCATGAGGCTCGGGAGGTGTGCACACACCGAGGGTTGCTACATGATAAATGTCAAAATTTTTGATCCAATATTATTGGTTCAGGAGGATATAATTTAACTTTGTTTGGATAGCATTTAAAAATATTGGCATTTTTATAAGTGTTTGGAAGTGAATGTTTGAGGCTATGTTTGTTTGATATTATTTTGTTTATTAACACTGTGAAATATTTTTATTAATGTGATACATTAATCATCAGAAATTAATAATCATTTACAATAGCCAACAACACATCGACATTGATGAATACAAGTACATGGAGTTTTCCGTTTCTGCTCCGTCCTGACAATAACTGTTAAAAGTAATGATTTCTTTCCGTATTATTATGTATTTTCTATGCGATTTTCTTGTGAATACATAGATTATACCTCAGTCTATAATTAATTGTGGTAGAACAATAAATTTAAACAATTTTACCAAAGCTGAATCATTCCTTCAAGTCTTGAGAGCATGTCTTCGATCACATATCAAATAAACTATGCTATAATAGTATATATGTTTGGTTGTGTAGATATATCAATGTTATGCCAATTAAGACTTTCCAAATTGGCGAGAGCAATCTCACTGGACAATGTATACAAGGTGTTACAAAAAAGGTACGGCCAAAACTTTCAGGAAACATTCCTCACACACAAACAAAGAAAATATGTTATGTGGACATGTGTCCGGAAACGCTTACTTTCCATGTAGAGCTCATTTTATTACTTCTCTTCAAATCACATTAAACATGGATGGAAACACACAGCAACAGAAAGTACCCAGCGTGACTTCAAACACTTTGTTACAGGAAATGTTCAAAATGTCCTCCGTTAGCGAGGATACGTGCATCCACCCTCCGTCGCATGGAATCCCTGATGCGCTGATGGCAGCCCTGGAGAATGGCGTATTGTATCACAGCCGTCCACAATACGAGCACGAAGAGTCTCTACATTTGGTACCGGGGTTGCGTAGACAAGGGCTTTCAAATGCCCCCATAAATGGAAGTCAAGAGGGTTGAGGTCAGGAGAGCGTGGGGGCCATGGGAACGAAACTAAAATGAGCTCTAACATGGAAAGTAAGCGTTTCCGGACACATGTCCACATAACATATTTTCTTTGTTTGTGTGTGAGGAATGTTTCCTAAAAGTTTGGCCGTACCTTTTTGTAACACCCTGTATACTAGTCTATCCTTTTTTTACTTCGATGCAGGATTAAATACAGATCTCTTAAGTTTAAGATGTATGTAGAAGTAGTAAATGATGTGTGGTTTCAATAAGATTTTCTTTGGTTCCAACTGGCATTGCAACCCAATCAGAACCACTGATTAAGGTAACAAACAGCAATAATAAAATATTAAGGTTGATACCAATAAGTATCATGCAGTGATAGCTTAAAATTAGGAATAACAGTGTGCCATGAAACCTTTGCCTTCTTTCGAAGGTATTAATTTCTACTTTTGCCAACTTTTTGGCACATTTTTACATGTAAACGGGGATAATTACTTCTTCTTCACGGATATACCAAAAGTCCATTCCATCAACAGTTGTATTTTAATTTTTATTGTGATAAGCTAATGCTCTGGTGGCAATTCCCCTAGTTATCTAATTACCCCTTACTATCATATATATTATTTCTATAAGGTGTTTTTTTGTCACACGCCAACATCTCCCTTGATAACTAAATGTATGAATGAGGTATCATTAAAGCTTAAGGTCTCCACTTTGATCACATCATATTTTAAGACATGAATTTTTCAGAATTTCTATCCTTAAAGGGCAAAAATATCGTTATTTTAATAACGTATTTATTTTCACTAGCCATTTATCTCCCTTGATATTCAATCAAAATTGAGAAATGAGGAATTATTTCTGAGATTAAGGTCTTTACTTTGGTCAAATCATATTTTAAAAAAGGAACTTTTCCTAATTCGACATTTAGAGGTCAAAAGTAACAATATTTCTACAACGCGTTTTTGTGTCATGAGTGATTTATCTTCCTTGATATCCTACCAATATAGATAAATGAAGTATCATTTTAAAGATTAAGATCTCAGCCATGGTCACATCATATTTTATGGAATTCTTGTAATTTGACCCTTAAAGGGCAAAATTATCATTATTTCCATAACATATTTTTTTTTAATCATGAGCCATTTATCTCCGTTAAAACAAAAATAGATAAATGAGCTATCATCTTAGAGATTAAGGTCTCTGCTTTGGTTACATCATTTCGTAATAAATGAAATTTTTCGGAATTTGATCCTTAAAGGGCAAAAGTAATAACTGTAAAAGTCGTGCGTGTGGACAGTTCATTGCCTAACCATTGCTGATAAATTGACTGCCAATGGATCAGTGACACATAGTATGGATTTTTTCAAAACAGGCTTCCAAGAAAAATTTAACACCATGTCTGTAAATTTAGCTACTCCAGAAGAAATAAGGAAAATTATCAGGTACCTTAAGAGCAAATACTCAAGTGGTTATGATGGGATTTCCAGCAGATTAATTGCACTGTGCTCCACAGAATTAAGTAGTATACTAAGTTATCTGTTTAATATATCTTTACTTCAGGGTACTTTTCCAGAAAGGCTTAAGTATACTGCAGTTAAACCACTCTACAAAAAGGTAAATCAGCCATATCGAATTACCATCCTATTTCATTACTAACAGCCTTCTCCAAAGTTTTTGACAAAGGAATGTACAACAGAGTTTATGAACACCTTTAATAATACTCTGACTAAATCACAATTTGGTTTTCAATAGGGTCATCAACAGAACAAGCTGTATTTGCATTCACTGACAATATTTTAGAAGGAATAAATGATAAATTAATTCCTGTGGGAATTTTTTGTGACTTATCTAAGGCATTTGACTGTGTAGATCATAAAATTCTGATACAGAAATTAAAGTATTAGGGGCTAGATGGCATTGTTAATGATCTACCCTGTGTTTCATCTAAAAACTCAAAATTTGTCCAATTTTCAGATGACACAAACATAGGAATTAAAAATACTTCAGATTTATCTACAGAATATATTTCAAAATATGTCTTTGAACTTATTAATAAATGGTTTACAGCTAATGGCTTGTCTTTACTTTGATAAAACTCAATATATGCAATTCAGTACATCACACAGATTAACACCAGATATAGACATAAAATTTGCAGGCCACTCCATTCAAGAGGTAGAGTGTGAAATTTCTAGGTTTGCATATTGATCATAATTTAAATTGGAAGGTACATGTTTCTGACTTACTAAGTGATTGGGTGCAGTTAGATTTACAATTCATACATTTTCTGCTATAGGTATGAGGCAGCTAGTTTATTTTGCTTATTTTTACTCATTAATGTCATATGGAATAATATTCTGGGGCAATTCTACCTATGGAGATAAAGCTTACAGAGCCCAAAAGTGAGTAATAAGAATTATATGTGGAGTTAGCAATAGAACTTCATTTATAGAGCTATTCAAGAAGTTAGGCATTTTAACATTGGTGACTGGGTATGTATTCACATTATAAAGTCCTTTGTAGTCAGAAATTATACTTAATGAACAGCAACGGTCCCAATACACTACCCTGTGCACTCCCATATTTACTTCCACAACATTACTTATTGTATCAATATTATTGATGATATCAATTTATTCTATTTTAGTTCGATTAATTTGAGAAACCGGTCAGCGTATCTTTCAAACTTATTACTTAATCTACGAGGCAGAAAATACCTCCAGCATACACTATTCACGTACCTGCGTTAGATGTTCCCCAGCCGGTTGCGATACATCTCTGCCCATTTAGATCAATGTTCGGCGGTGGTAGACAAGCCACCTCAACGTTTGGCCTCTGGTTGAAAGGAGCATTCAGGAAAAGCAGTGCCACGTCGTTAAAAAGAGTCCTCAATTCGAACTCTGGGTGTTTCACAATTTTGATGACACGTCGGTCTTGATGCTCCACTGGCTCCGAGTCCAAATTTACGTCCCATTCACCTGCTCGCACCTTTAAATCTGACGGCAGGATCCTGAAGCATAACACCACCTTCCTTTAAGAAATATTCCTTCGATACAAACGAATTATTTATTAATAGTATCATATATTCCATTACATAAAATCCAATAATTACATAATATCCAATCATCTACCTGCGACTGGTGAATCTTTGCTCAAAGGCGTTTTGTGTTATTCTGTTTTATGAAATATAATGGTGTCAGGTTGCTCCGGGAAACCATAACCAAGGACCTACTTTTACACTTTTCTTTTGTAGATAAGGGACCGTGGATTGGAACAAATTTCCGATGGAAATGTTGAACAATTACCTGAAAACAGTGATAGAATTTAACGTAGACCTGATATGGCTAAAATAAGTTATATTTTCTTGTGGCTTAACCTGCTGAAAGAGTTACTATTTGCCGCACTTTCCGCCACTATCGTGGCTTAACCTAACCTAATATAACAATATCGTGCCTTCCTTATTAATGGGCATAGTTTGTTACTATAAAATTTGTTTCCTCCTACACAGGAACCACCAGCGAAAATGTTAACCGGGATAGTTTTCAGACCCCATCAGACAGGTGAATCACCGCCACGGTTATGTATGCCCTCAGTACGCGCTCATTGCGGGGAGATTTGGAATTTAACACAGAACCTTTCCTACCCTGCTGGCTAAATCCCCAATGATGAATATAGGCCCGTTTACACGTACGCGCCAAACTGGCGGTTTGGAACGGCGCTCCGGACTGCCGCGCCGGAGCGTGAGGTTGGACCTGTCGCTCCTGGAGCGTGCGACCGAAAAATGGTCAACACTCCAGTTGCGCGCGCTCAGGACTGCGGGTTGGAGCGTACGCTCCAAAAATGACCATTATCCCGTGGCGCGTGGACTTTCCGCCGGGTTGGAAAGTTTTGTAGACGTTCCAGCTTGCAAACATTCGGTTTTCAGGTCGTTGTTGTTTTTGTTAGTGCTTGTGTTTATAAGTGTATTTAAAATATCCTCTAAAAGAAATGACAAACTGAGCAATATGAGCTGCTTTACATTTTTTTTTGGTACAGAATATTAAATAAACAAAGGGTATATGGGCGGAATGATGGCACGAAACTAGAGATCTATATGGACACATGCCTCTTTAGTGAGAGCAACGGGAAAATAACATGACCGAAGATGATTTAAAAATTTGTCTACGAAACTACAATTCCATATATAACTACATTTTAATAATAATAATATTTAATTAAATTGCAATGGAGCGCACGCCCCTGTGGCAATTTCACCTACACACCCATCTTCCCCCTTTCCTGCACCCACCTACATTTGCCCTCTACAAATTTTAACTGTAAATTCTTTCAACGTTTTTCGTAAATTGTTAATCATTTCCCTTTGTAGCTTATTCCAATCCCGGACACCCTTACCTAAAAAGCTGAAGTTAAAGTTAGTATCTCCACAAATATCAAACAAGACACAGTCCTACTCTTCGTTTTTTTGGCAACTGGAATATCCCTCCAAGATTTGAAATTGCTTGCATATATTTTTCTCAAATGTTTTCGAATTGCCGCCGAGTTTCTTGAATCCTTTCAGTGACGAAATCATTGTTTTCACTTTCACATACATTTAACCTGCTGAATCCTACTAACTAATCATATTTACGATTTTTTAAATTTTTATTTTTGTAGTCATTTGATTTAACCTTCCAAAAACATAGAAAATTCTTGTAAAGTTCTATAAATCATTCCAAATTATCTCTTGACCACATTTTTCAGATTTAGATTTTTATCTGTTTAAAGCAGGGTAAAGTTAAATAAAGTCACCCAGAAATTCGAACCAACAACGAACTTGTACTGACGCATCAAGACTGCAGACCGACAATGCACGTCCTAAACACTAGGCCCCGTTAGACCTGCGCGCCAGATGTGCGCATTCGGAGCGCGCGCCAGGCCTCTCTGACCACCGAGCATTTACACGTAAAGGATTGATGCGCGCGCCTGGAGCGTACGCTCCAAAACCGTCGGAAAAACCGTGCGTGTAAACGGGCCTTATTTCTTCAAACACCGAGGCTATAGCGGAGCGATCACCAACTTCAGCCAACGGGGACAGAACCTGGTAATCGTAACCGGAAAAAGGGAACAAGGAACATTTTACCGTCTAATCCGAACAGCCGAGCGCCTTTGCGCATTTCAGATTAATCAAACCCGTGGAATTCTTCGATTCTAGTAGTCAACTAACATTACCACTAATAGAATAATAATAAGCTAACAAAAGTTTTACAGATTCACAATTTTCACCCATTTCTTCTCTCTTTTCACGAATGCCGTAACATTAGATAAAAGGTAACATACATAATTACAGAAGAACTGGATAACCATTACAAGAAAATGTTCGTATGTTGATGAGATTTTTCGTAAATGGAGCATCAGTGTGGCTTTAATTTCTCTGGGAATCACCTGTGACAAGAACTCCACTTTCTGGTTTACGGAGTTAAAAGATAACGATAAGGAACCTAAGTGGTCATCTCTCGATAGTATAGGATGTCATAAGATTTGTTGTAACTTTGAAGAATCTCTTGGGATAGTTCTGTTGTTATAATTTCGCAGAATCCCTATATCCAGGCGCCTCAGCTAACCTGGAATACGAACCACGGACCTGAGCCACCAAATCGCTCCAATAGTTCTGTTAAAAAGTTTAACTATCGGCTGAATAAACAAAATTTCTAGAGGGCAAAAGTAGCTGTGTATAGAAAAGAGGAAAAATTGGTATGTACGGAAATTGCGCTCCATCGCAATTAATTTAAACAAGATAAGGAGAAAACTATTCAGGAACCATATTAATTTTAATCGTATAACCAAAATTTAGACATTAGTGAATAGTGTTACAATGGGTACCATCCTAGTGTAGATAACATGAAAGCCTTAAAACAGATCACGTCAGAGCTATTATTTCTTCAAAGAAATCTGTTGAAAAAAAGCACAGATATTTCTAACCATTTCCGCCACCGCTAAACATACTGTTTAACAGAAAATTAAGTTTTAATTTTTTCTTCCGCTTCTTACCAAGGCAATAGATCTAAGCATCAAGATCAATAAAGGATTTAGTATCTTGGGTTGAGCCTATAATTTTATAACGTGGACAATTGCATGCGTGGACTTACCAAGGAACCGAACAAACACCTTTGTTTAACAAACGCAATCAATAGTCGCAGCCGACGATTCCTATTTCTTTCTGAGGGAGATTAAGAGGGTGGCAAACACGTTATTCGTAACTTTTTTTTTTTACTATGGCTTTACGTCTCATGGTCATTAGAGACTGGAGAGGACATGAGGATAAGGACCACTTAGGAATTCAGGAATTTTGAAGGAGCCATTCCGTAATTTTCCTGGAGTGATTCTGGAAACTATGAAACACCGAAATCGTAAATATCGGAAAGAGATTTGAACCCGCATCCTTCCGAATGCCAGCCCCAAGTGTTACCCATCACCGGCTTCTGTGAGATCAACCGCGCGATTGGTTGATCCCTGAAGCGACACTCCCTCTAATGACCACTTTTCCGATGGGCGCATAACTGAATCTGGATGATTATTGAAGCGAGCTTGATTAACCACCTTCAAGATAGATGACAGCAATATAAAACAGTATAGTGCGGCGCAATGGCTGCGAGATGAGTATTCAACCACGGACGCGTAATCTACAGTGACTCCATGATAGAGTTTTTATACTAGCTAGCCGAAATATAATACTCAGTTTCCGTAACGTGAAGTGACTATTTTTATTAATTTTGAAAATAAATTCAAGACTTTGGGTAATGCGATCACTCCACATAGACGCAAACGAGGCCTAACAGCTTGAATCCGAACTACCTCCTACCCAAGACTATTCATAATTTTGCCATTTACGGATTGAAGTTCGAAAAATTCCTTTCTTAATTAATGATGTTACCAAAGCGGAGACCCTAATCTTTGAAATGATGGCTCATTTATTGATTTGGGTTTAGTATGAAGGGAGAAAGATAGCTGGTAACAAAAAACTCCTTTTAGAAATATTATACAGGGCTACCCTAAATGATTCATCGGGTTTCACAATACTGCGCATTGAAAGTATATGACCTACAAAGAGTAGTGATACATGAAAAGATACATAAACTCACCAAGTTTCTGTTACATACTATAAATGTTTAATGTGTGCACGCTTAGTCACCCAGCACACATCCAAACGGCAATCCAGTTCCGTTCATACATTTCATAACATGTTTCTATCAATGTGCGTCACGGAAGCAGTGATCCGTTCTTGTAATTCTTGCAGGGGGTACATAAATTTCGTCCTTCACATAACCCAACATGAAGAAATCACATGGGGTCAGATCTGGCGACCTCGGTGGCCATGAGAACAGAGGAACATCACTGGAACCAACGCGCGCTATCCAGCAATGTAGCAGTTCTCTGTTCAGAAAGTAGCGGACATTGCACTCCAGTGAGGTAGAGCCCGGTCCTTTAGGATGAAAGTGGAGGAGTCGGTAGTCAGTTGTGGAAACAACGTACGCTGCACATTCGAAATCAAAGAACACTTCTCGTATTCGATCACAGAAAAATCTTCTCCTACTATTCCGCCATCTCGACCAGTGCTGCCATCTAGCGAGACACCAAGCGGGCTTTTAAACTTGGTCCGTTTAAGCATCTTTTCACCGAGGCTTGAGTAGTGCAAATTCGCACTACTGCCTGCCATTCCGGAGGACCGGGATTAAATCCAGTTCGGCCATCCTGACTGAGGTTTTTCCGTGGTTTTCCTCAGTCAATTTAGGCGAATGCTGGGATGGTTGCTACAAGGCTACGGCCGACTTCCATCTCCCATCCCTCGCTTTAGATTAGTTGGCTGAAAAGGATCCTTGAGATTATCCAGGAGCCCGCCTCCCAGACTTTACCTGGGAGGAATGAAACTTGTAAAAAAAAAGTATCTTTTCATGAGTAGTTTTTGTGGGTCGTTTACTTTTCAATACACAGTGGTTTGAAATCCGATGAATCATTCATGCTAAACCTGTAGATGATTAAATGTCGATTTTCACATCAAATCATAATAAATCTCACTAACGGAATTATCAAATTATTAATTTATATTTAACTAGCTGACCCGGCAAACGTTGTTTTGCCATATAAATAACTTTCAAGTAATTTATAGTGTATACAAAAAATAGCTTACTTATTGTAAGTATGTATGTATGTAAGAATGTGTATATTGTATGTATGTAAGAATGTGGTATATGCCTGAAATAGGCATGGAGCGCTGTGAACGATGAGGGAATATAAAAATAACAAAACGTCTACATTTTTTGTCGCTAAAATTGCTCTTTCTGCAAGCCACTCATGATTTATGTACTGTGTGTGTACATCGGGAAATATTTGTTCAATGGGAGTATCTTGCGAATCAGCGATTGTGAAGAAATCGGTCGGTAATTTTACGTATCCAGTTTCATCTATAGTAACTTTTCCATCACCGATATCTAAGAGTTGTTTTGAAAATGTTCCAGCTGATGGATCTTGAAGCATTTGAACGCGCATATTTACTTTTAGCTGTAATTTTTCAACATTACGCCACAATGGAGATGATTTTAAGCAAGCGTTGTACTCATCAGCGTATGTTGAACGTGGAATGACTGGAAGTGTTTGTCTGAAATCACCTGAAAGGACCAATAGAGTTCCGCCAAATAGTTTGTTGTTGTTTTTAATATCTTTCAATGTCCTGTTCAACGCCTCAAGCGAATGTTTGTGTGCCATAGTACATTCATCCCAGATGATAATTTTACACCGTTTCAGCACGGTGGCCATGGACGATTGTTTCTTAATGTTGCATACTGCGTCAGGGTTATTCTGAATATTTAGTGGCAGCTTAAATACTGAATGAGCTGTTCTGCCTCCATCCAATAAAGTTGCTGCAATGCCCGATGATGCAACGGCCAATGCGATGCCTTTATTTGATCGTATTTCAGCAAGAATTATCGAAATAACGAATGTTTTGCCAGTTCCACCCGGTGCATCCAAAAAGAATTACTAAAATGGCTATTAAAAAATAAGGGTTGATCGTAGAAGGGTGAAAATTTAGGATTGTATGTATTTTTGTATGTTGTATCATAAAAAAATAAAAAATAAAAATTTTGTCTAAAAAATAAAAAAAAAATTTAGGGGTGGACTACCCTTAACATTTAGGGGGATGAAAAATAGATGTTTGCCGATTCTCAGACGGCCAATGCGATGCCATTATTTGATCGTATTTCAGCAAGAATTATCGAAATAACGAATGTTTTGCCAGTTCCACCCGGTGCATCCAAAAAGAATTACTAAAATGGCTATTAAAAAATAAGGGTTGATCGTAGAAGGGTGAAAATTTAGGATTGTATGTATTTTTGTATGTTGCATCATAAAAAAATAAAAAATAAAAATTTTGTCTAAAAAATAAAAAAAAAAATAGGGGTGGACTACCCTTAACATTTAGGGGGATGAAAAATAGATGGTTGCCGATTCTCAGACCTACTTAATATGCTCACAAAATTTCATGAGAATCGGTCAAGCCGTTTCGGAGGAGTATGGGAACGAAAATTGTGACATGAGAATTTTATATATAAGATTACTAATTAAAGGTTACCTCGACATTTTTCTCTCGACACACTCAAAACAGGAAAAACGCTCTTCATTGTGATCTGTATTGCCGCAGAGATCGGGAAAAACAGGGTGGAAGAATGTGCATTCCTCGCAAATTCAATGTAATTAACACCATCAGTAGTAGTAGTAGTAGTAGTAGTAGTAGTAGTAGTAGTAGTAGTAGTAGTAGTAGTAGTAGTAGTAAAGGAAACCTACAATGTAGGTTTAAGCTAGGTACAGTACCTGTCAACGCAGTGGGCCGCGGTGAGAGCCACCTGGGGGTTAATCAAGGAGGCTCCGCACTTAAAGACGTCGATGGGTGGCTGTCCATCTTCTGGGTAGTCTGCTGTAAGGATCATCAGCATCCAGGGGAACTCTCCGAAGAGCGTCGAGTTGGTATCGCTCGGAGATGGGCCTCTGCGAACCCCGCAGCCTGACTTGACGGGCTGGTCTGGTCCTGGGACGGGGAAGGGCGTCGGGGGCGACGTGTCTGGTGTTGGACCCTCAGAGGAAGGAACCGGCGGCGGCGGTGGAGGCGGCGGCTGTGTGGCCGGAGTCTGTTCGGGCCCCGGGCTTGGCCTTGGATTGTCGCCTTCCTCTGGAGGCGGCTCGCGACAGCAGCGCTGTACTCCCGGACAGGTCTCCACTGGCGGCAAGTTGAACCTGAAACAACGCCAGCGTCCAGACTCTTGCTTTCAAATAAATGTTTAACCTAAACAATGAGAAGGCGCACCTGGCAGAATTGTGTTGAAGGAGAAAGAGACTTTGAGCCACCAGCTGAAAATTAGCGGTCTATCTATATTTTACGCTGGAATATTGAATTACAAGTTAATCTTTCGGCAGGAGATTTGAAACATGTTAAACTATTCACATTATAAATTGACATACATGTTAAATGTTGTTTCCGTCAACGATTTATTTTAGTCATCGAATTCACTACGGGGAATTTGGAGGGGACTATTTCGAAGGTGGAAGGACGAGTATTTGATACTTCAATAGTTATACGATTCGGACAGAGCTCTAACCACTGGGCCAACTTAAAGGTTTTGACTGAAGCATAATTGAAGATATAATGGTGCATCTTGCCACCCTTGTAAATTATTTGAATGACTGTCGCACTGTTGAAGAGAACGTCGTTACTTTAAAAAAATCCGCATCGTGTCAGTGTTACATTCTTCATCCAGCTCGTAGTATACAACGAAGATTTTCATCGTGTTTCGAGAAAATATTATTCTGACAACTGTTATGTTGCATTGTTATATGCTTTATTTTTTATTATTATTATTGTAGGTTTTAATGTCTGTGATAGTGTGTAGATTGCTGTTTGTGTTGTATGGAATGAGAGATGAAGGATGAAACCGGTACTCTTTTGAAAGACACCTGATGTCGGTACCTCCACAATTGATTTCTGGCCAAGCTAAGAAGATTACTGAATGAACAATTACAATACACTTTCAGAAAAAGGTTTTTATTTTTTTAAATCGGCCAATTTTCTAAGTGTACAATGTGATGATACCCTACAATTTCTCCGATCTTTCACCCTGTATTGTTTACTGAAAATAGCAATCTGAATTTAAACTGACTCAAAATATTAATATTATTATAATATATACACAGTCCAGTCACATTAACGTGACCACCTCTCAAAAACCAGAATAACCACCTTTGGCAGAGCGGATCGCTCAAAACTCAAAATGGCACTTGGCATTCAGAAGGAATTTGAAGTATATATCTCTTATATCGAATCCAAAAACTCGTGCTCAAAGTTGGTAAGCAGATTAATTTTTATAAGTCTGCGCTTCTTACAGTAAATTCTTATGGAAAAACGAATCTTTCCGATGTTTTAGATTTTGGAAAAGCTACGTAAGTGATTCCTAAATTGAATTCATGCTCGCCAATATCAATTTGAATTCTACACTTCATACTCCTTGGATACAAATGCAACTTGAATCGAAAATTGCGTCCTAGTGCAAGACTGTGATCCAATAATAAATAGACATAGCTTCGACGGAGTAACAGTTAAACATATTTTAAATTTTCAGGTGATACACCTGGTAAGTTCACTATTCCAAGTGGACTATTCACCAAGCCCTTCATTGTCCAGAGAGTATTTCTGATCAGTACAAGACATAAAGAATGGGATCAAGCCCGTTGGCAGTAGATGCTTCTGCAGTATTTCTAGTAGCCACTATTCTTTTCCAGAATTCTGGCCATCGATTCTTCAATTTCTCTACATTTCTGCCGATTGTATTCTTGGTTCTGCTTTTTTTGTTTTAATCCTTATTACATAATTTCCTGCGAAATCGCCATCTGAGGAGAGACTGCGACCGCGGCTTTCCAGTGGAACCACACGATTTTCGTAGATTTTCTGCTGACTGCGACCTGAGAAAAATTATTTTCTTCAACAAATTGCTCCAGCCTCTTATAGATCCTCGAACTCGAAAACGAAATGACAAAATTTTTTAAAAAATACATGTTTTTTTTTTTCAATGTTGTAAGTTAGAAAACTATACTTTTTCGTTTAAAAATTTGTTTATCCTTATTCCTTTATTGCCGACTGATAATCAACTGAGACTGCGCGTCTGGCTCGATTCGTAATCAATTTAAGAAAGAGACAACATCCAAAACAATTTCAACTCACAATTGTCAATTTTGTAACATGTGAGTATTTTTCACAACTTGGTATCTATTCAAAACCTTTTGCATAATATATCGAAATGTTCCTCCTCGCGGTATTCAAAAAGTTTCTTACTGATCGACTCAATTTTACTACACACCCATCTTCCTCTTTTTACATTTGCCCTTTACAAATTTTAACTTTAAAGTCTTTCAACGTTTTTGGTAAATTATTCATCATTTCCCTTGGTAACTTATTCCAAACCCTGACACCCTTACCTAAAAAAGAGAATCTTCTCACACCCTTGTGCCTGAAAACGAGTGCCAGCTTGTGGTAATGTTCATCTTTTCCCTTCCATGCACTACTTTGCATACCTACACCAATATCTTTCCATGCCTCATCGCCAATATACGCCTCGTACACTCCCATGACCCTCTTCACCCTCCTCCTGTCTAGCAAAACTTGAGGTTGTTTGATACAAAATGACTAGTCTACGGATCTCATAAAATTTCTGTCCTTTTTGACTCGCCCCATAATTAAGGAAAACAAAATCCAATGCTTTCCTGCCCCTTCTGTATATACTCTCCGCGACTCGGTGGACGCAAAGCACATGCGCGTCCTCTCATCTATCCACAAAACATTTGATATCTCTCGTAAATTACAACTCTGATTGCATACTGCAGATCATTATTTATCCATGTTAAAAACGGGAGATAAATACGCTTATTGTGAAATATCTGCAGATTGGTATATGCTAACAGGAAATTTTTTGTAGATTTTTTTATGTTCTTCAATTCTTCCACACATTGCACTGTTATACCTTTAACGATTTAAGCAGAGTAAGAATTCGCGCTATTGCCCTATTTTTCTGTGTTTTTGATTTACTGCTTAGCACCAAATAAGCAATGAATTAATGTTTAAAATACATAAACCTTTCTTGAGAAACCCACTACATAAAGGTGAAAACGGGATGAAATTTTGTCTAGTGGTTCTCTATATTATTGTGATTGTAAAGAGAGGGGCGTCGTTTGGTACTATGTACAGTTAATTTCGTATATACTATCCGAATAGAATGAACATGAATTAATCATTGTAATCAAAAACTATCACATCTCGCTTTATTTACTTATTTACACGTAAATAAAATGGGAAGACCATGATTTAATCTAAAAAAAATTCTTATGAATATAAATAGCGCTGAAAAGTACGTTTTCAAAAAAGAAATATTTGTTTAAAGAGCTCAGACATGATGAACGCTTAACAGCGGAGATAACGAAATAGTTTAATTTTTTCTATTAATTACTTCATCTTTACAAAAACACACACGTTCCACGTTTCTTCACCATTGATTTAAATCGTAAAGACGCTTTTGCCAGTTATCTGTTACAGATAATTGTTATTGCTCTGCTCCTATGACGATATGTCAATGATTAATATAAATAAACCTTACTCGAGAACTACACTATGTAACAGTAAAAGCTGCATTAAATTTCGTCCAGAGGTTCTATATATTAGGACGGTCAGAGGCAGACACACGTCGGGGACATAATGTTAAGCTACGTGTAGATTACTTAACAGCGACAAAAATTAAATAAGAACGTTTGTTGATAGGTTATGTAACACACATACATAAACACAAAAAATCGACAGTAAATTCAAAATGTGGTCAATAGCCTTCAGTCTCAGTAAATCTGACTCAACTTCGCGCCCCTAGACCGCAACGATTGTAACCTTTCGACTGCTGTAAAGTAATCCTCTACCTATTTCCATCATTTGATAATATTATCATCACTCCTGCACCCCAAATTATCTTCAAACACTCCAATATTTGCGCAAGTCTTAAGTTCATTCCTTCAACCGTGCCTTCTGCTAACAGATTAACATCCACCACCCAATCTCCTCTTTTTCAATGAGTCTCCCATGGATTCCGTTCTCCAACCAGTAGTTGCCAAAACCTTTCATTTATAATTATAATGGTTAAATAATTTTTGACGTTCTTGCTTCTAATGAAATTTCACCGTTAACCCTTTTTGATGTACAGAATAGTAATCTAGCAAACAAGTCCCAATAATTTGGATGGCTTTCTCAAAATTCAATCTATTTTCTTTCACTACGACTTGCGTTACAGGTCTATTCCTTATCATAGGCTCTTTGCAGTATTCAGATGTACAGGTTCAAGTAAATTATCAATGACCGATAGATTAGATACGTCATTAGCTATCGAGACTGGTGAGTGAGCGGTACGCTCTGGTATCCCATTCGGAAGGACGTAGGTACGAATCTCCGTCAGGACATCTAGATTTTGGGTTTTCCATGTTTTTTCCAAATAACTTCAGCCCGAATACTGGAAAGATTTCGTTAATTCTATTCCGTTCATTTTCCCCAGTCCTTTCCTGCCTCTAATGACCTTAACGTCGACGTGGCTCAAAGCCATAAGTAAAAGAAAAAGAAGGGTCAGTATTTCTAAAGGAAACCAGATGGGGTTATATGGCAAACGATCTCTACTGATTCGTCTATTAGTGTCAAATTTATTCTGCGTACAAACGTCTTTGGATTTCGTTGACCCAAGTATCAAAACGCTTATTTCTTGTGCCAGACCTGCGACGCACATTGGAAACGTAGGCGACTCCATTCTGGGAACTCATGTTTCCTCGACCATCTGGAGGATGATGTTCCCTGTGAAGGTCGACTCGTCTTGGGCTCGTCCTGTTTTCTGAGTCACGCTCCGTAATCACTTCCACTTCCTTCGACTTTGCTGCTGGATGCAGCAAGTTGCCCATCTGTTGTTCATGAAGAGTGTCAATACTTACTGAAAGAGGAATACTGCATTTATCGCCAGATGGGACATTAAAATAGTTTTCGAGTATTGACTGTAAAATGTAAAGGTGATATTAGATATTTCTTGAAAATTATTGCTTTTACGTTTAAGGCTAGTTTTTTATAACGCATACTTTCTTTTCCTAATCCGGCCATTCAGATTTCTGTTTTCCTTGTTTTCACTGTAGGCGAATGTCAAACTGCTGCCTTCATTAATGTCATGGCTCATGTCAATCCCCTTTCCAATCCATTGTCCTCTCTCAATTCTAACGACCGTCATCAAATGGCATATTCTGTTGAATCAAACTTTAGAGAGCAACAGACTCGTTTGAACCCAAAGGCTTTTATTATTACAAGTTTTTCAGTGCATTGACTCCTCTGGTAAAAGCCATCTGTTTTGTTTTTTGTTTGTTACATCCTGCAGAATTTACATAACAATTTATTAATGTAAGATTCACATTTCATTTTTTTTTTCTTTATTTCTACCAACCGCAGCAATCTAGTTTCACTTTCGGAAGTACTGCAAGCCGTATATATTCTTTGGAATAGTTTTGGGTAGCAGCAGGTTTCAATTCCTTTTCTCGTTGTTCATTGGACCCTAATTTTAGCTTCTAAAATAACAATACACATTATTGTGTAATATATTTGTAATCAGTTTTACGTAGAAGTTTGTGTTGATTAATATAATGGTAAAAAATTAATCGATAAACAATGACGGAATTTGGTTTTCATGTAAGAACGTACAGTTTTATACCTTTTATCACCAGATTAAAAAAAAAAAAAATAGTGCATGGTAAACATGTGATGATACTTATTCTTGGCTTAATAATTTCCTGTGTCGCAGTGCAGCAAACCCAACACATCTTTAAAATTTCCAAGTATCCTCTCCTTTGGCGTTAATGAAGGTTCCCAAGTCGTTAGCGGAGAAACCTTTCAAGTTCCAGGAATGATATTTAATGGCAGTGGAGAGTGTCTGGAGTCAAGGTGGCTCCGCGAGAAGTCCATAAACATTCTACATTATAGGAGCTTGCTGCAAATGCAGAAGATAGGTCTGTGTTCTCCAGTTCCCAGCTACGCTCTTAGTACGTATACGTGGTATAAATAATGCAGGCATCACTTTATTAATGTATGCTATCAAACAGCTTTGGCTCTTCGTAAACATCTTCATGAACGTCATTACTTCAGGTGTTATTGAACTATTACACTGATTCCACTTAGTATTGTTGAAACATGTTAACTTTAACAATTTATTTGAGAACAGAATTATTTATTTTTTATTTCATGCTTATTGACTTATCCATGGTCTTTAGATTTCACACAATTTAATGCAGATGATAGCAAGAGTGAGAGAGGGGGGATTTTGTCAACAGCTTCGACTGGGCTACTTCTACCTCGCTTAGGAGTGGAAAGTTCTTAAAATTTGCATACATATTCCTGAATCTGAGTAAGATATATGCCGTTCAGAAATTAGCACAAAGCGAAAAGTAGCATCTTATCATTACAGATTGCGGCAAGTTTTGATTCAGAAGATGACGCAATGAGGGAATATGTAGGAGTTATTCGCAGTTTGAGTAACTTGCATAAACAGAATAATGATTTCAGGTGTCAGCAGACAATAGACATGTGCGTTTATCATGATGTACAAATAAATTGTTAGTATCGTGAATGAAGATATCTTGTCCCTAACTGAACTTGTATCCAGTTAAAAAAAATGAACTACTCCGGAATAGACTGAATACGATGAAATAAGGTTGTCTCCATCACACTTACCTGGATACATGAATGGAGTATTACAGGAAAAAAAAAAGGAAGCTAGAAACTGAAATGTACTTTATATGACAATTGTCTAAAGACAAAAGTAATGACAGCAAAGATTTGCACATGAAAACAGTGGACAGAATGTTGTAGCAAGATTAATCTTATATATACATAAAAATAGACGTGTTTTTTCCTATATTTCACTTTTCAGCCACCACTACCAAACACAGATCACTGATGTTTGTGGGTGGAAGTAGCATGGAGTTTCCTGTCGTGCACAACGTTGGCCGAATGCCGATAGCTGTGGGGATGTGGGAGATATAATGATTAAAGTTGGTCAGTGCAGGGCGTTTTCATATTCGACCAAAAATTCGTATCTCCGTATACTTCTCTTTCCTGCCACAACTACAAACATAGACCTTTGGTGTTTGTGTGTGGTAGTAGAATCGTGTCTCCTGGTGCACTATGGTTGTTAGATGTCGGTAGCTATGGGGGTGTGGGAGATATGGGGGTTGAAAGTGTCGACCTGTGGCAATTTCATACTTCTGCCAAAGACAAAAGTGTCATGGTGTATCACTTTTCAGCGAAAACTATAGATCACAGATAACTGGCGTTTGTGTGTAGTAGTAGCACAGAGTCACCTTTCGATCACAACAGCGGCCGAATTTCAGAAACTGTGGTACTGTGGTAGATATGGTGGTTGAAGTGGCCGACCAAGATATTTTCGTATTTCGACTGTCTCCGCATATGTCACTTTTCTGCCACAACTACATAGCATAGAGCATTGGTGTGTGTTTGGTAGTAGAATCGTATCTCATGTAGTGCACTATGGTTGTTAGATGTCGGTAGCTATGGGGTGTGGGAGAAATGGGGGTTGAAAGTGGTCGACCTGTGGCAATTTCATACTTCTGCCAAAGACAAAAGTGTCATGGTGTATCACTTTTCAGCGAAAACTATAGATCACAGATAACTGGCGTTTGTGTAGTAGTAGCACAGAGTCACCTTTCGATCACAACAGCGGCCGAATTTCAGAAACTGTGGTACTGTGGTAGATATGGTGGTTGTAAGTGGCCGACCAAGGATATTTTCGTATTTCGACTGTCTCCGCATATGTCACTTTTCTGCCACAACTACATAGCATAGAGCATTGGTGTTTGTTTGGTAGTAGAATCGTATCTCATGTAGTGCACTATGGTTGTTAGATGTCGGTAGCTATGGGGTGTGGGAGAAATGGGGGTTGAAAGTGGTCGACCTGTGGCAATTTCATACTTCTGCCAAAGACAAAAGTGTCATGGTGTATCACTTTTCAGCGAAAACTATAGATCACAGATAACTGGCGTGTGTAGTAGTAGCACAGAGTCACCTTTCGATCACAACAGCGGCCGAATTTCAGAAACTGTGGTACTGTGGTAGATATGGTGGTTGTAAGTGGCCGACCAAGGATATTTTCGTATTTCGACTGTCTCCGCATATGTCACTTTTCTGCCACAACTACATAGCATAGAGCATTGGTGTTGTTTTGTTAGTAGAATCGTATCTCATGTAGTGCACTATGGTTGTTAGATTCGGTAGCTATGGGGGTGTGGGAGATATGGGGGTTGAAAGTGGTCCTGTGGCAATTTCATACTTCTGCCAAAGACAAAAGTGTCATGGTGTATCACTTTTCAGCGAAAACTATAGATCACAGATCTGGCGTTTGTGTGTAGTAACACAGAGTCACCTTTCGATCACAACAGCGGCCGAATTTCAGAAACTGTGGTTGTGTGGGAGATATGGTGGTTGTAAGTGGCCGACCAAGGATATTTTCGTATTTCGACGAAAGGCATGTGTCTCCGCAGATTTCACTTTTCTGCCACGACTACATAGCATAGAGCATTGGTGTTTATGTGTGGTAGTAGAATCGTCTGTTGTGTGCACTATGGTTGTTAGATGTCTGTAGCTATGGGGGTGTGGAAGATATGGGGGATGAAAATGGTCGACCTGCGGCAATTTCATATTTCTGCCAAAGACGCATGTGTCACGGTGTATCACTTTTAAGTGAAAACTATCAATCGCAGATCACTGGCGTTTGTGTGTGGTAGTAACACAGAGTCTCCCATCGATCACAACGTTGGCCGAAATTCGGTAACTGTGGGAGTGTGTGAGATATGGTGTTTGAAATTGGTCGATCATGAATATTTTCGTATTTCATCCAAAGACTTGTGTGTATCCGTAAATTTTACTTTGCTGCCGGAACTACATAGCGCAGAAGACTGGTATTTGTGTGTGGTAATAGTATCGAGTCTCCCATCGTGCACTATGGTGGTTAGATGTCTATAGCTGTCAATATGAATTCTTACAATCACGAACGAAGTCGTGGTACCAGCTAGTACAAAAAAAAAATTTCGTGTGCTGAAACAATATAGAGATACACCCAAATCTAAAGGGGCATATCTGTGTGTCAGACAATCAAGGTTATTTAACTGTACACTGAACTATCAAACATAAGAGAGCACAGAAAATGAGTGGTATATATAATATTTTATTGAATAAGCCTCCATCTAAATATGAATTATTGGCAAAAAAAACTACAGGAACATGGCATTCTTCTTCTTCTCCTTGTGTCGATGACAGCATCAAATATATGGTAGTTTTCTGCCAATGTGATGGCGAGCGGTCTTAAGATTGTAACATCCAGCTTCCCCTGGTAACAGAAGGCAAATGCCTCTGGCCAAACTTGCACCACGATGACAGCATCTACAGGAAGATGGAATGCGGAAACTGAAACAGCTTTAAAAGAAAATCAAAAAGATTACACAACATGCTAAGGAAAAGAACAGCATAAAATGAAGTTTTATACAAGTAGAAAAAATAAATAAATCTACTCCAAGATCAGAAAACTACTCCAAGGAAGCTGAAAAAAGTACATCAGTATGATGCAAAATGATACAAAATTTTATATGCTTTCTCCAGAATGTATAACATTTAAGCAAGGAGTCTAATAGAAAACTAAGTATACGGAAAAAAAAAAAAAAAAAAAAAAAAAAAATGGTAATGACCTCTGGTATTTGTGAGGCTGATAGAAAGGAAAAATCAATGAAGTCTTCATGGTGTACCATTGTATTGTATTGTGAGAACACAATATTTTGACGACTAGCTGCACAGTCTTCCTCAGGTGTGAAAACAATGGCAGCCAGCCTCTGCAGACAGAACCATTGGGTATATAAAGGGTGTGGAACCTGAACTGTCTATTATCTGTCACTCAACATTCAACTACGCTGAATTCACACCTGAAGGAGACACAGAAAACAGTAACAACAAATTCTGACAGTATTCCCCTGAGACTTCATTGCAGTCATATGCTGGGGAAGTCTCTGTTCTTACAGAAAGGAAATGGTAAATATGGCAAAAAAAAACCCAGTATAGGTAGTATATCACTAAAAGAACTGAAGAAACCCTATGTAGCCTGAAAAACAAAAAGAAAGCATCTGGTACAGATGGTATTATTGAACCTTTTCAAGTATGGTGCGGTACTTTCAAGACTTGGATTATAACTTTTATATCTGTGTGTTGCAGATGAAAGACAATACTTGTAGAATAAGGTGAGACTAAGGTCATATTGGTATTCAAGAAAGATATCAGAGTAATATCAAAACTAGAGGGCTATAAGCATGCTGATTTATAGGTACACAATATATACTCACATAATAGTTGCAGGAACATAAAACATAGCAGAGTACCTTTGAAGAGAAAAATGGTTTTAATTTAATTGCAATAGAGCACACGCTCCGGTAGCAATTTCCCTACACACCCAACTTCCCCCTATCTAGCATCCACCTACATTTGCCCTCTACAAATTTTAACTTTTTAAAATTCTTTTCAACATTTTCAGTAAGTTATTCATCATTCCCGCTTGGTAACTCATTCCCATCCCTGACACCCTTACCTAAAAAGAAAATCTTCCCACTCCCTGTGCCTGAAATCGAGTGCCAGCTTGTGGTCATGTGCATCTTTTCCCTCCATGAACTACTTTCATACCACTGCATAGTCTTTCCATGCCTCATCGTCAGTTACAGCACTGTTACACTTCCATGACCCCTCCTCATCCTCCTCCTGTCTTGGCAATGAATCCCATTCCAGCTCCTTTATCATATCTGTCACTGATTGAATTCTACTGATAATTTCCAGAAACAAATCTAGCAGCCCTTCTTTGCACCTTCTCCCAACTCCTGTATTTGATACTCAAAATGTGGATCCCATACTACACTACCATATTCGAGCAATGGTCTGACCAAAGTTTTGTAACCCAATTCCTTTACTTCTCTCGTGCATCCCCTCATCACTCTCTCCAACAAGTGCAGGATTTTGAAACCTTTTCCTACCACCTGTCCAATGTGTCCTGCCCAGTTAAGCTTGTTATCAAATGTAATGCCAAGATATTTATATTTCAAGTCTTCAGCAAGCAATTCTTTCCCCACCTTATATTCATAATTAACCTTTTGTTTTTTTATTTCTGTATCTAATTATTCCTAATCTCTTCTTTGCATTTATCTTCATCCCATGTTTACCAACCCAACTAGATATCCTGTCCAGATCACCCTGCAACTGTTTACAGTCCTCTATCGTTTTGATCCTTTTATACAGCATTATGTCATCTGCAAACAATCTAATTTCAGATAGTAAACAATCAACACAATTATTCATTATAATAATGATAGCAATGGTCCCAATACGCTACTCTGCAGCACTCCCATTTTTACTTCCACTTCCTTTGATACCGCATTTCCTACCCTAACTTTCTGTTTTCTACCTTTTAAAAATTCTTCTACCCAGCAAATCACTTTCTCGTCTACTCTAATAGTTTTTACCTTATTTACTACCATTTTGTAGCTTACTCTGGTCAAATGCCTTTGAAAGATCTAGTACTACAACTATCAATTTGGCCTCCCTTGTCCATTTCATCTGAAATATCTTGCATATATCCAACTTAACTGAGATTCACATGAATATCCTTGCCTCGAACCCATGTTGCCTACTTGAAAACCACTTACGTTTCGCACATACATTTCTGATGTGGTTGCATATCAATCTTTCCATTAATTTACCTACCACTGAAGACAAATGATTGGCCTGTAATTTTCGACTCTTATTTCTCACCCCTCCTTTATGTACCGGTACTACTATCTTACTTTTCCAGTCGTGTGGTAATCAGGAAGTATCCAGACTCAATTTAAATTATATTTCAAGATAATGTACAATGTCACATCTGGCTATCTTTAAGATATCTGTAGAAATATTATCTGCACCAGCCCCCTTATGTTTTTCTAGCTTGATTATTTCCTTCACGATTTCTTCAGGATGATTTTTCAAATTTTTTAGTATCTTCATTTCTAATCATATTGTTAAGCTCATTCGAATTAGACCTTCCCATTTCTGATTCATTGTCCCTAATACTCTCACTAAACCAGTTACTTAAAATCTCTGCCTTTTTCAAATCCTCAGTAACTACTTCTCCATCATTATCTATAAGCATCTCTACACCCTCCCTTCCCTTCAGTTTCCTGATATAGCCATAGAAATTTCTAGTGGTCCTCCTGCACTGACAATACTCTTCATAAACCCATCTGCGGCCACTTTCTTTGTGTTATTAAGTCCTGTTTAGTTGTTTCAAATATTCCCTACTACCCTGCTGTCTCTTAACTCTGTTATGCTCTCTTCATACCAACCTCTTTAACCTCCTCACTTCCCTATTATAGTACACAGGTCTCTTACTTCTCTTTATTTCTGCTTTTGGAATGAATTTTTCTTCCCCCTTTCTATTATCTCCTTGAACTCTTCCCACCTTGACTCTACTGTACTTGTACCTTCCTCCCATTTGTTGAAACGTTCTCTGAAATATCTCTTCAAATTTTGAAATCTGTGCCTTTTTATAATTGTACCTATTTCCCCCTTCATTTTGGCTGCTGGTTCACTGAATCCTCTAATATCCATCAGAACTGTGTCATGATCACTTATTCCTTCCGTTACTTGACACCCCACAAGGTTATGATCATGCTTTATTAGGAATATATTCAAATATTTTGTCCCCTAGTATTTTGCTCTAACCACTTGTGTAAATCCTCCTTCCCTTATTAAGGTATTTGCAAATCTTTTGTTCCCATGTTGTTATCAATCTTATTTCCTTCCGAGTTTACACCTGGTAAATTTAAATCCCCACCAATAATGATCATTCTACTCTCACCTCTGAAATCTAGGTATGAATTTAATTCCTCCCCAAGAGCCTCATTCTTCATCTGTCATTCTTCCACTGAGGTAAGGAGCCAACACCCTGATTTTTTCTTTTTTATTACCCAGAAATCTACCCCAAGTAACTCATGGTCTTGATCTATAAATGCCAGTGAACTGCGGTAGTTTTGCTCACTAGTATGAAGACTCCTCCACCAATTGCTCCTCTATCTCTGCCGGTACACTCTGTAACCATCAGGAAAAACCTCACTGTCTGGTACGTCTTCTTTTAACCAACTCTCTACCCCCATTATTACTTGTGGTTCGTGTATCTCTATTAAGTTTGAAAATTCGATTACTTTGTTCATTATACTTCTACAGTTTACCAATAACACCCTTATTACCGGCTTTATATTTTTCAGCATTTACTCTCCTCTTTCCCAGTTTTACCCCAACCAGTTATTGTTTCAGCAGCTTCGTCTATTTCTTTAACATCTATTATCTTTCTCATCGTGGATCTGCAATCAGTATCACTTTGATCATCT
This sequence comes from Vandiemenella viatica, assembly GCA_031002005.1. Classification (NCBI taxonomy): domain Eukaryota; kingdom Metazoa; phylum Arthropoda; class Insecta; order Orthoptera; family Morabidae; genus Vandiemenella; species Vandiemenella viatica. The sequence continues at coordinate 51,360,664 of JARYHS010013630.1, read as the reverse complement.
ATTTACCATCCATTCACCAGCAGCCCCTGACCTAAAAAAGGCACAGTCCTGACCCCATCATCACTGGAAATGGGCTCCCTTACTGCTTTAGCTAATAACTCAGAAAGTACTCCCTTCCCCCTTCTATTTAGGTGTAGGCCATGCCTAGTTGAACCCCATCTACCAATGGTGTTTACAGGCACCAACCCCCAACACAGAACTAATGCCTTTCCCAAGTAGCACTTCTGTTTCCCACATTTACACGGCCTCACAGCATAATTCAATTGTGGCCGGTCATGGCGTTTTAGGACCTGCATGAGCTCCACCCTGGTATGCTGTACCTCCTTCACCACCTTCCTCAGGTCACTCTCTATACTATAACTCGCGTTTCTATCAATACTATTCCCCGCCCCTCCCACTATCACTACTCTATGTCCTTAGTGAAACTCGTACAAAGTGAACCTATATCCTCTATTACCTGAGCTAATGTTGCACTAGGTTTGAAAAAACTTTTTGACCTGGTAACCTGTACCTAACTGATCCTGCAGAAGAGGGCGTACACTTCTCCCATGACTACTACCTAGCAGCAGAACCCTTTTCTTCCTATTTTTGCCTTGCACCCCCTTATTCCTAAAGGCCTCCTGCATCTTACCTACTCCTACATCTAAATGAGGCTCTTCTCCTCCTGACTGGCAACAGGTCAAACCTATTTTTCCCCACAATTACTGAAGTGTCTGGCTTCTTCATCCTGTTAAGTATATTTCTCCTACAACCTGTTACCAGCTCCCACCCATCCTTCTCAACTTCCTCCAACCCACTATCTCTGCTTTCAGCCTCTACAGCATGAGCCTCGACAAGCTCAGCCCCCACAGACTTATGAATTTTGGAACGAACTTATGTTGAAGAGCCAATACTTTTTAGTGCTAATGTGGATAACAACTAATTAGTTACTAATAAAAGTTTTTAATTTTATACAAGAAGGCTAGGAAGTTTCTATTTTAGTGTATTAGATGGCAATTAAACACAATTATATTTCACATAAAACAGGATAATTACTAGAACGTACGTTTTTGTTGTTGTAAACTCGATTGCGATATCGATAGTGGAACTTAAAATATCGATATTGCATTAACCTATTGTAAGCAACTGGATGCTATATATGAATACTTATGTTTATTATTTATAATTTCTAGTTGTTTTATTACTATTCCAGAACTAATTAATTAATAAACTGTGTTATCTTAAACTGAATAGAGTCTTAATATAGAACGACACAAAAACCTTAACAATCGAATTTCGAACTAGTAATTTTGACAGTATATGAGAAATTGAACACAACTTAAACCACTATGTTTACCTATGCTATAGTATTAAAATTGATCTAACTATCAAGCTTATGCTAAACTATGAAGCTTATGCTAAACTATGAAGCTTATGCTAAATTTAATTAAGTGAAATGTGCAATAACTAGCAAAGAGACCTTAGCAACAATGACGTGAACTTTAAAAACTGTTATTTTTGGAGTAATCTTAGATAATTATTTTTGCTAACAATAATCGTAAGAGTTTAGATGATAATTAAAGTTTTTAAAGTAATTGAGTCTGCAAAGGCTTAGGTGATGATGTAAAATTGCTGTTTTGTGAGCAGCTGTCAACACACACAGTCAAACGATAGCACAACCAGAGAGATTCTGAAAATGCTGTTTGAGTATTGCAGCACTATTTATATTGCTATTGTTACGCCAGGGTCTTTGAGATGATAAAATGAAATAAATAATTGGATGAACTTGAACAGAAAGGTCTTCCAGAACTTTTAGCAATAGTTATTAAAAGTTTTTACAGACACACCAGCATAATTTTAGACATCTGAATCATGAAGCTGTAAAGCCAATAAAACCAACCAAGAGGTTAGAGAAGGTAGTTGTCTGCATCCATTATTGTTCACTTTATATCTTGTTCTAATAAAGAAATGAAAGAATTCATATACAAAAAGACAAATCACTAAACACTGCACTGATGATCACATCGTTATCACCTCCTTTAAAAAATGATCTACAAGGATCTATACCATCTAGAAAACTCAGTAGCAAAATTAAAAAACTGTTAAATCCATAAAAATATTACCAAATCTATTACATTTAGAGAGAAAATAAAATAAAAAATATGTTTGGAAGGTTTCTATTAGAATTTAAATATCTGTGATGTCATACACCAACATAGCAGGGACATTGAGTACAAATTAAACAGATATGAAAGTTTATATGGAATGATTAAAGAACACTAGATAAGTGTGCTGAAAAGAAATGAAGTTCTATAAAACAATGGGTATGAAGGGATATTCCACCGAAGCATGCACTCCATCACAATTAAATTATATAGAAATACCAGTCCTATTATATAGAGGTCTCTAGGAAGAAAGGTGGCATCTGAATAAAAACCAAAAAATTAAGTTCATAGAAAGTGTTACAGTTAGTTGCAAAGTAGATCACATACCCAATGAAATAATAAGATAGAAATTAGAGTTCTAAACAGAAGAATGCAAAAGTAAAAGGTGTGAACAAGTTGTAAGAATGAGTGATAAATACCTTCCTATGAAGCATTGAAGATAAAACCAAGTGGATCAGTTTTTTTTTATTATGGTAAAGGTTTAATTTTTCGAAATAAGGGAGAAATTAATATAGTTTCAGTGACTGCATAGTTTTGAATGTGGTAATTATCTATTATAATTTATGGAACAGTTTTTCTCTCATGGACTATGGGACAGACATGAAAACTTTTAAATGATTTCTGGAGTGAATGAGAAATGTTTGTTGCTTGTACCAGTGTAAAGTGATCTTAAATGCTACCTATAGTCATTTAAGGTTTAAGTTATTGAATAAATAGCACCCATTTCAGAACAGAAGAAATGTTCATGGAAGAGATGGAATATGAAAGCAGGCACAGAACTTCATGTAGACTTTACCCTGCCTTATGTATCACCGCCTATATGAGAAGTTTGTTAACCAAAATATTGTAAAGTGTGATTGTGTCTGGCCCTCCTGTCTTCATCTGTTGTAAGTGATTGGTTATTTTCCCTATCCTATGTTACTTGAACAATAGTGTATTGGAAAAGGAAGGCGATATCGACATTCATGACTTAGGAGATCCTGTTTTGAGGACAGAATTTAATAAAGCTCTGAATGACTTGAAAGCAAATAAGGCAGTTGGAATTGATGAGATCCCTGCAAAACTTCTTAAATCTCTAGGAGAGGAAGGAATCGAAAGATTATTCCAGCTGATATCAAGAAGTTATGAAACAGGAGAAATTCCTACTGATTTTAATAAAAATATCATCTTCACACTTCCAAAGAAAGCACAAGCCGACAAATGTGAGAATTATCGCACCATTAGTCTAACATCACATGCCTCAAAATTACTGACCAGAATAATATACAGAAGGATGGAAAGGGTAGTAGAAGAGATAGTAGGTGAAGATCAGTTTGGGTTTAGGAAAAATCGTGGTACAATGGAAGCAATTCTGTCTTTAAGATTAATACTTGAAGGGCGGATCAAGAAAAACAAAGATACCTTTATGGCATTTGTTGATTTAGAAAAAGCTTTTGATAATGTTAGGTGGGACAAGATGTTCAAAATTTTAAAGAAGTCAGGCCTAAAGTATCGAGATAGAAGAATACTCTATAAACTATATAAGAATCAAGTGGCTGTAATAAAAGTAGAGAATCACGAGAGACATGCATCAGTTAAAAAGGGTGTGAGACAAGGTTGTAGTCTATCCCCGTTAATATTCAACTTGTATGTAGAAGAAGCAATGAAGAAAGTCAAAGAAAAATTTCCATGTGGCATAAGTTTTCAGGGAGAAAAAATCAGTAAGCTACGATTTGCTGACGACATTGTCTTATTAGCAGAGAGGGCTGAGGATATTGAGAAGTTATTGAATGGCATGAACAAAATACTGAAGGAAGACTTTGGACTGAATATAAATCAAAGTAAAACAAAAGTGATGAAATGTAGCAGAAATGATACCAATACTAGCAGATTAAATATAAAAATAGGATCTATTGCAATAGGAGAAGTGAGTGAGTTCTGTTACTTGGGAAGCAAAATTACAACCGATGGCCGAAGCAGGAATGATGTTAAAAGCAGAATAGCACTAGCAAAAAGAGCCTTCATGAAAAAGAGAAACCTTTTAGTTTCAAATATTGATCTAGGAATTAGAAAGAACTTCTTAAAACTCTATGTGTGGAGCACAGCACTTTACGGTAGCGAAACATGGACTTTAGGAATACCGGAAAGAAAGAAACTTGAAGCATTTGAAATGTGGTGCTACAGAAGAATGCTGAAAATTAGGTGGACAGACAAAGTAAGAAATGAAAGAGTTTTGGAAATGATGGGTGAGAAAAGAAGTTTATGGAAGAAGCTTACGGAAAGAAGAGACAGGCTAGTAGGTCATATTTTGAGACATGCTGGATTGGTTAATTTGTTAGTGGAGGGAACAGTTGAAGGTAAGAACTGTAGAGGTAGACAGAGATTAGAATATATGAAGCAGATAATTGAGGACGTGGGTTGTAACGGGTATGTAGAAATGAAGAGGTTAGCACAGGATAGGAAGGGATGGAGAATTGCATCAAACCAGTCTAAAGACTGACGACAGCAAAAAAAAAAAAAAAAAAAAAAAATGTTATTTTGAATTTCACATAGTAATTTTACAAACATAATGATTTATGGCTCATTATTGAAAAACTTGTCACTGCAAATTTGGAATAATTTTCGAGGCTTATCCATTAGCACCATTTTCATAAAATTGTGGTTATTACTACTTTGGTATTTGTGACTATTTTTTGTAGTTTCCAAATTTTGCCTATTTCTCAGTGCTAAAAATGACATCTTGGAGGAGACTCACTTCTGATAGTGTAGATTTAGGGTATCATCCACCAGGGTGGCAGAGCTGCCTCACAACCGTGCCATCCCCCCCCTTACACTCCTCCCCCTTAAATGTCTTTGGACCCCCCCCCCCCCAATTGGGTGGGATATGTTCCCCAGTTTGGGAAACTACAACTTACTTCTAGTGTAAATTGCATAATTGAATTCTTACCTGCCAGTTTGGCTGTGAGCTTTAAGGCAAAACCACACTGAATTGGGTAGGTACAGTGGAATGCTACACTGATTGTGGTTTTTAGTCAGTTTCTCGCAATCATCTAGTTGAATGGTGAGATAGTCCAATTTTCACTTAATTAACTACACATTTCATAGACAAAAATAAACTTGTCATACAGAACCTGTGAAATGACTCATCACTCATCGAAGTTGAAGGCAGCGATGGGAGAAGAACATATATCACGAACACGCGCAAACCTCCCGGACCACATGACTCATTCTCTTTAACATGAAGAAGGTTTAAGTCCAAAATATTGTGTTTATTTCTGTGTTCGTGGTATATGTTCTTCTCCTGTCACTGCCTTCAATTTTGGTGAATGATTAGTCATTTTCCCTTTCCTTGTAATTTATATTGCCTAAAACCCTTTCCTTTTTCCTTTGTTTAATTATTAGAACCTATGAAATGGACATTTTAAAGTAACAACAACTATTTTACCCACCAGTACCAACAAGAATAGATCAAAAATGTACCAAGTTAACATTTATATATGGTATAGAAGGGTTTTTATCCTTTGTCAAACACTTGCAGAGAACTACACTTTGCAACATTTAATTTGATAATTACAGTGTCATCAAGGGCATCATAACTAGTACTTCTGACACAAACAAGCAAAAAAACACATGAATATAACTGGTGCAAGGTCAAGGTTTGGCAAATGGTAATTGAGCTAATGTTATTGTTCTCAGTAAGCTGTAGGCCACAATTAGCTAACATAAAACAGTCGGTGAGCGTGAATACTTTCACAACCGGCACCATGTAAGCTACCTTACTCTCTATTTTAGATATTCAGTCAAAATCCAACGAAGTTTGAGGTTAACATTCAGTACATGATACCGTAGTTTGAAATCGAGATAACAACACTTTAGGTTCAGAAAAGTAGATAAACAACACGTAACAACCATAAATAAGAAGTTCCTAATAAAATATAAACCATAAACTTACCTAAATGAGCGTAATCCATAATAATTCTGAAGCAAAATACACAAGTTTGGTTACACAACCATAACACTAATATTCCACTAAATTGAACACTGTAAAGCACTTTAATAATTAGAATTTCACCATTCGATATTAAATTCACTAATAACTCACAGTTCCAGACCAATTTAAAGCAGTAAATATGATTTTTAAAGCATCTCCACATGGAGTGAATTCAATATTTAATTCCAGCACATCTAAGTAGTTTCAGAGCTTTAAAAGTAGATTTAACCAAGCAAAATAACCGGCCAGTCAATATTCTTTAAGTTTCAGATAACCATCAACTAATAAAAAGAAGTTATAAATAAATAAAAGCCCACTTTTTAATGACGTAGTAGAAGCCGATTTGGAACTTGAGTTACTCTCTGACTAACATATTTCACGAACTAAAAACTTTTCTAAAGTACTTAAATTAAATAAAGGTACGATTTAAATTTAGTTTTAGGCCACAACCGCCTTTAAATAAAAAGTGAAGTATCGGTTGCACCATATACGAAACGAGTAAAATTTAGAAATTCTATAACTTCTGATAGCCTTAACCGATTTAAAAGATTTTTACACCATTGAACTCAGCAGGAGCTGGGGAACACTTTGAAAATAGTATTAACTTGATATTTTAAAATTTTGCAAATCCAGATTTCGGATGTGATGTATGACGACGTATCGCAATACTCGAAACAAATGTGCTTTTAAATTAACCAACTTTCAAAATTCATTTTCACTGGTCTGGAAGCTCTAAAAACAAAACCAACTAAATCACTACACTTGTCTCATTACGCTCTTCATCTTGTGATTTTCTGGTAGCACTCAGTTGAGGAAAACTTTTTCTAGATAGACTATTGTCTAGGTCAGTAGGCCATTTTGATAAAAGTTAGCCGCATCAGCCTCTTCCCGCAGTTTATAGGAACGGCTTGAGGAGTCCACACGCATCTCGTGTGTTCGTCGGTTTGAGAAAGCCCGGCTCGCGGTGGCTTATGGGTAGTCAGGACCCGGGCAGCATGGTTGACCAACGCCATTACTAAACAGGCGTGGTAACCTCTCAAGTCTAAAATTTTCAGACATGTGTTCATCTTAACTTTCAATTCCATTCGGGGTGGTGCGGTCTGTTCTGTTTCATGACTTGTGATCTTCGGCAAATGATTTTATCCGATTGCCATTGCTAACTGTGACTTTTGTAAATTCTGTGAAAAATTTTAGGAATATATTCTTCAGTGATCCAGACTCAGACTTTCATTTCTACTTTATTACCTTTCTTACAGGAGGTTAATCTGTAAGTGGTGGCCGTCTTCATCATACAGTTAGCATTTTCCAAGTTTTTTCACGGTTACAGAACTTTTTCCGAACTCTAAATAATAATTTTGGATGACTTCAAGTTTAGGTGTACAAGCCAATACCAACCCCGATTTCCGCCAGGATCCTAACAATGACAAGTAACAGCGTATGGTGGAAGCTGTCTGGAATTCGTCTGTGTTAAGAGGCACAGAATGTTTTCTGGGTGGAGTAGACAAATCACAGTGGTCGTAATATCACCAAATGTACATTACCAGCATGAAGCGGCTATTGAATCCAGCGTCCGGTATCTGCTGAGAGCGGCAGCATACAGAAGTCGTAGCTTCACAACACTTTAACACCACAGCCCAGATAGGCGGTGTAAACTTTCACACACTAACACCAGTGGAGATCATCCCATTCCAGACATGAACGCTTGGTCCTGGGCTGGCAAAGGACCTTGTGGCGAGTGGGTGCATGTCCACAACCAATGATCATTGACCCCACAAGTGGTGTGTCATCGTCCTGCATGCGAGGTCTCGGCAGGAGGCAAAAGTTCATCGTCACCCATATGGATCCCGGCATGGAACATCCGAGACACATGGATTAGTGGCGTGGGTCGGAAGATTAGACTCTATTGGCCGCTCATTCAAACTTTGAACCCCGCGAAGCCTTTCTTGCTTCTAATAGGTGGGAGGGAGTGTTGTGGGTGAAAGTCTGTTTACACATGGGATCTTCCTTGCATCTCTTAAGCCTGTGGCCATAATGGCATCCCATATGAATGTGCTGAATGCTACTAAGCACATACCCAAGTTATACTTTTTTTTGTTTAAAGAAAAAATCACTTTATTAATTCATTAAATAATATCATTTGGTAAAAATATATGCATTTTAGTTCTTTTCAAAATGTAGTAGATTTTTCTTTTACTCTCAGAAAAATGCTCATTACCAAATAAGGACATTTGACAGCAGACTACAAAAAAAAGATAACAATTCTGAAATTTTTGGCTTTAAACCCTTTTTCAGCAATAGTGTACGTGGCGAGGTATTGGAAAGTGTAATGGGTAAACGTGCATTGGGGTTATGCAACATTCGCATTAACTTGTTCATGTTGCCTGTATAACTGATACTTTTTCTCGAAAATGCTATAGTTCTGAACTGGCCACCAAGCTATTAGTTTAGTCTGTAATAGCTAACAGGTCATACATAAATGAAAGAAAGTCGCTGTAGTTACGAATTTGAAATATATTCTGATATTTTGCTGAAGTTGACACTGGTATCAGATTTTACTATTGAAAAAATTAAGGAAAAATCAAACTTCGAAATCACATAAGAAGATGCAGGTTATCCTTCAAGTGACAACACTGAAGAAGCATTCGGGCAGTCGGCGAGAGTAGTCGAGCCTACTTCGATAGCCACCTGTAAGGAGCCTGCCACCCTCCCATGTATCTCTTATCCGGGGCGACCATCTGCCTAATAATTAACTATTACAGTTCGGGGCTTAGATAAGTTGGTGATAGTTGGAATCCACTTTGTGGCATGCTATAAACTGTACTATTCCGTTTCAGAGGCCAATAAACTGTTCCATTGTAAGTCTCGCATTATTTCATGTAGTAAGAACTTAACTCAGTTTCTAACCTACGGTCTGTGGCCGTCAATCCACAGTGATGTCAATCATTAGCCCAAACAGCCCAACGGTAAGATTCTAGTGGAGCTGCCAGAAGAACAGAAGAAACGCTTCAAGCAGAACTGGGATTCCCTAAGGTTAGTTCGTCAGCACACCTATCCACACACACGCCCACTAGCCTTGGCCAATCAGCCCCTGACAACCCCCAAATTAGAGTGAGCTTCATGATAGTTCTTAAACACTGCATCTCTTGAATTCTTAAACTACCGTAAAAAAAAAGTTCTTTCATTGAGCTTAGCTTACGTTTCCTTAAAGTGAATGAGAAAGTCCACAAACTTGTTCTGAGGCGAGATAGTTAAACTTTCAGTAGTTACATTTTGAATTTTGCCTCGTGACACATACCACTTCCCAAAACTTCCAGCTTAAAAACTGTTTGAGACTGTTCAAAAACTATTCCAGACTGCCTCTCAAGACTACTCCAAAACTGTTTCAGACTACTTCAAAAACTATTCAAGACTGCTTCAAAAACTATTCAACATTGCTTGATGTTGGCTGCGTTCGTTGGCTTTTTATAACCTTGGTTTATCATTCGCTGAATCGTCGAAGAACAACGGTATATACCTGCGGGAAAACGCTATTCTTTAGTGAATTACGAAAGTCCCCCATTCCTGTAGAACACTTAATTTTACTCAGATTTTCCCGAAATTTTAATATGTTATATATAGTTTAATTTATTCCCAATTTTTCAGTCATGACAAATTTCCTCATAATTATTCTCGTTTAAGAGCTATTAATTTCTAAAAGTCACATATGGTGATTCCATCACATGTCAACACTGAAACATTGTTTCTCTTATTTTAAATTTCAAGTTACCTCTGAACTGTTATATTTTTGTTATTAACTGAATTTTTTAGTGGAAATGATTGCAACAAAATTCATTATGACTGAAAAACAACCCTATTTGAGTCTTATGTCTTTTATGAATACAGTTTAGAATCAATTTAAAAAGTGCTTTCTTGTTAAGAAATTGGTTATAAAAGTTCTGTACTATACAACCATATGAGATTTATCCCCTTCTAAATGGTTTTAGCAAGATAATGGACATATAACAAGGTTATGTTCTGATATGAAAAGTGCCTTACTATTGAAAATTATTATAAAAGTAATTCGCTATATGCATTATATGTAATAGGCCTCCTGCTGAACGATTTAGGTAATATAATAGGTATATAACAAAAGCAGTTAAGACTTTCTCTCTGACACATCCCCCCTCACCTGTGATAAGCTTTATAAAAGATTATTGTGTATATTGCTTTAATACCAAATTCAGTAGAGTGAATGAAGACATTTAAGATGTGATTTGAAATAATTTTCAGCAATCTGAACTGAAGATAAATGAGGCAGTGAACACTTCAAATGGAGATAATATGCATGAATCTTCTGTTCAGCAGACAGTCTGTGGGCAAAATTCTGAAATATCTGAAACCTCAAGGGAGAAAGATGATGGTTTAATTCAAGAGTTTCCACTAAGTAGTCGGTATGTGTAAAACTTTTTGTTCACTGAAGTAGTTGATTATTGCCTTGGTGAATTCTACGATACATTCTGATTGTGTAAATGTATGTTTTTTTGTGAGATGGGTAGCAATCTATAGAAATTGTGCACTTCTACTTGCTGCTTAAGTTTTGCACAGAAAAACTGTGGGTTTTCTGTAAACTTTGTGCTGTTGTTATCTCCAGATGTATCTCCTTGTAAAGCTACTGAAAAATCTTCTTTGATATATAGCCACATTTAACTGAGAAAAAAAAAACACAGTGTTTTTATAACATGCCTGCACTCATCTTGACTATCTGTATAGGATTGAAGACAGGCAGCTATTGTGCTGTACCTGGCTCTTTGTTGATATGTTTAGATTGGCAAGCATGTGAAGATAAGGTATAGATTCAAAAAAATCATGTTTCGTCGGTAACATTTGGTAGCATGAAAAGATTACTTAGAATATCTCTAGTATTTTACTGTCAATACATTTCAGTAAGAATTAGGTAACTATCCAAATTATAACCTGTGATTAGTTTTATGTGAACCCCTTGTATTCAAATTAAATGAAAATGATTGTTTCTCTTTAATCATTTATGTGGAAAGGAAAGATAAACTATATGCACTACTCACCAAAGTTGAGCATACGGGTCCAGCAGCAAAAAAAGTACAATATTTCGGGCCACAACCTCCTTTGGAGGGGGAAAAGGAGGGGGGGGGGGATGTGACTGAGCTCTCACAAATGCCTGTGGTCATCAGGGCTACATGTATGATGGTTTTGACTGTTAGAGGTGGTAGGAGAGAAATAATTATATCAATGGAAACATTAAATATGGTAAATATATCAATAAAAATTATATAATAATGGAGCCATCTAAAAGAGGTGATTTTTTAACTTTATAATTTAAAAAGCATGATAACAGAAAAAATAATCAAATAAAAAGTGTAGTAGGGGATGTTTGGTCCACAGAATGTATTGGTAGGAAAATTCCCACTTGCGGAGTTGTTTGGAAAGTGGTATCAGGCACTCTGATGGCTATGACTGTGAAACAGTTATTGAGGTGATGAGATTTGTAAGAGCTAGCATGAAAGCAACGGAGTTGTCTGGATTTTGGGAGTAAATTGTTTGTCTGGACCATTCATTCTGATGGATAATGTGTCTGAGGTGGTGTAAAAACTCTGGCAGTGGAGGCAGGTGAGATGATACATGAGATGGGATGTGCTATAATTGGCCTGGTCTATGATGGGGTAGGTTTTACTAGTGGTAAGGTTAAAATAGTTTTTGGTAGGTGGTTACATATTACATGTTTTCGAACAAAGCCTGTTAGGAGGGAAGGAGCTGTAGAGTTGTTTAAAAAATTTTAATCGGTTTTTATTTGCATAGACATAGAATTTTTAGGTTAGTTGTCTTGCTGAAGGTGACATAGTGTGTTGTGAGAAGGATTGTTGGGAGAATTCGATGTATTTCTGGGAGTACTCTGTCAATTAAAATGGTGGGGGCACAATGTTTATATATATAGGAAAATAAGATTGTGGCTGCGAGCAATGAATACAGAAAAGACAAAGAGAGTAACACAATATTTCAGTGCTTAATCTTATTCTTCCAAGTAGGTGAGACACCTGGCAGAGGACTATATACACACATAGAAGTCTGCCTGGTGATTTTAGTCTACTAGGTGATTTTCACTGTGGGTCCAGATAATAAAAAGTGCCATGGAATACTTCCTGGAATTGTGCCCCCCCTCCCCCCCCCCCCACAGCCTCCCCAGAATATTTTTCCTCATTTATTTAGCAAACTTCATTCTGTCAAGTAACTACTCCTTCAACTCCCAAGTGTAGCTCCAAATATGTGGCACTGTAGTATACATCTGCGTGGCCCCATCTTCTGCCATCCTATTCCTGGTCCATCTGGAACAGCAATACCTAAACAAAATCTCATCAAACTTCTAATGTGGTTCAGATATATAAATGATACTGTTATGATCTGGACCCCCAATGAAAATCTACTCCCTTAGCAAAAGTCATTCCATCATTTTTACCTCTCATACTCCCACAGCCATGTCATCTTTCTTGATGTAGACATTTCCTTACATAATGGGGTTTTATATACCTCTGTCCACATCAAACTTTGACAGAAGTTTCTGTTCTGACGAGGAATCACTCTCCAGATACACTCAAAACTTGTCCTTAGCTTTCATCTTGTGCTACTACCCCCGTTATCTAGTACACAAGCAAATCTCTCGTGCTATAACCCATCCTCCACACAACTACTCCAGTGTTGTACCTCTTAACACTAACTGCAGCCCTGCTTTCATCACCCAGTTCTTTCCTGGTCTTGATTCCACTAATTTAATCCTTTATTGTGGGAATGACATCTCCATTTTCCAAAAACTCCTACCCACCGCCCCACACAAGTTTCAGCAGACCACGCAATCTCGTGAATATCTTGGTTCTACTTGCCCTATGATAATTCCCCCAAACCACCAAACAGATCATGCCCATGCAACAGATCCCACTGCAAAACATGCGTCCTGCTACCATCACCTATTCCAATTTGACCACCCTGTTATTGGACATGATACTTGCACCATGACTTACATCATGTATCAACTCACATACTTCCACTGTACTAGCTCATAGATAGGCTTCACCACTAACACACTTGCCATTGGAATGAACAGTGTATATAAGCAATGTATCCCATCCAGTGGCAAAACATACCGGTTCCCACATGTTAAACAATTTCAACAACCTTTTTACAGTTAGGGTCATCAGAGTTTTCCCTGACACCATAACTGTTGCTGAACTTTGCAGATAGATGCTAGCCTTCCAGAATATCTTTGACACCAGACATCCTCCAGGCCTCAATCTCCAATGAGACCTAGTTCTTTATTATTATTATAATTGCTGTTCACATTTTATAGATCTTATATTATATCTTTCATATTAAAGTTTTTTAATATTTATATCTGCATATATTAATTATGTTCTCCCACTTCCAACAATAATATACCTCCAGCCTTATCGATTAATGATTTAGTACTTTCTTCCCCTCCTCCACCAGCCATGCCATGCCATCCATTCATCATGCAGACATTGGTGTGTACTCATCATTCGCTGCCTAATGTCTCACCTACTTGCAAGAATAAGGTTAACCACTGAAATATTGCTTTACTTGTGTTTAGCATTCCCAGCTGCTGTCATCTGTGGTAAGAATTCTCTCTTATTTTCCTATCCTTCCTTAATTTCAGTGCCTTAAAGTATTTTCCTTCTCAATGTTGTATATATTGTTTTATCTTTAGTTACCTTTTTTTTTTAATAAATTTTTTCACCCCTTCTACATGCCCCCCTTTTTTGTCTTATTTTGAATAATTTCTTTTGCGCAGTTAATATTTCTGATGATGATGTTTGCTCCCCTACCACCTCCAATGGCCTGTTCTGATCATAGGCAGTTACACGACCTCAGTCACAGATTTCTTTCTTTCTTTTTTTTAAAAAAAGGTATGTGCCTGAAATATTGTGCTCTTTGTGTTTGTATAGTACGTTTTTTGTTTCTGCTGTTTTCCTACCATCAAATTTGTTGAGATGTGGATATAGTTTATCTTTCCATGTATCTATCGAATCATGACATTTGTTCCAATCCAGTTGTTGCCAAGTTTCTCTTTAATCGGTTATAGTACTCATTCAACAAATTTATCTCCCTTAGAAACTCATTGAGATCTAATTATCCTTCTGGGTTTCTCAACGTCAAAAATTAACTTTTACCCAAAAGGAATTTGAAGTTTAATGCAGTAAGTTAATATTATTATTTCCACTTTCAAAAAGTAGTAGTTTTTTAGAAGTGTAAGAAAGATTTTTGTTTTTAAGTTAATTTTCAATTTAATTTTATTGCATTTTTCAACCATTACAAGGATTGTGGATAAGGAGCCATGTGCATTGTAGCTGAGAAGTTTTGAAACTTCACATTGTCTTGGTCTTTCCAATAAGAATCAATTGTAGTATCTTACATACAGCAGTGACCATTCTCTAATTGTCTTATCTATCCTTTAGGGGCAGGAATGGCATTGATAATAAATAGGAAAATCCTTTGAAGCAATCTGAAAACAAACAACAATAGGAGAAAGTGTGCACATGTATTACCTTAAAACCTATTTCATTTGGCTTGACATTAGCCGGAATAGGTAAGATGGTGACTGGAGGTACTTGGGTTACTAATCTTCCTACAATGCATCCTGCATACTCTACTTCCCAAAAAAAACTGTCTGCCAGTAAGATGCCAACACATAGAGGGTACAATAACAATTTCTGGTGAGGCTTCCCCTCCCCTTAGCATGCTTGCAATGTCTGAAGAGTCACCGTAGGGATCACTTACGCTAACCTCTACCCTTTATCAACAGTGTGGGATTGGGTAGCCCACCAGCAGCATTAAGTGTAAACGCAATGTGGTCAGCCAAAGACTTGGCTCTGATACTACATCCCGGCTTGCCCAATAAGGCCAAACGACTACCATAAGTGGGTATCATACAGGGTGGCCCAAATGGTCTCCCCCTTCCCCCCCCCCTTACAGTCAATAATGCTCATTTTCTTGTTAGCAAAGCTTCCCTTGCAACATTTGAAGAGTCACTGTCGGAGCTACTAACGTGATCTCCCTACTGCACGTCTAATGCGTACTGACAAACATCTGTTGCCAAATACTTGGGATTGGGCACCTTGCCAATAGCTTTAATGGTAAACGCCGTGTAGTCTGCCAAGAGCTTGCCTCTAATGTTAGAGCTGTGCATGCTTCAACGCCTCAAGTAACTGCTCCTCAGGTATGGACAGCAGAAACAACAGAAAACAAAAGATTAACATAAATACACAGTAGCAGTGTAAAAATTGTGAAACATACAATACACTGCACTTGTAACTATATGAATGAAAAATTAATGATTAATAGTGGATGGAAGGGGTATTGCATGTTTAGGCAGAGGGAATGGGGTGACTGCACGGTTTGAAGACAATGTTTTGGAATTTTGGGTGACAGAAAACCTGCACTCTTGTGGAACAGATAGTGGGAAGAATTCATATGGAAACAGCTGGCATCTTGCCTGTGCTGATGATGTAATCCTACTGTTTAGTTTGAGTGAAAAAAATAGAAGAACTTGGATAGTGGAGTGAATGAAATGAATACTGAGTATGAAACAAGGTGATGTGGGAAACAATCCTTCAGTATTCTGTGTGTCCAAATACTTGGGAGTGGTCCTCAGAGGAAATGCCGTTTGAAATAGAAGTAAAGTAGAGGATCTAAGCTGAAACCTCCATTACTACAATTTATCTCCATTACTGTAGTTACATAGCCTAACTATCCCTGTATATAAAACAAGCTGTATAGTTCACTGACTGGGAGGTTTGAACACACGTAACAGACACGAACACATCATGTCCATTATATGTGTTCACATTGCCTGGCCATCGTCTGAGGTTAATGGTGGTTCATTTCCCTATCCTAATTTGTAATTACACTTCATATTTTCCATTTTTTCATTATTGCCTGCATATTTTTGTGTTTTCAAAAGTTCGTTGTATTAGTGGGTAATAGTTTTTACTAACAGCTTGATAAATTACAGTGTGTAGTAATAATAGTTAATTGTTTGTACCATTTTCGTAGAATATAGGATTTGTGTTAATTTTACAAAATTTTGTTTATTATAAATTTCAATACAGTATTAAGAAATAACGGTTCATAGTAGACTCTAGAGAACGAACCATCTGAATGTACAGTTAAATAAATAAATAAATAAATAATAATATTCTTGTGTAAAAGAGTAATCTTTCTCATTATGCTATATGAATCTGACACTTGAGTTTTCAAAAACGGGGTTATAACAGTCTCCTCATGTGTACATATAATAAGACTCTAACTAGACAAAAGTTAGTACATTTAAGATAAGCTGAGAAATTTCAATACAATTTAGCTGAAGTATTTACTGATTAGCAATGGTCATTTGTGGTGCAGTGCTTAGATTGTGCTTAATAATTTAGTTGAATGTGGCTTGCTCTCAACTGCATAAATTGAACTATATTTTTTCTACTTACATTTTTTGAACTTGGAATGTGATCATTGAGGATTGAAGTAGTTGTGAAAGAAAAACGGATGCCAACTGTATTAATATCAGTTAGTTCTATTCTCAATACATAGGTTCTATACAAAATGGGAAATATACTGTATTTGTGCATATTGTTTGATAAATTTCTCGTGATAAAAAATATTTGTGCATATTCTGTTTGATAAATTTCTCGTGATTAACTTTTCGTAATGGGTCTATATTAGGGTGTCCCTTATTTATCAAAGTTAATATTTAGTAATGCATAGATCCTAATTTTTTGTTTTATCCTAGAACACTCACAAATAATTTTTTACACCATTCGGAGTACTGTAACCCATGCCGACTTGCACCGACTCATCTTTATACAAGTTATTAGCAGTGTGCACCCGTGTTTATTGTTACTGTTATTACAATTCATTACAATAGGAATCTCACATTTTTTGTGTTCTAATTTTGGTTTTAGGATTACGAAGTGCTTGAAAGAGCATATTTTTATTAGGGGAGGTAATCAGACAAATTGCAAGAGTTCTTATTGTTTAATATCAGTGAACTCAAATTGACTGTAATTGAAAGCCGTAACCTTGCTATACATAAGAGCTTTATATTCTGGGGAAATGCTGGAATGCCAACAAAATCTGTACTAAAATATGTAAAATAATTTTTTGGGCATTGCCCATGATGACATCCTTGAAAGAATGTAAACACAGAAAGGGAAAATGCCTTTACAGTGACAGAGGGAGCCAGGGAGAGCAAATATCTTAAAAAGTAGAAATGGTAAAACAAATGGAAAGAGTTGAAGAGTAAAATACTTAAATATGGCCAAGCTCTTCTGCATCCTATGATTTGTTGATGCTATCTGAAGATCTCAACGACGCCTAGTGCAGAAGAACTTCAGGAAGAGCATTTACCAACCCCACCCGATAAAATACAATCAGTAACTGCTGCAAAGAGCAAAATAAAAGATATCATTACTCCTAAATTAATAGCTGCCTTGGATAGATGCCAGTTAAGTGTAAGAGATTCAGTTTATCATCAAGTTATTGTGGGGGCACTTGAATTTAGCATTAACAATTTTTCTATAAACAAGTCTTCCATTCAACGAATTAGGACACAAATACCGAGTGGGGCGGTGTAATGGTTAGCGTTCTCGCCTCGCATTCAGGAGGACGGAGGTTCGAATCCCCGTCCGGGCATCTAGATTTGGGTTTTCCATGGTTTCCCCAAATCACTCCAGGCAAATGCCGGGATGCTTCCTTCAAAAGGCCATGGCCGAATTCCTTCCCATTCCTTGCCCCCATCCTTGCCCCCCATCATCCTTTCCCGTCTCTAAAGACCTCGATGTTAAAAAGAGACATAAAGCAGTTAAAAAAAAAAAAAGGACACAAATGAGCAAGGAATGGGTAGAAGCTATAATGACTGATTTTAAAAATGATGTTCCCAAAGTCGTGACTATTTGGTGGGGTGATCTGGGTGTAAGAACTTCTAAGGAATGCGTGCAAATCTCATAAATACATTTCATAAGAGGGAATAACTTCTTGTGGTAGTTGTTTTTAATACTCTGAATAACTGGGATGTAAGTGATAAAGTGCAGATAATGTGCTGCTACACAATTGAATCCAACATAGGTCATCTGATTGTTGCTCTCTTCTGGAGCAAATGTTGGAGAGAAAGTTGTTACTTTTTGCATGACGGCATCATGTCTATGAACTAGTTTTAAAATTTTATTTGAAACCAAGATCATTAAGTAACAATTGGCTCTAATATCTGCCTTATTAAAAAATTCAAGACTTATTGGAAAAATATTTCAAACTAATATTAGTACTCTGAAAAAACATTTCGGTGACACACAAATTGAATACATTTGTTTGGCTGAATTGAAAACAATCGATCATGAGATATGACTATAGAGAACTGATTGAGCTATTTGTTATATTTTTGGATGGAGACATTGCCAAATAACTGAAAATAAGGCCACCTCGCCGGTGCATCAAGTGGGATGGATGGCAAGAACAATTCATTCACTCAAGATACATTTCCTAAGTTTTAAAGTTAAATTGAGCAAGGAAGGCAAAATGGTATGTATTTCAGAAAGGGAAAGTACATCTTACTTTTTAAAAAGGAACACTCCTTCGACGGCAGAAATATCTGGCTCTACTGTGTGTGATCTGTAAAATTAGCTGTCTTGTTTGTATATTATTTTGTATCTTTCAACTTGTTTAATGTTTACCTATATGTTGGTTTACAAAAAACCTTGGATGAACTTGTACCCGTGAAGAGCAAACATTTGTTTTATTGGATGTAGTCTTCTCAGGAGACTAGCCGAGTAATTAAGGTGTTTCCACACGATATTTCGGCGATCTGAGACTCCGTCGCCATCTTCTGGTGAAGTGCCGCATCCGTCGGAAGCTACTATGGGGCTAGGCAATGCAGTGCACCGGGGTCCCTACACTCACCTCTGGGACCCCAAAGCCCACCTCTGGGGGCCCCCAAGTGCGGTTGAGGGGGCCCTTAGCCTTCATGCCAAACTGGCAACCTTTTTTTTAGCTCTACAGTCGTCTAAGGGGGCCCCTGAGACACAGGTAGCCCCTCATGCTCACTGCTCAGGGTGCCCCCAACCACTGATCAGGGGCCCCTGAGCACAACTCAAAGGCCCCCATCCTCAGCTCAGGAGCCCCTACCAGCAACACAAAGCAAAATAAAGGTCGCCCATCTGGCCTGAGAGCCCAAAATAAATTTTTTGCACCGGGGCCCTTGTTGGCCTAGCTACGCCACTGGTCGGAAGGCTGGTTCTTATAGCCTCCGAATGCGCGCGTGGTTGACGTGCTTCAATGTGGTGTCTCTGTTCACCAGGGTCCCTCTGAATGAGACGCTGGCTCTATTAGAACAGTATTTTGAGACCAGATTGGTTGAATTGTTCCGGCACACACTCCAATCAGCGTACTTCTTGTATAAAGGGGAGTACTATGTATAGGTTGATTGAGATGCGATGGGCAGCCCCTTGTCACCAGTGATCGCAAATTTCTTCATGGAGCACTTCGAAAATAAAGCGCTAGCTAGCGCTCCCATGAAGCCAAGCGTGTTTTACCGTTATGTTGATGACACCGTTGTCGTTTGGCCCCACGGCAGGGACAGCCTGGAAGGTTTTCTCCAGCATCTAAACAGCATCAACAAAAACATCAAGTTCACGATGGAGGTGGATGAGAATGGCCGGCTTCCTTCTTTAGACATTCTTATAGAAAGGAGACCAGATGGGACACTCAGACACTCTGTGTACAGGAAGCCTACACTCACAGACCTTTACCTGAACGCATGTAGTCATCACCACCCAGTACAGTGCAATACGGTGCTCACTACGCTGGTACACAGAGCGCAAGAGTTATGTGATGTCAACAGCCTACCGGGCGAACTTAACCGTTTATGGCAGACATTCAGACGCAACGGGTACTCGGAGCATCAGATTAGATTGGAATTTCGAGAACCGAGACGCAGGCTTAATAACACCGACAACGAGCCACAGGATCGCATTGCCGTCTTGCCATACTCTGGTACTACAACATCGAGGATTGGCAGAGTTCTGGCCAAAAATGGGATTAAGACCATCTTCCTCCCGCCAGTGAAGCTGAAGAACGTCTTGTGCTCCCCCAAGGACGACCTGGCTCACTGGGAGTTTATAGCATTCCAAGCGAATGCAGTAAGAGATACATTGGCCAGACGGTACGGTGAATTAACCAGCGTTGTCTGGAACACACCCGACACGTTCGTCTGGGGCAGAGCGAAAAAATGGTGGTAGTGGGACATAGCCTGGAACAAGGCCATGGCTTCGATTTTGAGAATATCAGGATATTGATGCATACAAGGAGCTTCCGGGATAGTATTCTCACAGAAGCAGTTGAAATTCGCATCACGCGAAATCTCGTCAACCCGGACTGTGGATACCAGCTGAGCGAAGCTTGGATGCCTGTCATTAATGCCATACGTCATCAGCATGCCGAAGTGCACAGCACAGTGGCTGCGGACCAACTGAACCCATGCCAGCCTCCTAACCAGGACCAACCCCCCTCCCCCCCCCCTCCACCACCTAGGCGCTGAATGAGTCAGCCAACAAGCGGCGCACACATCAACCACGGGCTTTCGGAGGCTATAAGAACCAGCCTTCCGACGGATCCGGCACTTCACCAGAAGATGGCGACGGAGTCTCAGATTGCCGAAATATCATGTGGAAACACCTTAATTACTCGCCTAGTCTCCCGAGAAGACTACATCCATTCTTAACGCTGAGAAAGACTTCATTCCTATTTGTTTTATTGGTTGAAAATGGAAAGCAGTTTTTTTCAGGAAAGTGTTTCTTCATGGGAACAAAATGGGGCATTTGAACAGGCTAAAAGAAAGTTTTTTCTCTCTCTCTCTGAAAAAAGGTAAATTACTTTTAAAAGAGCTTTAAAATTAATGTAGGATTTTCATAGTTTTATTACAGCAAATGACGAACAGAAACAATTTCTTTTACACTGTATGTAAGAATGCTGAAATTCTTTCTGTAGAAAAGAGTAAAAAGAAAACACCCCCATAATTTTAATCCTTCTGTGTTATTAAAAAATTAAATATAATTTTTTTGTCAGAATTTCTTTTTTAACCCAAAATTATAAGCATTTAGTCATGTATCAAGTGATAATCAAAATTGGTGGTGTAACGGATAGCGTTCTGGCCTCGCATTCGGGAGGACGGCGGTTCGAATCCCTGTCCGGGCATCCAGATTTGGGTTTTCCATGGTTTCCCAAATCACTCCAGGCAAATGTTGGGATGCTTCCTTAAAAAGGCCATGGCCGAATTCCTTCCCATTCCTTGCCCCCATCCTTTCCCGCCTCTATAAAGACCTCGCTGTTGAGAGACGTAAAGCAGTTAAAAAAAAAAAGTAATAATAATAATCAAAATATGCATTTTTCGTAAGCTTTGTGGTTTACTCGGCATGGATTAGCATCATTGTAGTAGGATAAAATTTCTTATGTAAGTAAGCTACAGTGGTTTAAAAAGAAAAGAGGTTATGCGCTTGAATATACACTGTAAGGAACAAGGACTACTATACCGGGGTGAAGTATAGGCCTAGTACCTCAACTGAATAGTTACTTGAAGTGAAAAGTTCTTTAAATCTTCATCAATAATTTTAAATGACCATGTAGCCTGCCTGGAATATTTAACTGTAATGCAAGTCGGCTACCACTAAGTTTCTTTGACCCAAAAGCTTAGAAAAGGGTTACTGTTCAAGGTTAACACGTTTGAAGAGTCCACTTGTTGAAAAATTTAAAGTTAATTCAACTCACATTTTGAAAAACAGCAATTACAGTCAAATAGGCTATAGAATCATATGTTTCCAAAAATTGCAAGGTTATGGAGAGAAATAGAACCAACCAACCCATTTAGAAAATTTAAAAGTTCATAATAGTTGTTAACACAATATTCTGGTAAAGAAAATCATCATGGCGGACACACGTTCTTAGTCTGGCTCACTGAGTTCCGGCTACACACATCAAAACTACTGGCACAGATTCATCATACACAACGTTCCCGGAGTAAAGACCAGAAGACCAAATGGTAAAGAGGAAACCATAATGAATAAAGACCAAAGACGAAAGACAGCACCCTCTCCTGGGCTACTGCCTATATACCCCTATCCACATACCACATGTAAACGGACGCTTATTCAAAATAGTATAAAATGATTGTGATTATAGAAGGTGTTCAAACTTTAACTGCATATAGTCTTGTCTTCAAGGTACATGAAAAGTGTTTAGTTAGAATTCTCAAATGATATGCTTCTTTATAAATGAATTTAGTTTAACCGGCGTATTTATAAAAAAATTCTGAAAGTTAAGTAGTGATTCCCCGATTTGTGTGTTAATTTGGGAACTTTTTAGGTGACCCTACTAAATTACAAATTATTGAAATAAAATTAGTATCATTATGTTCTATAAAAATTTCTGATTCCAGTGATGTAAATTTTATTATAATCGGTGGTGAAATGGCAAAGTTATTAGTTTATGAAGATTAGGTTTGAAATGTTTCAGAAGTTAACTCTGTTTATGTTTAATAATTATCCTTCTGCTGCTTATATCGAAAAAGTAGAGTTATCTGAATTTTCTTTGAATTTAATTATGTGTTTTAACAGTCGTTTTATTTACGAAAGTGGCTTGGTTTAATCGCAATTTAATTTTGAAATTACCATGATGTGATTGATGATGAAATAACTTTAACATGTATATAAAATCTGTTCTACTGCATGAAAGGTTCCAAAATTTTAATATGTTATACTAGATTTTTAGATCTTTTAGGGAATCTAATTTTTAGTTCAAGAAATTATCGAAAACATATGGTAAAAAATATTAAAAGTGAAATTATGTTCCACGAGATGTTTAAAGTTTTATTTAAGCTATTTAAACGGCCCGAACCTACGGAATTTTAGTGAATTTATCTTTCTTTTGAATTATTATTATTTTTGAAATTATTTTACTGTATCAAAACGTGTCGAGAATTAGTGAAATGATCACATAGCAAAAATCCATTGTTTACAAATAGGATAGTAATGGATTACCCTATTCCAGGTTAGTTTAAAGATTCTTTACTATTAAAGATGTTTATTTATTGCTTATATTAAGTGTTGTGGGTCTTTACTGTTTTTAAATCGGTTTATTTATTTAAGTTGGCTTGCTGAATCGACTTCTGCTGGAAACGTTTCCCCATATCCTATACTAGCAATGAAAATTATATGTTTACTGGGAAGCTTACTCCCTCCATTATGCTTTAAGCTAAGCAAACTAGAATTTACCAAAATTCTAAGGTGCTTACAACACAAAAAAAAAAAATCCTTTTATAAGGGACACCTACTCTATTTATGCTGGGCTACGAAGGATGCCATTGTTCTAATGAAATATTTGGCTGTACTAACAGTAGTTAAGACTCTTCTCATCAGTAAGACATAGAATTACAGAAAGAGAACTTTTTATTCTGCAGTTTTGATCAATATTTTTGTGAAAATGTTCTTGTATAAATAGATGCCTATTGACTTGTTTAGGTCAGCGTAAAAATTCAACTGAAAAAGTTTTTTTTAGGAGATTTGAGGTTAGAAGATAGACACGTCTATTAAGTTGATCAAATTTATGTATTTAGGAGAAGAAAATGTTTATTACAAATAACTGAATTGGATTTAATTACACTGCACACTTTGTGTTTGCAGGTTTTGTGACCTGGAGAAATGTAGTGTTGAAACTATTCCTCACTTTCATATGAAAATACCACAAGAAGGCAGAGAGGACTCTTCTCTTCAAGTTCCCTTGGAAGATACAAATGCCTCAGAAAATTTTGTCTATTCCATTTATGTTGCAACAGAAGATCAGGAGGATGAATATTATTTGTGTGATGTTAACAAAAAACAAGATATTATACACATCATTGAAGACAAAACCATTGTTGATAATGGCATCTGCACACAGAACAACAGTTTGTCAGACCACAACTACATTAAGCAGCCTAAACCAGAACCAGAGAAAGTTTCCAGTGCTACATTCATTTTGAAGTGTGTAAAAAGTAGACTTGGGAAGACTGGAAGAAAGTGTCATTCAAAATTAGTAAGAGTCAATAGAATTGTGTCTTGCTCCCATTGCAAAAAATCATTTAGAAATGAAGCTGTACTTCGAACCCATATACGAATTCATACAGGTGTGACCCCATTCTGTTGCAACTTTTGTGGAAGACGTTTTTGTCTATCCCTTTCTTTGAAGAGGCACCTTAATGCTTGTAAAAATGTATTCAGTATTTTTAAACAGTCTGAAGCTGACTCTGTAACTTTAAAAGAAGGTAACTATTTCTCATGTGCAATTTGTGATAAAAGATATGTGCACAAGTCACATTTAAAAGTACACTTGAAAAGTCATTACAAGAGACAGAAGCCAAAACTTAAATGTAATGTTTGTGGAGCAAAGTTCCATTTCAAGGGTGAGTTACTAAATCACAAGTTGCAACATCAGGAATCTCCATCATATATTTGTGGGGACTGTGGGAAAATTTGTCTGACTGAGAGAGACTTAAAGGAGCATGGAATCAGTCACTCAGATGAACGTCCCTATAAATGTGATACTTGTAGTACCAGCTACAAACGCAGGTCGCACTTGATGCGTCACGTTGTCAATGGATGTTCAGGCAAACCACGCAGGGGCAGGACTCCACATTCAGTTAGTACATATATCTGTGAGAGATGTGGAAAGGAGTGCAAAAATTACCGACTGCTGCTGCTTCACAATATTAGCCATACGGGGGAACACAAATTCAAGTGTCCAAAATGTGATCAACGTTTTGCCCAGTCAGGAGCCATGACACGTCACATGCGCACTGTACATGCTGGCCGTAAGGATCATGTGTGTGAGACCTGTGGACAGAGGTTTACGGCCAAGACTAGCCTCATCAACCATATGCGTATACATACTGGGGAAAAACCATACAATTGTTCCCACTGCTCAAAATCCTTTCGTACACAACAGCAACACCGCCTTCATCAGGGTGTGCATCTAGATTTACGGCCCTACCTATGCCCATTGTGTTCTAAGCGTTTCCGTCGCAAGACGCACCTTGTAGTTCACATAAGAACACATACAGGAGAGAAGCCATATGCGTGTCCTATATGTGGGAAAGCATTTGCTCAGAAAAATGACATGACAAAACATCTTGGTGTTCATAACAAATTTAAGTGATTTTTCCTTACAAGCATAAAACTTGAATGTTTAATTTAATCAGGTTAAACTTGATAAGTGTATGGATTTACTTGTTATGCTATGCTTCATGTGGCTAATACTTCAGAAGTGAATTGAACTTGTGCAGTTACTTTGTCAAAACTACTTAGTAGGGGCACAAATACTGTTACACACATTTTACACAATAAATGGCAAAAACAAAAAAAAGAAATAACTTTACCTAATTTTATTTCTTTGTTAAAAGACATATGTAACATATAATAACACACTTGCTCAAAATAACCTTCTGTTGCCCTAATAAGAGCCACCACTCACATTCTAAGCACACATCTTATAGGGAAGGCAGCCACAATTTAGATCCAGTCTTGCCTCAATGATTTGATGTTACTCTCAGTTCAATTGCTTTGGTATAATCCAAACATTCCCCTGCAGAAGACTTTACATTAGTAAACATTACTAGTATTTATAGGTATTATAGATTACATTGTTTGACTATTGTCTAAAATGGTAGTAGAATCATGTAGTTCTTGTTGTAACTATTTGTTGTACCATGTCTACTTGTAGTTTTTCTTCGTGATATGAAAGTTTGAAGCACTACAGTGCACTTTAAAAATCATTACCAAATTAAAAATTGCTATCTTTCAGAAAAGTTGGTGAACAAAGTTCCGAAAAATTGCTGATAGATGCAGCACACTTTAATGATTTGCAACTGGCAACTGCTACAACACTTCAAAAACATACGTGTCCGAAGTTCCCATTGCAGTCCCAAAGTAACTCCAGTTTACGGTTTTGTATCTTTTATGGTGTACCATGTCCTACAAAATGGACCACAAATTGTAGTCTGAATGATTAAGTGCAATCCTCAGAGCTCATAAAATTGGTTAAATTGTTTTGGAACCAAGTCTGCCTGGTTTGAAATTATTAGCTGGAGTAAAAGCTTGCTGGAACATCTGAAGGTGAAAGAGGGGCATTACAAAGATGGATTCTGACTCACTTTTGCTGATATTTTTTTTTTAAATGAAAATAGTTTACATTTTGCATTCATATAATCCTGTAATAACAAATTGGACTATTTCAAAGTGAAACAAGCTCAAACACCAATTTTTTTCCGCAGATAACAGCACAAGAAGAAATCTTTGAACAGTCACACGATATGAATATCAGATTACAATCAGTTAACTTTTACAAAGAGGTGGGTTCATTGTTGTAACAGTATTTGTGTCCCTACTTTCGTTTTCCTTCGCTAGAAAATATGTCGTTTCTGTATTAAAAGGAAGAAGGATCTCGGATTTAGGAAATGTTCTTTATAATTGTCATAAGCTCATATGATTCGTTAACACACACTTGGCTGATTTAGTTGTATTATGCTGCTTGGATGTATTTAAAATGTATTTCAAACTGTTGTCAGATACATAGATTACAGCATAAGGAAGCTATTTTTTATGATTTTTAATTGAAGTTTGGATTGTATTTAATAAAATATTAAATTAAATTTAATTATTTCTTAGGTTTAGTCATATTCCAGTAATGATTGCTGGTCTCTTGACTGGTGACACACACAAGTAAAAGTCATGACCATGTGTTGTGTATTCCCTATTTTCCAAGTTTTTCAGTAGTTTTATCATTAATTCCTGGCTGTTTCCAGCTATTCACAAAAACCACCTTGTTGCTCTCATTACCTTAACAGCTGTCAGAACCAACAGAGTATTCCCTGAAACTGAAGTCATGAGGTGGTAATTGGCCTGCCAATACATTCTGAGTACCAGATATCCCCCAGGTCTCATTCTCAGATAATACCTTTCTAACTCTTGTATACCCATCACTTGAAAATAAAATTACTTTATATGTATAGATTTTCTTCCATAATCTTTTTTTTTTTTGTATCTTTTAAATTTTAAACAATTTTTTAAGTCCTTTTTTTATTTAAATTTCTTTCCCATGGTCAACATTTCCTCTGATATTATTTTTGCTCCCTCACCTCCCCTCTGACTTACTGGTTGAAGGCATGTGTAAGAGCATAGCCTGAACTATTGCATTTTTAGTATTTCTTAAATGTTTTTTTTATTGCTTTTACCACTCTCCTTCAACTCTTATGAGTGAGAGGCATATTTTATCGTTGCATATTAGATTACAGTGTAAGTGATCTCATAATAAAAGATATTTGAAATAGCAGCAATAACAACTTGGTTTGTACTAGCTGCAGCATATTTTTCTGTATTTCAGCGATTATCATGTTTGTACATCATTTCTAAACCATATTTTCATTAATTTACACACATAATCTGAGAAAAAACTACAAATTTTGTATTAAAAGCATATTATGTTTCCTTGGATCTAACATCAATGGAGTCAGTAACCTATGCGATGACACAAAGCCATGTTTTGGCGTTTTGAGTAAATAATATAGGTTTAATAAATTGTTTTACAAAACAAATTAAAACATGTTACCAATAATAATCAAATAGCCTATTATGCACTTTAAAGTTAAATTAATTAATTAAGCTTAGTCAGCTTGTCAGTTGAATGCAAAAGCTCCTGGGTCAGAGAAATTACTCGGCTTTTTTTTTTAGAGAGTGAAAATCTTTTTAGTTACCAACATTGTATCAAAAATACAGTTTTTTAACTTGTTTGACATGACAGAAATATACTGTTGTTAACTTATTTAGTATACTGCACTTTCTAGTTTTTATTTGGTGTCTTTTTTTTAACAATGAAATAAAAAGTTAACTGCCTAAGAAGAAGGGTATGTTAAAGATACACCGGGATTTTCATATTTCCAAACAACTTTTTGCTTGAATTAATTATCATACTATAACTACGATACAAGTATTAAAGCAGTAAATTCTGTCAGTGTATTTTGTGTACCTATTTACAACAGTAAAATGTTTGTTAATTTTAGTTTGATCTGTGTATAATAATGGTTTTGAATATAAGTGGAGAGGCAAAATATCTCAATCAAACCATTATGTAAGGAATAATATATTGTTTGTTTTCTTTTCTTTTTGGTGGTCAGAATCTTTTACAGTAAACATGCATCTGTTAGTTTGTATAAATATTTATGAATTGAAGAGTAACTGTTAAGGTAACAGAGTTGGATGCTTTACAGAAACAGACATTGTTGGCATAAGATTAATAATATTAGTAATAAAAACATGGTGGGATGAGAATTGTTTATCAGCTAAGGAGAGAATAAAATTTTCAATGAATTGTTGGTGTATTGCGAAAAATGGGATTGTATTTTTAGGTAAAAAGAGAAGCTCTTTTATTAACCGACTTCAAAAAAGGAGGTTCTCAATTCGTCTGTATTTTTTTGTATGTATGTTCAGCGATATCTTCGCCAATTTTGAACCGATTTCAAAGAAATTTTTTTTAGTGGCTAGGGTATACCTCCAAAGTGGTCCCATATGAATTTCATTGAGAAACCACCCCTTAATTTTTATACAAATCCACATTTTTTATTCGATCTCGATGAAACTTTGGACGTATATAGTAAAAAATAAACAGAAAAATACTGTCAACTTTTGGTTTAAAAAAACTGAACCCCTATCCACCCCCCTTAATTTTTGCAAATTTTCTTTATTCAAAGCTACAGTCGACACCATTTAACTGATCTCCATTAAAGTTGGCAATTACATGTAATTTTTCATGGAGAAGGTTTCTAACAAAAAAATAAAAATAAAAACCACCCCTTCTCCCCTTTACACCCCTTAATTTTACAGAAACCTACATACCTTATCTGATTTTTATTGAACTTTGCCCATGCATACTTTAAAACAAAGAGAAAAATCCTGTCAACATTTGGTCTTCCAAAGCTCAACCCCCTCCCTCCTTCCACCCTTTAATTATTTTCAATGATCTTCATAAAAAGCTACATTCGAAACCATTTGACCGATTATCATCAAAGTTGGCGTATACATTTAATTTTTAATGGAGAATCTGACCAAACAATAAATAAATAAAAAACCACCCCCTCTCCCCTTTACACCCCTTAATTTTTATACAAACCCACATTTTTTATCCGATTTCGAGGAAACTTTGAACATGTTTAGTCAAAAATAAAGAGAAAAATACTGTAAAGTTTTTGCTTTGAAAAAACTGAAGCCTTCTCCCCCTATCCACCCCCTAAATTTTTGCCAATGTTCTTTATACAAAGCTACAGTCGACACCATTTAACTGGTCTCCATTAAAGTTGGCATACACATGTAATTTTTCATGGAGAAGGTTTCTGAGCAAAAAAAATTAAATAAATAAATAAACCACCCCATGTCTCCCTTTACACCCCTTAATTTTATAGAAATCTACATTTCTTATCTGATTTTTATTGAACTTTGCCTATGTATACTTTAAAACAAAGAGAAAAATCCTGTCAATATTTGGTTTGCCATTGCTCAACCCCTTTCTCTCCTTCAACCCCATTAACTTTTGTCAATGTTCTTTATAAAAAGCTACAGTCGTGATCGTTTGACCGATTACCATGAAAGTTTGTGCTTGTATGTATTTTTTCACGAAAAAGGTGTCTGTCCAAAAGATCTAAAAACCACCCCCTCTCCCCATTAAACCGCTTAATTTTTATACACAACCACAGTTTTTATCCGGTTTAGACAGAACTTGGCAAATTTTTACTATAAAACAAAGAGAAAAATAATGCCAACTCTTGGTTTGCAGAAACCCCTCTCCCCGTTTCCACCCCCTTGGTTTTTATCTTCTTATTAGAAAGCTACAGTCGACACCATTTGAACGATTTTTATGAAAGTTGGCGCATATATATGGAATTTTTATGAATAAGATTTCTGACCAAAAAATCAAAACAAAAAAAACTTTCCTGGCTCCGCTTCCCTTAATATTTGTACAGAACCACATTTTAATCCGATTCGGTGGAACTTCGCATGTGTATACTTTAAAACAAATAGAAACAGAAAAATACTGTCCACATAACTTTCACAAAAACGCAAACCCTATCCCCCTTTCTACCCCTTTAATTACTGCCAATGTTCTTTATACAAAGCTACTATTTCTTTCTGATTTTTAAGGAAGTATGCACATGTATACTGCAAAACAAACAGAAAAATACTGTCTACATTTGGTTTCGAGAGTCCAAACACCGCTCTTTCCTTTCCATCCTTTATTCTACAATTTCTATCCGATTCTGAAGGAAATTTGCACACGTATACTTTAAAACATACAGAACAATTGTGTTTAAATTAGGTTGCAGACGCTCAACCCCTCTTCTCTTCTACCCCCACCCCTCCTAATTTCCAATATTCTTTATAGATACCCACAGTTTTATCAGATTTTCATTAAACACGGCACATGTATACATTAAAACAAAGAGAAAAATACTGCCCACACTAGCTTTACAAAAACCAAACTACTCTTCATCTCCACACCCCTTAATTGTTTTTTATATATACCTACAGTTTTATTGATATCAATAGAAATTTACACATGTATACTTTAAATCAATCAGAAAAGGCAGTCTACATTTGGCATACATAAGCCCAATCACACTTCCCCTTTACCCTCACCCCTTTTAATTTCCAATGTTCTTTACAAAAATCAACAGCTTTAAATCCAGTCAAAATCAGTTAAGCTATTTTTAAGTCATGGCATAGTATTTATAAAATAAGTGTGTCATAATGTCTCAACATTTACTTCAGATTTCAACTTTGATCCCAAGCTTTCAAGTTGTGAAAACCAATTAAAAATCTATATTTTCTGTGTGATGCCGGAGCAGACAGATATATTCCAGAGACAGATGTGGGATGTATTAATGCGCAGATGTTACATGTTTCTGTTATCGACCAGCAGCTTTAACAGATGTTATGATATGATCAAAACATAGCATGGAGAAAAATGTAAACTGACATTCCTTATCACAACACCCAATTCACCCCGTTCTGGAAGTTGGTGTGTTATATAAAGACAGAATTCTTCTTTGAAAGCAAGCACTTTAATCTCTGAGCTACTAGGAAGTTCGCAAAATGGGAACACAGCAGCATATTTAAAATACAAAACAAACTATAATATCACTAAAAATTTAAAAATAAAATAATTGTTAAAAAAAAACATAAAACCCGCCCTCAAAAAAAAAAAAAAAAAAAAAAAAAAAAAAAAAAAAAAAAACACTAAAAATTTTAAAATAATTTTATACCTTGCTTAGGATAAAGTAAATCTAAATGGACAATATTTTACACTACTGTCATTGATATTTTTACATTAATTAGTTATTTTTGGAGTCGGTGCCAGCGAAAGCAAGAAAAACAAAAATATAAAAACAATAATACATAAAAAATCATGTTACTGCTTACCTACAATTAATGCTAGAAAAATGTTTCAACAAAACTAAAACATACAGATGATACGCCGATATTATACTAACTGTAAATCGTTTACTGCATGATGCAGCCTACCAACTGACACTGTAGCAGGAGAGATATGTCTGGATGACCAATAAGGCCGAGCCACAGATTAAAATACTTTTAATTTGTTTCCCCGCAATAACACTATCTGCCTCACGACATGCTGTAAAATATTGGGAATTTTTTTTCGTTTCGCGTCTAACACCAAAAGAAGTTCAGTAATTCGATCTTTGCGATTTGACAGCTGGCACCGACTCCAAAAATAACTAAATAATGTAAAAATATCAATGACAGTAATGTAAAATACTGTCCATTTAGATTTACTTTATCCTAAGCAAGGTATAAAGTTATTTTAAAATTTTTAGTGTTTTTTTTTTTTTTTTTTTTTTTTTTTTTTTTTTTTTTTTTTTTTTTAAGGCGGTTTTTATGTTTTTTTAAACAATTATTTTATTTTTACAAATATAATTTTTTTCAGTGAGTTTCTTTGCATATTTTTAAGTATCACGAAATGCGTTATTAATTGGTGATGCGGCTTTAGTGTGTTAAACTAATCTCCAATTTTGTAAGTGCTGCTTAAATTGAATGTTTTTATATCAGTGAGATATTTATTAGGTTTATTCTTGGCAGCTGTTTACACAAACATCGTATAAAATCCAATGGTGGGCTCTGACAGTTTCCTCAATTCAACAACTGTATTGGAGTTGATTTTTGGCTGTCCAGGTGGCACTGCGCCATGTTTCTTGAAACCAACATGGCGCCACCCAGACAGCCAAGAATCTACTGACTCTGGCCGCGGAAGCCTACGATTTCAACTCTATTGGAGCTTTCAGTCTTCAGAAATTACCATCCTTTATTAATCCCATTGATGGTAACTAGGTTACCAACTTACCCTTATCTGATATTATTATTTTATTAATGTTGTTATCACCACCACCACTACAATAATTGTCTTTTAATAGTTTGTTTTATTATTATGTTAAGTATTTCAAATTATTTCACTTTTCCATAGTTATTCTTTTATTGTCTTCTTCCATCCCCATCCTCATTCTGTTTCCAGTTGTTATTTTATGCTATTCATATAGTAACCTAAGGCCATGTGCACATCTATCAATTTCTTAACATTTTATCGCCTTCTTACAAGAATAGGGGTTTTACTGAAAATTTTTGAAGTGTGTTCCAAATGTTATATATGTGATCTCAGCCCTCCAGCTTTCAACTTTGGTGAGTGTTGGATTTACTGTTACCATCAATTTCTTCATTATTTTTTTACTCCCTTAAACAGCTTTCTATTTAGTTGCAGATATTAGATTTATTTATTTCCATTTTCTATATTATTTGTGTTTCATCATCTTTCGTTGCTGCTGATTCCTTCCTCTATCCTTATCTTAATGAGAGTAGTTCCATCAGCTCAAGGTTGTAAAAGTGTTCAAGTTGTTTGGAAGGATGATCGAAAGGATTAAATTAATTTAATTGTGATGGTGTGCACGCTCTGGTGGCAACTATCCTGCATGTTCATTTTTCCCCTTTTCTGTATCCAAGTACTTTTGCCCTCTACAAATTTCAACTCTAAATTCTTTCAATTAATTTGGTAAATTAATTGTCATTTCTCTTGGCAATTTATTCCAGTACCAGACCACCTTACCTATGAAAGAGAATTTTTTCCACACCCTTATGCCTGAAACTGAGTGCCAGCTTATAATCCTGGTCATCTTTACCCTTCCATGCATCTCTCTTAATTCTTCCACCAGTGTCATTCCATACCTCATCACCAATATACATCTGGCACACTCCACTCTCTTCACCCTCCTCGTGTCTTCCATGAATCCTATCTTAGCTCCTTTATCATATCACGTACTGTTCGTATCCTGCAGTAATTTCAAGAGAGAAATATAGCAGCCCTTCTTTCCGCCCTCTCCAGCTCCTGTATTTGATATGCAAAATGTGGGTCCCATACTACACTACCATATTCAAGCAATGGTCTGACTAAAATTTTGTAATTCAGTTCTCTTACTTCTCTTGTTCACATCACTCTCCCCAACAAGTGAAATATTTTCAATAAACCCTTCCGTTCTATGTATCCAATGTGTCTTGCACAGTTAAGTTTATCAGATGCTAAGCCAAGGTATTTGCACTTCAGTTCTTCAACAAGCAATTCCTTCCTCACCTTACAATCATAAAAAACCATTAGTTTTTTTTTTATCTGTATACTTAATAATCTGACTCTTATTTGCACTTCATCTTCATCCCATGCTGACCTACCCAACTAATTGGGCAAACTAAATCACCCTGCAGCTGTTCAGTCTTCCCTCGATTTGATCCTATTATATACCGTTATGTCATGTGAAAACAATCTAACTTTTGGTAATAAACCATCATCACAATCATTCATTAGAATAATGAATAGCAATGGTCCCAATTCACTCTCCTGTGACACTCCCATTTTCACTTTCACTTCTTTTGATACTGCATTTCTTACCCTAATGTTAAATCAGCAGAATCAATAAATAAGCCACCATTTTTAATCACATATTCTAATTGATTTTGTGCAGTAGCTTTGTAGGTTGTTTTTTTTTTCCTTCACCTTTTTAGAATATTGTAATCGTCTTCAAGCAAGTCAATCATGGAACGATGTGGCCTCTCAGATTTATTAGATCAGATAAACAGGTTTTAGCGATCCTGTTCCAGCTAACTCCAGCAACCCTATATATGTCTTTGTCCCATCAGTCTGATGGTCATCCTCTTGGGCTTTACCAACACTGTTTCTGTCTATCACCGAGCGGGGCAGTGTAACGGTTAGCGTTCTCACCTCGCATTCGGGAGGACGGCGGTTCTAATCCCCGTCCGGGCATCCAGATTTGGGTTTTCCATGGTTTCCCCAAATCACTCCAGGCAAATGCTGGGATGCTTCCTTCAAAAGGCCATGGCCGAATTCCTTCCCATTCCTTGCCCCCATCCTTGCCCCCCATCCTTTCCCGTCTCTAAAGACCTCGATGTTAAAAAGAGACGTAAAGCAGTTACAAAAAAAAAAAATTCTGTCTATCATCATCTTTTCTCCAAGCAACGTGGCTTGGCTACATCCATCTGCCACTACTAGGAAGCAGTATCCTTAAGATTTCTGTGTTCTTCGTAACTGATTTAATGTTGGTTGCTCCCTTCTTGTCTTTTTTCGTTAAATCCAGCATTGATTTTTCTGTAGCTCTGATTCCGTTCTAAATTTTGTAAATTCATTTAGAGTCCAGATCTCACATTCGTAAATCAGCACAGTAAGAATGCACTGACTGTAAACTATTTATTCAGGTTTGTGGGTGTATTAAATTTGAGGATAATTCCATGCTTACCGGAGTCTTGTCCATCCCAGCTTGACGCTAAGGGAACTTTCTGATTTTGCATCTACCCTCATATTTACAAGCTGTTCAAGATAAATATACCCACTAAAATTTTCTATGGGTATATTATTTTATTGTACATCCCCCTCTATAACCCACTTGTTAGACATAACTTTTGTTTTTAAAACATTCATTCTCACGGCAACTGCTTTACACTTTGAGATGATATCGATAACCAAGGTTTGTAATTAATTGTTGTCAGTGATAAAAAGCCCAATCTCTTCAGTGAATGTCAGGTTATTAAGTTTTCTAGCATTGATTCCAGTTCTTTTTATGCCCATTCTAGCTTTGATATTTTCATCTCCAAGATGACCTTACTTAACACCTCTTTCAGTGCAGAAATCTGTAGTTGGTTCCTTGACATTACCAGAGACTGATGTGTGGCTATAACACTCTGACATAAGTTGTGTCAATGCCATGCTAAGGCTTGCAGGACAACATTGTGAGTTATGGAATCAAATGTCTTTTTGAAATCAACCAAAGGAACACAAAGAGACATCTGGTATTGGTCTGGTCGGCTAGTTAATTCTTGTAGGGTAATGTGGTCGATTGTGCTAAGCTGCTGCTGATCCCAGGTTGTTCATGGGTTAGACAGAATCAACAATGGAGCTGATACAGTTCAAGAAAATCTTTGTATAAACATCATACAGAACAGACAGCAAGGATATTGAGTGGTAATTTTTGATGTCATGACTATGTCATTTGTGTAACAGAATAATTTTAGTTTTATTCTATGATGATGGACCTGGTGCATTGTGTAGGCAGGAAGAGAAGACTTCGGCCGATGATAGTTTCCTTGCCAACTTCAGAATGTCAATGGAGGGTCCATCGCTGTCAGTGGCTGTTTCTTTTGTCACAATTTTCATAGCATGTGGGTGTGCAGACTTCCATGGTTGTTGATGTTATCTTGGTTATCCAGTTGGAACTACATCAATTTATCGAAACCTAACATTTCAGCCATCATTCTGTGTCTTTCTTCAGAATACTGCCATGGTTGGAATTGTTGCCGGCTATATATAGCTCCTTGTCAGGGACTAAGCGCGATACGGGGTTGGGTATCGGCTTCAGCACCTGAACTCGAAGTCTTCCAAAAGTTGTCAAAGTTCTATTACCGTGTTAAACCATGTAGGATGCTAACTGTTAAAAGGACCACAGTCGCCACTTACAGATTAACCTCCTGTAAGAAAGGTACTATTGTAGAAATGGAAGTCTAAAGTTGAATAACTGAATTATATTCTTGAAAATTTTTACATAAGTTACAAAAGTCACAGTTAGCAATGGCTATCGGAGTAAAATCATCAACCGAAGATCACAAATTATGAAACAGAAGCAAAACCCGCACTACCCCAGAATGAAAATGAAAGTTAGAGCAAGCACATGTCTGAAAGTTCCTTAGTCACATTGTTCGTAGTACAAATTTGGAAGATGGCGTCGATCAGCCATTGCGTCTGAACTTCCCCTACCAAAAGCTTCCGCGCGCGCCCCGAGCTTTAACACTCGCGAGGAGCGTGCGTTCTCCTCCAAGTTAGACAATGTACTGAATTGAACCGGCCTCGCTGTCTCCGCCTGGCTTGCTTATATAGGAGTCCTCCAAAGACGCTGCACTCCGGCTGTGCTCTTCCGCGTTCTCAAACATTCACTTACATTTAATTCTATAATTTCCTTTCAAAGCGTTCAATTTAAAATCTAGAAGCAGCACGAGTTATGGGAGTTTACGTGTGTAGTGTGGTGAGGCAAAATTTTAATTTATTTTTAACTTTAATTTTCGGTCTGACGTCACGACAAATTTGAAATAATCCCGGTATTGCAACACAGCCAAAAATTTTAGAAATTTTTAAACGCCATCAATTACAAACATGACATTATGGTAAAAATGTTGGCCCTGATTTTAGCCGCTCAAAAATGCAAATTTTATTTAAATCGGTTATGAACTGATAAAGTTATTACTATAAACAGAGTTTCTCACTCGCGCCATTTTTATTATTTATGTATTTTTATGTGTAGCTCTGAAGGTATGTTGATTATTAAACCGGAAAAATTACTAATGTGTAGCCTGTATTAAACTGCGTATTTTAAAAGTTATCACATCTTCGTAGGTGCGATA
The DNA here is from genome assembly GCA_031002005.1 of Vandiemenella viatica. Lineage (NCBI taxonomy): Eukaryota > Metazoa > Arthropoda > Insecta > Orthoptera > Morabidae > Vandiemenella > Vandiemenella viatica. The sequence goes on along the minus strand of JARYHS010013630.1, from coordinate 51,323,453 downwards.
TCTTGGACACAATAAATTTGTTTTGTTATTTCCACGTGGGCCATTTCCGAGTGTTTTTAAAAGTTCTCTAACATCTGTTCTACGGCGTTAAATGGCATGAAATTAAAGTGTGCGAAACTAGAAGAATGGATCTTTAAGGAAAACTACTTTTTAAACCGGAATCTAAGTAGGCTTTTGCATAAAAAAATGTTAAAGTTGAGTGATCTATTTTATACGTTCAGATAACATTTAAAAATACTTAAACGGCTGGAACTACCAGATTTAGATGAATTTAATTCTCTTTAGGACTGTTTTAATTTATTGTTTACTTTCTATTGTGTGACAGTGTTTAAAATCAGTGTAAAAGCATATTATGTGTACTGTGCCTTTGGCAAGTTACTTCGAAATTGGATTAACAAACAAACGGTTAGTAAAATGTCTTTTAATGGTTATAGGAATTTAATTACGTGTATTTACTAGCTTTTAACTGTTCTTAGCGCTTTTAAAATGGTTTAATTTTATTGGAATTAATTCTGAAAGGCTTGGTAATTTCGTCTATTTACCGGCTTCCTGTTTTTACTGATATTTCATATTACTCCGGATTAAAACTACTTGGAACCTATTAAAACTGAAAGAGAAGATTATTTACTGTATTTTCATCTACTTTTTAAGTCCTGAAATTATTTAAAAAGCCTAAAATTGTTTATGTAAACTGTTTATGAAAATGAGTTATCTTCTTTCCTCAAAACTACTTCATGTTATTATTAGGTGGTTGAAAACTATTAGAAACTGCTCAATTATCCTTCTAAACTGTCTCAAGCATTATTACATTTACTTTTGGAGCTTTTAAATGGTCAAATTACATCAGAATGTGTTATTTTCATACTGCTCCAGTCTACTATCCAGTAATCATATTTATTTCTTTAAAATCTCCTCAGAACTACTGTGATGTTATGGTTATTGTAAGTCTAGGCCTGGCTTTTATTAGCTTTTCACAATCTTTACTGTATTAAAATCTCTTCAGAAATACCAAAATCTGGTATATGGCAAAATTTAGGGTTAGATTTGATTTATATTGAAATTATTTATTTATCTCTGGAACCATGTTTAGTAGTTATGATAAACAGTTTGTTTAGATACTCTATTTACTGTTATTTAACATTTACTACTTTTAAATCTGTTCAGAACGTCTCCCTAACCAATATTAGGATCTGATAGTGAAAGTTTACTTTTATATGGAATAACCTATTTCCTGCTGGAATATCATTGATTTATTGCAATTTATGGTTTATTTACGTTGTCTATGTACTGTTTGTTTACTTTACCATACTCAAAATGTTGTTATCTCGATTTTAACTGTGGTATCGTGTACTGATATTAACCTCAAACTTGGCCGGATTTTAACTGAATCTCGAAAATAGAGCGAAGGATACCTTACATCCTGAATAGCATGCTGATCATTCGGAGTGACATCACTGAAGCTCCTGCTGCCAGCGTTGCCAGTCCGATGGGGCTTTGCGTCCCGCATTTTCCTAAGCAAGTATGACGTGGACAGTGGGCTACAACTTGACCAAATATGGCCATACTTGCTTAGGAAAGCAAGGTCCCATCGGACTGGCCACTCTGACAGCGGGTCCTTCAATGACATCACTCCAAACACTCAGCACACTATTCAGGAACTACATATAGGTGGCAGCGATTCCAGCCATGGCAGTCCTCTGAAGAAAGCCACAAAATGATGGCTGAAATGTTAGTTTTCGTTAAATTGATGCAGTTCCACCTAGACAATTAAGATAACATCTTTATAGCATACCTGACTTCAGAGGGAATATGAGATACCTTTACAAAACTTCATCATCTTTCATCAGAATGCATCCTAAGCCAGTTTATCAGAGAAAATATGGCCAATCACTTTTCTCCATTGCGAACATTTTAATATGCAATCCAAACCATGCAACAATATTAATTTACTTCACATAAACAGGTGCAGATTTTGTCAGAGGCAAAGACCAGGACATACAACTATAAAATTTTCATCCCATTTTGTGAATCAAACAGGTGTTTTTCATTTTCAAAGCAGGTTCTCTACCAAAATATGACTGGGTCAATCTCCAGCAGTGCCTCTGTAACATTTTGTGTTGCTTCTCTTAAAAGTAAATACTTATATTCCATGATTTTCTGTTCAGAGCTTTGTCATTAGGGTACCAGGCCTTCCTAATTCTTACTCACATTTCACTCTTGTTTACATAGCTGAAAATCTCTCACACCAAAACCCTTATCCTACATGCTACCCACCAATGAGTAACATGGTAGTGGAAACAGAATTTGTTACTGGAAAATCATTAAGTAATTTTTCAAGATTCTCTTATCTGATTATTAAATAACAACTTAGAAATCATGTTTGTTAATATATTAAAGCAGTAAACAGTATCGTGTTCTGGTGTCTTATATATTTGTGATGATAATGACCCAGTTGGTTGTAGTATGAGAAAATGTAAATATGGACATTTTCTTTCAGATGCAACTGCATCCATATGAAGGACACTATTCTAAACTCCAGCAGTAAAAGAAGTTCAAGCGTAAAAACTGAACAAAGTCATTCAACACATAACCAACAGATATGTTGCAAATGTACTTTGAAAAGTAATACAGGTTTACCCATCAGTTTTTCCACGAGACACACTGAATATGAGTGCTCATGTAAAGGGGACTGTGGAGTGCAAACTCTTACAAAATCTTCTGAACCCAAATTAACTGGTAAGAAATCACATAAAAAATCAAGAGTAGTTGTTAAGAAGCGAATCAAGTCAAATTCAAAAGCTTGTAGGCCTCAAGAAGGAACAAATTTTACTGCAAAGGAAGGTACACACCAGCAGTTTTTTTTTTTTTTTTTTTAATATCTGCAATAGGAAGAAAATTCTGAAAATCATATAAAATGGCACATTTGTGTTGCAGAGAAGCAAGGACAGCTTGGCAAAAAGAATACGAGGAAGAGAGAAATTTGCAGCCCTCAACAACAGACAGTGAAAATTTCAGAAGATGCTGCATTAGGAAATCAGGGAAAGATGACTGGAAGTGGAAAACAAAAAACTGAGTTGTTTCCTTGTAGCAACTGTAGCAAAATATTTACCCTGAAAGGAAATTTGCAGCGTCATCAGAGGATCCATACCGATGAACGCCCTTTCACATGTCATGTTTGTGGAAAGGGCTTTAGGGATTCTGGAGCTCTCTGTCGCCACATCAGAGATGTGCACACAGGAGTGAAGAACTTCACTTGTGATATCTGTAGTCAGCAGTTTGCCTCTAAGGCAACTTGTGACGACCACAGAAGAACTCATACAGGTGAACGCCCATTTGTTTGTGCAGTTTGTGGAAAGTGTCTTAGCACTAAAGCATCGCTTTACATACATGAAAAAATACACACAGACAGTTTCCCTTACAGCTGCAGGTACTGTGAACAACATTTCCGCCGCCGTCACCAGCTATTGACTCATATAATGACACACACAGGAGAACGCCCTTACATCTGTAGCATTTGTAGCCGAAGTTTTAGAGTTTCTGGTGATCTACTTCGACATATGCTTGTACATTCAGAGGAAAGGCAATATTCTTGTAATATCTGTGGTATGGATTTCAAACAGAAAAGATATTTGAAAGACCACTACAAGACACAACACAAACAGGATGAACACTTGTTCTGGTGTTGATTGTGAAATGGGGGACGAGGGTATGGAAAAAATAATATGAGAGTAAATTTTTTAGTTTGAAGACCATAGATAGTCCAATTTGGGATGTATGTGATAATAATATTTTGTTGCTGATTATTAATGTTCCTTATACTGAGCCTTTAAGGACTCTTTTTAATCTGTAGCAATTATATGCCAGGTCATTTTTTTCAAAGAATCTTTGTTAAACTGATTATTTTATTTTAATTAACTAAGACTACATCATTCGTTCAAACCAGAAGTATCTGCAATTTATTGTGGCTTCTGTTTGAAATTTACAGTGCAAACATTTCTAGATGCTGCTGTATTGTAGATAACTATGAATATAATTGCTTAAAATAAGAAGCTGTGATCATGTGCATTAATCTTTTGTATTGATTATTACAAATTTATTTGTTCCTGAATATTGTTCAGAATATTTAACATCCAACTTATGAGGTGGTTTTATTTATTTAAAAACTGATTAAGTGCATTTCTTTTAAATTTGTAAATCACTGTGTGCTACTAATTCCTCGAATACTGTTTCTAAAGACGTGTTACTACAGATAGTTTAATGAAACAATTATAAAATTTGCTATATAATGTTAGTATTTAATTAAGAAAACAAAACATGTTTGAATTAATTGGAGAATGATGATAATGATGAAAGGCATCATTGGCTATCACAGCAACTGTCTTGAGAAATTACTAACGTTTTTTTCCATTGCCTTACCCAATGATGGAAATGTAGTTAAGTGTTCCTGTTTACTGAGTGTGTGAATGTTATTATTTATTTTGTTCAATCTTCAATTGAACGAAAATTGAGAGAGAAAAGAGGTTGGAAGCTGGCATCAGCCCATTCAGATCTATCATGTTTAGGATCCCCACCCAACTGAAAAATCTGCACTAACAGGTGTTCATTGCCCTCATTCCAAACAAACTACAGTGAGGTTTGAGATTTAACCCATGACTTTGTTAGATAATCAAGTGATCTCTTTTATCATATCTGCCAAGTCTCAACAATATTCTTCCACTACTGAGATTTGAATCAACTAACCCATTGTCAGGTGCTGGATACCGTCAGGTTACCACTGCAATATGCTTTACAGTACTTCAGGTAAATAACCTTACTCATGGTGAGGTGAGACATGGGAAAATTGTGTACCACATGAATTCTGTTTCCGATTGTAATTTAGCAACATTTTAACGGTCTGGTGTCTTCCATATGTGTTACATTTCCTCATTTATTTGTTGTTTAGTCATTGCATCAAATTCAAAGCTAGTAATGTTGGTACAGCCATCACTTTGTAAAATTGAATCATGTATAGTGTTCTTAAAATGTCTTTCATTTTCTTCAAACAGATATTTAAAGGCCTGTATTTTGGTACTAATATAGTCATTCCTGGTGAAGTTTATTTCATATCCCAAATATACAATTTTTTTTAAATTTCTTCTATCGTTCTGTCACTGTCCTGTCTCCCTTTAATGCCATTACTTTCATTTTCCCAGAGGAGATTTTCAAATCAAAATAGTTTGATATTTTTATTATTAAGTATAGTCTTTGTCGCAAGTCGTCATCTGCATCAGCTTAATTCACCTGGTCATCAGCAAGAAGTGTATTATTTAAAATAGATACAAATTTAAGCCAATTCATAGTGGCATTGTCTATATAAATATTAAAAAGCACAGATGGCAGTAGGAAACCTTGTCTCACTCATGTTGTTCCAGTCAGATTAGCATCTTGTGAGATTGTATTATACTTGTTGTAATTCAAACTTTTTTTACTATTACTATATGTTGGTGGTAATCTTTGCCTAACATAATTTGAAACTATTTCATAATCCATGAATTCTAGGTCTGTTGGAATATTGAATTCTTGATGTTTTCTATTAATTGCATCAGTCTATAGACAATTTTTCCTTTCAGAAGCCATTCTGTGCATCATTCATAAGAGATTCTGATAATACACACACACATATATATTTATAACATAGCACAGCAACATTCCATTCCTTTGGTACAAATCCTCATGCCAAGCAACCGTTTAAAACATTTTAATAACTTGTTTTAAAATTATTTGATGGAAACTTAAATAGTTCTGCATTTGGTTATCACAACCTGACACCTTTTTATTCCTCAATACAAATACTTTGTATGGCTCATTCAAAGTTGCTACATCTACATTATTTTCTACTGTAGGTTTTTCTAGTTGTTTGAGATATACATTTCCCTTCTATTTAATGATGTTTTCAATATAATCATTTCATATTTTTAATCCTTTTCATACGTTTCCTTAAAGCCTTTAGTTCAATTATTGTTGTGATGTTTTTAATTATTTCCTAAACCTGATTAATGTTATTCTGCACTGGAACATTTTGTACCATATGCTCAAGTCTTTATTGGTGGAGAAAATGTATATTTTATTCCTTTAACAAATTACTTTAAATGTTTTGTTATTGACTTTATCTTGTACCATCTCTGAGGCACCACCAGTTTTGTAATAAGAAAATGTGTTCGTTGTGGACATCTTTGCATTTGTATACTCTTGTGTCATGTACAGACTTTGCTATCTTCTCATTTATTAAAGTGTAATCTATTACTGATCTATTATATTGGAAGCTCCATGAGAAGTTATGAATATTTTAATGCCTGAAAAATGAATTCCTCAGTTTCAAGTTATAAATGCTGAAAAAAATTAATAATTAATTTTCATTACAATTCATGACTTGTTCTCCGTGTGGTACCTTTACGTTCTGTAAGAGTCTGTGTCCCATTTGATCATTTAGGTTCCTCACATTTACTGTATAATCATTCTGATGATTTTTTCCTACTTACATATTTTATTTTTTGATTAATTTCATTTCCACAAGTAACATATCTGCTATTGTTTTTGCAACTTGCACCACCTCTGCTTTAATCATAAGGTTCAAAACCATCATTTATGTGGGTGTTTTGATTGTGTGTGCCTCTGCGGGTTCAGTCACATGTTTATATTCTCATGAGTTTGTGTAGCAATTTTTTGTTTCTCTCCTCACCCTTTCAGTTATAGTGTATGATGAGTCTACTTTATCTTTCTTTTCCATATTTATATACAGAGGGTTCCAAAGAAATCTACTCACTGTTTAGTAGGCCATATTTTCTGACAAATTTGACTTAAAGATACAATTTTAATCACTCAGAGAGAGTTATGTCAAATGTTCGAAATGACCACTGGCAGCTTCCAAACAGCTGATGGCACCGGACTACATACTGAACTACACCTGTCTGGTGTAATGGCAGCACACAACACGTAGCTCAGTGATTGTAGCTGGTTTTTGTTGATGCATATCATTCTTGGCAGTCCCCCACAGGCAGAAATCCAGAAGTGTCAAATCAGGAGGCTGAAGTGGGTACTTAATGTCACCTTTTTGACCAACTCACCGTCCGGTTAGCTTGTCATTCAAAAACTTGATATCTCTATGGCAGTGAGGCAGAGCTCCATCTTGTTGCAGGTAAAACGTTTTATCACGATAGAGGGCTCGGATGATGGGAAAAATCCTTATCTGAAGTATATCAAGATACACCTGACCAGTTACAGTACCCTCAAAGAAGAAGGGATCAATCAAACCATGTGATGACAGACCACACCACACATTCACTCCTGGTAGATTTATTGCCTTGGCCACATGAATATGAGGATTTTGAGGAGCCCAGTAGATACAGTTATGGAAGTTCACAGTATCATAAGCTTGATTTTCGCCTTGTCAGACCACAAATTTCCCTGCAAATTTCTCATCCTTGTGAACCATGTGCTGAAACCAATTACAGTACTCAATCCTTTGATTCAGGCCGTCCTCGTTCATCCCATGCAACAGTCTTGGAATATACATTTTCCACAATGCACCCCTAAGAATGCATCTACACTTAACTGTCTCACACCACTTTCACGTGACCCGTGGTTCATTGATTTCTGTACTAATGAGGTGAAATGATAAAAAACCACAGCACTGGACATGGGACTTGTAACTATTTGAAGTCGGCCGGCTCTTCTCTGGTGCACATCATTAACAGTTCTGAGGGCTTTGAATTTATCATGAATACGACAATAACTGGAGCTTACTGTGTGTCATTATTGCACCTGCTATATGAAGAAATTGATAAAAAAAAATCCTCATTTGGAAAAGAAAAAGAACCTTTTCTATTAGGTAATGCACAGGTGTATACATGCACAGTTTCAATGGTCAAGATTATGAAATTAGAGTTTGAATTATTATAGACTCTATCGTATTCACTACATCTCGTCCACAATGACTTTTTTCTATTTCCAAACTTAGAAAAGAATGGTCAAACAAGGCATCACACAAACAGTTACCTGTTTTCCAGAACTTACAAAATCATACTTTTTAGAGGGCATAGAGAAGTTAAGGAAGCATTTGGAAAACTGTATAGAACTAATAGGAGATTATGTTGGAAAATAGAAGAAAAAATCCATATACAGAAAATTATAATTATTATTATTCTTGCCTTTCTAAGGACTTATTGAACAACTGTATACACATATACAGAAGGGACCCAAAAAAGTGTACTCACTGTGTGTAAATCAATAATTTTGAAACAAAAAAACCTTTCACTTACTAATTTCATGCGGAAATGTTGTGAACTACTACTTTGCTGCGGATAGGTGGCGCATTTCAGTAAAGGGCATGTGCTCCATTGCAATTAAATTAAATTAAATTAAAACACAATCGAGTAGCAACAATGGCAGAGGTAAGGTTATCATTTTTAGAATACAAAGTTGTATTGAAGTAGTACTGGGAAGTATGAGAACATACAAGAGGTACAATGGCAGTGGTAGAAAGAGTTTAGAACACGTCATGTGTGTGGCCTCTACTATTTTGTGCACTTTGATTCGTTGATCTTTTAAAACTGTAACGTGGATTTTGTCAGTGATTTCAGGGGTAGTCACCTCCAGTGGATGTCCAGAACATTGTTCACCTGTGCATTACCTGATATTAGAGGTTCTTTTTCTTTTCCAAATTGGGCTGTTTTCTTTTTTATTGATTTGTTCACCTAGTGGGTGCAATAATGACACACAGTAAACTCCAGTTATTGTTTGTCCCTTTTCCAAGTAATCGATGTAGATGATTATGTGGCATTCTGACGCCCCCCCCCCCACCCCAAAAACAAAAAAAGAAACTGTGGCCATCACCTTGTCAGCCAATTTTACCGTCTTCACCTTGTTCTGTGTCTGTTCGCCTTCAAAATACACTCTTTAGACTGTTCCTTGGTTCCTGGAGTATGGTATTATATCCATATTTCATTCACAGTTATGTATCCATTCAGAAACTGGCTATGGTTGTAACAGAAAAGTGCAAAAACAGCCTCAGAGTTGATTTCACTATTGCGCTTATTCTCCAATGAGAGCAAACAAAGCACCCATCTTGCCAAAAAAAAAAAAATTGTCACACCTATTTTTTTATTTTTTGTTGTTGTTGCAAAATTGAACATACTGTACATTGTGATGTGTGTGTGGCCTCTACTATTTTGAGCACTTTGATCTCTTAAAACTCTAACGTGGATTTTGTCAATGATTTCAGGGGTAGTCGCCTCCAGTGGATGTCCAGAACATTGTTCACCTTGTGTAGATGTTTGGCCATATTTAAACTCATTTACCAAATTGCACCAGTTACAAACACAGGAGCAGATGTGCCATGAACTTCATCAAACTCAACTTTCGTCTCTTTCAGTTTTAAGCCTTTAAAACAAAAGTCTTTAATCGCCACTCAAAACAGTTTCCTCCATCTTTCTAAATGAACAACACCTCTTTGCTTCAATCGACAATAACTGTGAAACCACGTGATGGAGATAGCTGAGAGTTTATCTACTATCTAGTGAGTAATGACGCTTTTGTAAAAAGTAATAGTCCCTGACGCTACTTGTGCCATCTCTTGTATTTTCAAAGGACTTACTGATGACCCTCGTAGGTGATGACAAATTGGCTGAAAATTAAGATTTTGAATCGCTTTGATGATGCCTCACCTTTAGAGAGAAGAGGGAGACACACACAGAGAGAGAGATGGAGATAAAGAAGAAACTAAGATCAGTTTATAATAAAGAGAATGAAACGAAGATAGATATAGAGAGAAAAGAAAGAGAACAGGCTTTCTGGGGTTAAGGTCCAGGTGATGTCTGTTACCAAAGATGTGGTGATATGCCAGGTCCCCACCTTCCACCTTGGGGATTCATTGTAAATGTATCTGCTGTGACAGTCAGTACTTCAACTGCTATTCCTCCAATATTTCCCAAGCCTCCATAACTTGTCATGTCTTCACTCAATGTTTCCCTGAGTTAGGATGACGAATTTCTCAACATACTTCTTGACTTGAGGTTTCTTGCACAAATATTACCTGCTTCTCATAATTGGATAAAGGAAACAAAGAAACTGCCGCGAGGCACTGAAAATAAGATAGGATAGGGAAAATAAACAGTTACCCGTCACTTACCACAGATGAAGGCAGGAGGGCGAGACACGTAAAACACAAAAACAAACGAATTGCACTATATTTCGACTTTAGTCTTAGTCATGTGGGAGGCGAGACATATGGCAGGGGGAAAGATGTGGTCACATCCCAACCCGCTACATGAATAGACTACAGTAGACTACTGAACCTCAACCACATCTTACGGCATAAGTACAAACCAACTCTAACCTGTAATCCACCCAATGGTTGTTTCCCTGCAACAGATCACACTGCAAAACTTGCAGTATATAGCTTTGCACCACTTACAGTAACCATTCAATTGCTGAAATATTTCTCATAGTGCCACATGTGAAATTTTCAGTTATAAATTTGCTGATATGCTCTCTGTCCTGCATTAGTCTCAGTACCACTGCCTTGTGCATGTAGGCAGACAGTCAGGGCTGGCACTAGGATTCTTGTGTTTTTTTTTTTTTTTTATATAAAGTCCAGTGCTCAGGCATTTTCCCTCCCCCCCCCCCCCCCCAAAAAAAAATCATAGGTGCAGATTTTAAAACTTGGTTTCTATTTGGTTAGGCTCCCTGGTTGGAGGACCCTCTTTCGGAAACTAGATTCAGGATACTTTTGCCCCTCTACCCCCCTCCCTCCTCCCCCTAATGTTGGCCATGCAGACTGTGCACATTATAAGTCTGAACCACCCACTCTGTTCATGGGAACTGGCAAACCAGCATATCTTGCTCCTTAACCTCAAATAGATGCTCTCTTCCTTCGCTCTTTTATCTTTTTTCTTTTCCATCTCCTCATTCTGCACACTTTCAGTGCTTCCTGTTTCTCAAACTTAACTCAGAAGTATAATATTGAAATCAATTAGTTTTAAAAATTATTTTGGTATATTCTCATTGCGACTTGGAGAACAGAAATAATGAAATATAATGAACGGCTAAGAATAGAAACTTTGTGAACTAGTGTTACATTAATTGCCATTTCTGAACTACATAATTATCATGGCATTAAGATTCACACAGTATGAAACTTAATGCAAAAGCAACAATTTAATTGAATATATTTTGAAACCACAAAGAAGTTATTGCATATAAATATTAAGATGCCCAATGTTAGAATTTTGTTGTGATTTAAGAGTGTCGTGCTGCTACCATATGTGGGCAAACACATACAATGCTCTGCATGTTGTATTATGCTCTCAATCAATTAATTGGTTGTGTTAAATAATGTGTGTTTTTTTCCTTCTTGTATTATACGTCATTGCTGTCCTCCTTCTTGCATTTTTGGTTAGTGGTGGGTTGTGTGGCTCCATGATAGCTGTGCGTCAAATGAATTCCTGGAAATACTTAACAGAATTCACCCAAATATTCATTTCACCATGGATGTAGAAGAATATGGCTGTCTTCCTTTCCTTGATATCCTTATCAGGCGAAAGTCAGATGGTACTTCAGCACATAATGTGTACCACAAACCAACACACACAGATTGATATTTGGATGCCAGCAGCTGTCACCATCCTGCTCAGAAGACTACAGTGTTGTATACTTTGGTAAATAGGGCAAGAGAAATTTGCAATGAAGAAAGCCTGCAAGCAGTACTACAACATCCCTGAAAAATCTTCAGGCAGAATGGGCCCTCAGAACATCAAGTACAAAGGGCACTTTGAACAAAAGAGAGAAAACAACCATTAGAACATGGAGATCAGCCTGTGGCTTTGGTCCATTATACAGGATACTGCTCTGTGAAGGTAGGTCAGTATACCCTATTAATGTGGGAATTTCTACATTGGGCAGACCATCCACACTATTGAAACCCAATGTGCTGAACACGAGTGCAACCTTTGCCTGTTGCAACTAGATAAGTCCGCGGTCACAGAACATGTCATTGGGAGTGGCCATAAAATAGACTTTGCATATGTGAAGGTATCTTATCTTTGGGAGTCAGTGATAAAAGAAGCTATTGAAATAAGACTCGGTGACAACACGTTTATCAGAGATACAGTTGTCTTTCTGAATGATGCATAGAAACTGGCGCTTACATAATAAAACAATAGTGCAAGGAAGCAGACCATGAATAGAGCCATGATGTAAATGGACTATATTCTGGCATGTGTCGTTATAGTGACAGTCTCAGCAACGCACAACTCTGTGCTGAGAGAGATAGTCTTTTTCTTCTTCGTCTCAGCGCGTACCTTCCCTTTCTTCCATCTGTTGACTACCGCTACCCCCAGATTGGTCAGCCTGGCACCCTCGTATGGGTGGAGTCTTGTTCCTGCTGTACTGCCACCTGTTGCTTCACAGCTGGCTAGCTACTACCAATTCCTCAACATGATGATTAGGGGGCCTAGGAACCATCTCTGGACAGGGCCTCAACTAAGGATGCTGCTCTTGAAGTGTTGTAATTGGTTAATTGGCCCTCCAACTTCCACTGATCATGGACCTGTGGAACAATAAAACACTGCAAAGTCCAGATTGTGCTGCGTGCTGATTGGGCGGTTCCACAACCGTGAATAGGCAACTCCAGTTCGACATTGCTAATGTCCGGCAGTTTGGCAGTGATCTTGCAGATTCTTGATAGCAAGATACGATTACCTGATGAAGACAACACAGGACATTGCCAAAGCATGTTCTTCATTCCATGAAAATATCCAACCACAAACCCGTGAAGACTATGTTAATACAAATTGTGTAAAATAGGCATAGTTATTAAATATTTGTGGTGTTGATGTACTTCTTAAATATAATAGAATTTCTGGAGTAATGTTGCCCATACACTATAATAATCCAGAGTGTGAACATGTTTTCAGTCTGATTAAGAAGAATAGAACACAATTTAGCTAATTGTTTCCATATAAAATCCTAGAGTCTGATTTCAATTTGAATACCATAAGTTCTGGACCTTGTTACATAAACTTGTCCTATAACCAGAAAATATGGAAGTGATGGAGGTAAAACATCTGCCTTAAATGTTTTACAGGATGCCATGAAGAGGAAAATTGTTATTAAAGTTAATTTCTAAACTCTTGCTATTTTCGAAACTGTGTTCTGAAATGGGCAGTGACCACATTCTGTTGTTACTACAAAAATGGACTGAGAAGATGACTTCTTCAAGCTTACTTGACAAAAATACTCACTCCCAATTGTCTCTAGTGGAGATTGATTTTGAACTGCATGATAGATTGATATGTGATCTGAGGATCACAACAGTAGCCAACTTATCATACATTTTCAGTTGACTTAATAATTTAAATTTAAGTTTGTAAGACAACTCAACAAATTTGTTATTATTAGACAGCAAAATGAAGGCTATTGTCATAAACTTCAAATGATAAATATTATTAATTATTTTTTTTAATAAAGTATCAATTCATCTGTTTGGGTTTTATTTAGTTTGGACATATTTCACTTCTTGTCAATGTATCATCAGTAGCCTATGTTTTCTGGAACTTGTTTGTAGTATATACACTTTGTATAAATCGTTTTCAAATACATTAATATAAAAGAATTTTAAAACAAACTCAGGCATACAAAATGTATATACTTAAAATATATTCTAGAAAACATTGCATCTCTTACAATACTTCAATTAGAGATGAAATGTATCTAAAATAAATAAAATCCCAACTACAGTTGCTTTGGCATTTTATTAAAAAATAATTATTTTTTAACAACCAACTAAAGAAATGGCATGCAATAATTATGTGAAAATAATGGTGTTTTGAATTAAAATGTGCATTATTTTCGTAATTTGATTGTAGTAAAAGATAATTTTGTCATCAAGTTAAAACACTGTTGTCAAATGATCACTGAAATGTTTGAAGAATATTTTAATGAAGACTATTCTGAATTACTATGGACAATCTTCTGATGGAGAATTGAAAATGGAATTTACTTACTTAGATTTATGCAAAGTTTGCCTGAAGGATAAAAATAAATATACATCACTGTCCAGAAAAGAATTGTTGTTATTAATTCTATTTATTTTTATTTGTTTTTAATTGCGATGGAGCACATGCTCCATGGCAATTCCTTTAGTTCTCTGATTACGCCTTTCTTGTTTTTATTATTATTATTATTATTATTAATAATCTTATATACTTTGAGTGTTAAATTACTCCATCTGCTTTTGCGATTTACAAATTTTAAATTCCTTCAATGTTATTCATCATTTCACTTAGTAATTTGTTCCAATTGCTGACACTGTTACCAACAAACAAAAATTTTCCCACTCTCTTATGCATGAAATCAAGTGCCAGCTTGTGGTTGTGGTCACCTTTTCCTTCCATGCACTATTCCTATTTTTCCAATCAATATCCTTCCAATCCCCATCACCAACATATGCATTGTACACTTCCAGTACTCACTTCACCTTCCGCCTGTCTTCCAATGACTCCCAATCCAGCTCCTTTATTATATTAATTACTGGCTGGGATCTATAGACAAATATAGCTGCTCCTCTGTACACGACCTCCAACTCTTGTATTTGATACCAAAAATGTGAGTCCCAAACTACACCAACATATTCAAGCAAAGTTTTGTAACACAGTTCTGTAACTTCTCTGGTGCATCCTCGATCACCCTCTCCAGTAAATGATTTTGTAACTTTTTCCTACCATCTACCCACCTGAATTTACTGTCAAACGTTATGTCAAGTTATTTACACTTCAAGCCTTCAACAAGCAATTCTGTCCCCACCCTATTATCTGTGAACCCAATAATCTGACTCTTCTTGGCATTTATCTTCATTCCATGTTGACCTACCCATTTTGATATTCTATGTAGGTCTCCCTGCAACTGTACAGTGTTCTCCTGTTTTATTCTATTATACACTGTTCTGTTCTGACTGTAAACCATCAACACAATCCTTCACTAGGATCATGAATAGCAATGGTCCCAATACACTACCCTGACACACTCGCACATTCACTTCCACCTCTGTTGATAATGTGTTTACTACTCTTAACACATTGCTTTCTGCTTTTTAATCATTTCTCTACACAGCAAGTCACCTGTTTGTCCACTCCAATAGTTTTCAAGATATTTTAAACCATTCTTTGGCTCACTCTGTCAAATGTCTTAGAAATATCCAGTGCTTATGATCAAGCATCCTTGTAAAAGTGAATTTTCTTCTGTTGTGACAGCAAAAAAAAAATAATCTTGTTGTGGGCCGAATCTTAATCCACATTTGTACTCAAAATTATGTGCAATTGAACCTAACTTCTCCTCACTTGTTTAATCCATGCA
Organism: Vandiemenella viatica; assembly: GCA_031002005.1. Classification (NCBI taxonomy): domain Eukaryota; kingdom Metazoa; phylum Arthropoda; class Insecta; order Orthoptera; family Morabidae; genus Vandiemenella; species Vandiemenella viatica. Next base: position 51,308,066 of record JARYHS010013630.1, on the reverse strand, counting down.
GCATCATTCTTTTCACTGAATTTAAGAATTCACAACTGATTCCTAATACTAAAATAAAAAAATAAAAATCTACTAACTTAGGTGAATGCTGAGGCAGGTTCCATATTTACCCCATTCATTTACACTTGGAATACAGTTTACATGATTCACAAACACATTCTTAAACTTCCCTTATAGAAGAGTCATAACATTACTTCAGGCTAAGGCCAGTAGGAATTGAACAGTGTGTCTTCAAGAGGAAAATCCATTGTAATAGCAACTAAAAAATGAAACTGATTGTCACACAACATCATGGTGATGGAGAGTATGGAAGGATTGTACAGAAAAAAATAATAGAGTACTGCTGTTGAGGTCATAATAAAACTTCTGAGCTGCTCTCATGTATAGATCACTATTTGTCAGTTATTACTTATTTAGTGGAGGATTAGGATTGATAATGCAAAGTTTATGAGTGTGTTTTCAAGATTGCTGCAAAGTTGTTCTTTCTTTCTCTCTCTCATGTATTGTTTGTTTTGAAGCAATAGATAAGTAGTTGAAGTTACTAATGTGTGATATTTCATAAAAGCTTGCTAATTAACACTTAGAGCATAACAATCAGAAAAATGTCATTGAATGGCCTGTGTTGTTTAGTATTTAACAGCAAAAAAAAGTGTGCTGAATCACAAATTAACAAATAATAGATAAAGAAATTTGCCTCAGTTGACAGCAGAAATGGCCAAACGGAAGCACATGATTTCATTGAATGGTGGCTCAACCTGACAAAAAAAAAGAAAGAGGTAACATCATAGAGATTATTTTAACAAGTAACTAAATAAAAACTAGGAATGGAGAAATTATATATAATTGAATATCAGTGAACTGTAGCTAAATAATTAAAAATAAAGAGTGGTAGTTGCCATTTGTGGGGTTCAAAGAGAAAGAAAGTAAGTTCACATATCTCAGAAGGGGTGGGAGATTGGCAAGAGGGCAAAGTAATTAAATGACAATTATTTGAAGTACACTCTTTAAGCAGAACCTAACAGCTGCCTCCAGTTTACAGGTTCAGTATCCATCACAGACAAATTTTCTTTATACTACATACTTCACATGTTGTTCTAGTCAGGTATTCCTTATACTAATGCACTGGTGTTACCCACCTGCAATAACCGCACTGCCATGCCATGTCCAAATCAGTACATCATAATAACCACTCCTTATCAGCCACATGTAATCTCCCATATTATTGACCAGTTAAGTTGCAACAAGTGCCATGCTTCTTATTTATAGCTAAATACAAATCCACCATGGGTCATGTTGAATGGTTATGCACAATACATCAAAAATCTAGGCCAACAGCATTAATGCATGTTCTTTTCTCACTGTTGTGGACTTCTAAACTTATATGAAGTAATCAGCATCACAAAATCAGATAATTGTCAGGTATAAGTCTGGGGCAATTCTCAGTCCTCCAGCCTACAGGAGCCTGGTATGTAAGTGCCAGGTATGGGATTGGCGAACCCACGGTGCCCGAGCTGGAAACTTGTGAGTGCTGCAAGTTTCCCAAACCGTAAACTCCTACCATGCTTCAATGACCACCGTAGGGGATGGAATGTTGTGCTTCTAGGAGAATGGGGATCTTGGATTCATCACCTGAATTGTGAGGACAGAACAAACCTATATATATATATATATATAACAACAATGAAAAAAAGACGCTAAGTAGCGGAAAGGAATCAAATTAGGATACGGAAATGAGCCACCACTTACCTTTAGATGATGGATGTGGGGCGCGAACACACAGAAAAGACACAAACACAAATAATAAAGTAATTTTCGGGAAAAAACCCTTCTTCAACAAGAGAACATTATGAGAGGTGGGTGCACCCGGAGACTGCCTCACGGAAAGACCGCCGGTCGACAAAATGGTGGGGGTAAATTCAAACATCGGAAAAGTAGAGGGGCAGTGAATCAGAGCTCATACCCGAGCAAAAATTAATATCCAAACTAATATCTGGTTGGTAGGAAGATCAAAATATAATATATATTGAAAAAATTAAAATATTATACAAATAAAAAATATATATATAATAATAATAATTATGAATTAAACATCACCTCAGGTTAGTGGTGGTTCAATATAGGTAGTGGAAAGGAGAGGGAGAGAAAAAAAAAAAAAAAGTGACCGGGTATTATCTTAGGTTGAGACCAGGTGGTTGCCTAGTGCCAAGTTTGTACTGGTAGGCAAGTTCCCACCTTCTGAGTTCAGAGAAACTGCTGCTATTAGGGAGAACTCTGATAGCACGGACTGTGTAACAAGAGTTGAAATTATTCAAGTCGTGGGTTATGGCATGGGCAGCAACTGGGTGCTTTGGGTTCTGTGTGAATACCGTCTGACGGTGGCCATTCATTCTTATGGAGAGTGCATTAGTGGTCAAACCTATATATGAAGCCAGGCAGTGGTTGCATGTTAACTGGTATATTACATGCGTGGTTTCACAGGTGGCGTGTCCTATGATAGGGAAGCTTTCCCCTGTGACCGGGTTGATGAAAGTGGTGGAAGCATGGTGTATGTCACACATCTTGCAGTGTGGTCTATTACATGGGAAAGAGCCTTGGGGTTGACTGTTAGGAAGAGGAAGACTGTGTTTGTGGACTAGAAGTTCGCTGAGGTTAGGAGGTCTGCTGAAACAAGTTCTAGGAGGGGCAGGGAGGATTTTAGGAAGAATGGATCTCATTTCAGGGCATGTTTGTAAGAAATCATAGCCCTGCCGGAGGACTCTGTTGATGGATTCGAGGCCTGGGTAGTACTGTGTGACTAAGACTGGATTGTGGTTGGTTTTTGCGGGTCTGGGATGATTGATTGGCTGATTCAGTTGTGATGTGGCACGAGAAAGCTGTTTGTTAACCAAAGCTGGAGGGTAGTTCCGAGATATTAATGCTTCTGAAATACTGTTTGAATAATCCATGAGAGACTGTTGGTTAGAGCATATGCGACTACCTCGAATGCCAAGACTGTAGGGGAGTGAACGTTTGGTGTGGTATGGGTGGCAACTGTCGAAATGGAGATACTGTTGAAGATTGGTTGGTTTGATGTGAACTGAAGAGTTGAGATAGCCATTGGATAGGGACAAATCAACATCCAAGAATGTGGCCTGGGTGTGGGAGTAGGACCAAGTGAATTTCAGCATGCTAAAGTTATTGAGATGGTTCAGGAAATTTAGCAGTTCATTTTCTCCATGCGTCCAAATCATAAATATGTCATCATATATATATCATATATATATATATATATATATATAATAACAATGAGCAGGAAAAAGCTTTAAGGCAATAAAATTAAGGAAGAATAGGGAAATATGACCCAACACTTACCACAGATGAAGGCGGCTGGGACGACGAACAAAAAACAAACACAAGAGAAGCGCAATATTTCGGCCTACAACAGCCTTAAACGTGCAGAAGGTGAAGCACCAGGCGCCGTCACATGTGTACACATAGGCGGCCGACTGATTCACCAGTCGGCCGTCTGTGTACACATGTGACGGCGCCTGGTGCTTCACCTTCTGCACGTTTAAGGCTGTTGTAGGCCGAAATATTGCGCTTCTCTTGTGTTTGTTTTTTGTTCGTCGTCCCAGCCGCCTTCATCTGTGGTAAGTGTTGGGTCATATTTCCCTATCCTTCCTTAATTATATATATATAAAAACCTCAACCTCTAGGTTCGACACATGCCAAGGAGGTGAATGGATGATGAGGACAATCGCTCACTAGTGTGCGACCTTAGAGGCACCTGCCCACCCCTGTTGTATTAGCCTGGTGGGAATGAAATAGAGGTACGCATCACCAGACCTTTCCTCCTTTCTTGTGGGACCAAAAATTAATTCTTTCAAATCTAAAACTCATAAAAATAAAAACAATAACCTGCCTGCAGCAGGGATGGGCTGCTGAATCATTCAGCCATCCAAAATACCAAGAAGCAGGCAAGGGCTAGTAACCCACCCACATCTGTAACAGAGTATAATGGAATTCCTCGTCCATTAGATAACGATTTTGTGATAATACTTTGGAAGGAAGGGGCCTTTGAAAAGGTATCCCCTTTCTATATTTCAAAGGGCCTGAAGTGTATCATAGGTGCATTGAAATCTATGGAGAAACTGAGAAATGGCATGCTGCTGCTGGAAGGATCTACCAGCAACCATACCTCCCTACTCCTTAAGTGTGAGAACCTCGAGGAGTTTACAGTAACAGCTGAACTCCATAAAACACTAATCAGCAGTAAAGACATCATAACCTGCCACGATTTAATAGATTTAGAGAAAGAGGAACTGCTTAAGGAATGGGAAACTGAAAAAGTGGTTGAGTTTCGCCAGATAACACGGAGGTTCTTGAAAAAACTGCCACCTTCGTGCTGACATTTGACATGCCAACGTTGCCTAAGTCAATTAAAGCTGGGTACTTGAATTTGAATGTTTGCCCATATGTACCAGATCCGATGCACTGTTACAAGTGGTAAAGGTTCTTGCCCCACCTATCTTCGCTACTAGCTTCACGACTTTGATCAAAACTCCTGTCAGAAAAGAAAGTGTTGTCACCCAGATGTCCACTGAATACATGAGCATGACTACAATGTGCTCTTGCGAGTGTAAATGCAGCTCAACAGGCATTAAGATCAGAATAGCCAATACCGCGGATGCCGGGAGCAATATGGCTCCAACCTCGACCATTCCAGCAGCAATTGAGGCCTCGCCAGCAGCATTATCACGTATAACAGTAGAGACTCCCAGCGAGCGTGGTGGGTTAGCGGTTACTGCTCTCACCTCACATTCCAGAGGATGCCGGTTCGAGTCCCTGTGCGGATGTCCAGATTTGGGTTTTCCATGGTTTCCCCAAATCACTCCAGGCAGATGCCGGGATGCTTCGTTCAAAAGGCCATGGCCGAATTCTTTCTTGTTCTTAGTCTCCAGTGCCATACCACCTCTAATGACCTCGACATTGATGAGGTGTAAAACCGTAAGTAAAATAATAGTAATAATAATCGTAGAGACTCCTGCACCTACAGCAGCACCTGAAGCTGCAGCACCAGCAATACCACCTATGAAGGTAAAGGAAAAAGTTAAGGGTCCAATGTTTAAACAAATGGACCTCACAAAATTCATAAGGTCACCCTCTTCATCCCCACCCAGGCTGCCCAGTGGCAGGGAGAAGAAGGGGAAGAGGCCTGCAAAAACAAAAAGATAAAAAGGAAGTAACTTCCAGGTATTTGGAAGTGAGCCGGAAATGTCTATAGGACCTTCGGACCCTGAAAGTACAGAGATGCTGCTGGACGAAACGACACTCGTTCCTAAGAAGCCGGGAAGTGATGTCCCATCTGAACTGGGGCAGGTTAATTTTGATAAATAGGATGACACCCATACTTCTACCTACATCTACATATATACTCTGCAATTCACAAAATTGTGGGTGGCAGAGGGTGCTCAGCACCAAAGCTAATCTCTTTGTTGTGCATTCCAATCCCTAATGGTACGAGGGAAAAAAGAATTCATATAAGAATCATTGCGGCACCTTATTTCTCTAATCTTATCTATCCTGTCATTCCGGCTCAAATAGGTTGGTGGACGAAGTATTTCACTAGACTCGTGAGTGAAAGTGGGAGTACGCATGTTTACCAATAAGTTTAAACGAATCGTGCGGCGTCTATCTACCAGAGACTCCCAGCCTAGTCTACTAATCAGTTCTGTGACGCTTTCATAAGGACTGTAGCAAGCGGTCACGAATCGAGCGGCTCTTCTCTGTACTTTCTCTATACTTTCGATCAACCCCTTACGAAACGGATCCCAAATGGCACAACAATAGTCCAAATGTGGACGCACAAGAGATTTGTACGCTATCTCCTTTGTTTGTTCATTACAATTTTTCAATATTCGACCTATGAATCGCAGCCTAGAATTAGCTCTACCTACCAACGAATTAATGTGTAAGTCCCATTTCATGTTCCTTTGTACTGTTACTCCCAAATATTTAATAGAATCGACCATATCAATAACTGTATTGTTTAACTCGTATTTCTGAACAATTGGATTATTTTTGTTAGTTATGCTCATTGTCTTGCACTTTTTACAATTTAGCGTAAGTTGCCACTCAGCGCACCAAGCCAAAATAACATCCAGATCGCGCTGAGTTTCTAAGCTATCGGCCAAATTCCTTACTTCCCTATAAATAACCGCATCATCAGCAAACAATCTAAAAAGGCTTTTCACTTTGTCTCCGAGATCGTTTATAAAAATTAAAAAAAGAAGTGGTCCTATTACACTTCCTTGAGGTACCCCCGATGTAACATCTAGACTAGAAGAACTTTCTCCTTCAACGACGACATACTGCAACCGACCAGTTGGAAAATCCTTTATCCATTCACAAAGCTGATCCGGTATACCGTACGCTCGTAGCTTCGCTAAAAGGCGGTTGTGTGGCACAGAGTCAAAGGCTTTCTGAAAATCTAAAAAAATGGCATCTACTTGTGAACCTGCATCAATAACTTTCATTACGTCGTGTGTAAATAGGGCCAGCTGTGTTTCACATGATCTTTTCTTCCGAAATCCGTGTTGATTTGTTGTAAGCAAATTATTATCGTCTAGAAATTTCATAATGTTCGAGCATATAATATGTTCCATAACTCTACTACAAACAGATGTTATAGATATTGGACGATAGTTTCCAGGATCACTTCGATCACCTTTCTCGAAAATCGGTGTTACTTGCGCGATTTTCCAGTCTGAAGGTACTTTTCGCTCTTCTAATGATTTAATGAATATATCAGACAGAAATGGGCCGAATTCCGCCGCATATTCTGAAAATATTCTTACTGGAATTCCATCTGGGCCCGGTGCTTTCCCCCACTTCAGGAGCTCTAACTGCTTTATGATACCTGCAGTATCTATCCGTAATGATTCCATCACCAACTCGACACGGCGTGGGAACACGGGAACACTATCCTTATTTTCATCAGTAAATGAATTTTTGAATACAGTATTTAGTACGTTAGCTTTATCGCGGCTTTCATTAACCTCTGAACTTTCACGAATTAGTGCTGGTATATTGCTATTGGTACAATTGACTTTTCGTACATACGACCAGAATTTCTTTGGGTTTTCTGTGAGACTCTTAGAGAGAGAGTTGGAATGAAAATCGTTGAAGGCCTCACGCATTACATTCTTAATACGTCCTCTTAACTCGGCTAAGGTTTCTAAATCACTGCGACACCCCTTCCTTCTTGAGCGTGCGTGTATCCTCCTTTGTTTTTTGAGTAATCTTTTGACTTCGCATGTGTACCACGGTGGATCATCCTCCCCATTTATTATCCGCTTCGGTATATGTATATCCATACCTTCCTTGACTATTCTTATAAATCGATGCCACATCTCTTCAACGGTGTCATTTTTTGACTTGAAGTTATGGTAATTATTCCTCAGGTAGGTTTTAAAAGACTCCTTGGAGGCCTTACTGAAATTGTATACAATCCGCCATTTTCTCCTTTTTCGCTTGGTCATTAGTCTGATAGTTGCAATTACCGCTTTGTGATCGCTTATACCTGTGGTCGTTGAAATTTTGGTGAATAATTCTGGCCTGTTGGTAACCAGCAGATCTAAAATATTTTCGCTACTGTTATAACACCGCGTAGGTTCATTAACTAGCTGCTCGAGATGATTATTTGAGAACAATTCGAGAATTACTTCAGAAGCTGCCTTATCCCTGCTACCTGTAATGTGAACGTAATTACGCCAGTCAATATAAGGCAGATTGAAGTCGCCTCCTAGAATCATAGCATGATCCTGAAAACGGCTAGCTATACTGTTTACATTATTTCTTAACTCCTCGGCGATAGCTATGTCGGAATCGGGTGGACGGTAGAAGGCGCCTATGATGAGTTTTGACCCAGCAACGTTGAGTTTAATCCATATGATTTCACAGATCGCATCGACTTCTATTTCATTACATGGGAGAGATTTACTCACAGCTATAAATACCCCACCTCCATGAGAATGTAATCTGTCTTTACGAAAAACACTTCAATGGAATCTAAATGGTTTTCAGGCTCACAAAAAGAGATACAACTCTTAGCACGCTCTAATCCTTTATACCTGCTTATAGGAGACACATTTTAGACTGTTGCACCAGCCTGTGCTAAGAGTGTTTGACATATACCGAAAGTATGATACCAAGAGTGATTGAGCAAAGAGAGGAGTGGCTGTGTTTGTTCAAAACGCTGCCCATTCTGGACCTGGTGCTCTCACCACTAACTTACAAGCAATTGCAGTAAGAATATATGGCCCGATACAGTTTACCATATGCTCCATATATCTACCGCCCGTTTCACCAGTTGATTACGATCAACTGGTTGATCTATTACAGCAAATTTCCTGGCCATATCTCCTGCTGGAAGACTTTAACACCCACACTGCATTTTGGGGTTTGACCACCAATTACCCCAGAGGTTGAGAAATTTGTGGATTATTGAAGCAAGAGGAGTTGTGCATCCTCAACAATGTCAAATGATGCATTTTACAACTGCTTCCGGTATGACCTCTGCCATTGACCTTTCTATGTGCTCTCCTTCAATATCAGACTCTGTGCACTGGGAGGTATCATGACCTTCATGGAGGCGACCACTTCCCAATATGGGTGCCATAAAGTTCGAACATGGAAGAAGAACTATCCATCACAGATGGAATGTCAGCAGAGCTGATTGGCATCTCTACTGACATTAATTTTTTTTTTTTAATTTCCTGATTTTACATAGCCTACTACCTTGTTACCTAAAGTAGGCCCTTAGTTTCTACAGTTTTTATTTTTAAAAACAATTTACTTTTTTAAAAATATATCTGGATAATTATTCTAAAGGATTTAACAGATCTAAAGTATTCTACTAAATAACCTAGTAATTATTTTACTAATTAATCTACGATCTACACTAATTCAAATCCAAATTGGCAAGTGTCTATGTATTTTCATACTTCTATTCAATAAACTGTCTATACATGAATGTTCTTCCTGCATCAATGCTGGCCTGCGCCAACAATGAGGCCACCAACTGTCTCTTCTGATGCAGCAGGGCGACTGCTGACATGCTGACCACCAAGTGCCATCTGCCAGCTTCATGTTCCAGGTAGTGATGTCATACTTCTCCAGTTTGTCCTTGGAGCCACCTACTCCCACATCAGGAGTTCCCTCCTGGAATCAGATCAGGTTGCTCCCAGAGCACTGGAGAAGATGCGTCTAGTTTCCAGAGGCAATGTGATAACTTGAGTCTTTGCCATCTGCCTGGTGCAAATGCCACCTTAGGTGTGGACAGTACTTGTCATCACAGTTGGGTAGATCTTTCCTCTTGAACTTCTTCCTCTCCTGCTCTTCTTTCTGTTTCTGATGCCACTTCCTCATGGTCTCTTGTACACTCTGCTAATTTCAATTCAGGAAATCTTGCCTTCTCGCACAGCGATGCTAGATTAGCAGCTTCATCCAGCAAGTGACAGAGCTTGTTATCATGCAGTATATTGTTGAAGTTGTATTTGAAGGTATGCTCTTGATTCTTCAGTTTCTTTCCATTCCCAATCCACATGCTTGGGAGTACTTACTTCGCGACAGTCGCATCTGTTTGTTTCTTTGAGGCATCTCTGTTCTAAGAAACTTTTATATGGACCATGGCCAGATATGTAGGGTATGAACCCTGGAGATGGTTGTAAGTGAGTCATGTTAAGTCTCCTTTTCACGCAATGAAGCGTATCGAACATACTTCTGCCTGTGTTCCTAGTAGTCCATATTTGCTGCCATTCATCAATCAATGCATCCCAAACATCTTTTTTTGTTTCAATGGGCCTTCTAATTATTTCCGTAGCTTGGTCATACCTTTCTCTTTTTATCCAGCATAATGCTCCTCACCTCCTTACTTCCAGGTCCAGGGACCAGATTCTGAGTATAACTGTTAGTGCATCTGTGGACTCTGCTATGTAAACTCGAGTTATTGTTAGCAAAATTCCGTACTGCGTTCGCCGAAGCAGCTCCTGTGGTTTTATCTATCTTAGGTGCTTGCCCCAAGAGCTTGCAGTGTATCCGGTAGTGGAGGCCAGTATTGCATTGTGATGTCTCCTTATGATAAGCAGTGGCAGTTTAAACTGTTGCTCGCCAGTGCTTATCAATTTGTGCATTACTAGTGCTGCTTGTCCACATATGAGACGCAAATTTCAGTTTTTCCTCCAGGTTTATACCAAGGTAATGGACTACTGCTTTTCTTTTTATTGTTTTTCCCCGGATTCCGATTACCAGATTTTGTTTCAGTGTTTTTTTAGGAATATGTAGGTCGTCTTTTGTGATGCTAGGTTTAACTTAACTTCTGCCAGTCCAATACAGCTTTGCATTTTGTTTCAAGTTCCTGCCTGGTTTTCGCGTCTATCAGAAGTGGACGATTGTTGGCAAATGCCACCAAACCCAGCAGTTCTGGCATTTGTTGCAATATTTCCATGACCGATTCCAAGCCAATGGCCCAGAAAATTGGTACACACACTGATCCCTGCAAGAAACCTTTCATCAATCTTTTCTCTATGCACTTGTTGGGGCACCACAATTTTGCATATAAATTTCTACAATAATCGCTAAAACTGTTAGGAAGGTTTTCCGGACAGTCAATGTTTCTAAAGCATTTGAACACCAGAGATTGTCGAAAGTGCCGGGGATGTCCACAAATGCTCCAACCACATAATTTTTGGAAGAGTTTTGCACTATTTCCTGTAAGCAGTTGAAGGCGTCCTCTCTTGACTTGCCTGCTCTGAACCCATACTGATTTGGGCTCATCCCTTTCCTGTATTCCTCTTGTTTCTTGCAAAGTACCTTTTCTTGCACTTCCCATAGAACATTAAGTAAACAGATTGGACGATAAGATTTTGGGAGTTGCGGGTCTTTGCCTCCACCTTCCACTATAATGATCAACTCACTCGTTTTCCATGCATTTGGTATTTTTCCCTGCACCAGGCATTCATTAAATAGTTTATTTAAGGTTGGAACCAGTTGAATGACCAATTCCTGGAGGATCTTTGCCAGTATCCCATTAGGTCCTGGTGCTTTTCTTTTCGGAAAGGAGTGTATTGCCTCTGTTATCTCATCATCTGATATGACACACTTTTGATGTTCACTCTCGTAGGGGTCCCTTATTTTTTGATGCAGTTCACTTTGCCAATCTGTCTGGTGTTCTGTACTATCGCCTGGAAGTAGCACGTCAAGTAACTGCCATGCAGTTTCCATCCAATTCGTGGTCATAGATCCATCCAGTTTTCTTACTGTAGACAAGTTTGTAGGTGGCCTAATTTTCCCAGTGGCAATCTTGTAAGGCATGCCCAATTGGCCTGAACTCATTTTTTTTTATTATTATTATTATTTTCAGTGACAGATCCTTCAACTCTTGCTTTTCATTTCGATATCTATCTAGAACAGGGGTGGCCAACTTGATTAGACCCGAGATCTACTATTTACTGACTAAACCCTGTGCGATCTACCAATTACATACTTCTTGAAATAGTATAGTTCAGTATACAATTATGTAGTATTTCCTTTTTTTATTATTAAGAGAGAAAACATAAAACTGAAAATTATTCTTAGTAACTACTTATTTATATTAGTGTGAGCATTGCGTCCGAACATCTTCCGCTAAATTAGCAAAATTAGGTTTGCACTTGGAAATTGCTAACCTTAAACAATACAATGTATGTGCGTCTGTAAAGCGAGAACAGTGTTTATTTTTTGCTTGCTTTAAGTATGCAAATGCTGGTTCACACAAATATGTTGAACCAAAAGACGAATGCAGTTGTTCAATACATTTCTTCAAATTTGTATATTTCTCGTTGGAAACCAATGCCCAGAAATCTAGACCTGAGACCTGAGGATGATCTTGCTTTTAGAAATATGTAGCAGCGCAGAGTAATAATTTTGTTTTAAAATATCATGTGGTCCATTGAAATGTACCTGAAATTTTTTAGTCATTTCATAGATATCACTATAATCAATGGAAATCATACGTAACAGTTCTTCTTTCGTCAAGAAATCTTCAAAGACCACCAGAATAAAAATAATAATCGTGCAGTATCAGTGATATCTGATGACTCGTGAAGTTTTAACGAAAAAGCAACGCAGCGGACGATATCTCTTTGTAGTCACAGTATTTTGAGACAGCTGTAAACGATGAATAGCTTCTTTAATTTTATTTTTGAAATTCACGAACAGTGAATCTGGCACTGCTTCGAAAATTTCCTTGATGTATTCTCCATCGTAAGAAGGTTTGCACTTTTGTGCAATTCTGTAGCTTACTTGGAAAGAAGTTTCAGTTACAGCCTTGTTTTGCTCAATAGGCTTAGAAAACATGTCTTCTTGGACTGTTAATTGCGTTTTCAATGCTTGCAATTTACTCTTCCTTATTTCGATGTTAGGTGTAAAGTCTGTCTGATATTTACCATGCATTGTGTTAAAAAGGTGCTCTAAATTTATTTTTCCGGTACCTACACGGTTGTATTGCATATTATGCAGCAAAATTTTTCTTTCACGACAGTAAAGAAGTAGTCCAGTTCCCATTCTTGGTGAAAGTTATATGTTTTTTATTTCTTTGAAGCACATTTTTTTTAAAGAGCTGCAAAAATAAAATAAAAAAATTAATAAAATAATTTGTATTGTAATAAAAGTAGAAATATCCTACCACTAAATGTGAATTAAATTTATTTTCGTAATGTTGGCTCAAAGTTAGTGAGTGAGGGATTTGTTTGTCATAGTAACCATATTGATAATATTACCTTACTTTATTTAATGAACCTTCAGAAGTATTTCTTTCTTCATTTGATGTTCCTTCAGCGTTTCTTTTCAACCACTTATCCATAGCGTATGAGGCGCGATGCAGAGTCTAATCGTGATTTGCATTTACGCTGACGTCGTAACTCCGGTACTCCTTGTCGTCAACTGAAGGACCTACAGCGTCCCACACGCTCCCACCTATTGTCCATCGCGTACCGAAAAAGCAAATATAGCTACCTTGCCATGATCGACTGGACTAATAGCCACGATCAACCGGTTGGCCACCCCTGATCTAGAAGATTCTGTCTCTCTTCTGTAATAAGGCAACATTGATATGCTTTTCTTGCCTTCCTCTTTGTGGTTCGTAGTTTCTGCAATCTTTCTGTCCATGGTTTGTCTTTTAATCCCATTGTTTTCTTAAGTGGAATTAAAATTCTCATTGAATCTTGAATTGTTTGAGTTGTTTCTTTTGCAGCCTTGTCCATGTCAAAATCTTTATCTTTGACTTGGAGAGGAATGAAGCAACTCCTCAGTCTCAGTCAGTTAGCTTCGCTGATGTCAAATCGCCATTGGATATTGGTACAGTCACTTTCACGGTCACTGTCTTTCAATCTTCCCAGCTCGAACATTATTAGCTTGTGATTGGTGGTCATTAGATTCTCAATCACCTTCCACCCATTTACTAGGTTCTCTGCTCTTTGATTTGTTAAAGTTATATCTATCTTCAATTTGGCACCTACTCGGTCACTAAACATGTATGGATTGTTTGGCTCTTTTTTTACTTAAAGCTGTAATTCACCAATCAGTTCATGTAACTTTTCTCTTCATGCATCTGTAAGACAACTGTGCCAGAGTGCAGATTTGGCATTTGCATCCGCAGCTATCACCCTATCATTGCAGAGTTGTATTATTTTTGTAACAATGATCTGCTTTTTGAAGACTATGGGTTTGGTCCCTGTCGAGATTATCTGAGATGCCACTGGCATGTTTGGGAGTTTCTCTTAGCTGGAATGTGGCTCTTGAAGGCAGAGGATATCTATTTGCAATTCCTCAGCTTGTTTACTCACTTCATATTGAACCAGGCTGCTTTTCCTGCAGTCTAATTGGGTGATCTTAAGTTGCTGTGCACCCCTGATCTTGAATGCCGAGATATAAATTCTTCGTGGGTTTGCTGCCGGATTACATTTTCTGTTGACGAGCTTTCGGCGACTTTCACTGCCGCCATCATCAGGTCCGTTGTATTTAAAGGAAGAATTTATATCAAAGATACGCCAGGAAAGACTTATCTCTCATATGAATGCCAAGTACGGATATTGCACTGTGCCCATGGCTGTCTCAAATCAAGCATTATTTTGCCACTTGTCATCACAAAATGATGGTAAATTTGATCTGGATCAAAGATTTCATTTTGTGTTTCAAATACTTGCTTGATTAAAGTGAGTAACTAGACTGAATTAGTAGGTATATTGTTTACCTTAAGTTGAATACGATTAATTACCTCTGGTTGCGGAAATGTGATGCTTTTGCCATTTGGATGGGCTATTCTGGTTGGATGGCATAATGCTAGAGTGAGATTTTGTGTTTCCTCTATCTAGCTAGCTGAAGATTGTATTCAAACTTCTGGTAGTGATGGTCTGGAACTATAGCAGCATGTTTTGGTTTTTGTTCACTCTGTTTTGGAGCCGCCACTAATTTTTCAGTAGTTGGATGCCATTCGAACTGGTCCTGCTCATTCAAGTCCAGCTTGTTTTGATCGAGGCCTAGGAAAAATATAACAGATGATGGAAGTAATCTCTGAGTATTGGAGGATAGGTTCATCCGTCTGCGTGCCTATTCTATTTACTTTCCCTTCTTGCAATATTTTCTTCTTGTATTTTGCAGCCCTCTCTGGATTCTGCCACTTCCTTGATAGTGTTTTTCTAGTTTTAGTCTTCTTTCTTTTCCTAACTGTTTCTTCTATTAGGTTGGTAATGATGCTTAATAATTTTTCTTTGTATGGTTCATACCATACATCTCTTTAGTGTTTCTTCTACTGTTCATAATGTGTTATATTTATCAATCTTTGAAGGAACAGCCATTCAATCACTCTTCAACAGTGTGAGAACATGATGAGAAGGTTCCGAATTGCAAGAGCTTAGGCACTTTATATGATTAAGGAGAACAAGAGAGGTTACAGCAGAACTTTATGAGCACCATTAATCGTTCCACATCATCATCAAAAGTATGGGAGTCAATATATGCCTTATATCTGGAAGGCACTCTCAATCGCCAGTATCTGGATTACTGGATCAGGGGTGTGTAGTCATTGACGAGCAAAACATAGTACAGCTAATGGCAGAGATCTTCGCTGCCATTAATTCATCTGCCAGAATGGAACCTTGGTTTTGGCAGTGATGAACTGCTGCCGAAAGGCATATTTTTAGCTTTGCTTCATCAGATTTGCAGATGTACAATAGCCCTTTTACATTTTGGGAGCTAGAGTCTGCATTAAACAGCACCAAAGAGACAGCGCCAGGACCCGATCTGATCCAGTACCAGATGCTGAGGCATCTTAACAAAGATTCTAAAGATTACTTTCTAGGTATTTTTAATGATATATGGACTGGAGGACACTTCCCCGACTCTTTGAGATAAGCAACACTAATTCCCATTTAAACACCTGGGAAGGATAAAACGTTACCAGGTAGTTATCCTAACATCATCATAATGATCTGCGTCAGGAAGATACTAGAGCGGATGGTCAATCACCACCTTGTCTGGTGTCTCAAATACCGAAATTTGCTGAGTCGCTTTCAGTGTGAATTTAGGAAGTTCTGTTCCACCTTGGACAACCTGATCCTGCTGGAAGCAGCAATACTATATTCGCAGCCTACACCTTGTTGGTGTGTTTTTTGATACAGACAAGGCCTACAATACTACCTGGGGGCACGGTATTTTAAAACAACTTCATTAATGGGGTTTTAGGGGAAATCTACCACATTTTGTACCGTCATTTTTATCTCAACATTGCTTCCGGTACTATGTCAGTAGTGAAATATCAGATATTTTTATCCAGGAAAATGGAGTTCATCAAGGGTCAGTTTTAAGTTTGAACCTTTTCACTATTGTGATTAACAGCATCTCAGCTGTAACAAGGAATCCCACTCCTTGTATGTTGATGATTGTTTAATTTTTTGCACACCCTCTAGCCTAATAAGCACTGAGCGGCAGTTGAAGCTCGTGCTGAACATACTGGATGAATGGTCAGTGCATACTGGCTTTCGTTTCTCAGCTGAGAAAACCCAGTGTGTACTTTTTAGCCAATGTAGAAGTCTTTTAGCAGAGCCCCATCTTGCCTTGAGGAACACCGTTTTACGCTTTACTGATACTGCTCGTTTTCTGGGCACCATTTTAGACATAAGGCTCAGCTGGCTGCCACATACTAAAGATATGAAAGCCAGAGCCCTGAAAGCTTTAAATGTTTTAAAATGTCTCTGTGGCAGGTCATGGAGCACTGACCACTCCTGCCTGCTACAGTTTTATAGAGCCTTTGTACGGTCATGGCTGGAGTATGCTTGCATTGTTTACAGTTCGGGCACGGGACAATTATACTGGATAGTGTCCACCATGCAGAAATTTGGCTCACTCAACGTGCCCTAAAGCCACAACAACAACTCAGTCCTCTAACCCCTCTCTAACAGGACCTACAAGTCACTACAGTTGATTATAATGATCTTTTATTTAACTGCAGTTTCAACTGTAGGTACTCTATTAAATACTCGACAACATTGGAGTAGAAGTAAATGCCGTGAGAGGACATTAATATTGAAATCAAAAATAAAATATACGAAGCACTCAAGAAAGTTGTAGTCAGGAGAGTAATAGTAACAAAAACTATTGCACATACCAAAAAAAATCACTATGCCATTGCTTGTGAAAATAGAAACATGTCACTGGGCTCACACATGCTCTTATAAGCAACACAGCCAAATGAATTGTTGGTTTTGACTATTATGACTGAAGTGAAGTTGTTGGGGGTACAAGAACAATAACAGTGGAAATGATAATTATGCGAAAAAAATTTATCGAAAATAAATAAGAAAGGGGGGATCTAAAAGAGGTGAAAAATAAATTGAAATATCATTTGTAAAAATTAATTACACTTCCTGCAAGTGAGGGTGAGGAAGGTGAGTATTGTCTGAGATTGAAGGTTGAGTGTTTATGGTATCCAGAATTTGTTAGTTGGCCAATTCCCACCTTTCGAGCTCAGGTGGGGATGTAGTTTCAGGTGTACTCTTATGAAACCGACTAAAAAAATAGTTGGTAAGGTGGTATTGACAGTGGATGCCTTTGTGAGCTCAGTTACATGTTTCTTTTTTTATGAGCAAGGGCATAGCCAGAAATATTTTGCTTTGTGTTCGTGGAGTGTTTTTTGTCACTGCTGCCCTCCTCCCTTCAAAGTTGGTGAATAAGGGGTGTTTTCCTTTCCATGTATTCATACACACACACACAATTTCACTAGTAATTGAAAGAAGGAGTTATTTTTACAGTAATCACTATCATTTTATTTTTTTCATTTTCTGTTGTTCCCAGGTTAAACCAACCATTCAACTGGTTTATTTGCAGAGTGCACTTAGGCACTTGATAAACATCTGCTTAGTTACTTTTTCCTGATATTTAGCCCTGTCAAAGGAACCATGATAAGCATGTGGTTGCTTTAAAACAGTTCTGACGAGTCACTTTTTCCTTATCTTTATATTTCTGTGCATTTTACAATAAAATTACTCACAAAGAAGGCATCTGTTCTACCAAAGATGCTGAGCACAATTGTA
This sequence comes from Vandiemenella viatica, assembly GCA_031002005.1. Classification (NCBI taxonomy): domain Eukaryota; kingdom Metazoa; phylum Arthropoda; class Insecta; order Orthoptera; family Morabidae; genus Vandiemenella; species Vandiemenella viatica. Next base: position 51,290,460 of record JARYHS010013630.1, on the reverse strand, counting down.
CAAATAATCCAATGATTCTAACTTTCAATTAACTTACAATTTACTGCTCAACTAACTATTTCATCTCTGCCACTTGTTTGCATACACCCTACAGAAAGATCCACAGTAATTCAAAGAGTTCTGACCGATATTTCTCTAATTCTAACAATACTTTAACAATTAAATCAATACAAAAATAATTACAAATAGTACTAAATGAGTCACAATCGATAGAAAACATCTTGAAATGAAATTAATACTGTTAACATGCACTTTCTCACAAAATTATCAACATAAACCAGTCCAAACAACTGCAAATTGTACTCCAAATACTGTAACTCACATCAACACTTACAATTTCAAACTTTTAATTAATGATTCACATATAATACTGTCCTTGAACACATTACATAGCATTTACATAGTTTCTCTCCATCTTCATTTATGTGACAAATATACACAGATTTACAATTAATCAATTTAATTACATAAAATATTTACAAATCTCTAATTAATCAACTCTCAGCGTGCTATTCATAATTCTTCAAATAACATTTCATACCATGGCTGGGTCTGAGGCTGTTATACACTGACTGGTCCATGCCATGTTCACCTGATAAAAAGTTTCTATCTACTTGCTACTCTTCTTCACCTTTCAAAAATTAATGGTCAGCTGCCATTGATAAGTTTTTCCTCATCATTGGCATGGTCAAAATTGGAGATTCAATTTTACAGCCACATGTTCATGCTGATGCCTAGCATTTTATACCATCTGCCATGTTGTACTGTGTACTAATGGAAAAAGTGAAGTGTTGTTATCTTTCTGCAAAATGTTTAAATATATTCTGTCAGTGATAAGTGTATTTTGTGAAATGTGTAGCTTATGAGTAAGTCCCGGATATATATGCACTTAAAACACCTAAAATATGCATGCAAATATGCACAGAAAAGTCCTAAAATATGCACTAACAATTAACGAATATACACTTATCAAATGATTTATTTTATGTCAACTCACTGATACACGTTTCATTCCTTACAAAATCATTAATCGCAATATGTTACCAAGAGTTTTACATGTTTTCCGGGGTCAAAGATTTTATATTGTCAGACAAAATTAGTTTATAAGCCGAAAATGATCATTCCATGTCAACGGACGTTATTGGGCAATACTTGTACAATGGTACTGACTGTTTCGAACATTCATCTGGCAAAGAATGTGTGTTTCCACTTAAATACTTGTTAATTGATTGAATCTTTTTCAGTCCTGTGTTTGAGTCCAACACCCTGCTGAGTTTACTTTTAACTTCTTCTCCAATTTCACCAGGAACAGCATTTAAAGTAGAAATTGTTTTTTGAAGCAACTGAATATATTCGTGAAGGGTTGCACCGCTAGTTTCTAGACCCTTAATAGCCTTAGAAAGTGATGAGTAGTGTACATGGATGAAATTGATATCTCGATATACAGTATCACAAACAAATGCGCACTCTGCTTCACGAACACACGCAGAACGCTTATCATCATCAGTACTTGTGACTACATCTTTCACTTGATGGAAGTTCTCCTGGTAGAACAGCACTGCAGACAACCAAGTTCCCCATCTAGTGAGAACAAGTTCCGGTGGAAGAGGAACCTCAGGCAGACGATCCTTATAAAACTGTACACAAGCTGGTGCTTTTAGGAACACTTTTTTGCCACTTGAAATTACTTTCTTAACTGAAAGAAATAGAGAATGTATCTCTTCTGCAATGCGATGTAATCCATGTGCCAAACATGCAACATGGATAAGATTGGGGGAAAATACTCGAAGCGACTGACCAGCTTTTAACATATATGAAGCTGCGTCTGTGATTAAAACACACACCTTGTAACAATCACTCTCCGATTCAGTAGGCCACAGAAGTCGCAGGGAATCGTTTACAAATCTTGCAATTGTACTGTGGTTGGTTTTCTCTAACATTTTGGTTGAAAGTAAATGAGGTTTTCTGGGTTCTTCTTGACTTAGTTTGCCCACTATACAGTTCACTACTTATCAGCCACATGAATCGGTTGTTTCATCTACCGATATCCAGACACAGTTCCCTCCTATGTCAGACCGAATTGAATCCAGGACAGAAGCGTATAGAGAAAGCAAATAATATTTCGTAATGGTGGATTCATCCGGTATCCTTTGATTAACACAATACTTATGAAGAAATGCTCGTAGATCTGGATTATTCAATTTATGCAGCGGGATGTTGCTGCATACAAAAGCCTTACAAAGGTCAGCAGAGAATGTATTAATTTTAGACCGTGATACCTGAGTTAAAAGTAGCGGTTGTGTGTTCCTACTCTTTTCTTTTGACCTGAGATGTACAGCTGTTTTAGAATGCTGTTAAAGTTGAATTTTTTTCTCGCATTTTATATTCTTCTCACATATTTGACATTACACAACTTCGCCGTCACTAGAATAGTCGCTGTTGCCTGAAATCCACTGCTTAATTAAAAATGATCTTGTGCATTTTTCTTTAGGCATTTTTGCAGCCAGATTAAGCAAAACTATTCTTAGCACACGAACACTCCTGTCAACAAAAACTTTGAGAGGCTACTGCTTAAGGATTGTACACATGTCTTTAAAAGTACAGAACCCTGAGGTCAGGAAACAATGAATCTATTCCCAGGAAAACTGGTTTGTGTCGCAATTAGGGGAATATTCAGGAAAAGAAAACCACTGGCCTTCCTGGTAGTTGTCGCAAGAACAAACACACTGGTGGATTACGAATATTCCCAGCGGGAGCAAATACTTGTGATTGTCATCTCTTCAAACAAGAATTTGCTGCCCGAGGCAGTATAGAGCTATTGGAAGTAGAGAAGGTTGCTGCCACACAAATTTGCCATTTATAGAACCTCCAAACATGTCACTGTGCGAGTTTGGATCTGGTAGAAAGTTCTCTATGTGAATGCCAGTGTAAGAAAATCCTGTTTACTCCAAGAATTTGACAGACTTGTTGTGGTGCCCAAGGATGTCCAACATACAGATACATTTGGCTGTTCAGTTTCTTAAGAAGTATCGGATATTCGGTTATGAGATGAAATAAATGCTGAAATATGCACATATCCTTAGAATATCCACTAACCCTCAAAATATGCATTTGCATATGCGCATATACTTTTTTTTAAAAATCCGGGCCGTACTTTAAGGCAGAGATTGGGTACCATCCATGCATTTACTGTGAGGGCTGCAGAAAACCACCTACAAACTGCAATCAGGATGGCCAGTATGCCAGGAACTGTGCTCATGCCTAGCCCATTGTATCTCCTGATCCAGTATGTGCTGCATCAGCTCACTGAGCCACACTGGCATGTTAAGCACCTTTCTACTCTCAAAAGCAATACATGACTATCATTTTGTTCTGACTTATTTTTGGTGTATTGTTAAAAACTGGCTTAATGGCTATGTCTATTAAGGAGAAAGAAAATACATTTATTGTTAGCACACGTGGCTCAAACAGTAGATGTTTGCTGTAAACTGGTCGACCTGTGTTGAAACCTAGGCTTGAAACGTAGTTTGTGCCAAGAATTTATCCTGAAACTTTAGTGTCTTGAATGGTCTTTCAGAATCACTTTGGCTGCTATCATGTTCGTTTTTCAGCAGTTACCTTTTTGAGTCAGTCGCTTACAGCACTCACCCCCTCAATATTCGCTTGCCAAAGAAGGGCTAAGGCATGAAAATTTCAAAGTCTTTTATGTTCACATGTGTTTATATATATATTAAACATTTAAATAGGAAAAAAACACCATTTACCATAGAAGAGGATTCCTGCAGCATAGAGAAATGGAAAAAAACACATACACACATAGAATTTTTTTTTTAAGCCTGTAGCCCTTCTTCAGTAGTAGAGTGAGATGGCTACATGATGGAGGCTGGCAGCCAAGACAAAAACACACATGATACAGACATTTTTGTGATGAGCCCTTTGTCAACAATTATGCAAGCTGGGTGTTTTGGGAGACTGCCTCCTAGAAAGACTGTTGGCCAGAAAAATGGTGGGGGTAAATTTAAACTGAGGACAGGTGGAGGTGCAGTGATTCCGAGCTAATACCTGAGCAGAGTTAAATATCAAAACTGAGCTCTTGTAGGTGGGAAGAGCAAAATAATATAATAAAATCTAAGTATAAATAATAATATATATATAAATTAAAGTTTTTATTAATAATAAAATAATAATAAAAATACTCTGTGAAGTTAAACCTCACCTCAGGTTAGTGGTGGTTCAATTTAGGTAGTGGTGATGGAGGCAAATAGAAGATAAAGAAAGAAAAAAAGTACTAGTAAACATAAGTAAAAATAATAATAATGACTGGATATTATCTTAACTTGAGACCAGGTGTTTTGCTTGTGCCCAGTTTGTACTGGTAGGCAAGTTCCCACCTTCTGTGTTCAGAGGAGCTGGTGCTATTAGGGCGGACTCTGATAGTATGGGCCGTGAAACAAGAGTTGAACTTATTCATGTCATGGGTGTTGGCATGGGCAGCTACTGGATTCTTTGGTTTCCATGTGAATACGATCTGTTGGTGGCCATTTATTCGTATGGAAAGCAGATTTGTGGTCAAACCTATATATGAAGCCAGGCAGTGATTGCATGTTAACTGGTATATTAAATGGGAGGTTATGCATGTGGTGTGTCGTATGATCAGAAAGCTTTCCCCAGTAACAGGTTTTGTGAAAGTGGTGGTGGAATGATGTATGTTACACATCTTGCAGTGGGGTATATTGCATGGGATAGAGCCTTGGGGCTGACTATTGGGACGAGGGAGATAATATTTGTAGACTAGGAGTTCACTGAAGTTAGGAGGCCTGCTGAAACAAGTTCTGGGAGGGATAGGGAGGATTTTAGGAAGAATGGATCTCAATTCTGGATAGGTTTGCAGGAAATTGTAACCCTGCTGAAGGGTTCTGTTAATTGTTTTGAGATCTGGGTAGTAGTGTGTAACCAGGACTGGTGGGCTGAGTAGGTTGTGAAAGTTTTTTTGTTAACCAAAGCTGGAGGATAGTTGTGAGCTATCAATGCTTCTGAAATATTGTTTGAATAACATGCGAGGGACTGTTGGTTGGTGCATATATGATTACCCTGAATGCCAAGATGTTTGGTATGGTATGGGTGGCAACTGTAAAAATGGAGATACTGTTGAAGGTTGGTGGGTTTGATGTGGACTGAGGAGTTGAGGTAGCCATTGGGGAGAGAGACAAATTCACATTCAAGAATGTTGCCTGGGTGTGGAGGTAGGTCCCTGTGAAATTCAGCATATTAATGATATTAAGATGGTTCAGGAAATTTAGAAGGTTGTTTTCACCACGCGTCCAAATCATAAAGATATCATCTATAAATCTAAGCCAAATGTGGGGTTTCAGTGGGTCTTCATCCAGAAAAGTTTATTCCAGATGGCCCATGAACAGGTTAGCATAAGATGGGCCATGCGGGTGCCCATGCCAATGCCACAGGTTTGGTGATATGTATTGCTTTCAAAAGAGAAGTAGTTATTGTTGAGAATCAGGTGGGCCAATTTTAGTAGGAGAGATGTCATATGGATCCAGAAAATGTTCCATGGTCCTGAGGCCATTCCAGTGTGGAATGTTTGTGTACAAGGACGTGACGTCAATCATTACCAGGATGGAGTTGGAAGGAAGAGGTGTGGGTATAGTAGAAAGCTGGAAGTGTAGTGTATCCTTGATATGTGAGGGGAGCTGAAAGACTATAGGTTGTAGGTATTGGTCAACCAAGAAAAAATGCGTTCAGTTGGAGATCTGTAAGCTGCAACAGTAGGGTGTCCAGGTCCAAGTTTATGGATTACTGAAATAATTTCAAAGTTATTTTCTTGTCATAAAAATTTCTGTCTTTGAACTGGTACTAAGTCGAAAATATTCAAGTCCCAAAAAGTTACATGATGGAAAAAATTGTAAGTATTGCTATTTCAGTGTTCACTGAGACAACTTGCATGGACCATGTCTGTTTCTAAACTGCTGGTGATGAGGAAAACTAGTACCCTTTTTATACTCTTATGGTCGGAAAGTTTTTTGTATTATTTCCCACGGTAACTTATTTTAGTATGATTTTCCTTAATCCAATCTATTATCTAGAAATTATTATTTTGAATACTTTTGGCTATGACAACTTTATTCCTAAACATGTTTATTTAGCAGTTATTAGTTTCCGTAAGTCAAATGGTGATCATTTTTGTTATTTGTTTATATCGGTAAAATCATTTATTTATCGTATGGCAGTTAAGACACTTTTAAGAACAGTGATAAAATATATTCACTGCAACTTCACAAGATTAAAGACTTGTCTGGTATCTTGTTCATATCACAGTTGAGATGAATTAGTGTCTTAGTCAGGAGATCCTTCAGGATTGTCTGACTGCCAGTATGTGCTAGTTCATTTAGCATTACCCAGGGTGCACCACGAGGAGGCAAACTAGCTTTACACCCCTATCGGTAAGAGTATTTAATACCTCGCAAAAGTACCGTACTAATAGTACCAGATTCATTATAATTTTCTTTTAAAATTGACATATGTCTCAGTTCCATGGCTATCTCTATTCAGATGTAATCTTTAAGTTCCTAATATTACATTTTGCTTCTATCTCATACTCCAGGCTAAGACTTTGAACATCTCCCTTATTTATTTATGGTTTTAAATGAAATTTGTATTATTTTTCTTGCAAATTAATGCCCTATTTAATTATTCCATCTTGTTTCTAACAGATTCCTGTTTCTATTTTGCATGTGTCCAGGACACCACATCAAGGTTAAACATCAAAATCCCTTTTCCACACTTTAAGCTTGGTTTTAATCTAAACTGTTGATGTATTGTTGCATTATTTAGTGTTAGCTTTTATTTCCAGCTTTCTATCCATTTTACAATTTAAAGAGTTGTATTCATCTATTCTTCTAAAGCATACTTTGGATTTACTCTCAGGCTCTAATTTTTGTTATAAATTCTACATGGTGACACTGCCATAGTTAAAGTTACTTTCTCTGTTTAAATAAATGTCATCCCTTTCTTCTCCCTGAAATTAGCTTTCACTGCTCGTATGATCTTGCTGTTGTTTGCGTCATCATATCCTTGTATGCACATTGCAAATAAATTTTCAAATTCGTTTATCTTCTTAAATCAAATTTTCAGGCCATACAATACAACTTTAAAATGCTTGTTTTTAATCATACTATCAGCAAGCGTGTTTGTGAAGCTTTCCCTATGATTTAGTTTTACAACTTCAATATTTGTGAACTTGCACGGTACCGGTCCTTTATTGACTTGAAACATCCTTTGTCATTAAACTTATTATTGTATTTATGATGCCAGAAGCTTTAAATTTTATCTTCCTACTGGCCAGCTTATTCATATATTATTAAAAATGTAAATGTAGACTAATTGTAGATATTACTTAATTGAAATAAATGTTCGTTCCTTGGCTTTATAAGCTATATTCTATTTACTCTTCAAGAAACATATTTGTTTCAACCTAAGTTTGAAATGAATTTGATGGCTGATTTCCAAAACTTTTGTATTGCAGGTATTCTTCACTTTTTCCACTTCAGGGTTTAAACACTGAACAAGATGTAAAATCTGAAAAGTGCATTATACCAGATTTGGGCAAATTTGTTGTATATAATAAATGCAGTGTCCAAGGACTGGAAAATGGTGGAATGTGTAAAAGTAATGGAGACAAGCCAGTTTATCAGTGTGATTACTGTGGGAAAGTGTTGGCCTCAAGAGACAGTATTATAGTTCATTTAAGAGTTCATAGTGGAGAATGTCCATACAATTGTACTATATGTGGGAAACGCTTTAGAGCTAGAAGTGGCATCAGAAGACACTTGAAAGAAGTTCATAAAGGAATAAAAGACCAGTACTGTCTCACATGTGGCAGGGCATTTGCTAACAAAAGAACATTAGAGGATCATATTAGGATACACAGTGGAGAGAGGCCATACATATGTGACAGCTGTGGCAAGTCATTCAGGACTAGTGCATCTTTGTATGTACACAAAAGGTCTCATCAGGAATTGAACCCATTTAGGTGCTCCTTTTGTGAAAGAAATTTCCGTACACAGCACAGTCTGTCACGTCATATCATGCAACACACAGGAGAAAAACCTCATGCATGTGAAAATTGTGGCAAACGTTTTTATATCAGAGGTGATTTGCAGAATCATAAACCAGTACACAGTGAAGAGAGGCCATATTCTTGTACAAACTGTTCACTTGTTTTCAAGACAAGAAAATATTTGTATAACCATATCAGAAATCTGTCTTGTAGATTCAAGAAATCTGTAGCTAATGAAAATCAAAGCTTTATTCAGGATTATGTCTTGAGTTAGATTCATACTTAAAATTTCAATTAGTAGCATAAATATTTCTAATATACACTTGAGTTTACTTTAAGTTATTGTGTTAGTTATAAATCATTAGTGTTGTTAATATTCCTTTAAAAATCCTTTTTTTGTACTGTTTTTTCCCCTTTTATTTAGCCTTTACTGTTTTTCCCTTTATTTAGCCCCCCTCCCCTACAAAGTATCTTGGATATTTGGAGACCTTTTTTTAGCTCTACTGATCTTTTAAGGGTAGCATAACTATAATGCCTACCCTTATCCGACTCAAGGCTCTCTCCCCCAAATAAAATATACTCAATCCCCTCTCAAACCAAAATCCTGGTTCCGCCACTGTGAAAGACAGAAATTCTAAAAGCAAATAGTTTATTAGTAAGAGCTTTGATATGTCTGATAACTTCTAATCCATGATTCCTGCTTTTTTTAAATGACATTTAGACATACAAAGTAGTGAGAAAACCTGTGATAACAATATTTTCTTTTAATCAAATATAAAGGTGTACAACCAATAATATGGTGACTATATGCAACAATAGAATTATTTATTTAAAGTATCAAAAAATTCTTCCACTTCATCCGATTCCATAAATTTATAGACGGACAGCATTAGAAAGGGATTCCCATCAAAATAAATCAACAAATTAATACTAAAGAAAATGAATATCAGATTTCTGATGATTATTGTTTGTGATAAACTGTGTCAACCAAAAATAGATTCAATGGCCAAATGAATATGTAACATACCATATTCTTTTTAGAAACTTCTTAATTTCTCATTTATGAAATTAAATATATTACTACATTTATTATCTTGGTTCTCTGGGTGGAGTCGCGTCGATATATTTGAGTCCTCTGAAGAAGGCCACAGCACGATGGAAGAAATGTTAGATTTAAATATATCGATGCGGCTCCACCCTGAGAACCAAGATAATACATACAGTGAACGCGGAAGCTTTCGTAATCATACTACTACATGGTCACAAATGTCTAAGAATGTGTTTTTGGGCTACATTAAGTTTTATTTTCAATTCTTACACTGACAAAGGTAAACTTTTCAGCACCATCATCAATAATTTATTCCAGCCCCTGACACCCTTATATATAAACAAAAACATTCCCCTCCCTTACGCCACAAATCAAGTGCTAATATATGTTTTTAGTCTTCTCTACTCCACAAAATCCATCCAGGCTACATTGTGAAATGTAACAGCTCTCAAACCCAGCATTCTATGATTTTCAATCTTATGAATTAACTAAATTGATGTTGGAGAGAAATAAACAATGATTAATTTGTATATTTTTAGTATGAATGAGTGTTGTTTTTGATAGATAGAAATCATTTAAATGAACCATAAGTTGATTAAAAGCAGGGTAATGCTAGAAATGTTAATTATGAATGTTATATAAGCCATAATATATTAAGTATGATTTTTGCACTATATAGAATTGTTTAAATTTGTCAGTTTTGTGTTTAAAAGCATGTAAAAGTTCCTATTTTAAAAAGTTTCCTCATGTTTATAAGCAATGTTCTATAGGTTCTGATTGTTTTTGTAATATTTATAATTATTTTTAGCGATTGCTAGTGATCCAGAACCATCAGTTGGCACTTCTGATATTTCCTCAAAATTTCTGTATTGCCTATTTAAGCTCAGTGGCAGATGTAATCAAGTGTCTATTCACTGCTGAAACAGGAGGTGTCAACAGAATCAAGTTCAGCATAACCGGTATTACTGCTGAAGATTTTGTGGCCGTCAGGTCTCCCATTCAAAATTGCAACAACTCGTACTGCACATTCCCGACCAGAGCAGCGAAACTATTAAAGGTATGACTTAAGGGAATTTTTGAAAAATAAGAGCTGAAGAAAGGACAACAATGTGGGGTCCATGGCTCAACTTTGTTGTACTGGCAGTAACAAAATAATGCCATTGTTCCAAGTAGTGTTACCAGATCTGCCAGGAAATCACACCATCTTTGAGGGTAACAGATTCTGCAGCTTAAGAATATCGACAGAGAAACTGCGATCATTGGCTGGCCATAAGCAGTTGTTCAACATGCATTTGTTTGTTCACCTGGTACACTGTTGGAAAATGCATCTGACATTTGTCAAGTATGTGGGGCAGCACAATGCAAAGGGTTGCCATGCACAGAAGGGCTGTGACCCACCAATCTGAAGAAAAAAACCAAGGCAACCAAGTTTCCAGCTGGAAGGGCTGTCCAGCCTGTAGGTGAGCCTGTGATCGTCAAAGTGTAAGGACACAGGCTCCTTGGTGGCATCTACAATAATACCAGTCTAACCAACGACAAATGTTGGGATTCAGTGGACTACCAAATTCTGACTCAGTGAAATCTAATCCACAGAAACTGAAGAAAAAGAAGAACAAGAAACAGTTATTTTCCAAAGTGCAACCAAATTTCTCCTTTGCCGAGATGACCAATGGTGTGATTGATTCTTTACCCTCAAACAGCCACTATCTAGAGACTTTGACAAAGTGGAAGAAGCGAGGTCTAGCCGGTAAGTCCGAACAACCATTGGCATTGCAGACTGCACCACCAAAGCTTTGAAAGAGAAAACGTCTACCTTGTCAGCAGAAAGAAGAAATAGTGGAGAAGAATGGGACCAACTTCTGGAGACTACTCAATGTGCTTGAGAATATACTCAGCATGACGGTCTGCCTCCTAATGTGGCTGGTTAGGATATCTTCGAACATCACCACGGCAGTGATGTTGGTGCTTGCCAACAAAACAACCATTAATAGTAGACCACACATTGATAGCCTCAGTTTCTGTGTAGAATTCCAACAGCATCGATGAACAAATGTTTGTTTTCTAAAATTTTGGCAGGACGAAGATGTAGACATTTATCTGATCAGCGAGTCTCACCTGAATCCGTGCTTGCAGGCAGCAGCACCAAACTATTGTTACTACTGTAAAGACCAACTGGCAGCCGGTGGGGATGTAGCACTGTACATAAAACACGGCATTCCCTCTTCCTCCACTTCAGCTGATGGAGGCAGTCGCCGTTCAGGTGTGAACATCATCAGGCGCTAACACTGTTGTTGAAGCTTACTGACCTCCATGCAAGTGGTCGATGAAGCTGATATCACTGCTCTTATCATTATTCCTGATAAAATCCTCATTGTGGGACATCTCTAAGTTAAGCATCAGAACTGGTAAAATAGATCTAGCTCGAAACTTGCTAAGGCGCTTAATCCACTGACACAATCTACGCATATAATAATGATAATTATTATCAAGAGGCCCTACATGGGGAGTCTGGGACAAAGTTAAGTTTATTATGAAAATTTGTACACATTAGGAATCGATCGGGTTTACACAGAGTGAAATCCCATGAAAACATAACTATTATATTGAATTTATTTCACAAACACATTTCAATAAATCAATACAGATCATTGGTCTGTGGGTGTGTGAATGAGAACTGGACAAGTAACCTATAACCTAGGACAATCAATTTAAGTAGAGTGAAATTATTACACTGAGACTGCAGGTGTACTGCCTTTATTTTTCCAAGTTTCATGGCACTGTCATGACAAGTCATAATGTTAACAGTTGGGGCCTGAGAAAAGTGAAGTCAGTACACTCTAAACACAGAACTCGTTGAATGATTCGACCACTATGACGATACAATGATGGGCCGTTTTAATGGGAGCTGAAGGGTTAGTTGCCGGATGATGATTTGGCAATTGCAAATCACATTACCTGTATGACATTTTATTTTTTCCGAGTATATTGATGAAATAAATAATTCTCAGGTTTTCTGCCGGTTAACTGAGTTATTTAATTCTTTTAACGATGTTATAAATAATAATTAAGTAAATCAATTAACCAGCAGAAAACCCAAGAATTATTTATTTCACATTACCTGTCTTCGAGAACGTCGTGACGATGATCTTGGCATCGGGATGACGTCAGAAGAGTTCCAGACGCATTTTTCGCAACGGGTCAGCTCTGGTGTTGATTCGTAGTCACGCGAGGCTCAGGCCACTGGCTCTGATATGGATACACCTCGGCTTATGACCTAGCGACACCCAATGAGATTAGAAAAACACATTCAAGTCCCACGTGTGCCAAGGACTGGTCTGCGCTGTGCTCAATCACTAAGCTTCCACATTATGTCTGTGAGGGAGCTGTGTACTTGGGACTAGCAGAGAGTCTTAAACTATACAGTCAGGTAAAGGGGTGATCATCCACCTGGTTCGTGGTGGGCGCTGCATCTGCATTGCTCCCCATGGGCACCCATAATGGGTGGTGAAACTTAACTGCAAGTTGACATGGCAAGCTCGCATCCAGTAAATCATGAATGGGTAAGTGCTCGGCTTCATGCCCAATACTTAACCAGGAGTTTCCATGTTCTAGACCTTTGTTATCGTGGTAATTGAGTATGCTTGCCTCATCTGGGGTTATACTGCTAATTGCCACCTGGGAAGGTTGCAAGTGCTACAGTATCGAACATTGAAGTGGGCACTACATTTGTCCTACCGTTGCCCTACTGATGTACTCCATGAGGCGTCGGGAAAAGCGAGGCTTTTCGAAAGATTCCTCCAGCATCCCTATAAATTCTACAGTGGAGCACATCATTCTGCCATTCCACTGGTCGGCTGCCTCAGCGAATATGAAGCTGCCGCTGACAAACACAATAGGTCATTAGTGCTGACGGAGCGATAAGAATTACTGATAATATGCAAACATGACGACCAACCAAAAGTTAAGTGAAGCCAGATCAAGAGAAGACAGGAAGAAATGTCTCGGGACGACAACCCCTGGAACGACCAGCTTTAAATCGGAGATTGGCGAATATGATGCTGCTGATTTCGCTTAAGTTCACTTCAAATGTTTCTAATAGTTAATTGTGTGTCTAATAATTTGGAATAAGCAGATATCCTACCTTATCCATATGTATGTTTATGTAGAATTTGACGCAGTAAAAAACTGCACAAAAACATGTATCGATGGCTTCATTATTTCAGTTACCTGATCATTCAGAGTTTATTAGATATTAATTACAATATTTTATCACATGGAACAAGGAATATATGGAGAAGACGCAAGGGACCTTCACCACGCAGTGGAGTGAAACCGGGTAGAGAGAAGTGGGATGTGGAGGTCGCCATAGAAATTCGGGGAATAGGCACTAAAATATCAAGGGAATCATACGACAACTGTGGCACCGTTATTTGATGATGGATTATTATGTAACTCGACGAGACAGACCAAAAATGAAGAATAAATTTTTTGATATCCTGCTTAGTTCTCGAGATATACTGTTCCAAAAGTGAGGTGTGTTGTGTTGAAATTTGGAAGAAACATTTCCCCAAGGTCAAATTTGGTGTTAGATACTTTGTAACACGACGAGACAAATCGAAAAAAATGAATAAAAATTTTCGAAATCTCGCTTAGTTCTCGAGATATATTGTCTCAAAAGTGAGGTGTTTTAGGTTGAACTTCAGAAGAAAAATATCCCCAAAGTCAAATTTGATAATAGATTCTTATGTAACATGACGAGAGAAATTGAAAGAAAACAATAAAAAAAATTCGATATCTCGTTCAGTTCTCGAGATATGTTGTCTCAAAAAATCAGAAGCTTAAATGAGAGTAGTGTACATTGCAATATGCGATACACGTTGTGCCACTAACATGGTACTTATGAATTTACTAACAAGTAATAATAAATTGTTTGTCCCTTCTAGTATAGGCTGCATTTCAACCTACCCACATTTCCATTAATATTGTCGCTACAAAATCAAACTATGTAGACACAACTAAAAACATGAAATGCATCGAGAACTTAATTCCGGGTAACAACAACGTTTGCTTCATCACGTTTCATAGTTCGCACAGCACAAATTATGACAATTAATTTTATTGTACACTTTCAGTGTAAACTGAACTTGACTAAAGCATGCATTGTATCGCAATATAAACCTGACCCGCTTAAATTAGACTTCCAACACTTGTTTACAATAAGGCTAGCATTTTATGTGCAAAGTAGTAACATATGCTGATTGTCTACACTACACCAACAAATATTTGAGAACGACATTATCCTGTTGGGAGCAATGAATAAATTTATAACGATAGACCCTAATGTTGCAGTTACCTATTGGACACTTCAAGAACAATTATTACAATGTGACTTAATTATGAACCCTTATTCCAGTTTGTTTCATATCTTGTCTGTTTGTGGAAGCGTATGCAACACAACTTGGCATTGTAGAAAACTTTATAAGAAAATGAAATGTTCTCAGCAGCAGACAGTGCAAATAGCGCAATGTTTTGGGGTTATTCCTATGGCCGCCACGCACGCGCAACAGGAGACGAGATTTTATATGAAGTTTCACAGATTTAGCATTATTTCGACTCCATATATTCCTTTCTCCATGTTTGATCATAGTATAAATCACCTGGCGACCTGACTGAAAACATGAAAATCTAAGGAATAATTAATTAAGTTACAACAACTTATGGTGAACTTCTACGGTGTACCTGACCGTGTCGACTGTGGTTGAATGTATTATTCCGGAATATTTGAAAGCTGACAGAATTTGTAATGCAAAAAGAATCTGCAACTAAAGCACATTATGCTTAAGTTTTCCAGTTTTTTAATCCGAAAACTAGTTCGAATAATTGACACGAGACAACGTGGGGGATTCAACGAGAGTTTGAAAAGCGAGGAGCGAGTCAAAACCTGCCTACTTCTGGAGAAACGATCTGAGGCGACGAACGTTGCTTTCGGAGTGGCAGAATTTATTCAGTCGAGGGTGCAAGAATTCTTCGGAATCAAGACGATGTATGTCGACTGTCGTTGTGGGAAGTGAGTGATTTTACATTTGTAGTGCTGTGGAAATAAAGGAGTAAATGTGTGTTTAAAAGGCAATGTTCTATGGTGCATTAATGCACAATGAACAACCAACAGTGACTAATATGAATGTAATTTTTGAAAAAATAAATTTATTGACCTGTGGTTGCTTGATAAAGTAAGTTTCCTTGTGTCTTTATTATTTTTGTTTTATCAAATTATTTTTCAAATATTTGTATGTGGCTGATGTTCAAAATTTGCATGCAGTTTTAGAAGCCTTTGCAGTGCGATTAAGTGCTTATTTTGACGCCAGACTTTCTAGTTTTAATGATAGGTTTTACAGTAAATTCTATAGCATAAATAATTAATTTACTAGTTTTGATATAAAATTTTCAGAGTTTTTGGAGGAATTGGATAGACAGCGATCGTAAGTTTCCTGAAATTAATTAGATGTTTTCTGATCTGAAGCAAGACAGTGATGGTAAATTTTCTGAAGTTAAAAATTAGTTAAAGGAAGAGAATAATGCTGAATTCTCTGAGTTAGCTAGCTATTTGGATAAAAAGTTTTCAGTGTATGTAAGAGAATTGATGATAGAGTCATTGGGCAACTTCAGGGTTTTATTTCTAAAACCGAGTATGAAATTAATCGTTTAATATCTAGCGTGGGAAAGGTAGTTGAAGATAGTGAATAAAAATTTCAGATAGCATTACAGAAAATAAAAGTCTCAAGGAGAATGTGTGCTATTGTGTGACAAACTAGAAAAACGTTGTAATAAGTGTAAGGGGTTCGGTGGTTCTTGTTGGTTGTTCCCCTTGGTGTTCTTCACG
This sequence comes from Vandiemenella viatica, assembly GCA_031002005.1. Classification (NCBI taxonomy): domain Eukaryota; kingdom Metazoa; phylum Arthropoda; class Insecta; order Orthoptera; family Morabidae; genus Vandiemenella; species Vandiemenella viatica. Next base: position 51,274,461 of record JARYHS010013630.1, on the reverse strand, counting down.
TTTTGGGCCAAACACATTCAGTTATTCGGCCACGAACGATTGAAGAAAATTTATTTATACGTTTTCTTGTGTTGTACCTGTTGAAGCCTGGTTATTTTTAGAAATCGACAACAAAGTACTTTTCAGCCCTTCTTTTGAACATTTATTCATCACATGTTACACTATTCAGTGCACTATTATACAAAACATTAAATATTGCCTCGACCACATGAGGTCTGTCGGCTACCAATCGAGACTGAATAAGATTCCTCGCATTTGGGAGGACGGCGGTTCGAATCCCCGTTCAGTCATCCAGATTTGGATTTTTCCATGGTTTCCCCAAATCACTACTGGCGAATGCCGGGATGCTTCCTTAAAAAAGGCCATGGCTTAAATCCTTCCCGTTCCTTGTACCCAGTCCCATCCCGCCTCTCATGACCTCAATGTCGACGAGACGTAAAGCCATAAGTAAAAAAAAAAAGACTGAATACTGTTGCTGTCCCTTGCTGCAGGCAGGGTCGCAGCTCTTTCACACCCCCTTATTTTGTGTGGTCTGCCACCGGCCGCACGGTTGGGAGCATTGGGACAGACAATTTCAAATCACATACATACTGTACAAACTGCTCCGAACGTGAAACCCCTCTAATATAATAATACATATAACTTTACAAAGACCTATACATAACATATACACAGATACGTCACAATTGCCCCCCATTCCGTTCCAAACAAAAGTTCGTAGAATTTGGACAGGTTAGACAAAATCTTCAATTAATGACGTAGTGAAATCTTTCACTGTCTTCAGTGTTCATATTTTTCAGTCAATAATCGCTTACAAAACACAACCAGTATGGCTCTTAGCCAGTCCAGAACACTCCACTGCACACTAAGAGATTACACACAAATTTTCATATTAGTATAATGCTCAGTAAAGTAAAACTTCTACTTATCCCTCAACTTAATACATTTTTAGGTCTACTATGTTTCTCAGCTCAAAACTTTTACTTGACTGAGTGTATACTAAACGATAAGTATTTGGGTGAGGATTTTCACTAATTCTAAATGGTCTGATATATACATCAAAAGATTTCTTAATCTCAGCATCAACATCACATGACGACCCTAGTGACTTGACAAGCACCAGGTCTCAAACATTAAAACTGGTAGATTGAAGACCCCTGTTGCTTTTTTCATTATGGATCTTATTCTCTCTTTTAAGTCATCACCACTGATCTCTTTTTTTTGGCGGAAAACGTACTATTTCTATTATTAGGTTCGGTGCTTCTTCATTATTTGTCACGGCGTGTGTCCAGTACTCTCGCTTTCCACATTCTTCATCACGTCCTCGATATCTTTCAGGTATTCTATGCATTTTGTATGTTTTGTTACTACAGTATGTCCTGCATAAACATCATATCTCTCTCATATATTTCTGGGCGGGGTTGCTGGCAGGGAGATAAGCCGAAATCTTGATATGTTTAATGCTATGCTCCTCCATACATCTCGCCCATTTCTTTGAAGTGAATTGACTGCCATTATCAGATAACATGGCTTTCGGGCAATCAACTTTCAAGAAATAATCTTTCTCTAATCTATTGATTAGTGCACTTCCTGTTGCTTTTTTGATTCCATAAAGTTTTATGGAAATACATCCACAAGCACAGAAACATATACATATCCACCTCATGCCTTTGGTAAAGGGCCATACAAGTCTACTGCCACTAATTCCAGCATGTGGCGAGACAGTATAAAAAACCATGTGTGTGTTCGTGTTGAGCGGTGGAATCAGGACGATCCGATTGTTGAAAGTGTTACGCGAGATGTGAGTTGGATTGTTGAAGGCAGTCTGTGACTCCCTGTCTTGGAGGTCGGTCACGGTTGGTTGCGCGCGGCAGTGATTGTTTGGCGGTGCGTTCTGGCACTATCATGTGGACCTAATGAAACATTATAAGTACGCCGCCGTCATGCAGACAAACTGCAGTGTTTTGTAAATAGCAGTGAACTTGTGGTCGTCGAACTAAAGCATCCAAACCAAGTGATAGAAGTGTAGCTCAGAACTTGCAGTTTGTAGGAGAAGAAGTCCTGAATAGCCTTTACATACGGTCAAATTATAATCGTTGGTGGTGGTGGCTTAGTAATTGTACGTTCGGTGAATAAATTGAATGATTATCTATATGGCGATTTTGTGAATTATTAGTAGAAGAACCTGCAATCCAGTGATACCTAGACGAACAACAATTACCCCACACCAAGCTGCTAGTGCATTATCGCCGCTAGCAGACGCCACTTTATCGTTACATGGGACTTGTGGAGTGACCAGTGAAAGCGGTTCATATACCTTGCTTTCGAGAGAATACTACGCTTCAAACTTGGTCGGAAGCTTTTGTCAACTGCCGGCAACGTGTGTGGAAGACGACGCGAGCTACGACAATTATTACTACGCGGAGGTCGCAGATACCTTTTCCGAGACGCTGTGGTACCCGACGTAGACTTTCACACTGCAGGGGGCAGTTTGCGAGTCCTGCAGCTTCGTCACGCAGCTTTCCGGGTCGACACAATCCAGCAAAGCAGACGTTTTGCCGATAGCAGCTTCACAACGCCCAGCGCAGTACGGAAGGCGACACATTAGATCAACATACAGATAAGTTCGCAGCGAAGCCAGAATAAGTGCCGTTTTGTCAAAAAGTGTCTTCATTCCGCGAGTTGTGTGCTGCAACGCACAAGCTACAAGTATTGCAGCTTTCACAGTGTTGAAAGTAATTTTCAGTAATGTTGTCGATTCATTAGTGTGTGCAACACTTTATACAATTTTGGGAAATGGAATTAGTATTTTGTTGGCTAAATTGTCGTTATTGCCAACCACGTGCTTGCTAAGTGTCTGCTAGCAGTATTTCCAAATACAATATTTGTGTTATCACATGCTGAATTGTTGTGTAAATATTTTAATCAGTAATTTTTGTATGTCTATGTGGCTTGTCGCGACGATTTAGTCATAAATACTCGTGATTTTGTCTCTCTCCGTCAAAACAAAACAAAAAATTATTTTAAATTTGTCTTTTTTAAATTTCGAATTCTAATATTTGGTTCATGATGGTCGCGCCATATTGTCTTTGAGCAAGCGAGAAGTCCAAAGATAGTAACCACAAAGATAAATAACTTGTGAGCAAAGATTTTGTAACGTCTTCCATTTCCAAATAGAAATCTTTGATGTTCAGATGTCGCTGGCGCAAAGATATTGCTTTTCTGTTGATGTAAAATATTTTCGTCTTTGATTTTCAGCACAGATATTATTCACGTATTACATTGCAACGCGTAATCTTTGAGTTGTGATTGTATTTGACGTAAATAACTTGTAGGTTAGGTGTGTTTGGTTGCTCAGTTTGCTTTCGACAGTCATTAGTGACACAGTTCTTTTTGCTTTGCAGATATTTTTCCACCTTTTTATGTTTTGTGTGTTTGTTGTTTTGGGAATATTGTAAGAACAGATAGTGGGAGACATAAGTTTATTCGATTTGAAGGTGTGTTTCTGCTCTGGTTTTCGGTGTCAACAAATCGGATTACGGAATAATTTCTACGTAAATTCCATTTTGGTTATTTTAGCAAGCTTTTTGATTATTTTTGTGGTACTATTTATACTTCAACCCACTGTATAGAACATTTGTTTAACCATGGAGGGTACAAATACTCAACTTCAGGAGGATGATAACATAGGCATAACTGAATTTCAGGACGTACAAAGCAATGTTGTACAGGGGGAAAACACACAGTTAGAATCAAATCCTGTGAATGCACAAAACATCTCTCAGCTATCAATCGATAGTACCCCAATACAGTCGGTGTCTTATGACCATTTGGAGTTTTCAACTAGATCATCTTCTGATGATGAAGTTGTGTCTTTTAACCCACATCCAACACATCTTGTCCAAAAAGCACCAGAAGAATCCTTTCTCATATCCCAACTCATACAATACCTAGATCAAAAGTTCGAGTCATACAACAGGAAACACGTGAAATACTTGAAGCTCAGTCTAAGCTAATGCGTGAAGAACACACTAAGCTTCTTGAAATACTTGAAGCACCGGCTAAGCAAACATGTAATGAACAGACTAAGATTCGTGAAACAATTGAAGCACAGGCTAAACAAACATGTAATGAACAGACTAAGATTCGCGAAACACTTGACCAGAAATTCGAATCTGTGGATACTAAACTTGAAGCACAAACAAAACAATTTGAGGGTTTTGAAACAACATTACAGTCACTTGAAGTTGCTTTCGACAAAAAACGTAAAGAAACATTTGAACAGTATTCCTTGACAGTAAAAACACAGGTCAGTCAACTCTCACATGCATTGAATACACACAAGGAGAAAGTTGATAACACGGTTTCAGCACTTAGTGAACAAGTAACACAAAATAGTAATGACGTTAGTAAGTTAAAGGAGGACATGCATGAATCCCATAAGGGAATTTCCTTATTGCAACAGCCCTTACAGCATGCTCAGATACAACATATAGAGGATCAACACAACCACAGTAGGTCATATAATAACAAACAGCACACTTATGATCATAGTCAAGGCAGGAGTAAGTTTTATAACAACAACGCCCAACAACATTCTAAAAGGGGACACAGTATACAATTTATAAGTAGAGGAAGAGGAACTAGAGGTGGTAGAGGTAACGGCAGAAGAGGTAATGGAGAAAGACAAACAAACCATAACAGAAATACCTCAACATCCGAACAGGTTTCTGGAGGTGAACTGACTCAGCAACAGGAGGAAGGAGAATTCATACATGTTAGTAGTACGGTCAATACAAATGCTTAAGGGAGTATACAATGTAGTGTCTTTGAAACCCTACAAACATACTGAAATTTGATAGTAGATTTTGCAGATGGTTACAGTGATAAGCAGCACATCAAAATCACACAGAGCAGCAGCAGCTGTCAGGACTCAGTCTCCTGTGGGAGGAGGCCCGGTCCAGGAGTTACCTTTAAAGGAACCTACCAAGTTCCAGATCCGGTTACCCACAGTTGATACTGAGATCCAGGTGGAAACACCTTTCATTGATGCTGTTGAGAAGTTTTTTTGGGGGGGGGATATCAAAATTTAGGTCAGAAGATCACATCAGTTATCAGGAATCGGTTTCCTTGGGTCAGGGCTTTGTCTAGGTTTACCTTCAAAGGGACTGCCATAGTTCCAGATTTGGTTCTCCCATAGGAATAAAACCGGTATCCGGCACTCGTGCCTTAAATTGATGCTGTTGATGTTGTAAATTTTCATTTTAAAGTAAAGCATGATTTATTTATTTATTTTTGTTTTGGTCCCACTATCCTCTAGTAGTAGGGGGGGTGAGCATGCATATGCATGAGATTATTATTTTTTCTCCTTTCTGTCTCTCTTTTTCAATGTACCATTTTGTAGAACTAAAGATAAAAGAAGGGTAGGCACAAAGTTTAAAAGATGATATACCATCCCTAACTGCCTACCATGGGCAGAGAAAATTTTTCGTTACAAATCTTTTGCTCAAATTCTAATAGTTAATATAAGACAAGCCAAGCCACATGGAGCTTTGATTTGTTGTGATATATGTGATTTTTATAAATACTGGATTATAAAAGGAGAAGGAATGAGGTAATATACTGTAACAGCTTCCAGTGATAGTGTATTTGGATTGTAATATGTTGTAAGTAAGAAGCTGTATACCTTACCTCCCACACCTGTTTTTTTGAAGGGGGGGTTATACCTCACAGTATGAAACCATTCAATTTTAAGTGTTTGTGTTGTACATATTTTTGACCATTCATTTGGAATTTTTTTTTCTTTTCTCTATTTCTTGTTTTTGTCCTGTTGCATTATAAGTATGTTTGTTCTCATTAGAATGGAAAGAGTGCATGTGGTTCAATTGTGTGATCACAAAGTTTTGTAAAAAGCTGCACCCACCTTTAATCATCATGTATTATTTCTGTGTATTATATCAGCATGTTGATATATTCAGTACATTGTTCATTATGTCAGTGTATTCATGTTTTGTATGTGTTGTGCCACCATGACAGGACAAAGATTTTTGGGGGATTTTGGACATTATTTTAAATGGGTCATTTCTGTTGTAAACTAACATTGTTCTAACACTGAAATGTAATAGAAGATATGTATTTAGTTGACCACCACCACCTTTTAGAAGTAAGAATTTGGTACAGATATTGAGACACATTCAAGACAATACTGTCTCTATGAGTTGTTGGGTTTAAATTTTGCCATTGTAAACCAGTATTTCCAAATAGGAAAAATTAAACCCAAGGGGGGTTGTGGCGAGACAGTATAAAAAACCATGTGTGTGTTCGTGTTGAGCGGTGGAATCAGGACGATCCGATTGTTGAAAGTGTTACGCGAGATGTGAGTTGGATTGTTGAAGGCAGTCTGTGACTCCCTGTCTTGGAGGTCGGTCACGGTTGGTTGCGCGCGGCAGTGATTGTTTGGCGGTGCGTTCTGGCACTATCATGTGGACCTAATGAAACATTATAAGTACGCCGCCGTCATGCAGACAAACTGCAGTGTTTTGTAAATAGCAGTGAACTTGTGGTCGTCGAACTAAAGCATCCAAACCAAGTGATAGAAGTGTAGCTCAGAACTTGCAGTTTGTAGGAGAAGAAGTCCTGAATAGCCTTTACATACGGTCAAATTATAATCGTTGGTGGTGGTGGCTTAGTAATTGTACGTTCGGTGAATAAATTGAATGATTATCTATATGGCGATTTTGTGAATTATTAGTAGAAGAACCTGCAATCCAGTGATACCTAGACGAACAACAATTACCCCACACCAAGCTGCTAGTGCATTATCGCCGCTAGCAGACGCCACTTTATCGTTACATGGGACTTGTGGAGTGACCAGTGAAAGCGGTTCATATACCTTGCTTTCGAGAGAATACTACGCTTCAAACTTGGTCGGAAGCTTTTGTCAACTGCCGGCAACGTGTGTGGAAGACGACGCGAGCTACGACAATTATTACTACGCGGAGGTCGCAGATACCTTTTCCGAGACGCTGTGGTACCCGACGTAGACTTTCACACTGCAGGGGGCAGTTTGCGAGTCCTGCAGCTTCGTCACGCAGCTTTCCGGGTCGACACAATCCAGCAAAGCAGACGTTTTGCCGATAGCAGCTTCACAACGCCCAGCGCAGTACGGAAGGCGACACATTAGATCAACATACAGATAAGTTCGCAGCGAAGCCAGAATAAGTGCCGTTTTGTCAAAAAGTGTCTTCATTCCGCGAGTTGTGTGCTGCAACGCACAAGCTACAAGTATTGCAGCTTTCACAGTGTTGAAAGTAATTTTCAGTAATGTTGTCGATTCATTAGTGTGTGCAACACTTTATACAATTTTGGGAAATGGAATTAGTATTTTGTTGGCTAAATTGTCGTTATTGCCAACCACGTGCTTGCTAAGTGTCTGCTAGCAGTATTTCCAAATACAATATTTGTGTTATCACATGCTGAATTGTTGTGTAAATATTTTAATCAGTAATTTTTGTATGTCTATGTGGCTTGTCGCGACGATTTAGTCATAAATACTCGTGATTTTGTCTCTCTCCGTCAAAACAAAACAAAAAATTATTTTAAATTTGTCTTTTTTAAATTTCGAATTCTAATATTTGGTTCATGATGGTCGCGCCATATTGTCTTTGAGCAAGCGAGAAGTCCAAAGATAGTAACCACAAAGATAAATAACTTGTGAGCAAAGATTTTGTAACGTCTTCCATTTCCAAATAGAAATCTTTGATGTTCAGATGTCGCTGGCGCAAAGATATTGCTTTTCTGTTGATGTAAAATATTTTCGTCTTTGATTTTCAGCACAGATATTATTCACGTATTACATTGCAACGCGTAATCTTTGAGTTGTGATTGTATTTGACGTAAATAACTTGTAGGTTAGGTGTGTTTGGTTGCTCAGTTTGCTTTCGACAGTCATTAGTGACACAGTTCTTTTTGCTTTGCAGATATTTTTCCACCTTTTTATGTTTTGTGTGTTTGTTGTTTTGGGAATATTGTAAGAACAGATAGTGGGAGACATAAGTTTATTCGATTTGAAGGTGTGTTTCTGCTCTGGTTTTCGGTGTCAACAAATCGGATTACGGAATAATTTCTACGTAAATTCCATTTTGGTTATTTTAGCAAGCTTTTTGATTATTTTTGTGGTACTATTTATACTTCAACCCACTGTATAGAACATTTGTTTAACCATGGAGGGTACAAATACTCAACTTCAGGAGGATGATAACATAGGCATAACTGATTTCAGGACGTACAAAGCAATGTTGTACAGGGGGAAAACACACAGTTAGAATCAAATCCTGTGAATGCACAAAACATCTCTCAGCTATCAATCGATAGTACCCCAATACAGTCGGTGTCTTATGACCATTTGGAGTTTTCAACTAGATCATCTTCTGATGATGAAGTTGTGTCTTTTAACCCACATCCAACACATCTTGTCCAAAAAGCACCAGAAGAATCCTTTCTCATATCCCAACTCATACAATACCTAGATCAAAAGTTCGAGTCATACAAACAGGAAACACGTGAAATACTTGAAGCTCAGTCTAAGCTAATGCGTGAAGAACACACTAAGCTTCTTGAAATACTTGAAGCACCGGCTAAGCAAACATGTAATGAACAGACTAAGATTCGTGAAACAATTGAAGCACAGGCTAAACAAACATGTAATGAACAGACTAAGATTCGCGAAACACTTGACCAGAAATTCGAATCTGTGGATACTAAACTTGAAGCACAAACAAAACAATTTGAGGGTTTTGAAACAACATTACAGTCACTTGAAGTTGCTTTCGACAAAAAACGTAAAGAAACATTTGAACAGTATTCCTTGACAGTAAAAACACAGGTCAGTCAACTCTCACATGCATTGAATACACACAAGGAGAAAGTTGATAACACGGTTTCAGCACTTAGTGAACAAGTAACACAAAATAGTAATGACGTTAGTAAGTTAAAGGAGGACATGCATGAATCCCATAAGGGAATTTCCTTATTGCAACAGCCCTTACAGCATGCTCAGATACAACATATAGAGGATCAACACAACCACAGTAGGTCATATAATAACAAACAGCACACTTATGATCATAGTCAAGGCAGGAGTAAGTTTTATAACAACAACGCCCAACAACATTCTAAAAGGGGACACAGTATACAATTTATAAGTAGAGGAAGAGGAACTAGAGGTGGTAGAGGTAATGGCAGAAGAGGTAATGGAGAAAGACAAACAAACCATAACAGAAATACCTCAACATCCGAACAGGTTTCTGGAGGTGAACTGACTCAGCAACAGGAGGAAGGAGAATTCATACATGTTAGTAGTACGGTCAACACAAATGCTTAAGGGAGTATACAATGTAGTGTCTTTGAAACCCTACAAACATACTGAAATTTGATAGTAGATTTTGCAGATGGTTACAGTGATAAGCAGCACATCAAAATCACACAGAGCAGCAGCAGCTGTCAGGACTCAGTCTCCTGTGGGAGGAGGCCCGGTCCAGGAGTTACCTTTAAAGGAACCTACCAAGTTCCAGATCCGGTTACCCACAGTTGATACTGAGATCCAGGTGGAAACACCTTTCATTGATGCTGTTGAGAAGTTTTTTGGGGGGGATATCAAAATTTAGGTCAGAAGATCACATCAGTTATCAGGAATCGGTTTCCTTGGGTCAGGGCTTTGTCTAGGTTTACCTTCAAAGGGACTGCCATAGTTCCAGATTTGGTTCTCCCATAGGAATAAAACCGGTATCCGGCACTCGTGCCTTAAATTGATGCTGTTGATGTTGTAAATTTTCATTTTAAAGTAAAGCATGATTTATTTATTTATTTTTTGTTTTGGTCCCACTATCCTCTAGTAGTAGGGGGGTGAGCATGCATATGCATGAGATTATTATTTTTTCTCCTTTCTGTCTCTCTTTTTCAATGTACCATTTTGTAGAACTAAAGATAAAAGAAGGGTAGGCACAAAGTTTAAAAGATGATATACCATCCCTAACTGCCTACCATGGGCAGAGAAAATTTTTCGTTACAAATCTTTTGCTCAAATTCTAATAGTTAATATAAGACAAGCCAAGCCACATGGAGCTTTGATTTGTTGTGATATATGTGATTTTTATAAATACTGGATTATAAAAGGAGAAGGAATGAGGTAATATACTGTAACAGCTTCCAGTGATAGTGTATTTGGATTGTAATATGTTGTAAGTAAGAAGCTGTATACCTTACCTCCCACACCTGTTTTTTTTGAAGGGGGGTTATACCTCACAGTATGAAACCATTCAATTTTAAGTGTTTGTGTTGTACATATTTTTGACCATTCATTTGGAATTTTTTTTTCTTTTCTCTATTTCTTGTTTTTGTCCTGTTGCATTATAAGTATGTTTGTTCTCATTAGAATGGAAAGAGTGCATGTGGTTCAATTGTGTGATCACAAAGTTTTGTAAAAAGCTGCACCCACCTTTAATCATCATGTATTATTTCTGTGTATTATATCAGCATGTTGATATATTCAGTACATTGTTCATTATGTCAGTGTATTCATGTTTTGTATGTGTTGTGCCACCATGACAGGACAAAGATTTTTGGGGGATTTTGGACATTATTTTAAATGGGTCATTTCTGTTGTAAACTAACATTGTTCTAACACTGAAATGTAATAGAAGATATGTATTTAGTTGACCACCACCACCTTTTAGAAGTAAGAATTTGGTACAGATATTGAGACACATTCAAGACAATACTGTCTCTATGAGTTGTTGGGTTTAAATTTTGCCATTGTAAACCAGTATTTCCAAATAGGAAAAATTAAACCCAAGGGGGGTTGTGGCGAGACAGTATAAAAAAACCATGTGTGTGTTCGTGTTGAGCGGTGGAATCAGGACGATCCGATTGTTGAAAGTGTTACGCGAGATGTGAGTTGGATTGTTGAAGGCAGTCTGTGACTCCCTGTCTTGGAGGTCGGTCACGGTTGGTTGCGCGCGGCAGTGATTGTTTGGCGGTGCGTTCTGGCACTATCATGTGGACCTAATGAAACATTATAAGTACGCCGCCGTCATGCAGACAAACTGCAGTGTTTTGTAAATAGCAGTGAACTTGTGGTCGTCGAACTAAAGCATCCAAACCAAGTGATAGAAGTGTAGCTCAGAACTTGCAGTTTGTAGGAGAAGAAGTCCTGAATAGCCTTTACATACGGTCAAATTATAATCGTTGGTGGTGGTGGCTTAGTAATTGTACGTTCGGTGAATAAATTGAATGATTATCTATATGGCGATTTTGTGAATTATTAGTAGAAGAACCTGCAATCCAGTGATACCTAGACGAACAACAATTACCCCACACCAAGCTGCTAGTGCATTATCGCCGCTAGCAGACGCCACTTTATCGTTACAAGCACATCAGTGGGCAGCAACGGTCACATCTCTGTACTCTTCTAGAAACTCTCCTTTCCATATTACTGAAGATAATCACCTCCTTTAACTTATGAAGGCATTTACTGGCACCGAAATGGACATAACTCAGATGAGTATAGTCTATTATCAAATCTATATATGCCTCCGGCCAATACAATTTCCAATTCTCTGACGTATCATCCCTTCTCCTGAATAATATTCCGTTGTACAACTTGTAATACCTCATTAATTTTTCATATCGTTTGTCATTCAAACTTTGCTTCACCATCTTTAAGCATTCATCCTCATTTTGCCTTCTCCTAATTTCCTTGCATATTTCCTTCACATCCCTTTCATGCTCGACTCTTTTTAAGTAAAACATCTTAAATGTCTTTCCTAAAGGAAATCTCGAAAGTGTATTGGGTACCTTGTTTTCACTGCCTTTAATATAGTACATTTCAAAATCCAATTGTTAAAGAAATAGTGCCCATCTAATTAATCTGCTATGTAGCAATTTGCATTATTTTAAATGAATGTTAAAGCTTTATTGTCGGTAAACACTAGAGTCTTGTGTCCCCATACATAATATTTAAAATTTCCAAAGGCCTATACAATTTCAAACGCCTCTTTTTCGGAACTTCCATATGACCTTTCGTGTTTATTTATTGTTCGGCTGACAAAAGCAATTGAATGTCATTCTTCTATTCCGTCGGTAATTACTGTTTGAAACAGGTGATCTCTCAAACCATAATCAGAGTTATCAGTAGCCTGACAAAAAGGAATACTTAAATCCACATGGTGCAATACTTTACTCCTCTCAATTTCGCCTTTCAACTGTTGAAAAGCCTACTGCCACTGGTCTATCCATAACAAAATAGTATTATTTTTCAGTAGGCTGGTCAAGTGTTGATTGTTGAAAGATTGGTCGATTACAAATTTTCTGAAGAAACTACATAAAACCATAAATGATTTTAGTTGTTTTTTTGTTTTAGGTGTTAGAAATTTGGAAATGGCAATAATCTTGTCTGGGTCTGGCGTAATTCCTTCTGCACTTATTTGATGCTCCAAAAATTTAATTTCCTTTATGAAAAATTCGCATTTTGACACCTTTAGTGTCATACCACATTTCCTTAAAGCCAAAAAAACTTGCTCCAAAATTTCGCAGTGCTCCTTTCAATTGCGGGAAGCCACTATGATGTAAATAGATAATTTACTAAGAAGTGGCTCACATAATACTTAATCAATCCAAAGCTGTAATGAAAGCTGAAACTGAAATGTTCAGTCTGAATGGAACAACTTTATACTGATAACACTTGCCCCCACACAAAAAGACAGTGTACTTTCGAGATTTTTGCACCAAAGGTACTTGTCAATAACTAGCTGTTAAGTAGAAACTTGTCTTATATCTCAATCCATTCAATTTATCCAACATTTCCTCTAGATTTCCTGGGTGATCAGCCTCACATACCACAATTTTATTTGATGTTGTAGCATCCAATACCTGCCTCACACATCCATCCTTTTTTCATCTAAAATCAGCGGGTTGTTACATTGGTTATCACTTCTCTCTATAATCCCTTGCTGAACCATTTTTTTCAATTTCCTGATCTGCTGCCTTTCTCCTCGCCATTGTTATTGCATACGGTCTGATAAAAAATGGTTCATGCTGCTTTACCTTCAATCTACATTCATAATTTCTTACCATACCAGGACAATCGGAGAATACTTCCAGGTTTCTTCTTAACATTACCTTTACATCCTCTATCTGTTCTTTCGATACTCCAGTCATATCCCTCATCTTATCCCACATATTTAATAACTTCACATACTGATCATCTTCTTTCCATCTTATTATATTGACTGCTTGTTCTTCTTGTTCTTTATCTCTATATATAGTCAGGATTTTAGATTTCCTACTACTTCTTTAGCATTAATTATTTCCTTGCGGAAATATACCAAGCGTTCCACTTCGCTCTCTGTAAATTTCAACAAACCTCTGCTAGAATCAATTATCATCATATATATTATTTCTATAAGGTATTTTTTTGTCACAAGCCTATATCTTCCTTTATACTTAACCGAAATCAATGAATGAGGTGTCATTTTAAATCTTATGGCCTCCACTTTGGTTAAATCGTATTTTAAGCGAGAAAGTTTTCGGAATTCGACCCTTAAAGGGCAAAAATGTAAATTTTTCTAAAATGCTATTTTCTGTGTTACGAGTCAGTTATCTCCCTGGATACCTATCTGAAACCGTTTTATGAAGTATCATTTTAAAGATTAAGATCTCCGCTTTAGTGACGTCATATATTAAGCCAGAAAGTTTTCGGAATTCAACCCTTAAAGGGCAAAAGTATCAATATTTTTGCAAAGCGTTTTTGTGTCACGAGCGATTTACCTCCCTTAATATCTAACCGATATAGATAAATGAGGTATCATATTAAAGAATAAGGTCTCCGCCATGGTAACATTATATTTTAAGAAAGGAATTTTTCGTAATTCGACCCTTATAGGGCAAAAATGTCACTTTTTCTAAAATGCGTTTTTTGTATCTCGAGCCATTTATCTCCCTGGATATCTAACCAAAATCGATAAATGAGGTAGGATTATGAGGAGTAATTTCTCAGCTTTGTGACATCATATTTTAAGAAAGAATGTGTTTGGAATTCAACCCTTAAAGGAAAAAAGTATAAATTTTTCTATAACGCATTTTTGTGTCACGAGCGATTTATCTCCCTTAATATCTAACCGATATAGATAAATGAGGTATCATATTAAAGAATAAGGTCTCCGCCATGGTAACATTATATTTTAAGAAAGGAATTTTTCATAATTCGACCCTTATAGGGCAAAAATGTCACTTTTTCTAAAATGCGTTTTTTGTATCTCGAGCCATTTATCTCCCTGGATATCTAACCAAAATCGATAAATGAAGTAGGAATATAAGGAGTAATTTCTCAGCTTTGTGACATCATATTTTAAGAAAGAATGTTTTTGGAATTCAACCGTTAAAGGAAAAGAGTATATATTTTTCTATAACCGATTTTTGTGTCACGAGTGATTTATCTCCCTTGATATCTAGCCGATATAGATAAATGAGTTATCATATTAAAGAATAAGGTCTCCGCCGTGGTAACATTATATTTTAAGAAAGGAATTTTTCGTAATTCGACTCATAAAAGGCAAAAAAGTCAATTTTTCTAAAATGCGTTTTTTGTGTCTCGATACCACTTATCTCCCTTGATATCTATCCAAAATCGATAAATCAAGTACGATTGTGAGGAATAATGTCTCAGCTTTGCTGACATCATATTTTAAGAAAGAAGTGTTTGGAATTCAACTATTAAAGGGAAAAAGTATAAATTGATCTACAACGTATTTTTGTGTCACGAGCCTTATATTTCCCTTGATATCTAATCGATATAGATAAATGACATATCGTATTAAAGACTAAGGTTTTCGCCGTGGTAACATTATATTCTAAGAAAGGAATTTTTCGTAATTCGACCCATAAAGCGCAAAAATGTCAATATTTCTAAAATACGTTTTTTGTATTTCGAGCCATTTATCTCCCTGGATTTCTAACCAAAATCGATAAATGAAGTAGGAGTATGAAGAGTAATGACTGAACTTGGTGACATTTTATTCAACCTCACTGTTTATAGCATTTTATTCGCGAAATTTTCGCACGGGTCGTCTAGTATATATTATTTCTATAAGGTATTTTTTTGTCACAAGCCTATATCTTCCTTCATACTTAACAGAAATCAATGAATGAGGTGTCATTTTAAAGCTTATGGTCTCCACTTTGGTTAAATCGTATTTTAAGCAAGAAAGTTTTCGGAATTCGACCCTTAAAGGGACAAAAATGTAAATTTTTCTAAAATGCTGTTTTCTGTGTTACGAGTCAGTTATCTCCCTGGATACCTATCTGAAACCGTTTTATGAAGTATCGTTTTAAAGATTAAGATCTCCGCTTTAGTGACGTCATATATTAAGCCAGAAAGTTTTCGGAATTCGACCCTTAAAGGGCAAAAGTATCAATATTTTTGCAATACGTTTTTGTGTCACGAGCGATTTATCTCCATTAATATCTAACCGATATAGATAAATGAGGTATCATATTAAAGAATAAGGTCTCCGCCATGGTAACATTATATTTTAAGAAAGGAAGTATTCGTAATTCAACCCTTATAGGGCAAAAATGTCACTTTTTCTAAAATGCGTTTTTTGTATCTCGAGCCATTTATCTCCCAGGATATCTAACAAAAATCGATAAATGAGGTAGGATTATGAGGACTAATGTCTCAGCTTTGTGACATCATATTTTAAGAAAGAATGTTTTTGGAATTCAACCCTTAAAGGGAAAAAGTATAAATTTTTCTATAACGCATTTTTGTGTCACGAGCGATTTATCTCCCTTAATATCTAACCGATATAGATAAATGAGGTATCATATTAAAGAATAAGGTCTCCGCCATGGTAACATTATATTTTAAGAAAGGAATATTTCGTAATTCGACCCTTATAGGGCAAAAATGTCACTTTTTCTAAAATGCGTTTTTTGTATCTCGAGCCATTTATCTCCCAGGATATCTTACCAAAATCGATAAATAAGGTAGGATTATGAGGAGTAATGTCTCAGCTTTGTGACATCATATTTTAAGAAAGAATGTTTTTGGAATTCAACCCTTAAAGGGAAAAAGTATAAATTTTTCTATAACGCATTTTTGTGTCACGAGCGATTTATCTCCCTTAATATCTAACCGATATAGATAAATGAGGTATCATATTAAAGAATAAGGTCTCCGCCATGGTAACATTATATTTTAAGAAAGGAATATTTTCGTAATTCGACCCTTATAGGGCAAAAATGTACACTTTTTCTAAAATGCGTTTTTTGTATCTCGAGCCATTTATCTCCCTAGGATATCTAACCAAAATCGATAAATGATGTAGGATTATGAGGAGTAATGTCTCAGCTTTGTGACATCATATTTTAAGAAAGAATGTTTTTGGAATTCAACCCTTAAAGGGAAAAAGTACAAATTTTTCTATAACGCATTTTTGTGTCACGAGCGATGTATCTCCCTTGAATATCTAACCGATATAGATAAATGAGGTATCATATTAAAGAATAATGTCTCCGCCATGGTAACATTATATTTTAAGAAAGGAATTTTTCGTAATTCGACCCATAAAAGGCAAAAAAGTCAATTTTTCTAAAATGCGTTTTTTGTGTCTCGAGCCACTTATCTCCCTTGATATCCATCCACAATCGATAAATCAAATACGATTGTGAGGAATAATGTCTCAGCATTACTGACATCATATTTTAAGAAAGAAGTGTTTGGATTTCAACTATTAAAGGGAAAAAGTATAAATTGTTCTACAACGTATTTTTGTGTCACGAGCCTTATATTTCCCTTGATATCTAATCGATATAGATAAATGACATATAGTATTAAAGACAAAGATTTCCGCCGTGGTAACATTATATTCAAATAAAGGAATTTTTCGTAATTCGACCCATAAAGCGCAAAAATGTCAATATTTCTAAAATACGTTTTTTGTGTTTCGAGCCATTTATCTCCCTGGATTTCTAACCAAAATCGATAAATGAAGTAGTACTATGAAGAGTAATGACTGAACTTGGTGACATTATATTCAACCTCACTATTAATCCCATTTTATTCGCGAAATTTTCGCACGGGTCGTCTAGTTACTTTATATTTGCCCAGTCATTCAATGCCTAAAACACAATTTATGTTCAAAACAGAAATTACTAAACCTTCATGCTCCATTCCACTCCACCAATACGCATTTCTAACAATATTTCTGTACGTATTCGCTTATTAACATTCTTGTCGCACGTACAATATGTTTGCGCCTAGCAGGCATTATCGTGATCTCAGTACCTTTGCTTACATGGGTGTAAAGCGTCTGAGAAATTGCAGAATCTTCGCTTTCCGTATCTACAAGAGCCTGACATGTAATACCATATATTTCTATTTCAATTAATGGTTGTCTCATCTCCGCTTCTCCCTTTTCCGAACATTCCTCTCGTAATAAATCCTCTTCGATGCTTCTCTGCGCCCACACAGTCAAGTCTTCATTGTATTCCATATCCACATTTAGCATTCTCAATTTATTTGGTTCAAATTGAATTTGATTCCTTTCATCAGCAATTAACAAACAACCTTCTTCCTTGAATACTTCCACATTCTCCTCATTTTCAGGTAGGTAGGCAGTAACATCCACTTGGATACTTTGCGCAGAAACTTTTTTTTTTGCTGACTTCTTTTAATTTTTGTGGTACTTGCTTGGATAATATTTCCCCTTCTTCTTTGCTCTTCTTTATCATAAAATACCTGATCTCTTCAGCCTCTTCATCGCTTGGTTCATTCTCATCTTCATTACGTCCTTCCTCGCTACTTAACACTGAATTCTCTTCTTGTTCAATCACACTGCTGCTCATTGACATTACGTCGTCGATATCATCCACTACTTCCATTACCTCATCTGCTTCTGTGAAAGTATCTTCATGTGACGCACTTCTTTGATTCCTTTTTGGGGCCTCTCTTCATCTTCATTTTCCAATCCACTGATGTTTGCTAACTCTAATATTTTCCATTTCATTCATACTGCATTTGGATCGGTCTGAATCTTCTGATGCTCATTATCTTCAATTAGCTCCAAGCACTTCCACCATTTCAAAGGTTTATCTTCATTTGCTGTTTCTTCATCAGCTCTATTTGCTTATTCGGCATTTTCTCCTTCCAGCTCGGTTGTGTAACCACTACTACCGTCCATTCTTTGGCGTTTATCATGATGTTTCTTTGCATAATTTGGCCCTTTGTTACTATTTTAGCGTCTGCTCGGACCTTTAGATCGCGGTGCTGAGTTTTCCAATTTTATTTGTTCTCCGTTTCTTACTTCCTCGACATGCCTTCTAAATGGAATAGTATTATAATCATGCATCTCAGGACCACATTCCCTCATTTCAAAAACTCTTATATTTCTATTTTCCACATGGTTATTATTGTTGAAACGAATGGCGTCTGGCCTCCTAGGTGGACGTACATCCCTTCGTTCACTTGCACACCCTAGATTTTCTCTTGGAGCTGAAAAATCCACTCACCCGTAATTTCCGTCATTGCTTTCCCTTCCATTTCCTTTATCCGCCAAGTACCGTTCTGATGACATGCTCCATTAGTCAAGTCTCTCCACCGCATCCAAAAAAATTTCGATGTCCTCCCACTGGTTTATGATCAGTCTGTCTTGCAACGACCTTGGTAGCTTCTGTATTAAAACTTATATTTTTTTCTATCAGCGCTGACCCCATCTTTCAAATACTCCAGTTCTTTTATCATCATTTCGCAATACTCTCTGGCATTCCCATCACGCCTACTATGGGCCCACCCATTTCTGAATTCACTTTTAACTTTACGTTGCTTTCTCTGCGATCAATACTTCTCCAAATATTATCAGAAACTCTTAAAAATCACTACATACTTCGGCGACATCACTGCTCCAAGAATATGCGTCATCACGCAACACATACCTTACATTTTTTCCTCATCAGACCATTCTATTGATAATCATTTTTATAAGTTTTTACAATTATCACTGAATGCACACTACCCCTAGGTGCAAACTTGATTTTAGGTAGCTTATGTTGGCTGTACAATACATTGTGCCAACCAATAGCTTCAGCACACTTCTGTTCTATATGTTTGACATTGTCCGCCACCATAGTTATGGCACGATCGATGGTAAATACAGTACCGGATTAGCCACATAGCAGGAGGTAGCAAATGCTTCGGGCCTCGCACCTTCTAGTGGGCCTCGCCTCCTAGGGGGGCCAGCAGCTGGGCTAGATGGGCGACCATTTTTTTTTTTTTTTTTTAGCTTTACAATCAAGGGTCTCTTCTTCATATTTGCTACGGGCACCACGCTGTCTTAATCCGGCCCTGGGTAAATACACTTTCCTCCATTGTAGCTATTCTTTCATCCATCGTTGGTACTCTTTGTTCGATTACTTCAATTCCTTTCTTATTTTCTTCATGATTTGTGTACATGGCTACACTGAAATTCCTATTAGTTATTTCCTGGCTTTTCTTCATTTTTCCATGTTTTTAATCACTTTTTCTGTTTGCTTCATCATTTCTTGTTTAGCAACTATTTTCTTCTCTTCAACGTGCTGGTAAACATTATTTGTCCTCACTTCTACAGCTGTCTGAAGTTCGTTTACTTCCCTTCGCAAAGCTTGTTACAGCTCTTCTATTGTTCTAAGAGTGGAATTCACATGTTCACATTTTCTGTAATAATCCGTTCACTGCTTGTAACCATTTGTTTAATTTGTTTGACTTCTGCTGACGTTATTCTTGATTCCCAAGCGGAAACTTGGCCCAATTCGCTGAGAGGACTGAGCGAATGGGTAGGGATTGAGCATAGTAGTCTATATGGTATCAAAGTAAAATATTCGTGGTAGGATAATCAAGAACACCTGATCATAAACTGTTTGTTCATTAGTTGACCATCGAATCAAACAGTACAGAGTGAAGCTCGTGGGAAAAACTACCTCTGACATCCTCCTCTGGGAAGAACTGGACAAACTGGCAGATGCTGTGCCAGATGCAGCCAGGGAGCGGTATCGGCTTCAACATAGCCAGCAACCTGTCAGGATACAGCAAACCAAATAAGGATTGAGTCAAAATACCCGAAATGGACGAGAAATGTTACAAACAACTAAGTTCAACGCTGATGCTGGAAGTGTGCCTTCTGGAATTACCGAAGCTTATTCTTCAACGAATATCAGCGTGAAACAAACCTAACTTTTGTAAGATCAAGTTGATTAGTTCTTTAGTATTATTGGGTAATAGTTTTAGTAACAGGTTGTAGTGACAGGTTTTAGTAAGAATATTAAAATATTTGTACCATTCCATAGTATATTGGATTTCTGTTCATATTTTAAAATTTTGTTAAGCAGGAAATGTTGTTATAGTATTAAGAAATAACGGTTCGTTGTAGACACTAGTGAACGAACCATCAGACTATACAGATAAATAAATAAATGAAAATCATCAGGGTGAATGATTTCATAACACGTCATATATATACACTATTTACAATCACGACTGTAAAAAAATATACAAGTCTTATGCATTAAGACTTTTGCTGAATACTGGTTATAATGTAAGGTGCTATTGCGCTACCTTCCTTCATTCTGCTATGACATAATTGAATATCGAAAATAGGTTCATTGTATTATGACTGCATGAGTGTGACATTTACTTTGAGAACTACAAGCACGTCTTGTAACCTCCAAACAGTTAAAATTCATCCAGTCGAGCAAATCACATTAATTAATTTGCTCGAAACTCTGTAGATCTTACGACGACGTGGCCCTATGTCATCTTTTGATCCACGTACACAGAGTAGAGGTCACATTTTTTTTTAAATATTTAAAGATATTCAACATTAATAAAATAGCTCATCAAATGGTCGCTAATTCTACAGAAGTTATAACACCAAGTTGTTATCGTATATTCTCAGTTGTTTTTAATAAAAATCAATCCAAAGCTCGCAGACAAAACAAAACACAATTATAGTATATAACTTCTCGAACTACTAATATATTCATATAATTTTACTGTGACAGTCTAAAACCTATAGCTTGTTACACACACTTTCCTTCGTTTTTTTCTTTAAGAATCTCTCTCACCAGACCAAAGATTTTCTATCTCATTATTTTCAAATATATACTACGCACTGACAATGTTTGTTAATCTGTGGATTCCTCGAGCTTAGAAATTATATCATGAACATCATTACAATCAATATTTAAATGATAATTAATTACACTTAACAAAATAATATTTAAATGATAAATAATTACATAATTGGGGTGGTAGCATATGTTATAGTCTGCAACTGTGGGCGATTATCTAGCCTAGATTTCCCTAGCTATAAGCAATGTGCAGGACCCTAGCTCCCTATCTAAGATTCAACGATGGCTTTCCACGTCCAACCATACCCTACAGTAGAGCCAACCTGTTAGGCGCTGTCCATCTTCTTCGTGTGTGGCGCGACTCCGCTGCTACGGCTTCCGGAGAGCGACTCGACGTCTGCGTTCTCTCTGCTCCGACTGTTGCTAGCTGCGATTGAATGATGAAGACCCGACAAGACACCCTTCGATACCTGTGCAGAGGTTTTTACACAACCTTCCACTACGGTACCAAAGTGGAGGGTCAAATGGTAGACCAATGATGAGGCCGATGAATGCCGGCATCTGTTCAACTTTGCTCGACCATTACGCACGTTTTCATAACTGTCAGCGCTCTAAATCCTCGGTCGATGTCTCTGTCTGGTTTCTTAACACGCAAATTGCCGTCCTCATTTCATAATTAACAAATATGTAACTCTTAGCCAAGCCAACAACTCCGTTCGCCACAGTACTTAGATTATCCTTACAGAGAAGAAGAATTTATAAATTTGATTGGAACTGGGCTATATCCCCAAAACCAATTGAGAACAGTAGTCCTTCAAGTAGGGGTCGTATGAGAAATTCCAGGGAAGGGGCCTGTGATGAATATTGGAAAAGAGATAATAGTGGTAAGATAACACAACAAAACTGACAGCTGGAGAGGAAATTACTGAATGGGGTTTTGCCAAACTAAATACTGTCACTGTGTCGGAATCAACAGCAGGTGAAAAAATGGGGGTCTAGGTACTAACTATCACGAACACAATTTTAATGAAGAATCCCTGGGATGGTTTATTTAAAGAGGTAAATGTAAGGAACAGATTTCAAATAAAGTTTCTATATTACAGTTTCATGTGTTTAATAGACAAATTGAAGCTCTTGTTGGCACGGAATCCGAGTTTTCTTCCCTGTTTAAGGAACTATTGAATGAAATTGATACCACTAATTAAGCAGAGGCGTTACCGATTAATGGTATGATGATCATTTCTGCTACTGGCTCTCTTAGTAAGAGAGTTAAAATGAAATTGTTGATGGAAGTAAGAATGGGAGCAGTAAATGTGGAAATATCGATGTATATATTACTGAAATCGAATGTTTATTGTATCATAGGAATGGATTGATTAGTGTACTTAAGAACTGTTATAGATTGTAGGGTATGTAACTTAAGAATAAAATTAGTTAGCTAGTGATACTGGATCGATTTTGATAAGATAGTTTGTGGAGGAACTAAAGAAATTACTCATGAGAAAGTGAAATATAAGAACGTAGGAGTAGCTAGGGCTCAGGAGAAAATGATAACTGAAATTTGTATAAATATTTTAAGACAGCATAAAGAAGATATTCGATGGATTTCGAGTCATGAAATATATGAAGAAGGAATCCTAAATTTTCCTACTAATATTAATCAATCATCATCACACCGTCAAGAGAAATTGAAAGGTCTTATTTTGGAATACAGGGATGTCTTTTCTGACAAGTCTGATCAAAAATTATGAATGCAATTTTATTGTGAAATCTGAAGAACTTTTTTTTATTAAATCTTATCCAATCCATTTTACTAAGGGGGTTGAGTTAGCTAAAAAATTAAATTTAAAGTTTCAATAGGGTCTTATTGAGAGATCATGGAGTCCCTATAACAATCCACTCATAATTGTTATTAAAGCGGTTAGCTCTATGCAGATAGTATTATATGCTTATGGAAGCTAAACATGGGTTGAAGATAAAAACAAAGAAGAGTCATCTTATAAATGAATGCAATTTTTCTCGGCGTTGTTTATTTATAAACGTTTCTCGGGAAACAAACCGAGTAATATTATTATTGATGCACAACATTTGGGCGACTTATTTCTCCGTCGCCATCTTCAGGTGCAGTTGAAAGCCTTGAAGTCTGCCTTGAGCGTGTTGTTTGGAAACTGGCATGGCAACGACAGACGTTGCTATGTTGCCTAGCAGCATCTCAGACGTCATTCGACGCCCGCGGAACACAAAAAGCAGAGGGTTGGTGACGAGCAGCCTCAGTAACAGGAAACCATACATCACTTATCGATTTCGAAGCGACTAATGTGCTGATACATGCGAGAGGCTTCTGGGACAGTGTCATTAAAGAAATGTTTGAAATTCGCCTCGCGTCTGATTTGGTTAACAGGGATTGTGGGTTCCAGATAAGTAATGCATGGATTCCTGTTATTGAGGCTGCTCGTCACCAACGCTCTTGCTTTTTGTGTACCGCGGGCGTCGAATGACGTCTGAGATGCTGTTAGGCAACATAACAACGTCTGTCGTAGGCTCGTAGCCGTGCCAGTTTTCAAACAATGTGCTCAAGGCAGACTTAGTTATTTATTTACTAGCTGACCCGACAATGCTTCGCTATTGCTAGTCTTGAGTACACATAGAGATTAAACGAATGCATTTGAAAGTTTGTATTTATTAAAAATGAGATATTTATGTATATATTTTAATTGCTGTTTCATTCAATTTCAAGTTTATTGCAATGGTCTTGGATATGCATTGTTTTTGGTGATTTCAGTCAGCATATAAACAAAAAAAATCTGAGTTTGTTTTGGAGATATACGCTAAACAGAGAAAAGTTGCAAGTGTAAATCAGTCTTGAGAGGGGTGAAACTGGAGAGCGGATGTAGTTTTGTAAACTAAATATAAACATCATTTTAACTTATTTTAAAGCATATGTGTGCCAACTTCCTTCGTCATCAAATAAAAACTGTAGATTTGTGTGTTGTCACAAAATCTTTAAAATAATTTTTAAAATTCAAGTTCGAATTTCTTGGTCAGCAATTGTCCGATTGGAATCGGTCCAACGATGTTTGTCAGGAAATAATGTGTACTTTAATAATGTTGCTATCTACTTTGTCTGATTTCCCCAGCGTTTTCGAGATATTAAAAAAAACGAATAGTTTCAAGTGTACATTTTTCTTAATTAGGGTGATAGGGGTAGTGGGTGGGTTTTGTAAACCAAAGATAGACAACATTTTTTCTCTTTGCTTTAATTTATGCTTGTGCAAAGCTCCATCCACATTAAATAAAGATAGTGTAAGGAACATTGAAAATTAAGAGAGGAGGCAATAAAGGGTGTTGAGAGGTTGGTATTTGGGAATCATTGTAGACAGTATTTTTCTCCTTGTTTTAAAGTATATATGAATGAAGTTCCATTGATATCGGATAAAAATTGTGAGTATGTATAAAGAACATTGGCAAAAAAAGAAGGGGGGAGGTAAGGAGAAGAGGGTTTCGGTTCTAAGAATCTAAATATAGACCATATATTAATGTCCGTTTTACAGTTTTCGTGTGAAACGTTCCATCAATATCGTATAAAAACTGTTGGTATGTATATGAAATATTAACAAAAATTAGGGGGTTGGGGTAAAGGGGGAGAGCAGTTTGTTGTTTAAAACCAAATGTAAACAGCATTTTCTCCTTTTTTTTGAAGTATACAATAGCAAAGTTCCATCAAAATCATATAAAAACTGTGGGTTTCAATAAAGGTCACTGGAAATTAATAGCGGAGGGGTAAAGAGGCAG
Source organism: Vandiemenella viatica (assembly GCA_031002005.1). NCBI lineage: Eukaryota > Metazoa > Arthropoda > Insecta > Orthoptera > Morabidae > Vandiemenella > Vandiemenella viatica. The sequence goes on along the minus strand of JARYHS010013630.1, from coordinate 51,249,510 downwards.
TTTGTTTTAAAGTACACTTGCGCAAAATTCCTTCAAAATCGGATAGGAACAGTAGCTTTGTATAAAGAACATTGACAATAATGAAGAGGTGAAAAACTGGAAAGGGATTGGGTTTTTGTGAAACTAAAGCTACAGAATTTTTCTATTTTTTTAAAAAATATACATGTACAAAGTTACATCGGATAAAAATTGTGGATTTGTGTAAAAATTAAGGGGGGTGGGAAGGAAGAAAGGAGTTGTGTTTGTGGAAACCATATGTAGGCGTTATTTTTCTGTTTGTTTTAAAGTATTTGTGTGAAAATTTCCATCAAAATCGAATAAAATCAGTGTTTTTCTTTAAATTATGGGGTGTATGGAGTAAGAGGGGGTGGTTTTGGGGTGTAAAAGGGGAGAGGAATTGGGTTTTTGTGAAATTAATGTTCACAGTACTTTTAAATTTTTTAAAAAGTAAAAATGTTCCATCGAAACCGGATAAAAATGTGGGTTTGTGTAAAAATTAAGGGGTGGGAAGGGGGAGAGGGGATCAGTTTTTGGAAACCATATGTAGGCAGTATTTTTCTGTTTGTTTACAGTATACATGTGCAAATTTCCGTAGAAATCAGATAAAATCTGTAAGTTATTTAAATTATGGGGAAGAGGGGGTGGTTTTCTTGGAAATTTTATTTCTTAGGAAACATCTCCGAAACACTCTCGTCAACTCACCAAAGTTTCACCGTAATCGGATGAACGGTTTAGGAGCGCATAGAGGACAAACAAACTCACATTGATTTTATATATAAGATTAAATTGTCGTTTTTAGTATTTTCCCCGGAATTTTTCCATTTTTTCTCACCGTTTAAACCTTCCCTGAACCTCCACAAATATTTCAAGATCAAAATTAGCCAAATCGGTCCAGCCATTTCCGAGTTTTAGTGAGACAAACGAACAGCACTTCATTTTTATACATGAGATTTATTTATCGGCCTCTAGCCTTGTCGGCCATACAAGCCAGCCTTTGTATACTTTACATTGATGTCTACATAGTATTTTCATTTAGTTATCAAACTTAATATTGTTGTTTATATGGGATTTTCATTATTTACTATACTATTAACCTATATTACATAATTTCTGGCAATTAACTTATGGATTGCTCACACTCAAACATTATAATGTGACATTGTATACTTGTGTTCTCACTTATAAATAGGATACATTTAACAAGAAAATTCTGATTGGTATAAAGGTTACATTTTTGTGGTATGTATAAGTAGAGCTGAGTTAGGTTTTTTCCATCTTCTAGATATATCATTTTCTAAAATTGAATGTTTTTTGTCGATAAGTTATCTCTTATCTAAATTAACTACCAGTAAGTCGTTAATTTTATTCGTTATATATTTACAATGAGACTGCATCTATAGCATGTTTTAAAGAGGTAGTCTTTGGGCGTATAAATGGTGCCATTTTAACAATTAGATGGGGACAATTCAGATAAATATGTCTCCATCCTTATAATATGTCATTAATGTCCTATAAATGTTTTTGTCGTTGGAGGCTAGCAAGATAATCATATTCATTGAGAAAGGAATACCAAGGGTTTTTAATCCTTTCAGCATTTTGTCTTGTTGTGTTCTATATTTCTGTCAGGAAAATATAATGTGGTTTAAATCGCCTACTGCTGTATCTGAACAGTCGCATTGTGGAGTTTCTCTGAGCCGTATTCGATTTAAGTGGCTTGGAAAATTACCATGGTGGAAGCGACTTCTAATGATACTTGTGATGTACCACCTGCTGACGTTCCATTTGTAGTACCAAGGCTTCGCGGGGATATCTGGTTGTATACGACCGTAGTGTGTACCTTTTAGTTGTAAAGAGCTACTCCATTCCGTTTGCCATAGTTATTTTGCTCGCTGTTTGATGGTTTGGTAGAGGAGTGAAGTTTTAAGTCTTCTTCATGTCCCGCCACTATAGCTTCCTTCGCCATCTTGTCGACGTATTCGTTGAATTTGGTTCCCTTGTGGGCTGGAACCCAAAAGAACCTTGTGGTGATGCCCTTTATGTTGTTGGTATATATTTCGTGAAGGATGTCTGCTATTATGCTTGCCATCCTTGTGTTCCAACTGGGCTTTTCAATGCTTTTGATTACGCTCAGGGAATCGGTGATGATTATTACTTCGGTTTGGTCACGGTTGCCACTATATTTCAATGCCTTTAATATCGCTTTTGCTTCTGCAAGAAAAATTGACGTTTGCTCCGGTAACGAGTATTGTGCATGATAGTGTGTTAGTGTGTAGTATATTGCGCATCCTACTCTGCTTCCTGGGCTGACCTTGGCGTCGTCTGTGTAGATGTGTGTTGCGTTCAAGGGTAAGATGCTTAGTTTCCTGTTGAGGTTTTCGTCTACATCCGTGTTCGCCGATTTTTCTAGGAGATGAATTTGGGTGTCGATTGTTCGTAGGTGGAATGGTGCTTGATAAAAAGGACGAATTGAGAATTTCTCAATTTTGTCACTGAATTCTTCCCAATAGTTGTACGCTTTCAGTAATGGTATGTCGTGTTGGGTGGCTGGATCTTGATTTGCAAATATTTCAACCACTTGTTTTAATGTTACCATCCGTTCCCTCAGTGGATGCGTTTTGAGTTTTAGTTGGTCTACTAGGAACTTTTCGGATAGCTGACTTCTTCTTATATGTAGAGCCGTGTCCCCGGATTCCAATAGTAGTGCATTCGTGGGTGTAGACCTCATGGCTCCTACATATGTTCTGAGGCAGCGGTATTGCAATTTGTCCAACTTCCGTAGTGCGTCTTTCCTGCCGTTAACGTAAAAGATGCAGCTATAATCTACTAGTGATCTGATTAATGCTCTGTATAAAAGTAGGAGGATTTTAGGATGGGATCCCCACCACGTTCCCGCTACTGCCCTTAAGATGTTGAGTCTTTTATGAGATTTGGCTATCACTTGTTGTATGTGCTCTCTCCAGGTAAGACGATTATCGAGTATCATTCCTAGGAATTTACATTGATTTTATACCGGGAAGCTGTATGGTACTAGCGACACGTTGTCATGGATGATGATTTTTCGTTTGGAGACAGACTTTAAGCCTTACAACTGCACCTGAAGATGGCGATGGAGTTTAAGTCACCGAAATATTGTGCATCAATAATAATATTAGTCGGTTTGTTTCCTGAGAAACGTTTATAAAAAAAATGGTCATCTTATTAGGTACACAGATAAGAAATCTAAAGGTTGATTATTATTATGAGGTATATAAAAATAGCGCAGGCAGCAGACCTTGCCGCCGAAAGCTCGTGTTTTATCAAAAACATTCGGCATAGTACCAGTGAAGATTATATTTCTGTAAATATCTTGACATTACATTTGATAACAAGCTTAACTAGGAAGGATACATGGTAAACGTAGTACGAAAAGGGTTCAAAATCTTGCACATGTTGAAGAGAGTGATGAGGGGACGCAGGGCCGGCACTAGGATTCTCGGGCGCGGGGTTAGCTCTACAACTGGCGGGCGATAATGGGGGGACCCTACAGCCGGTGATCGGGCCCCCATTCAGCTGGCGGGTCCGGCGTACATATGACCCGCTTAATTCCCCCCCCCCCTTCCCCTAACGCCGACCATGACGGGATGTGCCAGAAAAGTAAAGGAATTATATTACTAAACCATTGCTTGAATATGGTATATTATGGACCCACATTTTGATTTCACATAAAGAAGTTGAAGAGGGTGCAAGGAAGGGCTTTTAAATTTGACTCTGAAAATTACCGTAGAACACAATGAGCCAGTATGATAAAATTGGAAGACATAAGGAGGAGGATAAAGAGAATCAAGGGAGTGTACAAGCCATATATTGGTGATAAGGCGTAGACAGGTATTGGTGCATGGAAGGGAAAAGATAACCATGACCACAAGCTGGCATCCAATTTCAGTCACAAGAGTGTGGAAAGGTAAGGGGGTCAGGATTGGAATAAGTTGCCAAGATCAATCATTTACCAAAAATTTCGAAAGAATTTAAAGTTGAAATTTGTAGAGGGTAAAGGTAGATGGGCACAGGGTAAGGAAAATTTGTGTGCAGAGAAATTTCCACTGGAGTGTGCACTCCAATGCAGCTAAATTAAAATAATGTGTTATACATAGATTTAAAGCAAAAGATACATTTCTTCTGACTTCACTTGTTAGCAAGTTCCATCATCAGACGAGTCGCGCAAACATACTAGTCTACCCTTTTATATGATGGCTGGTGCTATGAGTTTAGGGAAATTTGAGACGGACTATTGCTTGAAATCGGCTAAAACGTGTTATACAATTAGTGAATGGTGTTTAACCAAGATTAGATATCTACTTTTTGTTTGTTTTGTTTACCAATCACAAAGCACTTTCATTTCCATTAAAGAGTGAATTAGATGACAGTCAGTTAATCAGTTAGGCGTTGGTTCGGCAAATCATATTGATTTGGTATAGGCCTGCTAGTCAAAATCAAGTTTCAGACATTTTGTCATTTCTACTATTAGAGTTGGTATCTGAGAGAAAATGTTTGAGGCCAAACACAGAAGCTAGAGTTGCTTACCCAAAGGGAATATCATTTGATCTGCTTGAGACAATTAAAGATGAACATGCTAAACATGTAGTTATCTCGAAACTAAAGGATAAGATCAATAACAAGGAACATAAAACTAACCTCCATAAATAAAATATTTGATATAAAGGGGTGTTAAAAGAACCAATGAAGATTAGGAAACTTATGGCTCCAGAAAGTTTGGTTATTCACTATAATATGAGTATTATGTGCCATCCAAGTGTTATGGAGTTTTGAGAAAGATATTTATTTCAGTAATGTGAGGAGAAAAATTTATAAGCTTTTAAATCTTGTTCAACTTGTCAGAAAGCTAAAATAGATAATATTAGACAAATTTGTAAAATACAAAAGTTGAGTTTTAGAATTGTTTTCTGCCGATGTATTTCGACCGTTACCTATGTCTCGAGGAGGTGTGACACAGATCGAAGTTTTGTTTGATGTTTTCTCTAAATATGCCAACCTTTACCCAGTAAAGAAATCCTCTGCTAAAATTTAGTTAGAAAAGTTATTGATAAATATTGTCAGAAGATAGATAAAATGGTAGTGTAGTATGGGACCCAAATTTTACGTAACAAATACAGGAATTGGAGAGGATGCAAAAAAGGGCTTCTAGATTGGTCCTGGAAATTATCCCAGAATGCAATCAGTGACGGATATGATAAAGGAGCTGGAATGGGATTCATTGTAAGACAGGAGGAGGATGAGGAGGGTCATGGGAGTGTACAGGGCATATACTGGCGATGAGGCATGGAAAGATATTGCAACAGGTATGAAAAGTAGTGTATGGAAGGGAAAAGATGATCATGACCACAAGCTGGCACTCGATTTCAGGCACAAGGGTGTGGGAAGATTCTCTTTTTTAGGTAAGGGTGTCAGGGATTGGAATGAGTTACCAAGAGAAATGATGAATAATTTACCGAAAACTTTGAAATAATTTAAAGATAAAATATATAGAGGGGAAATGTAGGTAGGTGCAGGATAGGGGGAAGATGGGTGTGTAGGGAAATTGCCACCGGAGCCTGTGCTCCATTGCAATTAAAAAAATAAACAACAATGTATACAGACCACAAACCGTTGTCGTTCTAATGAGCTGTCACATGGTGCACGGGAGATTGAAGCGCTAGGCCTTGCTGATGCAAGAGATCCAATTAGAAATAAAGTATTGGCCAGGGATGGAGAATGAGGTGGCCGACTGCCTATTGGGGCTGTCCATCACACTCGAACAGGAGACGGAGGCCATAACTGCTGAAGATAGCGCCTTTCTGAATTTCTTGCAGGAGGTACCACAAGAAGACGAAGTAGTTTCGTGCCTAAGAAACATGGCTGCGTTAAAAGACGCTGATGAGTCGATAAGGATGGTGCAGAAGAACTTAACTGATCTGGAATATAAGGAGAAACTGGAGACATTTTACTGTGTACATAAAGATGTTTTGTTCAAACGTTTTTCTGGGGATGGGGAGAATTGAACTTAGTGCTTCCAGAAACCTGCGTCGATGTGTTCATTATGCAGCACCAACATAGTTATGGGCTCTATGGACCTAGAAAATGCTATCGCATATTGAGGGAGACTTACTATTTCAACAATATGCTACATAGAATCTCGAGGCTATTAGCCTCCTGTGACCTCTGTCAGCAGGTTAGGAGATCAACGTTTCTTGTATGGGAGAGATGAAAAATATTGTTCCAGACAGTGTAGGAGAGCTTGAGGTAGTGGACGTGTTTGGCCCCCTTCCCGTGTCGAGGATGGTGTCACACAAATATTGGTGGTAATGGACGCATTTTCTAAAAATTTGAAGTTCTACACACTGAAGAAGGCGACGGTCAAAGTGCTCGCAGGGAAGATTATAGAGGAGTATATTCCGCAGGTTGGGAAGCCAAAGCAGATTACATCCGACAACGCTCTACAGTTCAGTAGCAAGTGGATGGGATGACGTGAAACGGAAGGTATTGAAGTGCTGAAGACATGGTGTTATCACTCTCAAGGGAACGTCGTTGAGCGCGGCATGCGCGAAATTGTCTGCTGGTTTCGAAAGTACTGTCATGATAGACACAAAAGTTGGGCCATGCAAGTGGATAAAATGGAAGATGCGTTGAATAGTTTCCTTATAACATTACAGGACTGGTACTATAAGGGCTGATGTTCCGGTAGCCAACACCCCGCATTGTGAACAAAATCATTGAATTTCCCTAGAACAGGGATGTAGACTTTGCTGGCAGGATAAGATTGGCAAAATAGAGATTACACAAGAAAACAGAGAAGAGGAAAAGCAGACATGGCCAGAAGGGTAGAAAAATGACGTATGCTAAGGATGACCTGATGCTGGTGCAAACGCATTTAAAATCTTCGAGTGTCAATAATGAAATAAAAAAGTTCAAGTTTCTGTATAAAGACCCTTTTAGAGTGACCGGCAGCCCTAGAGAAAATTCGTTTACCCTAGTATATCCGAGTGATGGTAGATTGAAAAGTGTTTATAATTTGGTGTCACTTAAACCCTATATGTGTGCTAGGCTAGAGAGCAGCGAAGGAATAGGTACACCCGATAACTAGGTTGGTGTTTCTTCTTATTGTCATTTCGCTGCGTAGTGACTTTGTCCTGACTCATTTTTGGTCATCGACTTTTCATTCGTCATGGTGAAGAAATTTCTACTTTTGTGTTTTGTCACCCTTGTATCAACACACAAAAAGGACATGAGCACATTACCGTATTCGGTAATAAAAACCTTCTTCAGCAGTGTAATATTGCATATAGAGCCATGTTCCATTGCTGAAGATGGGTTCTATGTCCGATTATCGCAATACCTTGTTTGTGTCCTTTTCTTGCGTCGACGACATCATGCCAACATCTATCCTAATTTTACGTGTAATGACACTGAAGAAAAAAGAAAAATATCTGGCAATGGAAATAAGGCAGGATAGGAAAAATAAAACAATTTCTTGCCAAAACAAAACATGATAAGAAAATATTGTACAATATTTAAGTTTAAAATCTTATTCAAACAATTGACTGGTTTGTGTCTAAAGCTGTAATTGTCTCTGCAGCTGAATGAGGTTTGTTCAAAAAGTATCTGACTGGCATTTTCCCATTGAAATGAACGATACAATGAAATGAGTGAAGGGTATGTTCATGCACATGCATAAATGCTATCCATAAATTACGTAACTGGGAGGAGGGGGGAGTCTACAATGTGTGACATGGCATAAGAAGATGTTTTATTAGTTTCGTGACATCACTTGCAAGTGCTGTTTTAATCAAGTTCTAAATTTAAAACTTCAAAGTGTGTGAAGTCACGATGGGGAAGTCCATGGCTGAATTCCTGCCTGTTTGTTGTCACCTATCTTTTCCACTTCTAATAGCCTAGATACCTACGAGGAAAAAACCCCTAATCTAACAAAAAAAAGGTGCTGTTTGCAGATCAGCATGTCTTTTTAACTGCATAATAACAAGTTTACCTGATGTAGAGAACAAATGGTTTTTATGAGGAATTAAAGAGAAATTACAGAGCCAAATCAGTTGCAACAATTACTGTTAACAGTTGAGCCAGAGGGAATGTGCAAACCTGTGTAGCGATGAACTGGATAGTGGGTAAAGTCACTCAGCAGTTTCAATCGAGCAACGATGTAATCATCACTAATGTCCTCATCAAGATGGTGAGGGATTGCACAGTCGTCATCCCTTCCATTAAAAAAGTAATGGGACGATGAAAAAACTGAGTTGCAGCGACGGTTCAAAGGTCAACTTAATCAAAGTGGTGGCCACAGCTGCAAATTGGATGAAAGTCTAACTAGGTCGAACGTGGTCGATCTGGCCAGTAGCAGCAGCGAGCGGAGAGTTCGGCTGAGCCGATTGGGACAAGAGAAGCAAAAATGATGAACGCTGCTACAATAAAGACAGGTGGGAATGAACCTGCATAGATGCCAATAGCTATTTGGGGATGGTTTAGATAAATGGGGAATTAAGGACATCTGCCAGTCCTCTGACATTAGTTGCAAGTGAAGACTGACCTGGCTGGAATCATGTTATGGTCTTCATAGCGAGTTAATAAATGATTATATTGTATATTACTAAATAAATGTAAATATTTGGAAATAACCAGTTGGTGTATTATTGATACATCCTACCACTCACTTAAGAGTAGGTTTCCTACCCAATTCTCCTCTCGCTGGTGGCAGGTTGGGGGGGGGGGGGGAGGTTCCCCACAGTGACATAAGTCTGTTCAGCATCGTGATTTCCTTTCAACTCATTTCTAACTGAGTGTACTATGGCTTACCAACAACGTTATTGTGAAACTGTTCCTCTTGGGACCATGAAAAGCTAATGCTGAAGCAGAAACTTAGAATATATTAGCTTAATCACCGAGCAGATTTGGTCCTGCAGCTTCGTACATTCGCTTAGGGAGTCTCAAAGAGTAAAGTGTTAATCTTTAACTTCAAGCAATTTATTGGCTGCATTCCTCTTGGAAGGTGTTTGGCCATAAATGCCCATAGCTTGATACAATCTTCAATGTGCAAAATGTGCATTACCCAATAATTCGGTTTACTGTGATTCGCAGTGGAGATAATGGGTATTATCAGGCAGACAGTCCTGTGCTTATACGGTTTCCTCAGCGACCTGTCCCTTTTGGACCGGTGCCGGTGGTGGGTAGCTGCTTGACAAGTCAGTGACTAGTGTTAAATCAATAATACTGCTAGTTAATTAGCATTTCGCTAAAATGATCCTGTAGCTTCACCGTCTACCACATAGTGCTACAACGCCCACGGCTTGCCTAATAAAGTGCAGGGCCGGCGTTGATCAAACTTCTTTTGGTAAGTTACCTCGGGTGTAACCATAAATATGCTCAGTTTAGATATTATACATCTCTCCCCCACATCCCTAAAAGAGCAGTAAATTTTGGGGATGACTACCATCACAATTTACCATATCTTCCAGATTTCTTATAACTTCCTTGGATCTTAGTCGTAACTAACATATTGGGCTTGGCCAAATCAGGTGTGCGATTAATGCTAAAATTTGAGTGATTCTAATGATTATTTTATAAAGGTATTCAAGAAATTCGTGATAGCGTAAGTATAAGAAACAAAGTTTCACAAATAGTGAAGTTAGCTCAGTGTTAAAAAATCATTGTGGTTAAGGGTGTAGCCAGGATTAGCTTCATGGTGTGGTAAAAACAAGGAAAAATATTTGTTGAGAATTGAGCACTTAGTTAACTTCTTTAGGCACTAATTTGCGAATTTAGACAAAATTTATTTTTTAATATTAAAAGTGGGAATTTTTATTTTCATATATTTTTCGCTCAACTTCTTGAGGGAGGGAGCCACAGTGGGGCAAGTACCCCACTCTGGATGCAGCCATAATTTTGGTATTACAAAAATATAGCAAATGTTCTCTATACTGCAGAATTACATACCGGTATCCCATTATTCATTGCTAAAGTTCTTTATGCTACAAAATCTTATACAAGTATCCCGCAAATGATTGAGCCTTTTCAAAAGTTCTATACACTACAAAAGCTCATTCACATTTACAAAGAATCATTATACACTACAGAGTTCCACGTAGCTATCGGGGAATCATTGTAGCTTTACACAATTTTTTATTCACTATGAAGTCCCATGTGCACGACCAGTGTGAAGATGTAGTGGAAGAAAGGTTTGTTGTGAGGTACGGCAGGTTAGTGTGACGGCTTAATCTGGACACACTGGCAACTAGTGGTGCCGCTATATTTGGCAGGGTATTATTATCGCTAATTTCCATTTTATGCATATCACCTTTCATAGTCTGCTTTTCTCTGTAGATGTTCTCCATTAGTCTGATCATTCTTGAATCCAAATTTCATGGCAATTATTGTGGGTTTTTTTGTGCAAGAAATTGTTGTGGTGCCTTAATATGAAACGCTCAAAATTGTTTGCAAGGACCAGAAACAGCGAAATTGACAAAGCTTTGTGGCATGAGTCTGTTTTAGGTATGGCTACCACTTTGGTTACTTTCCGATCAGTGAGAAAATAACATTGGCCCAGCAAGCATTGAAAAGGGTAACTATGTATCTAATGGGCAGTGGAGCAGGTATTTAATTTGAACAGGAAAGATGTTGTCGTACCCTGTGGCCCTTTTTGATTGAAGCCTCCTGATGGTGACATCAATCTCATATTCCGTTTTTTGTTGCGCCATTGTGTACTGGTCACTGTTGATTATACAATCAATAATTTTCTCTTATCTTGTGCATGGTCAGCAGTTTCATCATTATCAGTCATGTTTGGCCTGAACTGTTCTTCTAATGACTCAGTGAGAGCCTGTGCCTTCCCAAGTGGGTCAGAATCTTGGATGCTTTGGAGAGGCCTGAAGATTTCAGAGATTTTTGTTAAGTATTTTGCCAGTTACATAGTTTTCCTCTGCCTGCCTCGTCTTATTTCATCTACCAATTGGTTGACCATCCTTCTGTCAACCAAGTTGTACCAGTCTGAATCCTGATAACTGAATTATATATTCTTGAAAATTTTCACAGAAGTTACAAAAGTCACAGTGTCACAGTTAGCAATGGCAATCGGAGAAAAATCATCAGCCGAAGATTTCAAATCGTGAAACAGAACAGACCGCACCACCCCAAAATGATACTTGAAATCTGTTATGTAGAAAAATGTTAGCCTGTTACATTGGTCATGCCGAATTTAGAAATGGCGCCGGTCGGCCATGATGTTTTTGACCTGCCCTGACACAAGCCACCGCGCACCGGAGCCGGCCTTCTCAAACTTGAGCACACATCAAGTACGTGTGATCTCGTCAAAGCGATCTGATGGACTCCTCTACCCCCTCCCTCACCAGGGCTTATATAGGAGTAGTTCAAGAACGCTACCCTCCGGCGGTGTTCTGCCGCGGTCTAAAATATTCCCTCACATTTAATTTTACAACTTCCTTCAAAGGTGCTCAATTTAAAATCTTAAGTGCTTACAAGTTATGGGAGTTTATGTGTGTCATGTTGGATGGCAAAATTTTAATTTATTCTTAACTTTTATTTTTAATGTGATGTCACTGCAAAATTCAAATCCTCCCCTGATTGCGACATGTTCAGAAATTTAGGGATTTACAAACGGCATAAGTTATAAACATGAAACTATAATCAAAGTGTTGTCCCGAATTTTAATCGCTCAAAAGTGTAAATTTTATTCAAATTGGTTAGAAATTGATGGAGTTATCACCAAAAACAGAAATTTCACACCTTCGCCATTTTATTAAATATATATTTCTATGTATAACTCTGAAGGTATGTGATTTATCAAACCGGAAAAAATACTAAAGTGTAGCCTGTATCAAAATACATGTTTTAAAAGTTGTCCCATCTTCGTGGGTGTGATATCTTGGGCATAATAAAATATTCTGTTCAGACCATGTGGGCGGTTGTCGTGTGGTTTTTGAAAATTCTCTAACATCTGTTCTATTGCGTTAAATGACATGAAATTAAGGTATGTGAAACTAGAAGAGTGGGTATTTAAGGAAAACTACTTTTTATCTCGAAATCTTGGTAGGCTTTTGAATAAGAAAATGGTAAAGTTGAGTGACTTATTTTATGTGTTTGAATAACCATTTAAGCTCTTAAAACGGTTGGAAACTACGAGATTTAGATGAATTTAATTCTCTTTCGGACTTTTAATTTATTATTTACTTTATATCGTGTGACAGTGTTTAAAATTAGTGTAAGAGCATATTTTGTGTACGGTGCCTCTGACGAGTTATTTCGAAATTGGATTAACAAACAGCAGGTTAGTAAAATGTCTTTTAATTGTTATAGAAAATTAATTACGTGTATCCACTAGCTTTACCTGTTCTTATCGCTTTCAAAATGGTTTAACAGTGTTGGGATTAATGCTGAAAGGTTTGATTATTTACTTCTGTTTACCGGCTTCCTAGTTTTACTGATTTTTCATATTTCTCCGGGTTTAAACTACTTGGAACCTATTAAAACTGAAAGGGACGATTATTTAATGCATTTTCGTCTACTTTTTAACTCCAGAAATTACTTAAAAGGACTAAAATCGTTTATGGAAACTGCTTATGCAAATGAGTTATCAATTTCCCCCAAAACTACTTCATGTTATTATTAAATGGTTAGAAGCTATCAGAAACTTATCAGCTATTCTTCTAAACTGTCTTAGGCATTATTACATTTACTTTTGGAGCTTTTAAATGGTCAAATTACATCACAATCTGTTATTGTCATCCTGCTTCAGTCTGCTATCCAGCAATCGTATTTATTTCTTTAAAATCTCTTCGGAACTATAGTTTACTGTGAAGTTACTGTTATTGTAGGTTTAGGCCTGGCTTTTATTAGCTTCTCACTGTCTTTACTGTGTTAAAACCTATTCAGAAATACCAAAATCTGGTATATGGCAAAATTTAAGGGTTAGATTTGCTTTATAGTGAAATTAACTATTTCCCTCTGGAATAATGCTTAGTAGTTATGATAAAAAGTTTGCTTAGGTACTATATTTACTGTTATTTAACCTTTACTTCCTTAAAATCTGTTCAGAATATCTCCCTAACCAATATTAGGATCTGATAGTGAAGGTTTACTTTTGTTTGGAATAACCTATTTTCTGCTGGAATATCATTGCTTTATTGCAATTTAAGGTTTATTTATGTGTTTTGCTATCTGTTATTTATTTCTTGTTGCTTTAAAAATGGTTTGTTTAGTTATTTTTAGAATCGGTATCGGTATGGTGAACTGAGCTTCCTTTTTCCTAACCTCTTCGATAGTAAGGTGCTTACAATTGCTTGAATATGGTGATGTAGAATGGGACCACATTTTAGGTATCAAATACAGAAGCTGAAGGAGGTGCAAAGAATGGCTGCTAGATTTGTCTCTGGAAATTATCACAAAACACGATCAATACTGGAATGATAAAGGAGCTGGAATAGGATTCATTGGAAGTTAGTAGGAATGTGAAGAGTGTCATGGGAGCGTACAAGGCATATATTGGTGATGAAGGTGCAAAGTTATTGGTGTAAGAAACAGGAGTAGTGAATGAAAGTGAATTACCGAAACATTGACATTTTTTACTTATGAGATACTCCTCCAGTGTTTTTCAATCATCAAATTTAACCTTTCTGCGCATGAAGTTTTCCGTGTCATAGATTTGTTGGCTGGATTATCTTCTAGTGTCATGAGGTATAAAGGGACTGTAATGTGGTAATTAAATTCTTGATGTATTGTGATAGTAGGGGGACATATTTTACAGGTATCTAAACTGTTAATGACCTCTGCGGTGTCAACAACTAAAGTAAGTTGTCGCAGAACAACATTTAGTGTCTTGATTTATGCGTTTATGCCATTGGTATGAAACTGAACGTTCTTTTTGATAAAAAAGAAAAGAAAGTCAACCTCGTTGTTCGCTTTTAATTTTATACTTCCCACTCTGTACTTTATGTTCATGTCTTCTGTTAGAATGTTTTAAATTTCATGAACGGTTTTTGTGTAGCCAATGGTTATATATACAACTAGCTGTGTCCGCGACTTCGTCCGCGTGGAATAGTTATTTCGGGCATCAAATTTATTTTTGCTAACAACCTCCTCAGCTTTATAAATTATAGTAGTTACCCACGACTTGGTCCGCGTCAATTTCTGTTATTATTTTAGACAATTTTTTGCAAATTTAGTTTTTAAGTTTTTAAATGAACATAATTATTTTAAAGTACTTCTGCGTAAATTATATTTTTAGTTTTATTTTCTGGTGGCAGAAGAACATATTGGTTTTCTCCGCAACCCGATCTTGACAACGCGACATATAGTTGGCCGTGTGAAAAGCAGTCTTGACGTAAATCGATTCCTACGTGTTTAAATGTTTGCCCCTGTGATTTATTAATTGTAACGGCGAAAGATAGCTTAACGGGAAATTGAATTCTTTTAAAATTAAAAGGTAAATCATTTGAAATCATTGGGATGCGAGGTATAAGCACTGTTTGACCAACTGCTGGACCAGTCAAAACCATTGCAACGATCACGTTATTGCGTAGAAATTTAATTTGAAGTCGTGTTCCGTTACATAAATTTCATGGTTTGAGATTTCTAAGTAAAATTATTGGGGGCACCTATTTTTAACTTGAGGGAATTTGGGGGAAGGCCACTTGGGTTCAAAGAATTAAGAAACTCTTGTGGGTAATGTACCGCATCTTCTTGATCCATTACGTTATCAATAGATGTGTAGGTAACTATGTCTCCTGGAAGTTTACTTAAAATTAGGTCGTTAATTTCGTCCACGCTACTGTTTCTCGCCGCCAATATTGCCCTTGATCCATTGATGATCTTTATTTTCTATTTCGCTGATTTCAGGGTAAACTTTCGATATTAAGTCCTCAATGTTACTTACTCTTTCTCCTAAATCGCGATCAATTTCAATTTTATTTTCAAAATGAGGTACTTTCCCGTCTCCTATTAAAAGTAACTTTGAAGGAAAAGTTATACTACCTCCCCCCAAATGTGCTCTCATATTTGTAGTTAATTTTAAAATGTTAACAAACTTCCATAATGGGGAACTACAACCGTTCAGAAGGGAGCCGACCGCGCGTAATATCTTCTAAGATGTTCATTGAAATTAAGTGATGCCAAAGACAATTTTGTTCACAATTAAATACTCTTAATCATCAACACATTTATTTGGATAAAGATTAATATTATTATGTTGATACAACTCTAACAAATAATTGGTAATAATGCATTAATTTCGACCAAATTTGATTACCATAAAAACGGTTCTAGTGAGTTAATCTTAAAAGATAGACATATACTGTCGCGGACATTTTTTTAGATCATTTCAAGAGGAATAATCCTTTCATACATATTTCTTTGGTATCTTGAACCGTTTTCGCAGCGCACGCAACAGAAGCCCTCAAAGATGAATAATTTTCCCCGTTTTTTCCACATTTTCCATTGTTTCTTCGCTCCTATTAGTCGCAACGTGATGTTATATAGCTTAAAGCTTTCCTCGATAAATGGTATATTCAACACAAAAAGAATTTTTCATTTCGAACCTGTAGTTCCTGAGATTAGCGCGTTCAAACAAACAAACAAACTCTTCAGCTTTATAATATTAGTATAGATAATTGGAGGGACCATCCACTAATGTGGTTGCTGTCTTTGACTGACACTGTCTGTTTCCTTTGCAGCATTTGTCAAATTGATACGGAAGATAGTATCTATTCCATGTTGTATAGTGCGAATAAAGACTGGGTCTCCACTCTCCATTTCCTCTGAATCAGAGCGCTGTCTTTTAGAGATGTTGGACTGTTGGGAGGTCATGGCTGCAGAAGCCCTTCCAGAAACTGTGGTGGACTGAGAAGAAGAACTGCTTATTCAATAATTTAAAAAAGCCACACTTAACCTGTTCGTCTAGCCTAATCTCTGTGAACGTAATTTGATCGGGTTCCTGGCTCACGAATTCACTAGCTAACAGGTCATAGCACTACGCCCATTGCATAATATCAAACCTATCAAAAGA
This sequence comes from Vandiemenella viatica, assembly GCA_031002005.1. Lineage (NCBI taxonomy): Eukaryota > Metazoa > Arthropoda > Insecta > Orthoptera > Morabidae > Vandiemenella > Vandiemenella viatica. The sequence goes on along the minus strand of JARYHS010013630.1, from coordinate 51,233,456 downwards.
AATGTGCTAGCGACAACTTTTTGTTTTGTTTTGTTGTAGTTGCGAGATTTGCTTATTCGAAAGCACGTGGCGATGCCAACGTGCGTTGCTGGCTAAGTCCCTAAGGCTCAAGGCTTCCTGGGAACAAAACATCGTGAGACAAATGGCGACGAGGAGCAGATGGTAGCACAACTATTTTTAATTTACTTTAATTGCCTTGAACCCATGCACACATGTATTTTTGCTTTCGTGTACTCGCCTACTTTTTCGCTCTATGAATTTTAATTTTGAAGTATTTCGAAGTTTCTTGTCAATCAATGAACATTTCCCTTGGTAATTTATTCCAATCACTGATACACTTACCTCTGGAAGAAAATTTACTTATACCCTTATGTCTGAAATCGAGTGCAAGCTTGTGGTTATGGTCATCTTTTCCCATCCAAACCCCTCTCTTAATTCTTTCGCCAATATCCAGGGCCGCATTTAGGCTCTGTAGGCCCCTAGGCTATACATGTGGTGCGGGCCTCCCTGTCGGCATGGCCCCTCTCTACTACTTGTCGTGTGGGCACCTAGGCTACAGCCTCTGTAGCCTATGCTTAAATGCGGCTCTGCCAATATCTTTATCCTCTGACAACCAGCTCTGGAGTGACGAGTGAGATGAGTTGAGTGAGAGGCTTGTAAGTGACTTGATGGAACCACCAAAAATTTCTTGTAACTGAACCTAATAATAAGCAATTGCCGGCGCAAGCGACGGAATGAGGAGGAGACTAAGTGAGGAGCGCTTTGCTATATACAGTAGCTGCACCGATGCCCAAGAATGGCATTGCAATTTTTCAGCACGTGAATAGGTCTTGAATATAATGGCAGAGAATGCCCTTGAAAGCTTTCCTTCAACATCATAACCCGGCAACAATCATGCAAAAACTATATTTCGGCAACACGTCGGGAAAGTCTTCATTCACAAATCATAAAGAAACTATACATTTCTATCTGTGTACCCAACAAGCTGACTCTTTTCGGCATTTTATCTTCATTCCATTTTGACATAACTTCATGATATCCTGCACAGGTATTTTTGTTTCTGTTTACAATCTGCTCCTAGTTTTATCCTATTATATAACACGGCTGCATTGGGTAGAATGAATTCAGATGTTAAACTAGCCTATTTAAAAGTCAACTGCCCTTACATGATTTGTATCTGCTTTAAAATGATGACTCACAGTGTAAAAAGTTCCTCTTCTTTATACCAATGGATTTCGAGGAAGGCAAATGAGTGGGTGGAGTTAAGTACACTCTGGGACCACCACAGAAGGCAGATGAACCTCTAGAGTTCAGTGACATAAAACAGACCATGTGTAGGACCAACCTGTATAGCTCTAGTGGGTAAGAAGGCTACAGCAGTCTCAACAATCTGTAGTTTTCATAGTCTCCACACCACTGGACTAAAAAAACCTTTTGCAGCTATCAAGGACCATGTGATTGCAGTGGCAGATCTAGGAATTGTTAGAACTGGTGCAAAACTGTGAGATTTCCGAGCCATTGTCGCCGCCCGAAACAGTAGTGGAGCTACGAAAAAAGTTGCCATGACATAAATTGCCATCCTTCAAACACGATTTTGCCGACCCCTAAAGTTGCCACCCTGGTTGCCCTCCATAGATCCAGCTCTTATGGCGGAAAAATCAGTCGTGATCGTTTTACATACTCAATTGAGCAAATTTTTTGGCCGCCAATCTACCGAGAATCTAGAGAATATTTTGGGTCATGAATGGGTATACTACAGGTTATATTACCATATTGAAACATAAGTTGATGGTTTCCTAGTTACAATGTTTAATTACGTTCAAAATCAATCATGAAGGTCACCCCGATACCATTCCAAACGTTTAACCGTGTCGAACATCAGACAACTTTTTCCGTGCTGTTGCAGGTAAGAACCATCCACGTGGGAACTATTCACAAGTTTCTCCTCACACCTTACAACCACGCTACTTTCAAGACCGCTTTGCGCTGCTGTACTTTCCTTTTTTTTCACTTCTTTTTTTTTTCTTTTCACAGATATTCTTCTTCAGCCAGCGCTATCGCTGGTCGATATATCGATAGTTGAAATATCGATATGAGAGGCTTTCTACGTTAGACTCTGTATGATTGTTGTAGTACACCAACATTTCCACATTAAAATTTCTTACACACAAGAATATTAGTGCACCACAATTAATAGTTATAATTGGACTTCTTAGTCACTTATGGACTTGAAAATATTTTCATATTCGCAAATTACTCAATCTGATATATCACCTTCCCTCCACCACTTGGGCATAGCCAGAATTGGGCAAGGTGGGATGTTTCTCCCACCCTGACTCCCTCCCTCATGTGGTCAAGTGAAAATTATATGAAAATAAAAATTTCCATTTGTAATATTTAATTCACTTTTAGAAAATGACACAGGGTCAGGGCCGGCGTTAGGAGGGGGGGGGGGCGGGGGGGTAAGCGGGTCAAAAGTATCCGGGCCACGCCGGCTGATGGGGGGCCCGATCACCGACTTAGGGGCTCCTAGGCCATGAAGCCAAGAATACGTCCATTGTCGCCTGGCCATTTTGTAGAGCTACCCCGGGCCCGAAATTCCTAGCGCCGGCCCTGGTCAGAGTAGATGAGTACTCAGACAAGTTGGTGGTTGTACATACTTGAGTGTTTTCATTGGACAAACACGCAAAATATATATTTTTTTAATTTGACAAAATTTAGTTAGAACCCCCCTCTGACTAGTGCTTAAATAAATTAATTGAGTTTTTTCAAGTAAAGCCATTTTCAACAAACATTTTTAATAAGTTTCCATGTTTTTGCCCCACCCTGAAGCTAATCCTGGCTATGCCCTTTCTCCACCATATTTGTACTCACCACTAAATAGCTGAACTTTCCTCTGAAATATAGTTTCATTTCTGAGACATGTGACTTTGTGTAATTGTATCCATAACCACCATCAATTTTGGCCAATATTTTACTGAACCATCTATTATACAGCAGAACTGCTTCATGATCACTTATAGCAATAAGTAATCTGAGATGTCACATAGTTATACAATGGTGGAAATTAAAATCCCAACACCCATACAGGAATGGTGGAATTTTAGGAAACTTTGTAGATATATCCAGGGTCATACCCAGAAGAAATGATAAAAAATTGAAATGGATTAGGCTAAGTTTGTTCCCATTAGATAAAGTTGTCAGTAAGGTGTGCGCCCACCTTGAGCACCAATACTTTCGTAGATCCTTGCTGGCATTGCATCAATAAGTGTTTGGATGTTCTCTTGGGGTATTTCTCATTATGCCTGCAAGTCTTGTGCAGTCAGTTGTTGCACAGATTTTGCTGGGTGACCATGTCATTTAATGTGTCTATTCCTGGCATCCCTGAAATGTTCTATTGGGGACAAATCTGGAGAACGTGCAGTATAAATTGTGATTGTATCCACTTGTCTTGTGGTTCGATGGCCGCAGTATGAGGACTTGCATCATTCTGATGGAAGATGCAATCTGGAGGGTGGACATGAAGGGTATCACAATATAGTGCAGAACCCCGTCCACATAGTGGTGGGCTGTTGTTTTACTTTCAACAACAACCAACTCAGTCCTGCTGTCAAAACTGATTTGCTGCCAAGCCATGACACCAGTGGCTGCAACTATGTGACATTCTGAAATCACAGCATTTCTCCATCCCACCTGTGAACATGTTCTCGATTATCACTTTGCCACAGACAGAATCGAGACTCGCCTCTGAACACAAATGTACGCCATTCATGTGTCCATTTGTGTTTTGAATTACACCATATTAGACGATGCTGGCAATGAAATCTGGTTAATGGAACACATTGCATAGTGGCCAGAGAGCTTTACTAAGCCACAAGCAACTGGTTTCAATTATTAATTATTTAATACTCTTCGTGTGGGGATACGGGACCAGGGGCGCCGACTTTTATAAAACCTCGTGGGTGCTCATACTCATTTGATGATTTTTTTTTTTTTTTTTTTTTTTTTTTTTTTTTTTTTTTTTTTTTTTTTTTTTGGCAGGGAGTAAAATACGCTACTTTTTATCATGGAAATATTTAGCGTTCCGAGTAAATTAAAATATAAAAACCTTCAAAATTCGTCACAATCATAAACGAAGTCGCAGGCCCCAACTACTCTTACACAACAGTACAAATCGTATTTCAATCTGTCCAGTAGATTTCAAATTGTAAACGAACAAAGTAGGAAAGAAAGATTCTTCATTTTCTAATTTGTGTTTCAGTCCGAAACGTTACTAACCTTGATTAAAATAGGTTGTGCCTATTTGATGCGAATAACAAAAGATTTTCAAGTTAATAATAATAATATATCTATATACATAAAGATTAATGTATATATGTTTGTTTGTTCTTCATACAAATTCACAGTTTTCATTTGATCTCGATGAAACTTTGCACACTTATCCTTTGAAACAACGATAAAAATACTGTCTACATTTGGTTGAAAAATTATCTGTATAAATACACAGACGGAAAAAAAAATCCCAACACCAAGAAAAAATTATTGTAGAGTAATGAAATTTGGACAATGCATTTGTAAAGTTAACATGTTTAATTGATTAAATTTTCAAGATTACAGGTTAATTTAAGCTCAAGAAAATGCATTTCAAATGTGAAATACTGTTAAATTAATAGCCGGTGTAACCTCCAGAATTTTGAATGCAAGCCTGCAAACGTGAATGCATTGTGTCATACAGGTTTCGAATGTCACTTTGTGGTATGGAGTTCCATGCTTGTTGTACTTGTGCTGTCAATACTGGGACGGTCAGTGCTGGCTGTGGATGATGCTGGAGTTGTCGTCCAATGATATCCCATACGTGTTCAATTGGAGACAGATCTGGTGATCTCGCAGGCCAAGGTAACATGTCGATACTCTGTAGAGCACGTTGCGAGACAACAGCGGTATGAGGGCGAGCGTTATCCTGTTGAAAAACTCCCCCTTGAATGCTGTTCATGAATGGCAGCACTACAGGTTGAATTACCAGACTGACGTACAAATTTGCAGTCAGTGTGTTTGGTATAACCACAAGAGTGCTCCTGCTGTCATAGGAAATTGCTCCCCAGACCATGACTCCAGGTGTAGGTCCAGTGTGTCTAGGCCGCAGACAGTTTGGTTGCAGGCGTTCCCCTGGCCTCCTTCTGACCAACACTGGAGATCTGTTGTGTTTTCTGATGAAAGCAGGTTCTGCCTTGGTGCCAGTGATGGCCGAGTGTTAGTCAGAAGGAGGCCAGGGGAACGCCTGCAACCAAACTGTCTGCGGCCTAGACACACTGGACCTACACCTGGAGTCATGGTCTGGGGAGCAATTTCCTATGACAGCAGGAGCACTCTTGTGGTTATACCAAACACACTGACTGCAAATTTGTACGTCAGTCTGGTAATTCAACCTGTAGTGCTGCCATTCATGAACAGCATTCAAGGGGGAGTTTTTCAACAGGATAACGCTCGCCCTCATACCGCTGTTGTCTCGCAACGTGCTCTACAGAGTGTCGACATGTTACCTTGGCCTGCGAGATCACCAGATCTGTCTCCAATTGAACACGTATGGGATATCATTGGACGACAACTCCAGCATCATCCACAGCCAGCACTGACCGTCCCAGTATTGACAGCACAAGTACAACAAGCATGGAACTCCATACCACAAAGTGACATTCGAAACCTGTATGACACAATGCATTCACGTTTGCAGGCTTGCATTCAAAATTCTGGAGGTTACACCGGCTATTAATTTAACAGTATTTCACATTTGAAATGCATTTTCTTGAGCTTAAATTAACCTGTGATCTTGAAAATTTAATCAATTAAACATGTTAACTTGACAAATACATTGTCCAAATTTCATTACTCTACAATAATTTTTTCTTGGTGTTGGGATTTTTTTTTCCGTCTGTGTAATACATGTTGTCTTATAATTTCGAAAAATTATTGAACGGCGATAGACAGACGCGTTGGAAGTCTAGGTCTCTCAACTGCCTTTCGATACAGCGGTCAGGTAGCTTACTGATGTTTGGGTCGTGGTCTCCGTTTCAAATCTCAGTGGAGGCATAGATTTTTAAAAATTGTTTTCGAATGTAGAGTCACGCCTGGACCGTCGGTTATTCGGATTGAATGTTAAACTGTAGATATCACAAATTTAGGGATGCAATGCGAAGCAAATCGTAGATAGTCTTGCAATGCTGTAGTTGAACACTTTATGTTATTTTGATCCCTCAGGAGTGATTCGCAGTCAGTGTGTGTGTGTAATAATACTATAAATGCGGAAGTAAGTCTCTGTCTTTTTGGTACGTTTTGACGACTAAATTCCCATACCGATATTGACGGAATTTTACAAGAAAATCTGTAATGAGGGCGCAGGACATTTTTTTTTTGGTATTGACTAACAGTTGTAGTCACGAAATTTTAAGAACTTATCGAATGGTAACAGAGAGACGGATGTGTATGTTAGTCTGTAATTTTACGTCGCTTGCTCAAGGTGTGCTTCTCGCTCATTATGTTAGTGTATAATTTGTTAGTAAATTTAGTTGAGAGAAAAAACTATTATTTAGTATTGATGTAGATTTTGTCTGTCCTATTGCTTTGTGTCTGCTTAAATGTTTCTGGCACCAGTCTATTTTGCCTTCTTTTTTGACATGCCTTTCGGGCGTAAACTGGCCTAAGTTGTGACTCTAGCAGAGCACGAGCAGAGAATCGGATGCTCATGCTGAAGAAAGAAAAAAAGACCAATCTGAAATAAACCTGCCCTTAGTTAACATACCCCCCCTCCTTTCCCACATTCCGTCACCTTCGTTTTTTTTTCTGTTTTTAAATAAATTCGAAATTGATTCTCTTCAAGAGACAGGTTCGACCGTAGAATAATATAGTGATGGCTTTCCTGTCATATTATGCCGACTCGGTGTTGTTTGGGACCAATCCTTTGTTACCCACAACTTTCTATATTCAATTCTGGCATAGAAATTTTCTTAATCCACGCGTACGAAGTCGCGGGTATCAGCTAGTAACTAAACATTTGTGTACTCCGAATAGAAATCACAATTATACTATTGATTTGATTTGAGTCCGCAAGGATCGCTCTCGGAACAAAACCGAGGGTGGTAGGTGAGTGGTTAACTCTCTGGCCTCGCTTTCGGGAAGACCACTTCGAATCCCCGTCCGGGCATCCAGATTTGGATTTTCCATGGTTTCCCAAATCACTTCAGGCGAATGCGGGGATGCTTCATTCATAAAGGCCATGGCCGAATTGCTTCCCGTTGCGAGTGCAACTAGTAGCAACTAGTAATTAATATACAGATACAAAGGCAAAGGAAAAAATATTATAAATGATACTAGATTTAACAATAAATAAGGGATACCTATCATAGTAATAGACATATAAAATTAAACCATTACATTAACAGTGTGAATTATAATCTTTTATTAGCTGGAGATATTTATGCTTACCTACTTAATGTTCACAGTTTTACAAAGATCAACATTAATAACATTTTAAGAAGGAACATTAATAATCTATATAATTATATCAATTTTTCAATGCAAACTTATTTTTTTAATTACAGCTGTATTGATAAATGTATCAGTGATTTTTTTGAAGGTCCAAATCATCCACTCTTCCTGGTTTATGGGAACTAGCATGTGATCATTCATTCTTTGTTGAGTCATAGTACTCCTTAAATAACATTTCTGAAAATAACCATTTTGAGATGCATGCCGATACTGGAATCCTTAAAACGATTTTTAACAATTTTATAACATCATATGTGTTATAGCTTGGATAGACCTAAAATGCCAAATATTATATTTAAAAAAATTTCACGTTTTTCAGTCCGATATTTTTTGTTCGTGCAATATATAAAATCATGTTACGATGAAGAACCAAACGATCCACATCTCTGTAGAACTCATTCAAATAACTGCTGCTAGTATCATTTTTATCCGGAAAAAATAGATCCACTTTACTCAAATATGTCATGTGGCACTTTTGGTAAGTGCTGGTAACTACAGCCTATGGACTATCTAAAAGTTCAAATAATTTTTTTCTATAAAAATCATCTGGTGATGAAAATTAGTGCGGTTCACTTGATGAGTCGTCTCATCTTTTGCGTATCCTACTTATTTTTGAAGTTGTTATTGTTGATCATAGGTCAAGAGTCGATTTCCAAAAGCTTTGAAAGTTTTCGTCAGTTCTTTGAAATGATATAATGTGCTTGATAGAATTACTGTACAGCCTTTTTTGCAGATGCAAAGAAAATCATCTTCAAATTTTCATTTGGAGCTTCCAAATAACTGAGCATTTCTATCAGAAGATTAATAATAAAAAGATATTTAAAAGGTGAAGACTTTAAAAACTATTTTGCTTTCGCGCCGTGGCCGTCTTGTTTCTAACTTTTTGTGTCGTTCAGAGAACATAGCAGTACACTATAGTTGTTTAGAATAGTTTTCAAGGAAGATATATGACAACACTATCTTGTTGGTCGTAACGACCACGGAGAAAGGTTTTGAACATTACCAGCTGTATTGATTCAAACATGCTTGGCCTTTCGGTGAACACGTAAAAGTGCAATAAGATCTCTTATTAATAGTAAAAGTTCTTTTATTACATGTGTTTCTTTCATTGTATCTAGAACAAAATGATGGAACGATTGCAATACACATAATTTTTTTCTGCTTCGATAGCTTTTAACCGACGTCTGAATGCCAGTATGCGCTCTAGCATTAGAAGCACTGTCTGTATATACACCCTCCTAACCAACTTGATATTCATGTCGAATCTTCTTAGTACGTCCATTGAAAATTTCGAACAAATTTTTTCGGATGTTGGTTGATTCGTTTTACCAGAGGTAGATAAAACTTTCATGTGTACTACACTTCCAGTCCATGCAGCGATAGCAGAATGTGACCTGTTCATTATTAGAAATATCACTATTTTAATCACACCGTTAATGAGTAACAGACCACATTTTGTACTACTTTCATTATTTTATGCTCTACTTCTTCACTCAAACTTGTGCACAAGTTCGTTAGTGACATAGCATGACAGCCACCTATATCTGCTGCGGTAGAGCAAAGATTTTAAATCGGGAATAATCTGTTATTGCAGCTTCAACAACAGAATGTAATTTCAATGTTCGTCCCCGAGGTCCCTTATGGCTAGGCCTCCGGCTATTAAATACGAAGAGTAGAAATCATTTTTATGAAGCCGGTTCTAAATGTGTTCATATTTTGTAGTTTATGGTTTGATAAATATGCAGTGTGCATTGACACCAAGTAGATGTATAAGGGGCGTCAGCGGACAGTTTTTAATTAACGCTAATTGATGTTAATTGATATTAATTGAATTGCGTGGGGTCCTTAATTGATTTTAATTGAATTGCGTGGGGGCCTTAATTGATTTTAATTAATGTTAATTGATTTTAATTAATGCTAATTGATTTTAATTGATTTTAATTGTAATTGATTTTAATTGAGGCTAATTGATTTTAATTGATTTGCGGGGGAGCCTTAATTGATTTTAATTAATGTTAATTGACTCACGCCTTGGAGCGGAGGGGAGCCGAGGAACTAGGGGAGTTTAATTGAATGCGGGTTCGTAATTGAATGCGCACAGCTGCGCCACACCCGGAAGCCATCAATTATCGCTCCCCTCGCAGCTGCAGGATGCGGGTTCGTAATTGAATGCGCACAGCTGCACCACACCCGAATTATCGCTCCCCTCGCAGCTGCAGGATGCGGGTTCGTAATTGAATGCGCACAGCTGCACCACATTTATCATCGTGGGCGCAGTCTTCCCACACCAATTCTCCATGGCTCCAGACGCGTGTATAAATAGGGCTGAGACCCCCCCTTCTGCCATCCAGTCTTCTCTGAGTCGTCGAGCTGAACACTTCAATCATCGCAATGTCTTCTGAGGATCTTAGCTTATTCAGCGATATTGGTAAGTAAATTATTGTTATTTAACTTGTTTTCTGGCTGTTTTAAATTCTTTCACATATACTGATGAGCTTTTTTTTTCTGCTTCAGACATTGATGAAATTCTCGCTGAGGATGATTTCGGTAATGATAATTTTTTTTAACGTAACTATATTTATAAAATGTATAGTGCTGAAGCAGTAGTCTATATTATTAATTTATTTGTTCGCAGGTATTTCCTGCAGCGACCTTTTTTATTTCAGTACGTATTTATCTATAGATTATTTTTCCCCCCATGTCTTTATAACTATTGCTAATACATTTTTTTTTTCAGATGAACCATCACGCCCAGAGAAGCGTAAGGGTAATTCTTCTCATGAATTAAGTAGCCCAAAAAGAGCTTGTGATTGCTCACAATGGAGCATGCTCCCAAATATTGACGTGGATGTGCCGCAGAGCATGTCACCACCACATAGCATGCCGCCAACTCCGCCACCACAATGGGTTCTTCCACAACCACCAGCACACTGGAATATCGGTAAGTCCAGTACATCAGTAATTTACCTATATTATTTTATGCTTACAAAAATTATGTTTTTCATGATACTAAAACATTTTTCTTCTTTTTTTATGTTTCAGAGGGGGCGGTCGGACACCCAGCCAACGAGGCAGTTCCGCCACCAATATGGCGACCATGGGAGACGTCAGGACTTAGCCGACCGCCCGCCACAGCAGCAGCACCTCGCCTGCCCAGCCGCCCATCGCCGGGCCCAAGTCGACCATCGCCGGGACCCAGCCGGACACTTCAACAACCCATCGCCGGGACCCAGCCGCCACTTCAACAACCCACCGCCGGGACCCAGCCGCCACTTCAACAACCCACCGCCGGGACCCAGCCGGCACTTCAACAACCCACCGCCGGGACCCAGCCGACACTTCAACAACCCACGCCGGGGCCCAGCCGCCAGTCCGCCGACCCATCGCCCGGCTCCAGCCGACAGTATGCCGGTCCTTCGCCCGGCCCAAGTCGGCAGTATGCTGGTGCAGGGGCAGCCTTATGCAGTCATGATCATGCAGCAACGATGGGTGAGTCAGCAGTATCGCGCTTAGTCCTTGAAGACAGGCTTAGTGCATTTAAAAACAGAATTTATTCCGGGACAATTTCAAATTCTCAAAATTTTATTGATCCAATGAATTTCATTGATGCTTGCTTTAAACTCGTTGCCGGTAAAGTTCGCGAAATTGTGGATAATCGGTCCTCCCCATCTGTAAAGGTGCAGGTTGGACTGATTAACACATATAAAATACAGAAGGAAATGATTTTGGAAACCGCCCGTATGTGCTTTTTAACTAAAATGCGCGAAGTCACAACCAGCACTTGCCTGTCGGATTGGTATGAAAATATGTGAAGTCGGAGCTCAGAGTAAAATTGTGTGAATTTCAAGAAAGGACAAGTGGCAAAACTCTCGATAGAATAGAATCCCTCGACATTAGCATTTCTAATTTTCAACCTTTCTATCGTGGGTCTTCCTATGTTGCTCTGCCACTTGATATCTGTAGAAAGAAGGCCGTCATCAATGTTGAAAACAAGAATGACGAGTTGTGCTTTCTATGGACAATTCTTGCATATCACGTAAAGGCGCTAAACAAAAAACCTACAAGGGTTAGCATATATAAGAAAGTACGTTCACTCTATCCCCTCGATTTTTCAGGTATTGAGTTTCCGGTAAAACTCTCTGACATTTCTAAATTTGAGAGGCAAAATCCAGACTATTCTGTAAATGTTTTCGGTCTGGATGAAGTTAAAGGTAAACATGTAGTTTCCGGGGCCCTCCATCACACTGCAGACAAACGCGTTCACCACATAAACATGTTGTTGATTACCGACGGCAGTGGGAAAAAATTCCATTACTGTTGGATTCACGACTTGTCGGCGTTAGTTAGATCTTCTTTAAGTTAACATGACATGTGCTATATTTATTTGTGATAGATGTCTGCAACATTTTGGACGCAAAGATCTCCTGGACCGCCACGAGATTGACTGTGCAAGGGTTGATCCTGTAAGAGTGGATTTACCCGGCGACGACGATAAAACCTTAAAGTTTAAGGATTTTGTGCACCAACAGCGTGTACCCGTCGTCGTTTACGCGGACTTTGAAAGTTTATTGCTACCATTATGATTCTTGCAGTCCCCCACCCAACGCCTCTCACACTACTTTAGTCCAGAAACATGTCCCTTTCGCTGCCGCATACCAGGTCGTTTGTCCACGCGTTCCTAGTCTGTCGCGTTTCAACTCCTTCAGGGGAAAAAATCCTGAAAAATGGCTTGTTGATGAACTCGTCAAACTTGCCAAGAAAGTTGATAAAATTTACAAGAGGTGCATTCCTCTTGTAATGACAAGACGAGCAAGAAGCAAAGTTTGCTGATGCTACGGTATGCCACATCTGCGAGAAAGACATTGAACCGGGGACTGTCAAGGTCCGCGATCATTGTCATATCACAGGTGAATTTAGGGGGGCTGCACATAATGATTGCAATTTGCAGTATAAGACTAAAAAGTACATACCCATTTTCTTTCACAATCTTTCTGGGTATGATGCTCATTTCATTGTAATGGCATTATCAAAACTCGATTCCGAAGGAATGGACGTGCTTCCCATCAACACAGAACGTTATATTTCTTTTTCGAAAAAGATTGAATACACTTCAATCACGTTAAGGTTTCTGGACTCATACCGGTTCATGCAGCTCCCATTAGACAAACTGGTTGGAACCCTTGAGGACGACGACATGGGCATTACTAGTGCTCATTTCACCGACCCCGAGAAGTTCCAATTAGTTAAACGGAAAGGTGTCTTCCCTTACGAATACATGGATTCGTGGGATAAGCTCACCGAGGCCACGCTTCCTCCAAAATCAAAATTCTACAGTTCGTTGTCGGAGTCACACATTTCTGATGAAGATTACGAACACGCGACAAAGGTGTGGCGGACCTTCCAGATCAAGACTTTGGGCGAATATGCAAGTCTGTACATGGACACAGATGTGCGGTTACTTGCAGATCTGTTTGAGAAATTTAGGAGTGTATGTTTGGGGAAGTACACCCTGGACCCCGCCCACTATTTCACATCCCCAGGCCTTTCGTGGCAGGCTATGTTAAGGAGCACGCGTGTCGAACTGGACCTTCTGACGGATATCGACATGCTGCTCTTTTTCGAACGAGGTATTCGCGGAGGTATTTGCCAGTGCGTCCACAGGTATGCGAAGGCAAATAACCGGTACATGCCGGAGTACAACCGCGAGGCGTCTGAAGATTTTATAATGTACTTCGACGTAAACAATCTTTACGGCTGGGCCATGTCGGAGTATCTACCCTCTGGTGGGTTTCAATGGCTTTCGGCTAAAGAGATTGCTAGCATAGATTTCATGAGCGTTGCAGCTGACTCACCTAGGGGGTTCGTATTGGAGGTAGACCTTACGATTCCTCAGGATAAACACGACGTTTTAGCAGACCTACCGCCATGTCCAGACCACAAAGCCCCAGAAGGTTCTACCCTCCCCAAGCTGATGACCACACTGGAGAACAAGGTACGGTATGTTCTCCATTACCGAGTCCTCCAGCAATGTGTAGGCTTGGGGCTGCAGGTGACCGAAATACACCGGGTAATATCTTTCAATCAGTCACCGTGGTTGAAAGAATACATATCTCTCAATACGTGTTCTCGCCGTGACGCCAAAACAGATTTCGAGAGAGATTTTTACAAACTGATGAACAATTCAATTTTCGGCAAGACTATGGAGAACATTCGAAAACACCGCGACGTGAAATTGTGTACAGCATGGGTGGGCCGCCGCGGTGCCCGCAAACACATAGCTTCACCACACTTTAAGCAAGTAACAGTTTTCAACAAGAACTTTGTGGCCGTGGAGATGGCGAAAGCTAGGATAGTTTTTAATAAACCCGTGTATGTCGGAATGTGCATTCTTGACCTGTCTAAACTGAGGATGTACAGATTTCATTATGAATTTGCCATTCCTCAGTTTAGAAGCCCTAAATTGCTATATATGGATACAGACAGCTTCATCTACTTGGTGCGGAACTGCGATCCATATGAAGTGATGCGACGCAACGGGGAGGAGTTCGACACGTCTGGGTATAGCACCGGCAACCGTTATGGGATAGAATCCCACAATGAAAAGGTTGTCGGTGTTATGAAGGACGAAGCGAATGGCACCCTGATTGCGGAGTTTGCGGGGTTAAGGGCAAAAATGTATGCATTCCGGCTCGAGACAGACCAGACCTCTAGACGGGCTAAAGGTTTGGCTGGCTCAGTCACTAGAAAGCTGCAGATGGAGGATTACATAAATTGCCTCCATGGCGAAACACCCAGGTACCATCTGCAGCAAAGGATCACATCAACCCTTCATGTTGTAAATACTGTTCAAATATCCAAACTGGGTCTGTCTAGAACGGACGATAAGCGGTATATTTTCCCCGACGGGATAGAGACCCTCCCGTGGGGGCACAAGTCTGTAAATAATGTGTGAATGTTTTGTAAATATACCGTTTATCCGTGTTTCTAGTTTGTAAATATGTATCAATTTTGTAAATATGTAGATAAGTTAGGACTCTGTAAAATCTCAGTTTATCAAGTTAGGACGCTGCATAAAATATAAATTGGCTGCTGGGGGAGTGCTGCTGAATTGCTTTGTATGACATTTTGTTTGCTGAGCCGTATGCTCATTTGCATTATATTAACGTAATCGGGAAAAAAAACATTGTAAAATAGACTAAGTGTACAGAAGAAATGCTGTACGTAGATAGACTAAGTGTACAGAAGAAATGCTGTACGTAGATTGTAAGGTTGCTGAGCTGTATGCTCATTTGCATTATATTAACGTAATTGAAGAAAAAAAACCATTGTAAAATAGACTAAGTGTACACAAGAAATTATTGCTGTACATAGATTGTAAGTTTGCTGAGCTACATGCTCACTTGCTTTATATTAACGTAATCGGAAAAAAAATTGTAAAATAGGCTAAGTGTACAGAAGTAATGCTGTACATAGATTGTAAGTTTGCTGAGCTGTATGCTCATTTGCATTATATTAACGTAATTGAAGGGAAAAAAAAAACACAATTGTTAGAAAAAATAAGTTTATTTATTAAGGAAAAAAATGTATTTTACATTTTAAATAAATCTTTTTTATGAATCCACGTGTTATGTGATTTATCAAAACCCAACCACTTCACCAAGATCATATTTTTCCTTCTCTTTATCACTCGTTCAACCAAAAAATAAAAAAATAAAAAAAAAATAAAAAAAATGTACTTGTAAGTTTTGTTAGTTGTAATTCTTGCTGGTAAAATGCTCCTGCAATATCTTTACCCTGATAGTCTTTAAGCAAATAAGTTACAGGATTTGTTAATTTCACTTTACTGATGGTAAACACTTCCGTTGACCATTCTATGATCCTCGGTGGTCTCTCGTTCAGGAGGATACCGGTGTGAATCCCCAATTCTGTTGTGTCATAATTATGAAAACCGACCAGTCAGAGAAAAAGAACAAAGTATCGAGCATTACAGGGAGCAAGAGAGAAGCATAATTTCATGAAAAAATATACAGTTTCAGTAAGAAGCATGAAAATCTCATAAATTCCCTTAAATTTCATGAAAATCGGTAAAAAAAAAAAGATTAAAATATGTAAAATATTACCAAAATTACGTAATTTCCTTCCAAAACAAGATGTCGTTGGTTGACATGACAATTACACCTGCGTGCACCACAGAGTGCAGTGCCCAACTATATGATGTGTTTTCATTTCTACAACTGGCTACAGAAAAGTGTCATATATGTACAAAAAAAATATATGTTTCGGATGTAGCGACATTTCCCAGACAAACCTGCACGGCCCCTCCAACACACACATCACATTACCGTCAGGGAGTGCAAAGGATGAAAACTACAGATGTTATCGATCAAAGGGGCAAAGGTTAGGAAAACTATGTGATAAGTATTCACAACGCATACAATCTTCCAATCATGATAGGGTGAGCAAAGGATGAAAGCAAACTATGTGTGCATCACAGAACTCAATGCGATCAAAGGTGCTGACATAACGTATCAGACACATTAACGCACACACAAGTCTTAACAAAAACCACTATCATGAAGGTGGAATAAGTTAGCGTAAGTTCAGGTTAATTCTTATTTTCCATAAATTCAGAGTGTATGTGAAGCGATAATGAGGGTGGGATGCACTAGAGGTGGATGCGCGTCAAATATAGGAAAATATTGGTTAAAAAATTATGGCACTTTCTGAGACAGAACTTATGTTGAGGTCTGGTTAATACAGAATGTTAAAGTGTTTGTTATAGTTGGTTAGAGTAAATTCAGGTTAGGTTATTTCAACTCACCTTCTCATGGTGCCACTCTGATAACATGGAAATCCAAAAAAAAACAAACTTTTTGCCTGAGGCGGCTTGGGGGCCCCACGCGGCCTACCGCAGGCCCGGTATGGGCTACAGAAGACCGGTATTTTGCGCGACCTAAGAAAGACCGGTATTTGCGCGACGCGGTTTGTATTTTCTACGCAGCAGTCTGCTTACTGGTGGGGGCCCAAGCCTCCTCAGCAAAACAGTTTTTTTTTTTGGATTTCCATGTATCAGTGGCACCATGAGAAGGTGAGTTGAAATAACCTAACCTGAATTTACTCTAACCAACTATAACAAACACTTTAACATTCTGTATTAACCAGACCTCAACATAAGTTCTGTCTCAGAAAGTGCCATAATTTTTTAACCAATATTTTCCTATATTTGACGCGCATCCACCTCTAGTGCATCCCACCCTCATTATCGCTTCACATACACTCTGAATTTATGGAAAATAAGAATTAACCTGAACTTACGCTAACTTATTCCACCTTCATGATAGTGGTTTTTGTTAAGACTTGTGTGTGCGTTAATGTGTCTGATACGTTATGTCAGCACCTTTGATCGCATTGAGTTCTGTGATGCACACATAGTTTGCTTTCATCCTTTGCTCACCCTATCATGATTGGAAGATTGTATGCGTTGTGAATACTTATCACATAGTTTTCCTAACCTTTGCCCCTTTGATCGATAACATCTGTAGTTTTCATCCTTTGCACTCCCTGACGGTAATGTGATGTGTGTGTTGGAGGGGCCGTGCAGGTTTGTCTGGGAAATGTCGCTACATCCGAAACATATATTTTTTTTGTACATATATGACACTTTTCTGTAGCCAGTTGTAGAAATGAAAACACATCATATAGTTGGGCACTGCACTCTGTGGTGCACGCAGGTGTAATTGTCATGTCAACCAACGACATCTTGTTTTGGAAGGAAATTACGTAATTTTGGTAATATTTTACATATTTTAATCTTTTTTTTCATGAAATTTAAGGGAATTTATGAGATTTTCATGCTTCTTACTGAAACTGTATATTTTTTCATGAAATTATGCTTCTCTCTTGCTCCCTGTAATGCTCGATACTTTGTTCTTTTTCTCTGACTGGTCGGTTTTCATAATTATGACACAACAGAATTGGGGATTCACACCGGTATCCTCCTGAACGAGAGACCACCGAGGATCATAGAATGGTCAACGGAAGTGTTTACCATCAGTAAAGTGAAATTAACAAATCCTGTAACTTATTTGCTTAAAGACTATCAGGGTAAAGATATTGCAGGAGCATTTTACCAGCAAGAATTACAACTAACAAAACTTACAAGTACATTTTTTTTTTTTTTTTTTTATTTTTTTTTTTTTTTTTTTTTTTTTTTGGTTGAACGAGTGATAAAGAGAAGGAAAAATATGATCTTGGTGAAGTGGTTGGGTTTTGATAAATCACATAACACGTGGATTCATAAAAAAGATTTATTTAAAATGTAAAATACATTTTTTTCCTTAATAAATAAACTTATTTTTTCTAACAATTGTGTTTTTTTTCTTCAATTACGTTAATATAATGCAAATGAGCATACAGCTCAGCAAACTTACAATCTATGTACAGCATTACTTCTGTACACTTAGCCTATTTTACAAAAAAAAAATTCCGATTACCTTAATATAAATCAAGTGAGCATGTAGCTCAGCAAACTTACAATCTATGTACAGCAATAATTTCTTGTGTACACTTAGTCTATTTTACAATGTTTTTTTTTCTTCAATTACGTTAATATAATGCAAATGAGCATACAGCTCAGCAACCTTACAATCTACGTACAGCATTTCTTCTGTACACTTAGTCTATCTATGTACAGCATTTCTTCTGTACACTTAGTCTATTTTACAATGTTTTTTTTCCCGATTACGTTAATATAATGCAAATGAGCATACGGCTCAGCAAACAAAATGTCATACAAAGCAATTCAGCAGCACTCCCCCAGCAGCCAATTTATATTTAATGCAGCGTCCTAACTTGATAAACTGAGATTTTACAGAGTCCTAACTTATCTACATATTTACAAAATTGATACATATTTACAAACTAGAAACACGGATAAACGGTATATTTACAAAACATTCACACATTATTTACAGACTTGTGCCCCCACGGTAGGGTCTCTATCCCGTCGGGGAAAATATACCGCTTATCGTCCGTTCTAGACAGACCCAGTTTGGATATTTGAACAGTATTTACAACATGAAGGGTTGAATGTGATCCTTTGCTGCAGATGGTACCTGGTTGTTTCACCATGGAGGCAATTTATGTAATCCTCCATCTGCAGCTTTCTAGTGACTGAGCCAGCCAAACCTTTAGCCCGTCTAGAGGTCTGGTCTGTCTCGAGCCGGAATGCATACATTTTTGCCCTTAACCCCGCAAACTCCGCAATCAGGGTACCATTCGCTTCGTCCTTCATAACACCGACAACCTTTTCATTGTGGGACTCTATCCCATAACGGTTGCCGGTGCTATACCCAGACGTGTCGAACTCCTCCCTGTTGCGTCGCATCACTTCATATGGATCGCAGTTCCGCACCAAGTAGATGAAGCTGTCTGTATCCATATATAGCAATTTAGGGCTTCTAAACTGAGGAATGGCAAATTCATAATGAAATCTGTACATCCTCAGTTTAGAAAGGTCAAGAATGCACATTCCGACATACACGGGTTTATTAAAAACTATCCTAGCTTTCGCCATCTCCACGGCCACAAAGTTCTTGTTGAAAACTGTTACTTGCTTAAAGTGTGGTGAAGCTATGTGTTTGCGGGCACCGCGGCGGCCCACCCATGCTGTACACAATTTCACGTCGCGGTGTTTTCGAATGTTCTCCATAGTCTTGCCGAAAATTGAATTGTTCATCAGTTTGTAAAAATCTCTCTCGAAATCTGTTTTGGCGTCACGGCGAGAACACGTATTGAGAGATATGTAGTCTTTCAACCACGGTGACTGATTGAAAGATATTACCCGGTGTATTTCGGTCACCTGCAGCCCCAAGCCTACACATTGCTGGAGGACTCGGTAATGGAGAACATACCGTACCTTGTTCTCCAGTGTGGTCATCAGCTTGGGGAGGGTAGAACCTTCTGGGGCTTTGTGGTCTGGACATGGCGGCAGGTCTGCTAAAACGTCGTGTCTATCCTGAGGATTCGTAAGGTCTACCTCCAATACGAACCCCCTAGGTGAGTCAGCTGCAACGCTCATGAAATCTATGCTAGCAATCTCCTTAGCCGAAAGGCATTGAAACCCACCAGAGGGTAGATACTCCGACATGGCCCAGCCGTAAAGATTGTTTACGTCGAAGTACATTATAAAATCTTCAGACGCCTCGCGGTTGTACTCCGGCATGTACCGGTTATTTGCCTTCGCATACCTGTGGACGCACTGGCAAATACCTTCGCGAATACCTCGTTCGAAAAAGAGCAGCATGTCGATATCCGTCAGAAGGTCCAGTTCGACACGCGTGCTCCTTAACATAGCCTGCCACGAAAGGCCTGGGGATGTGAAATAGTGGGCGGGGTCCAGGGTGTACTTCCCCAAACATACACTCCTAAATTTCTCAAACAGATCTGCAAGTAACCGCACATCTGTGTCCATGTACAGACTTGCATATTCGCCCAAAGTCTTGATCTGGAAGGTCCGCCACACCTTTGTCGCGTGTTCGTAATCTTCATCAGAAATGTGTGACTCCGACAACGAACTGTAGAATTTTGATTTTGGAGGAAGCGTGGCCTCGGTGAGCTTATCCCACGAATCCATGTATTCGTAAGGGAAGACACCTTTCCGTTTAACTAATTGGAACTTATCGGGGTCGGTGAAATGAGCACTAGTAATGCCCATGTCGTCGTCCTCAATGGTTCCAACCAGTTTGTCTAATGGGAGCTGCATGAACCGGTATGAGTCCAGAAACCTTAACGTGATTGAAGTGTATTCAATCTTTTTCGAAAAAGAAATATAACGTTCTGTGTTGATGGGAAGCACGTCCATTCCTTCGGAATCGAGTTTTGATAATGCCATTACAATGAAATGAGCGTCATACCCGGAAAGATTGTGAAAGAAAATGGGTATGTACTTTTTAGTCTTATACTGCAAATTGCAATCATTATGTGCAGCCCCCCTAAATTCACCTGTGATATGGCAATGATCGCGGACCTTGACAGTCCCCGGTTCAATGTCTTTCTCGCAGATGAGGCATACCGTAGCATCAGCAAACTTTGCTTCTTGCTCGTTTGTCATTACAAGAGGAATGCACCTCTTGTAAATTTTATCAACTTTCTTGGCAAGTTTGACGAGTTCATCAACAAGCCATTTTTCAGGATTTTTTCCCCTGAAGGAGTTGAAACGCGACAGGCTAGGAACGCGTGGACAAACGACCTGGTATGCGGCAGCGAAAGGGAGATGTTTCTGGACTAAAGTAGTGTGAGAGGCGTTGGGTGGGGGACTGCAAGAATCATAAGGTAGCAATAAACTTTCAAAGTCCGCGTAAACGACGACGGGTACACGCTGTTGGTGCACAAAATCCTTAAACTTTAAAGTTTTATCGTCGTCGCCGGGTAAATCCACTCTTACAGGATCAACCCTTGCACAGTCAATCTCGTGGCGGTCCAGGAGATCTTTGCGTCCAAAATGTTGCAGACATCTATCACAAATAAATATAGCACCATGATGGTTTCTTAAAGAAGAACTAACTAACGCCGACAAGTCGTGAATCCAACAGTAATGGAATTTTTTCCCACTGCCGTCGGTAATCAACAACATGTTTATGTGGTGAACGCGTTTGTCTGCAGTATGATGGAGGGCCCCGGAAACTACATGTTTACCTTTAACTTCATCCAGACCGAAAACATTTACAGAATAGTCTGGATTTTGCCTCTCAAATTTAGAAATGTCAGAGAGTTTTACCGGAAACTCAATACCTGAAAAATCGAGGGGATAGAGTGAACGCACTTTCTTATATATGCTAACCCTTGTAGGTTTTTGTTTAGCGCCTTTACGTGATATGCAAGAATTGTCCATAGAAAGCACAACTCGTCATTCTTGTTTTCAACATTGATGACGGCCTTCTTTCTACAGATATCAAGTGGCAGAGCAACATAGGAAGACCCACGATAGAAAGGTTGAAAATTAGAAATGCTAATGTCGAGGGATTCTATTCTATCGAGAGTTTTGCCACTTGTCCTTTCTTGAAATTCACACAATTTTACTCTGAGCTCCGACTTCACATATTATTCATACCAATCCGACAGGCAAGTGCTGGTTGTGACTTCGCGCATTTTAGTTAAAAAGCACATACGGGCGGTTTCCAAAATCATTTCCTTCTGTATTTTATATGATTTAATCAGTCCAACCTGCACCTTTACAGATGGGGAGGACCGATTATCCACAATTTCGCGAACTTTACCGGCAACGAGTTTAAAGCAAGCATCAATGAAATTCATTGGATCAATTAAATTTTGAGAATTTGAAATTGTCCCGGAATAAATTCTGTTTTTAAATGCACTAAGCCTGTCTTCAAGGACTAAGCGCAATACTGCTGACTCACCCATCGTTGCTGCATGATCATGACTGCATAAGGCTGCCCCTGCACCAGCATACTGCCGACTTGGGCCGGGCGAAGGACCGGCATACTGTCGGCTTGACCCGGCCGATGGGTTGGCGGACTGGCGGCTGGGCCCCGGCTGTGGGTTGTTGAAGTGTCGGCTGGGCCCCGGCGGTGGGTTGTTGAAGTGCCGGCTGGGTCCCGGCGGTGGGTTGTTGAAGTGGCGGCTTGACCCGGGCGATGGTCGGCTGGGTCCCGGCGATGGTCGACTTGGGCCCGGTGATGGGCGGCTGTGCAGGCTAGGTGCTGCTGCTGTGGCGGGCGGTCGGCTAAGTCCTGACGTCTCCCATGGTCGCCATATTGGTGGCGGAACTGCCTCGTTGGCTGGGTGTCCGACCGCCCCCTCTGAAACATAAAAAAGAAGAAAAATGTTTTAGTATCATGAAAAACATAATTTTTGTAAGCATAAAATAATATAGGTAAATTACTGATGTACTGGAGTTACCGATATTCCAGTGTGCTGGTGGTTGTGGAAGAACCCATTGTGGTGGCGGAGTTGGCGGCATGCTATGTGGTGGTGACATGCTCTGCGGCACATCCACGTCAATATTTGGGAGCATGCTCCATTGTGAGCAATCACAAGCTCTTTTTGGGCTACTTAATTCATGAGAAGAATTACCCTTACGCTTCTCTGGGCGTGATGGTTCATCTGAAAAAAAAAATGTATTAGCAATAGTTATAAATACATGGGGGGAAAAATAATCTATAGATAAATACGTACTGAAATAAAAAAAGGTCGCTGCAGGAAATATCCAAATCACCTGCGAACAAATAAATTAATAATATAGACTACTGCTTCAGCACTATACATTTTCATAAATATAGTTACGTTAAAAAAATATTATCATTACCGAAATCATCCTCAGCGAGAATTTCATCAATGTCTGAAGCAGAAAAAAAAAGCTCATCAGTATATGTGAAAGAATTTAAAACAGCCAGAAAAAACAAGTTAAATAACAATAATTTACTTACCAATATCGCTGAATAAGCTAAGATCCTCAGAAGACATTGTGATGATTGAAGTGTTCAGCCTCGACGACTCAGAGAAGACTGGATGGCAGAAGGGGGGTCTCAGCCCTATTTATACACGCGTCTGGAGCCATGGAGAATTGGTGTGGGAAGACTGCGCCCACGATGATAAATGTGGCGCAGCTGTGCGCATTCAATTACGAACCCGCATTCAATTAAACTCCCCTAGTTCCTCGGCTCCCCTCCGCTCCAAGGCGTGAGTCAATTAACATTAATTAAAATCAATTAAGGTTCCCCCGCAAATCAATTAAAATCAATTAGCCTCAATTAAAATCAATTAGCCTCAATTAAAATCAATTAAAATCAATTAAAATCAATTAGCATTAATTAAAATCAATTAACATTAATTAAAATCAATTAGCATTAATTAAAATCAATTAAGGCCCCCACGCAATTCAATTAAAATCAATTAAGGACCCCACGCAATTCAATTAACATTAATTAAAATCAATTAACATCAATTAAAAACTGTCCGCTGACGCCCCTTATACATCTACTACACCATGTTCTAAACTGACTTTATGCAACATACAAAAAACGGTAAAAGCCAGACATATCGTGCTTTTCAAACCTTTTAAAAGGTTTATTCCATGATGATAAACCAACTTGAGTGACTTAGTAGACTTATCATCTCTTGTGTAGGGAAATTTCCACCGGAGCCTGAGCTCCATTGCAGGTTCAATTAAATAATAGTATTAAATATTATTTTATGGCATAGAAACGCCACTAGACATGGTTTCTTTACAAATTTGGCAAAACACATTATCTGTATGTTCATTAATTAACAGCCGCGCAAAAATTGTCTGCAACTTGGTTTGAAAAATTCGACTGAATAAGCAGAAATAGCATCTTCTGGTTGGAAATTTTGAGCCGTACTAAGCTAGTGGAAGGATCTTCTGTTTTGGGTATCTTACGTTTTCGAAGGACGAATATATCCACCGAAACTCTCAAAGCACGTGCTTTATTTACTTTATTTTCCAGCTCGAGTAGTAATGAGTGAGACACCTGAAACAGAGCCGCGGCCGCGAGAGCGCTGGCGGCGCCGGGTGAGTTGCTTGGCTTGATTGTGTGCGCGCTTTTCACAAACAAACCTACATTTACCACACGCTAGATAATGCTAGGTATGATCTAACCTAGTGTTTATATTCTCCTTGGGCATTACGCACATTCGCTCACAATCGCATCGATAGTAAGGACGATCACGCGGTGTATGTATTTACTATTTAGGTATTGCTCAAAGTCTCTTACCGATTAGTTTTGATGTCTATGTTCATGGGTGCTCCGCACCCACTACTTACTTCTCGTGGGTGCTGGAGCCCCCGAGCACCCACAGAGTCGGCGCCCCTACTTGGGACCAAATATCATTCATTTATCACAACTCTGTCTGGGTGATAGCAATTTAATTTTCGCCAGTGTATATCCAACATATTATGTCCTCCTGTGCTCTGATCTACCACTTGTACTGTATAAAGTCTTCTTCACTCTCTAAAGTATTCTAAATGTCTGATCTGTTTTTATTGTTTATGTTATTTCTATCCCAGTCCATACCTAAATTTAAGCCTATGCCCCCCCTTCCCCTTCAATAATAACCATTCTGCATATATCTTTGAATATGAATTTAATTTCTCTATAAAGGTCTCATCAACTTCATTATTTCTTCCACTACACTAAGAATCTGGACTCTCATCTTTTCTTTCAAATCACCACAGTAATATAAAACCAGTAACTCACGACTTATGTGTGAACACTTGTCAACTGTAGTATTTTTTGCTAGCTAATATAAAAACTCCTCTACCAACCTCTACCAGTTATTTTGGTCTGGTGGCTTAGCTGGGCCGTAGCTATAGTTGAATTTAAGGTAGGGCAGAGATGGTTACAGGTAGGGCGGAAGTTAAAATTTTACTTGATCTAATCTGGTGAATCGATTTTTGTCGTACTGTGATTGTGAGTGAGTGAGGTAGTATTTAATTGATGGGAGGGGTGATAGATAAGAGAAAAAATTCATTTATTCAGGTTTCTATTATTTCCCAAACATATTATTATTAGCTTTTATGGCCTCATTGGTCAACTTAAGTCATTTTCTGGTTGTCTTCTTAGGCAGGGCCGCCGTAAGCGGGCGTGCTAGGCGTGCATCGCACGCGGGCGGCACGTCGAGGGGGGTGGCGAAACGAGTGATCGACAGTCACCGCCCCGCGATAGTTGCCACTCCATTGTCGCCGCGACGAAATTTACCGCGTATTATGTAGCGGGCGACCTTTTTTATTTTTTTTTGCTGAACAACTGCTTGGGGCGGCCGACGACACTCGGTATGGCAACAATGGGGGCGGCAAATAATGTTAGAAGGGGCGGCAATCTCACAGTTTTTTGACCCGGTTCGGAAATTTCCTAGATCCACCACTGGCTGTAGTTAGATGGGGGCGGCATAGTCGGTATTGCACGCGGGCGCTCAAACAGCTAGCGGCGGGCCTGTTCTTAGGCATGTCTGTGCACCGTTCCTTCCGAATTTACCAGTATCTTTTCATTTGCTGTGATTTTTGTCTTTCCTCATCTGTAAATACCCTCTTCATTGTGTGTCGTTCGTCTATTTTTGGTTTAAATCTTATTTTTTAGTCTTTTAATTTTTTATTTTTTCTGTTTTGTTTCGTAGATCATCCAGGGTTATTTCTAATTCTTCCATATCTTCTCTAACTTACTTACTCCATCCTGCCTATTGCTTCAGCTTCCAAAGATGTTCTATTATTCTTCTTATTAATCTGGTTTCTGACATCCTCATGATGTGACCAAGGAAAAAACTTCTATTCTTGCGTATAGTAACTGTGATGGGCTCCAGTTCCCTGCACATCACCTCATTTGGCACTAGCCCCCATTGTCCCTCTTTCTGATATTTTTTATTTAGAAATGTTCTTGCAATTCTTCTCTCCACTTTTAAAATTTTGTCAATTTGTTTTTTCATAGTAACTTTAAATAGAGTTTCGCTTCCGTATGTTACTTCTGGCTGAACCACCGTCTTGTAGTGTTTTAATTTTGTTTTAATTGATAGACATTTTTTGTTGCATGTAGACCACATTAGTTTTTGAGCTTTTGTCATTTTGTTAGTTCTCTCTTGCCAGGCAGGTTTTTCATTCAAGTTGTATGTTATAATTTCTCACAGGTATTTAAATTGTTCTACTATTTTTATTTTCCTGTTATCTACAGTTATGTGGTTTATTATTAGAGGCTCTTTTATCGTAATTTAAGTATTTTCAAAAGATATATGTAGTCCTTATTTTGGTGCTATATTTTGTAGACTAATTATTTGATTCCTGACTTTTGTATGTTATTAGCTAGTAACGCTAAGTCATTTGCGAATCCCAAACAATTTAGGTTTATTTGATCCTTCTTGGTGGCAATTTTTATGTTTTTAGGATTTTCCTTCTACCATTCTCTCATCACGCATTCAAGGGCACAGTTGAAGAGCAGTGGTGAAAGACCATCTCCCTGTCTTAGCCCTGTTTTAACTATAAATGGTTCAGATAGTTCTTCTCTGAAACTTACTGTAGATTTTGTATTTGTGAGGGTTAATTTGATAATTTTTATTAATTTGGGATGGAGTCCAAAATTCCTTAATATGTCCAGCAATGAATCTCTATGGATACAATCATAGGCTTTCTTGAAGTCTACAAAGGTTACTCTAGTTCTTTTTGTCTCCTTTTGTAGGCATCCATTAATAGTTTTAAGGTGATTTTCTGTTCTGGGCAGTTTCTCCAGGAGAATATTAAGAAGTATTTATACTAGGGGGGGGGGGAGGCGGTGGAGGTGCTCCGCCCCGGGTGTCACCCATTTGGGGGTGACACCAGCATTTCCAAACTAGTAACCGAAATTAGTGTGATACAAAAAAAAAAAATTTTAATAGACTTCTTTTATCCTACCTTGAATGTTTTGAATATTTGTTTTAAGTTGATCTATGGCTTTTTCAAATACGATCCAGGGGGCTGTGCTCTTTCATTACAGTAGAGTATAATTTTTGGCAACACTGCACGCTTAAACAATGAGAGCATCGCTCTGTAGCTCCAACAATCACAGTAACTCATTGTGCTTGCCGTTCGTTACTGTTGTTTGGTTTGTTAGAAGCGGCGGTGGATATAATGTAAGTTTTCTTGTATAAAGAGAGGTAGTTTTAAAAATAAAGGATGTATTATTTATATCTAAACTTGTTAAAATCATGGTAATTAGACAGTTAAATTGTAAATCCTCTAAATTATTTTTTAAAAATGCTAGATTTTCCTTTTTTTTTTTTTTTTTTTTTTTTTTTTTTTTTTTTTTTTTTTTTTTTTTTTTTTTAAACCGGCAAACAAGCGTTTCAAAATGATTTTGCTTATTTAGAATTCCATTAGCTTTCTAGCTGAGATTCACAAGTGCATTGAAGTATTTTCTGGTAATTTTTGAATTTATCATCTAACAGATTCGTGATGTACAAATTGAGTAAATTTCGTGTTATCCGTTCTGCCGTACCTACCTATTGTTACAGTGTACCTATACCGACATGAAACCGTATCATGTTCGAATTTATGCGAATAAAATGATTCGGAAAACTGCATTAAACTAGCAATACTGTCAGGTTTCAAGTCAATCCTAACGAATCCAAGTGTTCGTTGATTGTATCGTCTGTCGTTGGTAATGAGATTTTGTAGGGCATGTGTTTAAAACAGTCGGAACCGCGTATCTTGATAGCGAAATCGTAACATTAATAAGCACTTTAACTCTAGGTTCACGTAAGTTTGCTATGCTTTCTATTGATCGAGAATATGCAAATATGATCGTGATGAAATAAATAAGCGTATAATTCTCTAAGAATTTTCTATAATAAATTTACAGAAGAAGATTTCTATTATGGGTAACCTCTCTGTCGAATACAGGTACCTAAATTCTTGCGGGTTCCTTAAATCGACAGGGATGTCGAACTTCCGTTCCTGAACAAAAATTGAGCTTTAATCATAAACTGAACGAACATTCGAGCCGTTTACATCCATAGGCGCCGGCGGGATTACTTTAAAGGAAGTGCATCTATATATTTTTTTTATACTATATATATATATATATAACATTTATTACTTATTAACTAAAGATACTGAATTTATTGACAAGGTGTTGAACAAATTTGGATCTAGGCGCCTAAAGTTATTATTCAAACAGTGAATTTAATAATAAAATATTTGTTTCTTAATATTTTTCTGTGTATTCTCTTTCATAGCAGGAGGTGCACTTGCACCCCTTTGCACCCCCCTCACGGCGTCCATGTTTAGGCTACATCTTTATTTATACGATACAGAGCGGTGCTAGAAATTCAAAATTTACGCTTGAGAACGGTCTTCAGTACATACAAATTACAATGTCATATTTAGGAGTCTGTATATACGTATTTCTTAGACGGGTGGTAAAATACTTGTTAATTACTTGATGTAAAGACGGCAGATATCGCAAAGGCATGTTCTTTTACTATCTGACCCGTTGTTTTTTTTAATTACATTTAATTATGTTTTTATATTTTATTTATTCTTCTATTATTATGAAGGAACTTACAGTTGCTTCTCTGATTATACAGTATCCCCCAGGGTCTCACAACTTGTGGGACCCGGATCCTGGGTTTCCACCAATGGGAACCCATCTAGGTCTGGAATTCCTTCTACTTGGATCAAGCCACTTCTGTTAACTTTCCTCTCAATATCCCTTGGTCCTGCAAATACCGAGGTTGCAAAGTCATTTAAATACAGTCTATGTTAACGTTCCAATAACAAATGGGTAGCTTTCGACTTTTTTAAAAATTTATAGAGGAATCTTATGGTCTCCCTATAGTTACACTGGCGGAAATTAAAATCACAACACTCATACATGAGTGGTTGAATTTTAGGAAATTTTTTGTGCTGGGTGACCATGTGGTTTAATGTTTCTACTTCCAGTATCCTAGACATGCTCTATTGGGGATCGTGCTGCCCAAATTGTGATCGAAACTCCTTGCAAGGCATTTGTGACGATGGCCGCAGTATGAGGACGGGCATTTTCTTGTTGGAAAATGCGATTTGGATGGTGAACATGAATGGTATCAAAATAAGATGCAGTACCCCGCCCAGATAGTGGTGGGCTGTCATTGTGCCATCAACAGCCGACTCAGTCATGCTGTCGAAACTGATAGCCGCCAAAACATGACACCAGTGGCTACACTTGCGCGACGTTTTGAAATCACAGTAGGTAAGCCGTTTCTCCACTACGCATGCGAACAGGGGCGGATCCAGGGGGGGGGGGTTAGGGGCTCAAGCCCCCCCCAAACGTATCTAGGTCCACCCCTGACATTGTAGTTCACTCAAGCCAAGCCCCCCCCCCCAAACCAAAGTCCGCTCAAGCCCCCCCTCCCCCAAAACAAAATACTGGATCCGCCCCTGCCTGCGAACATGTCGTCGGGAGGGGGGGTGACTATCTGTAACCTCTGCTTGGATTTGGCCTGCAGTCAACCATCTGCCAGCAACAGCCACTCACACCATTTAGCAGTCTTCACTTGCTGTTATCCATCTGTATGGACCCATACCTCTTCTAGGAGTATTAGAACCTTCTTTCATCCACTGTGTAACAAGTCGGTATACTGACATTGCACTACGGCCAATCTTTCGGGAGATTTCACGATATGATGCACTCTTTAAAAACACGTCAATTCTCCGACCTCTCTCACAGTTAGACATTTGGGTGTAGAGAGTTGTCACTCTTCGCCTTGGCATACTTAGCCAACAAAAACTTGTGGACAATAAAGTGTCATGTTACACGTTAAAAAATTATTATTATTTTTTTAAAAATATTGGATTTTATATAATAAAATGCGCCGTAATTCTCATATTATTACATATAAAACTTTCAATTTTTAACCATTTAATACTCTTCATGCGGGGATACTTGGGGCCAAATTTCATTCATTTATCACAACACCGTCTGGGTGTTGGGATTTTAATTTGCGCCAATTTGTGTGTCAGTTGCTAAGTGTAAAAGGTCGAGCTGCACTTTGCCAATACTGGCCTGTATCGTCACCGCAACAACAGTCGGCTGAGTGACGGCTCGCCCCCTCGCGTCAACACTTTTCCTTAGCTCACCCGCGTTCCTACCCTGTCTCCTTTAAAGTTATTATATGCGAATGCATGCTTTCAAGTGATTGTTCAGGGAATAAGTGTTGGGGATGACAGGTAGGTCTGATACCTTACTTTATTATACTATTCTTTATTTTGCACAGTTTTGGTACGAAAGTACATAAAAATACTTTTTTATCTTACTCACGTAATCACCTAACTGGTTGATATTTTATGTACAAAAATAGTATCCCCACATAGTATTAACAAATCATCACCACACTGTACCGGAATGACACATTCTCGCGTGTTTAACGCCATCAGAATGAAATGTCAATCACTTCGCATTGACGCGTTTGTTTTGTTTGAGGTTCTTTTCGATTCTCTCATTATTTTTTGCCAGTAAAGAAGGAGATTATAACATATTTTAATTTATATATAGATCGTAAAGGTTTTGTATAATAAAAATAATTATTTCAAGTTATCTCAAAGTTAAAGTCACAGAGTTTCTTATTGAGAAACTGTCAGTGCACCTATATCGTAATCACCTAACATGAAAAGGAGACCTAGAGATTAACGTGAAATTCGAATCTTCGCACTAACAGATAAAAGCTTTGCCAGATGTAAATGTCAATTTTAAGGCCCGCAAAAATTACAGTCGAGGCCGGGATTTGAACCGGGACATTCAGTACCCAAATCGCACGCAATCATTTCAGTCACCAGTCCGAATGTAGGTGTAATGAAAAATAAGTTTGCAAACATGATAAAATGAACATTTTTTCCATATCATCTATTTTTGCTATCAGAAAACACGAATCCACTTCTATGTGTTTGAATACATATTGTTCATTACATCTAGATTTTTTTGGTGTCTGGTTCCGGCGTGCGATTCGGGTGTGGAAGGTCCCCGTTAGAAATGCAAATCTCGGCTGCAATTTTTGTAGGTCTTAAAATTGATCTTCAGCTCTAGCAAAGCTTTGAGTTTTTTAATGCGAAGATGCTATGACTCTTAATAATATTTACGAACATCTGATGAACATGGATGTTTTAAAGCAAACATAACATGAAAACAACATTTGGTCGGAAGGTAATGGAAATTTCCGAACTCTCTCTATGCGCTTCTCCACATCCAGCAGGCCGACACTGGTCAGCACCTTCAAAACATAAACCAAACCAATGATAGCCGGGTGATGGCCAAGTGTCGGATGAGACACCGTGTCATTTGGACAAACTTCCACCGAGTGAGTGCCAATATTAAGAAACCTGTCGGTGCGGTTACAGTGCGGAACAGTGTCGGGCAAGTGAAATTAAAATGAATCTAAAACCACTTTCGATCACCGAGAGTGGCATATTGACTATTGAACATGAAGTAACTGAAATTGTTAATTTTGAAAATGTGATTTACGAGTTTGCAGGTGTTAAAACTAGAAAGAGGAGATTGTGAAAGCAATTGTTTTTAGTTTATGTGTATATCTTTTAAATGTTCTTAATATTATAATTTTATTAACTTATTTTTAAATAATAATAAATTTTTATTTAATTATGTTTTATTAACATCATATTTTACACTTACAAGATATATTTTACTTAATTTTGAATTTAAGTTTTCAAGGGGTGACACCATCGACATCCGCCCCGGGTGTCACCCACGCTAGCTACGCCACTATACATACTTCTTAATATTCTCCTAGTTCCCGTTCAAGTTGACCTTTGCAGCGATTGTATTCTCGACAAGACTTTATACGTGCAATCCAATCTGTAATTGTCTGGGTTTGATTTTTCTCCTTTTTTATATAATGGATATATCATAGCTGTAGTCCAATGTTCTGCTAGCTCTTCTCTGTTCCAGATTTTCACCATGCATTTGTGTAATGATATCTTTGCTGAGTATGGAGCTCCAGAAATGTTTGATCTTCTCCACTTGCTTTGTAGTTCTTGAGCTCTCTTTAAAGCTTTGTAACCTTCATGTATTGTTGGTGGGTTTAAATTTTCTGTCGGTGTTTTTATTGGGGTTTCTGTGTTTATTTGAAGAAGTTCTGGAGGATTCTCACAATTCAGTAATCTGTCAAATGCATCCGCTAGGATTTCCGTATTTTCTTTATTGCTATCTGGGTCATCTTATTATTTTTATCGTTTAGGCAGCGTCCATAAACCACGTAGCTTCATTTTGGTCTCCTGTGAAACCCCCTTCCCCACCCCCTTTCCACATAGCCTGACGTGGCTTTTGCCTCTACACTCCCCTTCCCCCCTCCCCCCGGTTGTACATAGCTTTTTTTCCCCCTTTGGATTCCAGAGGACATTTCATACTATTTACTCTTGTTAGACTGTACGTCATTTTAACCATGAAAAATGATATAAATGGAAAGCTATGTGGCCTGGCTCGGACCCTACTCCCCCCCATCCCACCACATAGTGCAGCCTTCCAGTCAACCCCTCTCCCCCTAGATCTAGACACATAGATTATGGATGCTCCCTTAGCATTAATGTTGGAGGATCATATCTTAGGAGTTGCCTGCTAAGTATTTTTTTTTTAAATTTAATTTAATTGCAATGGAGCACAGGCTCAGGTGGCAATTTCCCTACACACCCATCTTCCCCCTATCCTGCACCTACCTACATTTGCCCTCTACAAATTTTATCTTTAAATTCTTTCAAAGTTTTCAGTAAATTATTCATCATTTCTCTTGGTAACTCATTCCAATCCCTGACACCCTTACCTAAAAAAGAGAATCTTCCCACACCCTTGTGCCTGAAATCGAGTGCCAGCTTGTGGTCATGGTCATCTTTTCCCTTCCATGCACTACTTTTCATACCTATTGCAATATCTTTCCATGCCTCATCGCCAGTATACGCCCTGTACACTCCCATGACCCTCCTCATCTTCCTCCTGTCTTGCAATGAATCCCATTCCAGCTCCTTTATCATTTCCGTCACTGATTGCATTCTGCAATAATTTCCAGAAACAAATCTAGCAGCCCTTTTTTGCACCCTCTCCAACTCCTGTATTTGATACGTAAAATGAGGGTCCCATACTACACTACCATATTCGAGCAATGGTCTGACCAAAGTTTTGTAACCCAATTCCTATACTTCTCTCGTTCATCCCCTCATCACTCTCTCCAACAAGTGCAGAACTTTGAAACCTTTTCCTACCACCTGTCCTATGTGTCCTGCCCAGTTAAGTTTGTTATCAAAAGTAATTCCAAGATATTTACATTTCAAGTCTTCAGCAAGCAATTCTTTCCCCACCTTATATTCATAATTAACCTTTTGTTTTTTATTTGTGTATCTAATAAGCTGACTCTTCTTTACATTTATCTTCATTCCATGTTTACCAACCCAATTAGATATCCTGTCCAGATCACCCTGCAACTGTTTACAATTCTCTATCGTTTTGATTCTTGTATACAGCATTATGTATATACTGTACCTTGACTTGTCCTAATTCATTATACAAGTTGTATGTAAATGATGTCATCTGCAAACAATCTAATTTCAGATAGTAAAAAATCAACTTAATTATTCATTAGAATAATGAATGGCAATGGTCCCAATACGCTACCCTGTGGCACACCCATTTTTACTTCCACTTCTTTTGATACTACATTTCCTACCCTAACTTTCTGTTTTCTACCTTTTAAAAATTCTTCTACCCAGCAAATGACTTTCTTATCCACTCCAATGGTTTTTACCTTATTTACTACCATTTTATGGCTTACTCTGTCAAACGCCTTAGACAGATCTACTGCTACACTATCAATTTGGCCTCCCTTGTCCATTTCATCTGAAATATTTTGCATATATCCTACCAACTGAGATTTGCATGAATATCCTTGCCTGAAACCATGTTGCCTGCTTGAAAACCACTTACGTTCCTCACATATATTTCTGATGTGGTTGCATATAAATCTTTCCATTAATTTACCTACCACTGATGTCAAACTGATTGGCCTGTAATTCTCAACTCTATTTCTCACCCCTCCCTTATGTACCTGTACTTTTATTGCACTTTTCCAATCCTGTGGTAAGCAGCAAGTGTCTAGACTCAATTTAAATAATATTTCAAGATAAGGTACAATGTCACATCCGGCTATCTTTAAGATATCTGTAGTAATATTATCTTCACCAGCACCTTTATTTTTTTTTTCAGCTTTCTTATTTCCTCCAAGATTTCCTCAGGATGGATATAAACTTTTTTACTATCGCCATTTCTAATTGTGTTGTTAAGCTTGTTCTCCGAATTAGACCCTCCTATTTCTGATTCACTGTCCCTCATGCTTTCACTGAACCAGTTACTTAAAATCTCTGCCTTTTTCAAATCGTCAGTAACTTCTTCTCCATCCTTATCTATAAGTGTCTCTACACCCTCCCTTCCCCTCAGTTTCCTGATATAGCCATAGAAATTTCTAGATGCATCAGTCAATGGTCCTCCTGCACTTACAATACTCTTCATAAACTCATCTTTAGCCATTTTCTTTGCTGTTATTAAGTCCTTGTTTAGTTGTTTTAAATATTCCCTACTACCCTGCTGTCTCTTAACTCTGTTTTGCAGTAATCTTGCGAGATTTTCTTTTCTTGCTGTTTGTTACTGTCACAAAAAGTATATCGTTTTGGTATTGGTGTTTAATTCTTAGCTTTGCGAGTTCCAAGTGTGATTCTTCGGTTTTCTGATTCTGAAATTTAATCATGCTAGATGTCTATCTTCTACTGTTTTATCACATTTGTTATTCCACCATTGGTGATTTCTCTTGGGATTTATTGGAGCTACTTGTTCAGCTATTTGTTTCTGTTGGGAAATTATTTCCTCCAGGTCATCAGTTATATACTCCCATTTCTTTTTTCATATTGTTTATCAGTTTATGTGGATCATAGGCTCTCCTCTTTATGGGGGTGTCATCTTTTGTTTGCAACACAGTGAACTTAATTTTTATTTTTAACATGTAATGATCTGATCCACTGTCTGTTCCTCTCAGGATTTCTCTGTGGTAATTCTTATTCATACAAACATGATCCAGCTGCAATACTCCTTTTTTCCAGTCTGAGTGTTTCCAGGTTTAAAGTTTATTTGGTCTTCTCATGAAGTATATTGATTTTGAGATCATGTCATGGTTTCTGCAGAATTTCACCAGTCTTATGCCATTGTTGTTCGTTCTTCTTTGTGCTGGCCATTTCCTTGTTATATCTCTATTTATTTTTTTCCTTCCTAATTGGGTATTAAAAATATCAATTAAAATTTTGGTGTGATTTTTGTTTATACTTGTTGCTGTTTGATCCAGAAGTTCCCAAAATTCAGCCACCTCTTCTCCATTTATCATTAGTTGGGGCATGGGCATTTATTGTCATGTATATTCTATTGGCAGCTTTTATAGCTAATGTTGAGAACCTAGGAGATTGTGTTTTGAATTCTACTATTGACTCTATTATTTTGATCTTGACTATGAATCCTGTTACGAATTGTGGACACTGCTTCATTACTCTTTTTCCTGGTATTCCCTTGTAAATTCTATACCCTTGTGATTCTTTCGGTTCTTGATCAGTATTTCTCATTTCCTGGATTCTGGCTATCAATATCCTTTGCTGATCCATTTTGTCTGTCAAAATCTTGAGTTTCACTGGTTGGATGAGGGAGGTTATATTATGTGTTGCTAGGTTATTTATCTGCCCTGTTTTAATTCTAAATTTTGCTCTTCTGTTAGTCTTGGGTAGTTCCAGAAGCGCAGACTCATCTAGATCATCTTTCAAGTAACTGCCCACTGTATATGAGTGCAGTCTTCCCAAGTTGTTGCCAGGCAGTGGAATATTCCTTAAAAGACTTCCTTCCATGTTGACTTTCAAAGGTATTCAACCATGTGCAAGCTTTGAGTTACAAATCTGGTTGTTAACCATAGAGGTTGTTGTGTGTTTGGTCCACAAGAGCCATTTTATTTCACTCAAGTCCGCTGGCAAGCCGGTTATAACCCCCCCCCCCCCCCCTGCTATCGGCTACTTCGGAGTATAATCTCTCTGCCTACTCTGACAACATAGCAGGTGTGGCCATAAACATATTATATTCAATATAATAATAAAAATTACTTCCTTAAATCAGATAAATTTTTTGATTTGCCATATAATTAAAAATGCATAGGATCTCATTCAGATCAACTGACTTCGTTCCTTTCTTTTCAAAGGCCAGAAATAAAATGCTTGCCATTCTTTCCTGGCCCATTGACAGCCTCTGAGGCCTGTCGACTGCTGTCAAAGTTGAAAACGTATATTCACACACAGAAGTACCATGGAGGAAGGAATATATGAGATTACGCAAGGGACCTTCACCACGCACTGGAATGAAACCGGGTTGAGAGAAGTGGGGTGGGGAGGCAGCCATATTGCTTGGCCGTAGAAACACGGTGAAAAGGCACAAAAACCTTAAGGGAGTCAAAAGACAACCGTAACACCGGAATTTGATGATGGGTTATTATGTAACTCAACGAGATGAATCAAAAATGAAGAATAAAATTTTTTGATATTGTACTGTTAGTGGCCTATGTAACTTTGCTAGCAACATCAGTGGATTTATCTTCTTACCATACTTCAAAAGTCACTAACACAGTGCTCACAAAATTAGTAACAACTAATAATAAATAAATTGTTTGTACCCTTCTGGTACACGCCACATTTCAACCTACCCACATTTCCATTAATATTGATGCTACAAAATCAAACTATGTGGACAGATCTAAACACATTAAATGCATCGCGAACTACATTTCGGGTAATAGCAACGTGTGCTTCTTCAAGTTTAGTAGTTCACACATCACAAATTATCACAATTAATTTCATCGTTCACTTTCAGTGTAAACTGAAACTGGACTAAAGTATGCACATTCACTGTATCGCAATGTAAACTTGACCCGCTAAAATTAAACTATCAATACTTGTTTAAAATAAGGCTAACCTCTTAGGTGCAAAGTAGTAACATATGCTGTTTGTCTACACTACACCAACAAACATTTGAGAACGATATCATCCTATTAAGAGTGATGAATAAATTTATAGCGATAGGCTCTAATCTTGCAACTATCTATCAAACACTTCAAGAACAATAATTACAATGTGATCTAGTTATGAAACATTATTCCAGGTTGTTTCCTGTCTTGCCTATTTGTGCAACTGTATATAACACAAATTGGCATTATAAAAAACTTTGAATTATTATAAAATGAAATGTTCACAGCAGCATACACAATGTAAACAGCCCAATGTTCTGGGGTGTTTCCTATGGCCGCCAGGCTGATAATTAATCCATCTGACTTTTTATTTTTCCTTTGAGCCTCTTATGAATCTGGGTCCTATTTTCAGAATTGCCACTTGTCATAGAGTTAGCTTCTTCCAAAATTTGATGATACATTTCATCTGATCTCAGTTTTTTCATTTTGGACGCACTTTATGATTGTTATGGCATCTTTAAATCCTGCGTTTTGGGCTGAAGGCTAGAGCAGGGATAAGATTTTTTTGGCCCCAAACACGGCCATTCGGAATTCCAGGTTGAGTATGACTTTTAATGCTGATACTCTTAGCTCAATCATCACCATTAAATCTGTCATTTTTAATTTAATCTAAAGTCATCAAAATCAATGAATAATTATTGTTTACAACTTTTGTAAGTGCCAAGTGTCTTGAGCAATGCTGTTCAAGGAACCAGCCAATCCTTTTTCCACTATATAAGGCTGCTGTTTTGCCATGGTGAAAGAATTCATGTAACATGATGTATTGATCCAAGAAAAGACGGATGAAAGTCTTTTCCAAGATTCTCCTGATGAGTATAAAATGCAAGAGATGGTTGTTCCAGTATACGTGAAGAATTATATGGCCTTTTTAATTTTCTATTCTGGTCGCAACTCCTGAAACTTTCC
The DNA here is from genome assembly GCA_031002005.1 of Vandiemenella viatica. NCBI lineage: Eukaryota > Metazoa > Arthropoda > Insecta > Orthoptera > Morabidae > Vandiemenella > Vandiemenella viatica. Next base: position 51,195,434 of record JARYHS010013630.1, on the reverse strand, counting down.
CATACATTACATTTGCGACATTATAGCATGCTGGAGAGGTCAATGTTATTTTCTGTAAGAATATTTAACGTTAATTCCGTGAAAGTGGCTGTAACAAGGTTTTAAATAGCTGTAACTGTCAGCAACGACTCATTGACGAACCTATCCTTAATGTAACGTTTTGTTACTGCAATATTTTCTCGGTTATTTTTATCTCTCATCCCATCTTCCATTAGAGTAAACTAGTTCACACCAGATTCCTCAATATCTTTAGCAATGGAACTCTGCACTGCTATAACCATTGCTTAAATTATTTGATTTCGAATTTCAGGTGAACAATGTGTTGCATTTTGTGTTATATGACTGAGAGCCTCCTTCAAATTTGGATGTTTCACACATGTGTATTCAAAAAAGAATTCTGAAATAATCCTTGTTCTTTTTCTTCCTCCAGAATATAATTTCCACACAAAGCAAATTAATTGACAGCTAGAAATTCTACTACTACAATAATAGATATCGCATAAGACCTATCCTTTTGTAATGATTTTCGACATATTAACATTTCATCATAGCTAGTTGTAGATATTCTAGGTAATTAGTCCTGCCACATTGCCATGACTTGTGTATGAGAAATTGATTTTTAATCAGTGGCATTTTTCTAATATCTGAATCCTGTAAAAGTGTACAATGAGGTAAAAATTGCTGGCAAGAGTAGCAAAAAGCAGCATCTTTCTCAACTGAATATTGAACCAGTCCACTACAGAGGTCCCGTTATTTTCTTAGAGATGTACAGTAATACCCCGCTTTACGCGACCCCGTTATGCGCGGTTTCGCTTTAGCGCGAATTTCAAATTTCGCGTTAAAATGCCTCGTATTACGCGAATTGCTTACTTAAGAATATGTATGTACATAATGTCATTGGCTTCTCTTTGGTCGTCGGAATCCCCGCTTTCTCCGACCACTCTGATCGAAGAATTCCCTGTCCTACGACTTTGTTCTATAGGGATTCCCTCGTTTGTTTCGTTTGTTCCATATGTTTATCTCGGCTGGTTAACGTTTGGTGGAGATACGTACATAATTTAACGCTACGTTAAAAATGCCGCCTATGAAGAAAAAAAAGAGCGTAAAAGCGTAACTTTGGAATTGAAGATGAAGGTGATAAGAAGAATGGAAAATGGAATTATTACGTTATATTACTCTTAGACAATGCCCCAGGTCATCCAACCTCACTTGATACGCCGAGAGACTTAAAAGTGTACGTGAAGTTCCTTCCACCAAACACTACGTCAATATTACAACCTATGGACCAGGGAGCAATAGCAAACTTCAAAGCTTATTACCATCGCCGCACTTTTAGCCAGCTAATTCATGAAACCGACGGAGAAGGAAGACAGTCTATGCGAGAGTGGTGGAAGTCATACAACATCATGAAGGCTATTCGCAACATAGACGAGTCTTGGAACGAAATTAAAAAGAGTTGTATGAACGGGGTGTGGCGTAATCTTTGGCCAGATGTAGTGGAAGAAACTAGAAGAATTGTCCAAATGCACAGACAAGTGCTTGAAGACATTGCTGCAATGGTTGAGGGGCCTGAACTTGAAGATGTCGCGGTAGAACATCTTGAAGAACTTGTAGCAACTCGTGACGAACCTCTCAGCAATGAAGATCTGGTCGAGTTACAGAATAATGCCATAAACGATGAGATGCTGCTAGGCAACATAACAACATCTGTCGTTGCCATGCCAGTTTACAAACAACACGCTCAAGGCTGACTTCAAGGCAGACTTCAAGACTTGCAACTGCACCTTAAGATGGCGACGGAGAATAAAGTCGCCGAAATATTGTGCATTAATAACAACATCACTCGGTTTGTTTCCCGAGAAACATTTATAAATAAACAACGCCGAGAAAGATTACATTCATTTAGAAGAGATAGTTTTATCTTCAAGCGGAATTCAAAGTGCTCTTTCAAAAATTTATTCAGGTTTGGACATATTGCAGAGCATAGATAGTGTTGATGACCGTGTTTTGACCGTGTGTCAAACAATTAAAAACAGCGTTATGTGTTATGAACGTATTTTACAAGAACTTAAAAGAAATGTTACTCAAAAGACAATAGATGTATTTTTCCGTAAAAAAAAACTTGTAATACTGCATAAAGTGTTCTTAGAATTAAAGTGATTGATTCAAATGATTTGTATGTTATCGCATTAACTTTTGACTATGTTTAATCGTAAACCCCGATATACGCGAATTTCACTTAACGCGATTTTTTGCGGAACGTATCCCTCGCGTAAATCGGGGTATTACTGTACATCTAAAATAACTTGCTTTATCGGTTCTCCGATTTGTGCAATATCAGAAGGAGTACTAAAGCTAACATTATCAACATGTTTCACCAAACCTGTTTCTGTAGGAGTAGGAGTGGTAATTGTATTTTGTGCTTCTGTCTGTTTTGGGGAATGAGGTCCTTCATGGTTAATTTCCTCTTCAACTCTTCATTTTTTGCTAAAGAAAGCCCGTATATCCGCCACAAAATCAATCGGTCTTCAGTTCACAGCACTAAATAAACAATTGTATCACTAACTGCCTGAAACATTGAACCTACACTACACTAATAAACACCATCGACAATATATACTTCAAATGTCATCTATGAGCAGAATAATGAATTGGTATATATGACAGTGACGAAATGTAGTTAATTCGGAATTGTTTACACATCGCTATGTTAGTAGTACATTAATATTTTCCCCATCATTTCATACTATGAACAAACAGTTTAGGTAATTAGGATATTATCTTAGTTGATGGTATCTTAAGGTAGGGCATTGCCCCACAATACCCCCCCCCCCTTTAGCTACGGCCCTGTGGCTTAGTGATTAAGATGTCTGACTGGAGATTTGAAGGTCCTTTGTTCAAATTCCTATCTTGGCAGAGATTTTCACATGTCCTCAACCTAATCTTTACCTCTGTGACAGCTTGCTGTGTAATGTGAAGGATGCAAGAAAGCTCCTATTGTTCAATTTTCACATTAAACTGTAGGTCTCTTTTATCAAGTAGGATTACTGAATTAGGTTAGGTTAGTTGGGAAAAAACTGGCAGTCCTAGCTTCAATATCAGGTTGCATATACCTCCCTCGTGAAGGCCCATCTAATCTTCGGGATGAAGACCAAGCTTAACTTCTCTGTGCAATACGCTCAATAACCACCTGAAAAAAAACCTTTGTCTTGTACTGATTTGTTTAACAAAGATTCTACTCCTTTAATTATTTGTGGTTTTTAAATCTCTGTTAAGTTATCAAACTTTATTTCTTTGTTCATTACGCTACTTAAGTTCACTAGTAACAGTTAACTACTGGCTCTGAAATATTCCAAGAATTACTCTTCACCCTCCTTGTTGAGATCATTGCAACAGCTCCAACTACTTCATTAGTAATTGTGTTTCACCTGTAATCAGTATCCGTATGGCCACCAATTTTTATCAGTTACAAGCATCCTCAAAAATAGAAATGACAGAGTTCTAACTCCACCAGTACTGGGTGAGGACTCTCTTACTGCTATAGCTATCAACTCACTAATTAACTACTTGCCTGTATTAATGATAGATGGATCCATGATTGTACTGTACTACAAAACATTACTTAGACCAAGTGGGGAAACCTGCTGCATTCCAGAGAACTGGAAATATGCCACATTAGAACCAGTTCACAAAGTAGTGGTAGTAAATGATGTTGGGATTACAGGCTGTTTAGTGTGATCTCAGTGGAAGGTAATGTAAAACTCCATTCATATTAGCAAAATATGTGAGTTGGTTTTTATATGAGAAATATTGGTATAAGAGGTGCTAATGCTATTCATCTGAATCTCAGTTTATGGGGTAGGTGCAAAATACTTAGGATGAAATGGATGAGGGATGCCAAGTTGATAATGTGTCGCTGGCTCTCTCTCCAAGGCATTTCACAGAGTCAGCCACAAAATTATGGCAAATTTAGTGGAAACCATTGGGATTAGTAAAATCTGTCTCGCTGGATGGAGAATTTCTGAAGTAGAAGGAAGCAAAGAGTTAGGTTAGGAATTGCAGTATTAAAAGAGGTGGGAGAGAAAACTGGAGCGCTAGAGAATAGTGTTTTGGGACTATTCTTATTGATTCTTCTAATTCACTGTATTGCCAATTTACAGACAGAAGTTATGTTGTCTGTTGAATACATAATGTTATTTTGTATAATAGAATTAAGATTAGGGAATATTGTGGACAGCTGTATGGGAATCTGGGTCAACACAGAAAGATGAGTCAGCTTATTAGGTACACAGAAAAATAAACATTTTGTAGACATAATACATTACTGCTGATGAAAATTACAACACCCAGAAGGAATGATCTGAATCATTTAAAAATTAGAGGATATGTAGAACTGAGAACTTTATAAGTGTTTAAGAGTGCAGAGCAATGCCATGCATGTAAGCAAAGCTGAGCCCAGCAGAACCATCAAATGAAGTTAAGATGTGCCCTACTGTTGTCAAAGTGCTTAATATCAGCATGTGAATGATTTCTAACATGTCAGAATAATAGGTCTCTGGGAAGAAGGTTTGTTGTACCACGACATTATGGCTCCTATAGGACATGTTGCTATAACAGGGCTGCATGTGTGGAACCAGTGGATAGTGGAGGGTCATACACAGCAATGAGAAAGTACTGAATCACACAATGTGACTACAATGCAGGATGACTGCCTTCTTGTCCACATGGACATGTCTGCATTAACGGTTTGATGCTGTCTGGTATGCGCTGGACTGTTGGCAAGCCTGCCATTGTGTTGGCTTCCATTGACCAGAAATCATCAATGCCTCAGACTGCAATAGTCATATGAACACCATTACTGACATGCTCAGTAGCAAAATGTTGTGATTTCTGGACGATTCTTGAAAAAAATCAAGATTTTTAACCTAAATTTGAAAATAATGAGATATAAAAAGAAATTAATGAATCATAAAACACATGGAAGACATTGTATCATAAATGATGCTGCTAAATTACATGTCAAAACAGGGAAGAAGGAAGACAGAGTGGTCTAAGAAATGTTGGGCATAAGAAAATTTATTTTTTTAGTGTATGTCTGCATACGTAGATAACATTAACAAAAATTAAATACAGATAAGAAAAAGAGCAGAGATTAAAGTTGAATATCAAGCTCTCTGTCCATTCGACTATTCTCAATGACACATGTATCATTGATTCATTCCTTGGGATGTTCTGTTGGGAGGAATAAAAAACTATGTGATTTATGGATTGGTATTTGGCATGGCAGTCACAAGCTGCAATCTCATGCATTCCCCACTCCAACAGCGAAGCCCACATGTGCCATGATTCATTCTATTTAACAACCTGTAGATTTTCTGCTTATAACTAAAACCTCTAAACATATTATCGGTATTAAGGATGGCGTACCACACAACTGGAGCTTAGTCAATGCATTGAATTATCCCGTTTCTCAGTGAGCTCTTTGGTAGAGAGTTCAGGAGGATGACTGGATTTTAATCAGCAAGAGGTGAACTTTCCATATCATGATAGATGGGTAGGTCCTGGCACTGTTAATTTTTTATATAATTACCCATTTATGACCAATAGACTATGGTAGAACATGGCTTAAAGCTGGTAACAAGTAGTTTGGAGTAGGCTTGATTGTGCTCAATATTATGCCCTTAGTTTGATTTACCATGGTGCCTACTTTCTATACATGAGCACTATATAACCAAATGACATAGCAATATGCAGCCTTGTAGATGATGACATGCAAAGCACAAGATGTCAATGACCATGAACTAGCACTAGCAGTTGATTTCAGACAAAAACAAGTGTCAACATTTTCATTTAGCAAGAGATTGGACAATGTATCCTTTCTTGAAATATTATTTAAATTGAGCCTTAATACTTGTTGTTTAACAGATGACTGGAAAAGTTCGATAGTAGTTCTTTTCCATAAAGGAGGGATGACAAATAGGGTTGAAAACTATAGGCCGATCAGCTTGACATCAGTGGTAGGTATATTAATGGAGAGATTAATATACAACCATATCAGATGTGCCTGTGAGTAATGTAATTCGTTTTCAAGTTGGCAACATGGCTTTAGACAAGGCTATTCATGCAAATCTCAGTTAGTAGGATATATGATGCAACTAAGGAAAATGGAAGCGGCTTCTAGGCGATATAAATAAGAAAAGAAAGGGAAATTAACCCACCACATACCAAAGTGGACGGATGCAATGAGAGAACACTAATGCTGACAAACAAACTACACAATATTTCGGCATATGCCTTGCTCACAAATAGAAAAAAAACGGGCCATTAGGCTCGGAACGTGTGTGCACACCGAACGTTACCTAATGAAGCATGGTACGATATTGGTAGGAAAATTGAGGGGGATGGGTGGAAGGGTATAGATGACCATGACCACAAGCTGGCACCTGATCTCAAACATTGCCAAGAGAAGTGTTTAATAATTTACCCAAAACATGAAAGAATTTAAAGTAAAAATTGGTTGAGGGCAAAAGTGGGCTTGAGGAGGAAAAAAGAAGGATGGGTGTGTTAGGGAGATTGCCACAGGAGTGTGCGCTCCATTACAATTTTATCAATTATTATTATTACTACTAAGTTATTGATGGAGAGTAGAACAAGTTAGCTCATACACCCAAACAATTTAAAGTGAAAATCTTTGTAAAACAAAAGTAGTCATGTAAGGAAATTATAACGGAGATGTATCATCTATCAGAATTTATTATTTATAATAATTATAAATAATATTACGATCAATTGATTATAGCTTAGTTCTTTAACATCCCAAAAATACAAATTGTTTGCTGTTTCAATTACCTACACATTAAATCCCATCTTAATTACTGTATTTGAATGCAGTTTCTAGAGACTGTTGTAAAGTGCTACATTTGTGAATAATTTCTAACAGTGGTGAATTATTACCTGCGCAAAAACTGCCACCCCCATTTTGTCTGCCTGGGGCAGTAGTGGAGCTAAAAAGGCCACCAAACATAAACTTGCCATTTGTCACCCTTTAAAACATGACAAACATGATATTGCTTAGCTGATTCTCAGTTGGAACTATTTGATTTTGTTTTTTTTCCTTGTGTCGTCAGTCTTTCGGCTAGTTTGTTGCAATCCTTCATCCCTTCCTATCCTTACAACCCTTGTCCTTTATTATCTGCTTTATATTTTCTAATCTCTGTCTTCCTCTAGAGTTCTTACCTTCGACTGTTCCTTCCACCAGCAAATTAACCAATCCCGCATGTCTCAAAATATGGCTTACCAGCCTGTCTCTTCTTTCTGTAAGATTCTTCCACAAACTTCTTTCCTCACCCATCATTTCCAAAACTTATTTAATTCTTACTTTGTCTGTCCACTTAATTTTCAGCATTCTTCTTGTAGCACCACATTTCAAATGCTTCAATTTTCTTTCTTTCCGGTATTCCTAAAGTCTGTGTTCCCTTACCATAAAGTGCTGTGCTCCACACATAGAGTTTTAAATTTTTTTTATAATTCTTAGATCAATATTTGAAACTAAAAGGTTTCTCTTTTTCATGAAGTGCTATTCTACTTTTAACATCATTCCTGCTTTGGCCATCGGTTGTAATTTTGCTTTCCAAGTAACTGAATTCACTTACTTCTCCTATTGCATCCAATCCTATTTTTATATTTAATCTATTGTGATTGGTATCATTTCTGCTACTTTTCATCACTTTTGTCTAGCTTTGATTTATATTCAGTCCAAAATCTTCCTTTGGTATTTTGTCCATGCCATTCAGTAACTTCTCAATATCCTCAGTCCTTTCTGCCAACAAGACAATGTCATCAGAGAATTGCAGCATACTGATTTTTCTCCCTGAACACTTATGCCACATGGAAATTTTTCTTTGACTTTCTTCATTGCTTCTTCTACATACAAGTTGAATATTAATGGGGATAGATTACAACTTTGTCTCACACCCTTTTTAACTGTTGCATGTCTCTCGTGATTCTCTACTTTTATTATAGCCACTTTTCTTATATAGTTTATAGAGTATTCTTCTATCTCGATACTTTAGACCTGACTTCTTTAAAATTTTGAGCATCTTGTCCCACCTAACATTATCAAAAGCTTTTTCTAAATCAACAAACGCCATAAAAGTATCTTTGCTTTTCTTGATCCGCCCTTCAAGTATTAATCTTAAAGACTGTAGTGCTTCCCTAGTACCGCGATATTTCCTAAACCCAAACTGATCTTCACCTACTATCTCTTCTACTACCCTTTCCATCCTTCTGTATATTATTCTGGTTAGTAATTTTGATGCTTGTGATATTAGAATAATGGTACGATAATTCTCACATTCGTTGGCCTGTGCTTTCTTTGGAAGTTTGAAGATGATTCATATGAAACGGAAAAGGGATACCACACAGATAATGTAGCAGATCTTTCCATGACACTTTACACTGCAGAATATTTATGAATATGATTAAAACCATTGTGATTAATTAGATTTTGACTCTACTAGTGGAGAAATTCTCAAGAATCAAAGAACTGGATTAAGAAATGTACGAGGCATTTTTTTAAGTAAGTACCGTTTTGTCACACCGTGGCTGCAGCGCTACGGTCGGCATTCCGCGCATGCGCACTGGGTACCTGCATTACTTGCCTACGCACTGACACCATTACAGTCTAATTCTTCCTTGTTTATGTTGTTCACTGAGTGTTTAAGATGCCTCCGATATTTGTGAGTCCCGCCGACTCTGAAGTATGGGCTGTTATAAGATTTCTTTGTGCTAAAGGCCTAAAACCGATTGATATTCATCGTGAGATCTGTGCAGTTTACAGACAAAACATTATGAGTGATGGAATGGTGAGAAAGTGGGTGGGAGCATTTAAAGATGGCTGCACAAATGTGCATGATGAACAACGTAGAGGCCGTTCTTCAGTCGTTAATGAAAATTTGCAGAAAGTGGACAATAAGGTGAGAGAAAACAGACGGTTCACAATTTCCTAATTGTGTGAAGACTTTCCTAATGGTGTGATGACTTTCCTAATGTTTCTCGTAATGTTTTGTTTGGAATTGTGACTGAGCTCTTGAATTACCGAAAATTGTGCTCACGTTGGGTACTGAAAGTGTTAACGGATGTGCACAAAGCCAAACATTTAGGCAGTGCATTGACTTTCCTTGAGCGGTACCACAACAATGGTGATGATTTCTTAAGCCAAATTGTTACGGCCGATGAGACATGGGTGGCCTACATCACACCTGAATCAAAGCAACAGTCCATGGAATGGCGGCATTCAGATTCACTAAAAAAAGTGAAGTTCAAGCAAATGATTTCTGCCCGGAAAATCATGTGCACAGTTTTTTTTGGACAGAAAAGGAGTATTGCTTGTGGAATTTCTGCCTCGTAGTGAGACAATCAATGCAGCAGCTTATTGTGAGACATTGAACAATCTGCACTGTTCAATCCAGAACAAAAGACGTGGCAAGTTGAGCAAGGGCATTGTTTTGCTGCATGACAATGCCCGTCCACATGTGGCTAATCAGACCAAAAGATCTCATCACATCTTTTCGATGGGAAACTCTAGATCATCCTCTGTACAGCCCTGATCTGGCACCCAGTGACTGCAAATCTGTTCCTGCACTTGCAGAAACACCTAGGTGGTCAGCATCTTGAAGACGATAATGAAGTCAAAACAGTTGTGATGCAGTGGTTAACAAGTCAGGCGGCAGACTTCTATGAGGAGGGTTTTCAAAAACTTGTACTACGTTATGACAAGTGTCTCAATATTGTGGTGTGACAGAGTCACCCACAACGAATAATTAAATAATTAATTTATATTCAGATTTTTTTCTTTGTAATATTCAGATTTCGTTATGATATTCAATTATGTAGATCGAAAATATGGTAGATAATAGAAATATTGTATAGGTAATAATTGTATATTCAACCCAGGCAGCCAAAGTCATTATTATTATAATTTAATTTCTGTAAAGCTCAGTGTTCTGTAACATTTGGTTTGGGAAGCTGAGAGCTGCCATTTTAATGGTCTGGGGCCAGACAAAGTCGTTGAGGCTTCGCGACAGTGAGACGCCTACCCCCGAACAATGCAGGCACGTGCTGGAAAACCTGTTAGGGACAGTGAACTTGCTCCCTCCCTCTGACGTTGGCGCGAGGCCACGAAAAGTGCGCGAACGGCGATAGCGTATGGAAGGGCGTGATAAAAACTCGTGACGACGGACTGGTTTCAATGCACCAATCGTGAAAGTCATAAGGGTCCACAGTACTAATTCTAGGGAGTTTGTTACATGTGGAGAGACGACTTTCCGAGGAAGAAGCCATCTTAAGCGGCACTTGCAGTCCGGACCGACAACCGAGCAGACGTGTTGAAGCTGACACGCTCACATCCAGCCATGAGTGACTGGGTCCGGTCACATTGACTTGTACTTTCTTGCTCAGGAGAGCGGGAAATTATATGGCAAGCCTGCCATAGCCTGAGGGTCATTGTGGAACGTGGCGAGACCACCATCCTGGTTTCGCAGCTGTTGTGGCATTATCTGCTGCACATTTCTTCACGTCGACGCATGGTAAAGTAACGAAGCGTACGGTCACATTCGGGTGGGTTTTTAATGAGATTTGTGAACTCTTAAGCGGCCCTGAGACAGACTCTCTTACCGTCCCATTAAATCAATGAGCTAGCTGATTTCATGATTAATTTCAATTTTAGCACCTTGCAGGTTTGTGTTAAATGCAAGACAGTGCTTCTTGTTTTTTTTAAACTGGCGCCCTGGGTTTTCCCCTTTCATTGTGAACGTTAACATCAATCTGATGGCCTGTGTTGCCATTTTGATAATATGTTCATTTGTTCTTTGTTGAAATAGTTAATTTCAATTTTATGTTTTCTTTTACCTATGAATGTAACTGTCAGGTATAGCTTGTTGCCTTTGAAAAATGATTAACGTAAAGTTAAATGTTACCTGGCATTGTATCATCCTTAAGACCCAATAAATCAAATTTTATTTCTGGTGTAAAGTACATGGTTCTAGCTCACCTTGTAGCAACCATTAGATTAAAACCAATCCATTTTTAATATTTATATTCAACTAATAAAGTCCCCACTCCCTTTTTCTGTATGCAAGTTTTGTCTCGGCTAGCCATTTAATTGTATTAATTACAATATTGAAGGGAATTATGTAGAAAAGTAGAGTAAGGTACAGGCTTTCATGTAAAAATAAAATTATTGATATATATTTGCACATCTTTTTTTAATTTCAAAACGGTACTTACTTAAAAAACATGCCTCGTATAATCAAAAGATGTGGAAGTGAGAACAGTAGCATTAAAGAGTAATTTATTCAGACCATTCCTGTTCATTGTTCTGTTGAATAATTTTGATATTGTTTTTGTATCAGAAATTAAGTTGTTTGGGGATTAAAATAAAGTGTTACAATAAGTTTGAAACAAAACAGGATAGTGAACGGCTCAAGAGCAAGCTATTATTCATCTATTAATAGATCAATATTTATGTCGTGCCCTTCAAATTAATCTCCCTCAGATATAATACATCTGTGCCAACGTTTTTTCCAATCCTCAAAGCACTTCTGATGAACACTTTTTGGTATAGCCTGGAGCTCTTTCAGCGAAGCAGTCTTTGCAATCATTGCAAATCTTCATCCTTTCAGTGGCCTCTTTTTGGGAACAGGAAAAAGTCGCAGGGGGGCAAATATAGTGGATAAGGCATGATTGTGGTGTTGTTTTTAGCCAAAAAATCACTCACAAGCAGTGATGAGTGAGCAGGTAAATTGTCGTGATCCAAAAGCCATGAATTATTTTCCCACAATTCTGGACTTTTTTTGTATTGATTCCCGCAAATGGTGCATAACTTAAAGGTAATACTTCTTATTGACCGTACGATCTTGTATTAAAAACTCCTGATGCACTATGCTGTGGTAATCAAAGAAAACAGTGAGCAAAATCTTGACACTGGATTGAACTTGGCATGCTTTTTTCGTCCTTGGCTCTTCTGGGCACTTCCATTGGGACAATTGAGCCTTGGTTTCGATGTCATAATAATATACCCCTAAATTGTCACCAGTTACAACCCTTTTGGGCAAATCAGGATTGTCTGTAACATCATTCAGCAGCTCCTGAGTGATGCTCATGTGACAGTTCTTCTGGTCAAAATTCAACAGTCTCGGAACAAGCTTTGCTGACACACATTTCATGCCCAAAACATAAAAAAAGTGCATAGCATGAGCCAACCGAGATGCTGACTTCATCAGCAACTTCTCTAATGGTGATTCGACAATTTTCCAACACCATTTTTGTCACTTGTTCAATTTTTTCATTAGCTGTTGAAGTTCTGGGGCGTCCAGAGCGAGGTTTGTCATTGACATTGTCTCGACTATCTTGGAAGAGCTTGTGCCACTTATAAACATTTTTTTCCTCAAATTAGATTCAACATATGCCACTGTCAACATTTCAAGCATTTTGGAGCACTTAATTCAATTTTTTTACACAAAATTTGATGCAAACTCTTTGATCCATTTTTTGACAGCAGAAAATCACCAAGCACACAAAACATTTCTAACAATTATGCCTCTCTCAAACAATGCAAAGAATGCTATATAGTTGAAACTGTGAATATATGTGCAGGATGAGAGTACCAAAATTAGAAAAACAAAACTTGACTCCACATGTCCATCGAAATTCAAAAAGTCACCTTACTTTTTGAAGAAACCTCGTAGACAGAGTATCTAGTTGAAATGAACATAGGTGCAAATGAGAGTAAACTTATCAGATATACAAAAAATACAGGTATTCATGTGATTATATTGTGAAAGAGCATAAGGTTTAAATATGTTGACATATTGGAAATTACCGCAGAACACAATCGGTAACTAACATAGGGTTACCAGACGTCCCCGTTTCCCGGGGACAGTCCCCGTATTTAGCTCTCTGTCCCCGGACAGATTTTGTCCCCGCAATGTCCCCGGATTTTTACTGTTGACCCCAGAATTTTTTTAAAAATCTAGATGTCCTTATCTAAAAGCCCTGATTTAATAATGCTTTCGTTTAAATAAAGAAATCAATGAAATTTCTTCTCTAAAGGAATTTGTGTCAAAAGATAAAGTAGAAAGATGGAATGAATCCAGTGTTGGTGTTTGCTCAAGAATCAAGATGGAATTAACTTTATTTACATTTTTCCAACAAAATGGTTCCATATGTTCAGCTTCGCAACTTAGTAGAACTGTATTTGTGTCTTCCTGGGGGTAACACATCTGTAGAGAGAGTTTTATCCTCAATGAACATGACGGGGATATCACAGAGTGTCAGAATGAGTACAGAAACAGTTCAAGCTACGCTAACTACATTAACAAACTTTTCCATGACTTTCCGACAATTTGCCGGTAGACAAGATCTTCTCAAGAAGGTTCATTCTTCTGAGAAATACCAGTGACAACAAGTTGGAGGTAAAATTAGGTACCATATCTTTTAAAATACAAAATATATAACAATGGCAAACATGTTTCTTTTAAGTTAACCCAACCTTAAATCATCATATAACTTATAAAAGTGCACCGCATCATTAGGACAAAAAATGCCAAAAGCATCCCCGGATTTTGGTGAAAAAGTGCTGAAGCGTCCCCGGATTCGGAGAAAAAATTCTGGTAACCCTAAACTAACATGATAAAGGAGCTGGAGTGGGATTCATTGGAGGATAGAAGGAGGCTGAAGTGAGTCATGGGACTGTACAACGCCTGTACTGGTGATGAAGCATGGAAGGATATTGGTGGGAAAATTAAGAGAAGTGCTTGGAAGGGTAAGGTTGACCATGACCACAAGCTGCCACTTGATTTCAGGCATAAGGGTGTGGTAAAATTTTCATTTATAGTAAAGGGAGTGAGAGTCTGGAATAAATTGCCAAGAGAAGTGATGAATAACTTACTCGAAACATTGAAAGAATTTAAAGCTAAAATTAGTAGAGGGCAAAAGTAGGTTGGAAGGGGAAAGGGAGGGAGGAGTGTTGGTAGATTACCACCAGAGCGGGCGCTGATTGCAATTTCATCAATTATTATTACTATCATAGCAACTGATAGTAAACTGAAGTAGGTAGGACACATTGGGAACTGGTTGAAAATGCTTTTATGTTGATTGACTATTGGAGAGAGTGATGAGAAAAGTCAGGGAACAGTAATACAAACCCTTTCTCAGGCCCTTATTTGAGTATGGTGTCATAGTAAGGGTACCATATGTGGTCGTGTCAAATATGTGAGTCTGATGGAGTGTAATGAAGGATAGATATATTTTTCGATGGAAACATATGCAGATTACAATTAGTTACATGTGGTATAAGATTTGGGTTGGTAGACATTGGAAGGGCCGGCAGTACCCACCCAGAAAATTCTGGGTCAGTATTTTATTCACCCCGAGTTTGAGGGTGACCGAGCTTATGACGTACATAGAGAGAAAGAAATAAGTGATTGAGAGCAGACAAGATGAACATAGATTTACATTTAATATACTGCATTATTACTATTATTAATATATTTCTTTTTAGGTAAGCTAACTACCTGTAAATAACATTTTCAGCCCCTTTGTCTAACTACCCATCCAACCCTAACACAATCCATCAGCCCCGGATATTGGAAGACACAAGGCAAGTGAAGATAAATATTTTCTGTGTATAAGGCATGCCATGGCAAATATACTAGGGTGAATAATGGCAGAAGAATTAGTAATATTATGTGGAATTTACCAGTAATTAATCGATTTCAGGTGTAAAGGAATTGAAAAGTTTTCATTTGTAGCTAAAGCAGTCAAAGACAATAAAAATTTATCATAATTAGCTGAACAATTTATATGAAAAGGTGGAAAAACTGAAGTAAGAGTGTAATGCAGAAGTTTATGTATATTGCCACCAGAGCATATGCTCCAAAATCATATGTACTGTTTATCTAATTTGAGAGATCCATTGTTATTGATGTATTTAATGTGTCTTAAAGTCGTTATTATGAATCACCAAACAAAGCAAGTAGAAGTAAACACATTTATTCAAAAAAAAATAATAATCTTAAAGCACTTTTCTTTCTTTTATGTTGTTCTATTGTAATGCTTATCTCATAAGTACATAATGTGAAACATTAAGAGGCAGCAGAAACTGAATGGAATAAGGGCATTATAAACAGGAAAACTGTAATTGCCCTTTATACCCATATCATAACTTTACTGAAAACACTGAGTAAATTTTTCGAAGTTGATTAAGACTTGTGCCACATTTTCTGTATGAGCAAGAAATTCAAATTAAAAAGAATCCCAAGTTTAGTTCAAAAAAAGAATTTTTTTTAAAAAATACCATTGCTCGACACTGAGTATTTAATAATTACACTCATAAATATTTATGCTATTGTCAAGTTGAGTACAATTTCTTATGATCTTTAACTGTAACAAATAATTATACAAAAACAATGTGTCACATGGAAGCTGAGGAACACTGATTACTTTTGTCTGGAGGGAAAACATCTGCATCACACAACACAATTAAGTATTTTATTACTGAACACATATGTTTTGGCATTTTCTTAAATGATAAATATTTTGGTATACATGTAAATGAATACTTCACAGGAACAGTTCTAAAGCATTGTGTACCCCACATGAAGTTACATAAAAAACAGAACACCCTACACTTTCTGATAGATTGAGTTTATAATTATTTTGATTTTATTAAATTTGAAATTAACTATAAGTCACAGATAAATTTGTGTAGTGAAGGATTCATATTAAACTAATTAAAAAACCATTAGCTATAGCTTAAGTAAAATTCTACGAGGCATATAGTAAAAACGAAAGTTAATTTCAAAGAAAAGATAAAATATAACTGTTCCTTGGTGATAAAATTATTAATGTTCTTGATAACCTATTTAAAACATGATGGTTCATGATCCATAGTATCTTTGAAATCTGTAGAGTAACTTAAATTTGAGTAAGTGGGTATAAACAATACATTCACAAAAGATAACATCAAGAAATGTAAAAACTATATCTGCCACAATTTATTTGTAAAGTTAATAGAATTATCACAATATTAGAACCAAATAAAGCTACTTTCAATATGGATGAAATGTTTGTGCTTGATTGTGAATATTTTATTCACTGTTTGTTCTTGATATGTGGGGTACATGTTTATTAAGTATATTTTGATAAAAATAATTCAAGTTTTATTCAAAACTCAATTGTTTGTTTATGAGCATACATATATTAATTTGCTTTAGAGTTTGAACGATTCGAGAAGTGTTTGGCTAACAGTAACAAAAAATGGTACTCAGAAATTCGCATATGCTTGTTTAGAGCCTTACTTTCTTCAGTCAATGTTTGTTTAGTAATTTCCATCATCATTTTCCAAATTGTGCTCTGTTGTAGGTAGTGAAAATTATTGTAATTTTTAAGTATATTCTATGTAAGTTTCTATTTAAGTTATTTCTTTAATGAAGAACCACTCATTAAAACAACCCCATGATAATTTGGCCATGATAATTCAGAACTTAATGTTAATAATCCATTAAAAAAAAACTGAAATAAAATGCTCCAGAAATGATGTAAGAATTTCTTTCAATGATGATTAGTAATATATATATATCTAACTGGACTGCATCTTAAACCAAAATGTATGTGGTTCCAAAACTGTTGTTTCATAACTTTTAGATTGTAACAAACTTTTGTGTTTCTTCTTCACATGATTTTTGATAATAATGAGAAAGCTAAACAAATCTTCATTCATGTGTCTCATCAAATCAACATTGGCAACAGTTAATAACTTAAAATGCATAGGTTATCCTGTGAGGGTGGCTACATGTTACAGTTGAAAGAATACTTCCCACATGTGTATATATATGTACATATATGTACATTTGGATTCTGATATATGACACCAGCCATAGGAATTGATTGTACCTCAGGTAACTGCAGTATGTGTGAAATGATGAGCTGATTTTGAGGTTTACAGATAAATTGTTTAGCCCTATAAGCATAATCATGGAAGCTACATTGATGCATCTCAGATAATTTTGGGAAAATGTCTTGAAATGGTTAATACTAACAGAAAATATTTTTTCATTGATACAATTACGTTTTTCATTCACAGTAATTAACTTCTGGATTAATTTTGATTTATAAATATCATTGAAATGCAACTGGTTTAGTTTTCAATCCAAAAATAAATAAAATATAACAGTTAATATTTAAAAGTTACTCTGTATTGCACATTCTGCAAAGATGTTTCTTGAAGTATCTACTGTCAGTTTGCTCATTAATCTCTCTTTCATACATGCAAACATTGATGCTCACAAGGTACAAAGCAGCTATCATGGAGTCTCCAGTAGCAGTGTATATGTGGAATCAGTTGAATGAATGTGATTAAATAATTAAAATACAGAAAACCGTATTTGCTATGTATGCCATTAATTGCATACAATATAATTTTCAATAACAGACAACAATCCAATAAACATTTTTAATGTTTCCAACAGTCAGGACCTCACAAACAAAGAAAAAAAGGGAAGAAAACAACTGGCAAGACAGATATATAAATATCTGTTCTGGAATATCTGTACACACACAGAGTTGTACCATTAGTTTTGCACTGTGTTTTCAAGAGTGTACTATTTGGTAAAGCAGTTGTAATGTGATATAAAGTGAAGGAAGTTGGCACCACTCTATTCACATGGAGACACCTTTTATCCCTCACTGATCACTGAAAGACTTAGGCCCACCATCAGACGGAGATCTCCTGGATCTGCACTCTTTTCTTGGCAGTGGCTGGTGTTGGCATGCCTCCTCCTACTTGGCGTAGTATTCCTGGAGCTGGAGGTTGGTTCTTTGGGGGTGGTGGTGGCTCTGGGATCATGCCACTTCCAGCAATGGTGCTGGCTCCAGGACAACAGCGCTTGGACGGCGACGAGCGGAACTCTCGCAGAGGCATGTCACTACCAGGCAGTGGCACCTGCAACGCCACATTAATATGACAATCTAATTCCAGTTATTTAATGATTTTATCAGATTAGGTACTAAATGTATGGTATCCTTATGGTGCTGATGTAAACTATCAGTTTAATACAAGAGGTTTGTCTGATATAACTGTCTGGTATATTTGTATATGTATGTTAGGCATAGGGTATTTGAAAATAAATAAAATAAATCAATCAATAAATAAATATAGTCATGATCTGACATTAATGAACACATGTTTTTTTTAAAAAAAGTTCAAGTCTGTTTTTCAACATAGTCCCTCTAACCTCCACATATTTTAATCAAGGATGTCAAAATATTAGGTTACAGAAAACATTATGTTATTATCTGATTTGAAATGGATGTTAGAAAAAAAGTTTTTAAGGTTTGTAAATAATTGAAAGTCTAAGAGGGTCATATCAAGTGAGCAGGTGGGTTGTGGTACTAGCTGGAACACACACTCAATAATTAAAACTATGACAATGAAAGAATTGTGATTGGTAGCCTTGTAATGCTAAAAGCACCATTTTTGACAATTTGTCTCTTCTCTCTCCCTTTTTAACTGCTCATAGTTGGTTCACAAATTAACAGATTATTTCCTTATAGTTATTTCACCCTTTTCCATTAAATCTGAAAGCAGTACACTCTGAAAATGTCAGAACAAAGACATTGTTACTTTTATCTGTGGAAGGAACAGCCTTGTCCTGAGGGAAGAACTGGGGTGCTTCCAATACACTGACTGTTGATTTAATTCTTAAATAAAGCGATAGTCCCAAATCACATCTATAGTAACAAATTGTTAGACAAAATCTACTGGACTGGCTTCAAAATGGGCTAGATTATCTGCTGATGATACCTGTTACTACATTGCGTTATGCTATGGTATCAAAAATTTTGGCACCCAACACATGGAAAACTTTCTCATGTTTAAGAATATCAGAATGAATTCTGTTCTTGTACTGGAATCCTGATATCTCAAAAATCTGCTATATTGTTAATATTCTGTTGGTCATCACCAGCTCATGTAACATTTCCACATTTTTCCTCACCAGCATTCCAATGCTGGTATCCCTCCATTTAAATTCAGTTGCTCCTTTTTTACATTTCAGAAGGGAGAGGCACACTACTCTAATGTCATTGCCAAATTTCCATGCAGGACCAGCAGTTAACGTGGGTATCATGGGCAGCAGTGCCCACTTTGGAAATCTCAGGTAGGTAAAATACCTACCTGGAAATTGAGAGTTACTGAGCATACGAAGAGGAAAGAACTAAGAGAAAGAAAGAAAGAGAGAGCACATCAGCTAAGCATAGACTTACATATAACTGACTGCTCACTCTCTCATAATCCAGGGCTTCAAGAAGGATGATGTGGCCATAGCCATAGACATTCTAATACTGTTTACAGTATCAGAGAGACTAATTGGCCGTGTCTCTATCCTCATATTTATATTTTCTTTCTACATTCAATCCGTCATAACAGATTAAGTATTTCTGGGGTACAAACATATGCATTCGTTGTGTGAACATTCACTGTTAATATGTGCATTACACTGCAGTCATTACGAGACAGACAGGGGGGCCCCAACCACTGCTCAGGGGCCCCTAAAGAATAATTCAAGGGCCCTCATCCTCAGTTCAGGGGGCCCCTACCAGCACACAAAGCAAAAAAAAAAGATCGCCCGTCTGGCCTGAGGGACCAAAATAAATTTTTTGCACCGGGGCCCTTGTTGACCTAGCTACGCCACTGATTGCAGAACCTATTTAAACCCGTGAGAATGAGAGAGAGGGTTAGCAAAACAGGCCTCTCCCTTGTGGATTTAAATAAGTTCTGTACAGTAATTTTGTTCCTCCATATGACCGAACTTTTCGGCTCCTTTCCATGATTGTTTTGGTCATACAGTAAAATGCCATATGCTCACTTTTCATTAGTGCATAAAGAAGCATATGGCTCCTTTCAAAAAGCATGGCTATCCTACGATGTACAACAAAAATCCGTTGTGTGTGAAAGCCTGCAATTATTTACGTAGGCCACAGACTTAATTATAAGGGTTACTGTTGATTGTAGTTCAGTTGAAGTCCACCACCACTACAATTGATGGAATCCAGATGGCAAAAATGCCCCTATAATTACGAGTAAGTCTGTGGCCTACTAAAACAAATGCGGGCTTTCACATGCAACGTATTTTTACCATGCACCGTAGGACAGCTGACGTACCATACAAATATGGTTTAAATGTTGAAAGTGATGTACTAATTTCTCTGGTTGGTAAGTGTCAAGGCTTCTATATCAATAACAACTACACAGAAAAAAATATAAGAAATGAAAATATAATATTTGGAACTTTTGTATCATTTTATTTTAATAACAACTAATTTGTAAGCAACACATATTTTGGATGTGTAATATTTATATGTTCTTTCACAAATCCATAGCTTTTATCCTGTTTCGATGGAACTTTGCCCAAGTATAAATTAAAACTATTATGAGGAAAATACATCCTATATTTGGTTTACAAAAACCCAATATTTCTGTCCCTTAATTCATCCCCTTAAAAATATTTAGGTTGCACATGAATCTATTGAGATACTTGCAAATATTTCAAAAAGGTAGGAAAGTTGACCAGTGGATGGTGATGGAAAGTGGTGGATCTGGGAATTTTCCACCCCTTCATACTTGATTTGGCCATCTTGCTGAGTCAAATTCATGAGAGTAAGTAAAAGTGGATTGTTGTTTTTATTCTTTACTTTGTAAACAAATAAGTATAGGGGAGAGCCGGGCAAAGTGGCCAAATCAGATCACTTACTGCTTATGAACAAAATTCTTTGCAAGAGTGAGGTTTTTCTGTACATTTCTGACTTGGTGATTGTGATTGCTTCTTCGCATTGTCAAGATAAATGTTGTTTCTGTAATGGCACCCAATGGCGTAGCATGGTCAACAAGGGCCCCGGTGCGAAAAATTTATTTTGGGCCATCAGGCTAGATGGGCGACCTTTTTTTTTGCTTTGTGTTGCTTGTAGGGGCCCCCTGAGCTGAGGATGGGGGCCCTTGAGCAGTGGCGTAGCTAGGTCAACAAGGGCCCCGGTGCTAAAAATTTATTTTGGGCCCTCAGGGCAGACGGGCGACCTTTTTTTTGATTTGTGTGCTGGTAGGGGCCCCATGAACTGAGGATGGGGGCCCTTGAATTGTTCTTTAGTGGCCCCTTAGACGACGGTAGAGCTAAAAAAAAAAAAAAAAAAAAGTTCGCCAGTTTGCCGTGAAGGCTCGTGGGCCCTCTAAACTGCGCTTGAGGCCCATAGAGGTGCGCTTAGGGGCCCCTTGAGGTATGCTTGAGGGCCCCCTGAGCGTGAGGGCCCCGGTGCACTGCACCGCCTAGCCCCATAGTAGCTACGCCCCTGCCCTTGAGTTGTGCTTAGGGGCCCCTGTGCAATGGTTGGGGGCCCCACTCAGCAGTGAGGGCCCTTAGTGAGGGGCTTCCTGGGGCCCCGTTAGGCGATTGTAGAACTAAAAACAAAAAAAAAGATCGCCATTTTGCCATGTAGGCTTGTGGGCCCTCTCAACCATACTTGGGGGCCCCAGAGGTGCGCTTTGGGGCCCCCAGAGGTATGCTTGGGGGCCCCCTGAGTGTAGGGACCCCAGTGCACTGCACCGCCTAGCCCCATAGTAGCTACACCCCTGATGGCACCATACTGGGCAAAGTGGCCACCTGCTTGTGGCGATAGCTTCTGTTTGCTGCGCACAGATTCTGTTTGTTCCTTGCAGATTATTAACTTTATACAATGCTTTGAAATAATGCTTTATTATCATGTGGAGCTGAAGTGAGTATGTTAATAATAATCAGAAAACAAAATTATTTAAATTATTTCTATTTTGTGGCGGTATTTCAACAACCAGAATCTTCTTTTTCTTCAAGTCCAAAGGATATTGTTGAGCAACAATAACAGGAAAAATCAAATGCAAAGGCCGAAAAAAAGGTTCTTTGCAGATGTTCATCAAGTTCATATAAAAATGTACTTGAAGCTGCAAAAGCAAACAAAAAGAAGGAAACCAAATCACCAACTGCAGGAAATCTAACCAAAAAAGAGTGCAATTAAAGTGCCTTTTGCCCCTTATAATTTCTATTATTTACAAGATATATGACTTTTTTCTAAATACAGTACACTGTTTTGCAAATTTAGATAATTTTAAATTACTCATTTTTGATTTTGAAGTTAATTGTCCACTTGGGTACATTTTGAAAAAATGGTTATTTTAGGCACTAAACTTAATGGAAAGGTAACTAAAAAATTCTGGTTGGTACTAGTATAGTAGAACATTGTAACCCCTGAGTTAGTTTTGATCATCTTCAAACCTTAGCCTGACCACTTTACCTGTCGTTCCCCTAGGTGTAATGAATATCCAAGCTAATTACAAATTATTATTATTATTTTTTTAAGAATCATTCTGTAGCCAGAGAAGTAATAGAACTGATGCTGCTAAGGCATCTGGATTTTACTCCTACATGGAATCTTTCTACTTAACAATAATGATAGCAATTTTTTTAGAAATTAAAATTTTGAATGGAGATCTACAGAAATTGGATCTGTGTGTTATCAAATCTCATGAGCAGATAGAGGCAATCAGCAATGTTTTTTACTGTATACAAGATTCAATATTTGAACCAAACTGGTGGAAAATTGTGCAGACAGGTTGTAAGCACCTTAGAATTTCGGTAAATTCTAGTTTCTTAGCTTCAAGGATAAGGGAGGAAGTAAACATATAGTTTTCATTGTATACACAGGTTATGATAGGAAAATTTTATATAGAAGCTTATACCACAACCTAATTCATTAAATAAACCATTTTAAAAGTAGTAAAGACCCACAACATTTAATAAAAGCACTAAATAAACTTTTTATAAGAGTAAAGAAACTTTTAAATCAACCTGGAGTAGGATAATCCATTATTGGCCAACTCTCAAACAATAGATTTTTGTTACGTGACCATTTCACTATTTCTGAACACTTTTAAGTGAAGTAAAGTAATTTTAAAATAATAATAATTCAAAAGAAAGCTAAATTCACTAAAATTCCGTAGTTTCTGACTGTGTAAATAACGTAAATAAATTTTTAATCACTTTTATAAATAAATTTCACTTTTAAAATTTTTTATCATATTCTCCTAGTAATTTCTCGATCTAAAAAGTATATTCCCTGAAAGAACTAAAAATCTAGTTTAACATATTTAAATTTCAGAACATTCCATGCAGTAGAACAGATTTTATAGACATTTTAAAGATTATTTCATCTCTGAACACAGATGGGTCAATTAAGAATTATTTTCAACTAAACCAAGCCATGTTGACAGATAAAACAATTTTTAAAACACGTAATTAAATTCAGAGAAAATTCTGGTAATTTTACTTTTTTGATGAAAGCAATATAAAAAGAATTATTAACTAGAAACCAAAGTAAAGTTTACTAAACTGAATAAAACCCAATTTTTGTTATATCCATAACTTCGCTGTCTCGCTATTAATTTTTATATAATTTACACCATTAAACTCAGGAATTTTTGGAGAACATTTTGACACTAATTTTATCCAGGTAACTTGCAATTCAGCAGAACTTCGAACAAATTGAGTAAATTCAAATGTTTGGGTAAACCCCCATTTTCTTCAGAGACATGTATCACTACGCAAATTAAACAAAAAATTAAAACTAATCACTCAATATTTCGCAATAAACATCCTTTAGACTTCTGGCAGATAAGTCTAGACACTGTCAAAGTTTGAACGCTTTCATTACCATTAATCATTGGGAATGTTCAGTTACGCAGAAACAAAAAGGTGCTGTACAGTTGCTGAAGTCATTGGTTCAGGGGGGGGGGGTTCTATAAAAGATCATGCAGCAAGCTCACTTTGTCTTTATGGTTTCATCTTTTTCTCTGGGAGCGATATGTAAGGTAACTCTGTGTTAGCCGGTTTGTTGCGGAACGGTTGTGCTGCTCTAGCCTGGGCTTGTATCCGCCATGTTGGGTGTCGTAACCGATTGTGACTTTAATGACTACTAAGAACTTTTAAATTTTCTAAAGGCGTCATTCGGTATGATTTCTCTCCACAACCTACAATTTTCTGGAAACGAGTGTTCGATTGCCTACTCAACAGTATAATGCTAATTTTGAAAATGTGACTTTTTAAGTAAACTCTAAAATTTTGTCCAAGTGAACTTTTTTGTGATTTCATAGTAAACTGTTTCAACCTTTTCTAAGTTTGTGGTTTGAACAAATTTTGTGATGACCATTAAGCATTTTATTTGAGTATCCAGGCAGGCACATGGTCAAGTTAAAATTATTTCGTCAAAATTCCACAGAACTTTTAATTCAAGTGAACTGCTAGTTAAGGCACTAAAGCTATACTACCACCCCTGGTGTGGCTATTGTCCTTACAAGGTACTTTGAAATCAACAAACCACAAATCACAGTGTAAAATTCCAAAGAACTTCGATCTAGGTAAGAGTGAAAATCTCTAATTCGAAACACCTCAATTTTTTTTCCCCACAAATTTTATTTTTATGATAAAGTACTATTGTAGCAAAAGAGTCAATTCGGCAACGATTCCAACCACTTCTTCAAATCACTAGAACAATTTCTTACAAAAGTATAAATGGAATAGGGTGCCCCTACCAGAGTTTGTGTGATCGACTACTTTTCCCCATTCCTGGGCCATCCAGTTTGAGTGAATGAAGTTTTTTTGGGTGTACACTGACTCAAGAGTTACCTAAGATCAACAATGTGGCAAGACAGACTCAATAAAATTGTGATATTATGATCTGAAACTACTGTCCCTATTTATTTTCATGTAAACTACAATAGATACAGATAGCACAATAATACAGTCATGTAGAGCATGATTTCATATATATATAGTTATTTTTTCACATAGTCACCACCATTTATTATGAACTTTTGTCAGCGATGAACGAGAGCCTATATGCCTTGCTTGTAAAACTCCAAAGTAGCAGAGGACTTTCTTACAGCTGTAATGACAGCATACCTGTGTGGAAAGTGGTGCCCCCATAGTCCAACTTTCATTGGTCCAAAGAGATGAAAATCTGAAAACAAAGTGTGGACTATAGGTGGTAGGACTGTCCAGCCCAATTTCGTAATCTGCACAGTGGTAGTGAAACTGGTATGGGGTCTGACAATATCATGCTTCTTCTCTGACGTGTCTCTGGAAATCCTGCTTTCACCTTAGTGAACAATTTGTAGACAGAATAAACAGTTTGCTCAGGATCCAAGATATTGAAAAGAATCACATGTCTGTCCAAAAGGCAGTGCACATCACTTTCCCTGCAGATGACTGCATTTAGAACTTTTTTTTTTTCGATAGGGAATCTTTCAGTTTGTAATGGTGGCACCACGTCCTAATTCTGGTGACAATGCTGTTAAGGAAATTTTCACCTTCAGCTTCAAACTGATCCAGCAGATCCTGACATATCTCTATTTGGTGATTTTTTTCTGGTCATGTGTAAACTTCTGCTGGATCCAGTTTGAACAAACTTTTTAATAGCCTAGTGTTCCTAACATCGTCTGTAATGCACTTAAGCCGACAATAGGCTGTGTACAGAGTTTCTTGGTTGTAATCCTCCAACATGTACAAATGAGATCATTGAGGCCATCAACAGTGGTGAAACTGACATTCACAACAAACCACATCTGTAGCATACCTGGTCTGCTGCCACTTCTCATAATGAACAGTGCATTGACGGATGTCAGTAGTTTGAATTTGTTTTGCAACGAGGCATTCAGACATGTGTCTGGAATATGCTTGGATCTCTCAAAGGAATTTGAGTTAATTGACCATAATATCTTGCTCACTAAATTAGAACAACTAGGAGTTAGATGTGTTGCTAAAGACTGGATATAGTCATGCCTGCATGATAGGAAACAGATTGTAGAATGTAGTTTTAAGACTAACAACAGTGTAAACTATGTGCACTCTGGTTGCAAACATATGAAATATGGAGTACTGCAAGGGTAGATCCTTGGGTCTTACTGTTTGCAGTATATATAAATGACCTAGAAACAACAAATACCTACAAAAGCATATTGAACACTGTTCCACAAACACGATAATAACAAACACAGAAAAAACACATGCCATACACTTCAGGACAAAAATAAATTTACATTCTTCAGTACCTACAATAAAACTCTGTGGTGAACTACTTGAAAATGTAGAAAACATAAAATTTCTAGGAATATGGATACAAGAGAATTTAAAATGGAACACACACATTGAACACCTTTGTAAAATACTAAATACTATCTGTTACGTGATGAGAATATTAGTTGGTTGCTTATCAAATGAAACAATTAGGAATATTTATTTTGTACATGTGTACTCATTATTAAGTACTACTCTCAGTCAGAAAGGACCACTTCACATGAGAATCAGATTGTTTAGTAACCTATGTCAAAGGATCAAGTCTGTAAGAGAAAATACTAAATTCACTTCAGGACTGCAGGAGAACTTGCTCGACCACTGCTTCTACAGTGTTGTTGAATATTTGAAAACCAAATGATAGACTTAAATCACAGTGATTATCATAAATGTAAATAGTGAAAAATGATATAAATCATGTGTAATTTGTAATTATAAATGTTGTATCTCTATCCAGCTTGTACAGTTATCTTGTGAGTTATTACAGATTGGATAAAATATTTGTGTGTGTGTGCATGTGTGTGTCTGTCTGCGTACAGACTATTTTTTACTTATACAGGGCGTTCGCCGGGAAACGCAACCCTCCCAGTCTGTTGCCGTCGGCAACTTGCTCGGTCAGCGGAGCCAGCGGTTCCCGCCACACGGCACCGTGAATTACCGCACTGTTTAACACCTCCGCTGCCCCAACAGTGCAGTGGCACAGTATAATGGGACCCTTACATGGTTAAGAACGGTTTCTTTGCATTGTAGCTAGTTTGTGACTTCAGTCTCTTATTAATCAGTGTTGTGAATAAACGTTTCTTTGCGGTTTGGCTGGTTTAGGGCTTCATACTCTTGTACCGTGTTTGAATGTGAGTAAAATTATGGTACGTTACAGTTTGCAACAAAGAATATTTCTCTACGATACATATGTGAAGAAGAAGTCGTTTAAAAAGTGTCGCAGTAAATTTCGTCGCAAATATCCTGGCGCTTTACTGCCAGCTAAATCAACAATTCTGCGTCTGGTTAAAAAAGTAAGAGAAACGGGTTCATTTTTTAACAAAAAGAGACTGTTGGTCAACAGTATTCTCACAGAGGAGAAAATTGACGATATCGCTTTTCGACTAGAACAGTCACCCAAAAAATCATTAAGTCAGTTAGGGCAGCAGGCAGGCGTATCCAAGACATCAGCTTGGAAAGTAACAAAGCTAGTTCACTTAAAGCCGTACAAAACAATTGTGGTGCATAAAATTACAGAAATAGACCAGGGGCCTAGGATTAGATTTTGCAACTGGTACCTGCAGGGTGTCCACGATGGCACTGTTGATCCGCAACTGACGTTTTTCTCTGATGAGGCCTGGTTTCATCTGAGTGGTTACGTTAACGCTCAAAACAGTCGACACTGGAGTTCAGAAAAACCAAATACTCTACTCCAACTGCCATTGCATGACTTAAAAGTGGGTGTTTGGTGTGCGATTAGTGCTTCGAGTATCATAGGTCCAATTTTCTTCCGTGAAACTCTTACTTCCGCAAGATATATCGAAAATATTGTGAAACCGTTTTTTCGAGAAACTTACTGAAGAAGAAAAATTGTACGGCTATTTTCAACAGGATGGGGCGACAGCTCACACCGCTGGAAATTCGCTTGCTGCACTTGACGAAGTGTTTTATGATCGTGTAATCAGCCGTGGGTTGTGGCCCGCCAGATCACCGGATTTAAACCCTTGTGACTTCTACCTTTGGGGTAAACTTAAGGGTAAGGTGTACGAAGGAAATCCTCACACATTGGAAGAACTTGAGGAAAAAATCTATCAAGTAATAATGTCCATTGACAAAGGTGAAATCCAGCGTGTGTCTCGAAATATGTTCAGAAGATGTGAAATGTGCATTACACAAGAGGGTCAACACTTCCAGCATCTTTTATAAGGTAAGCTAATGAATTACGACACATTTGAATGCTTAGCACATACAAGTTTATGAAGCGTAATTATTGTGAAATAGTCCGCGGCCGACGGTCGAACAATGCCGGAAGCTGACCGCTCGCTCGCCGGGAGCAGTTTCTTCCTTGTAGCGCTAACAGTGGGTTGCGTTTCCCGGCGAACGCCCTGTACCATATCATTTGTACTTTTTACTATATATGATTCTAAGGGACCAACAAATACAAATACATATCTCTGCTTCGTATGCATTTCAGTGTCAGACAACATTTTAATTGACTGTCTCACTGCTGCTATCTTGTGGAATTAATGAAACTGACAGGTCATTAGCGGGAAGGTTCAAACAGTACTGCAACACCACCAGCACAGAGCTTGGACACTATGCACACACACACACACACACACACACACACACACACACAAAATAGAAGGCAACGACCCTGATACATGTATATAAACTCACTGATGAACTTGGTTTGGAAAAATTGGAGAATCAATTTTCATTTCTGTACAAGAAAAGTGCAGTACAGCTTTTGAGTTGCACAAATAATACTGTTTAATAGCAAATTGAGGACAATTAAAATATATTGATACATTTTTAAATGCATTTTGTAGTTTTTACTCCTATGAATTTCTGTCATGAATATGTTTGTTGGTTATCACTGTTATTTATTATCATTATAAGTAAGGTAATCAACTAACATTTTCAGAGATCCACAACCCCCTCCTTCTTGCCTGGTTACCCACCCGGACCTAACAAAAACTGCCAGTCCTGTTCTCATGAATTTACTAAGGTGACATTGCTTTCTTAGAAAAATATTTAATCCTAAAATGACTTTCTTTAATTTTAATTATAAATAAATATGCACCTCATCTGTTATAAGCACCTGTAATTAAATGAAGATTTGTTCCAGGATATTATAATTTCAAACAATATTATACAAAGTATTGATGAACTATATAATTTTTCCACAAGATTGCACAGTTTCATTTGTTTGGTATGACCACAAAATCGTGGAATGACTCTCCTAGGACATTGGCCAGAACAAAATCTTTGCACATTTAAAACCAAAGAGGATTTGACTGCAAAGAAAAGGCAACACAAGAACTATGCTGCCAATGCAACTGTTGTTGGATTTTATTATTCCTTGACACATTTTTCCTTTTGTAGATGTATCTTCAGCATCTTATCTTTTTCTGTACTGGTAATATGTTAGTGGTTTTTGCTTTTGTACAGAATGGATTTTGTTTACACATAATAAAACTAATCTTATATATAAGAATCATAATATAGCCTACATTTACATTTTGACTTTTATACAGAAGGTTTCTGTGTACAGGTAATACAAATAGAAATCATATTGTAACTTACATTTACCTCTATGTTTTGAGGTGTAGTTGTTGCTCACCTGTGTCCTTAATATTGGAAGCAGCATTCTGATCTTTAAACAGAAATGTAAATCTACTTGTACAATATGATTCCTGGTATATTAGGTGTAAACAAAACCTTCTGTACTAAATTCAAAAATGGATATTATAAAAATGTAAGTCATATAATAATTGCTATACATAAGATCAGTTTTCTTATGTGTAAACAAAAACCATTCTTTATAAAAGTTGATAACATATTACAATTAAAAAATATACGCTGAAGATACCTCAGCAAATGTGAAACATGTCAAGGGGGTCTGGTAAATATCAGCTAGATTATATCATGGTAAAATAGAGATGCAGAAACAAATTTCTAAACTGTAAAGCAACCCAGGAACAGTTACAGACCCCAAGCAAAATCAAATAATTATGCAGGCTGAAATTTAAGAGAATAAAAACACAACTCAGGGAGAACAGACTGGAAGTGAACAAGACAGGAGGAGGGCGAAGAGAGTCATGGGAGTGTACAAGGTGTATATTGATGATGAGGGGTGGAAATATATTGGTGTAAGAATTAGGAGCAGTACATGTAAGGGAAAAGATGACCAGGACCATAAGCTGGAACTCAATTTCAGGCCCAAGGGAGTGGGAAGATTTTCTTTTGTATATAAGGTTGTCAGAGATTGGAATAAGTTCCCAAGAGAAATGATGAATAATGTATCAAAAACGCTAAAAGAAATTTGTAGAGGGAAAAAGTAGATGGGTACACTAAAGGGGGAAAATGGGTGTTTAGGGAAATTACAACCAGATTGTGTGTTTCATTGTATTTGAATTAAACTGAAAGGAGATGGGAGACATGGATCTAAGAAACAAGTCTGAAATGAACTCAACTGATGTGGAGTGGAATGCACAGAAGAGAGAAACAATCAAAGACAGTAAAGAAAATATTGGTATTAAGAAAACCTTGGATCACAGAAGAAGTTTTGGAGATAGAACAACGAGCTTTCGGCGGCTGCCGAAAGCTCGTTGTTGTCTCTATTCAACAATATACGGCGGAAAACCCCCGAAGACTATATTTCATCGATACGCCGTGAAAGCCTTCGTTCTCACAATCTAATTTCAGATAGTAAACAATCAACTTAATTATTCATTAGAAAAATGAATAGCAATGGTCCCTTAAGCTACCCTGTGGCACACCCATTTTTACTTCCACTTCTTTTGATACTACATTTCCTACCCTAACTTTCTGTTTTCTACCTTTTAAATTCTTCTACCCAGCAAATGACTTTCTTATCCACTCCAATGGTTTTTACCTTATTTACTACCATTTTATGGCTTACTCTGTCAAACGCCTTAGACAGATCTACTGCTACACTATCAATTTGGCCTCCCTTGTCCATTTCATCTGAAATATTTTGCATATATCCCACCAACTGAGATTTGCATGAATATCCTTGCCTGAAACCATGTTGCCTGATTGAAAACCACTTACGTTCCTCACATATATTTCTAATGTGGTTGCATATCAATCTTTCCATTAATTTACCTACCGCTGATGTCAAACTGATTGGCTTGTAATTCTCAGCTCTGTTTAAATAATATTTCAAGATTTTGGTTTAGGGAGGCTTAACTCGGGCGAGAAAGGGGTGCCGACAGAAATTTCATTATTCCAGATGCCGCCCTCATACAAACAGTAGAGAGAGAGAGAGAGAAAAATAATAATAATAATAAAATAAGAAAAAGGTCTCCACAATCCATGTCGAGGGGAGTGACATTGGTGGTTTTGGGCCCCCCCTGGATCCGCCACTGATGGTAGGCCACAATTTGGATTCTATGTTAGCTTGTAGGCCACCCAATACTTGCCTACAGTAACAATAGATATTTAAATACCGTAAAGCAAAGTTAATAATTACAATAATAACTAGCTGTCCCCGTCATGCGTTGCAAAGCCTATTTCCATTTTTAATTGGGCATACATATACAAAAGAGACATGTTTGCCTGTTCAAATAAACGAAAGAAAATGAATTTTATGAATTAAATTAATATTGAAAAATTTTATTCTTGTACTTTGGGAAATACAATTTTTTGGTCTTTCGTTTTCTGCAAAAACAGACCATGTTTTTTATCTGGTTTTGATAGTACTTAGCTCACCTATATTTAAAAACAGAGCAGTTTAGTAGCTCAGTGATTAAAGCTCTTTATTTCAAACGTATTTGGTCTGGTCCCAGCTTATGATTCCGTTGGAAGCAGGAATTTTTAACAGTTGTATATGATCAATTGCTTAGAATGCTCCCTTCGGTACGATCTAACCAACCTTCGGGTTGTGGACTAAGATACCAGCTGTTAAAAAGAGAGAGAAAATAATACTGTCTACAGCGTTTCTCGGCTGCTGTTTAGGAAAGTTCCAATGTTTAATCCCTTTTGCATCCACATTGCCAGATTTCTCCTCAACCGATACAAAAAAACGGGGAAAGTTGTTTGTATAAATTGGTATTAAGAACGGAGAAGGGGAAGATCGAGTGCAGTTTTGTAAACTAAATGTAAACATGATTTTTCATTTATTTTAAAACATCTGTGCGCAAAGGTCCTTCAGGATCGGATAAAAACTGAAGATTTTAAATTTCAAGATCGAATTTCTTGGCCGGCAGTCTGCCTGTAGGAATCAGTCCAACGTCGTTTGACAGAAAATGTTAAGGGCTCACTGAATATCATGAATATCCCTATCCACTTTGGTTATTTTCCCTACCACTTTCGAGAAATTTGTAAAAAAGAATGATTAGTTTCAATTGTAAAATTTGCATAAGGGAGAGTGGTGGATTTTTGTAAACCAAATGTGGGAAATATTTTTCTCATTGTTTTAAAGTAAATGTGTGCAAAGTTCCATCGAAATACAAAGTTCCATCGGATACAAACAGTGCGTTTGTATAAAGAACATATGCTAAAATTAAGGAGGAGAGGGATTAGCTTTCTTTAAGCCAAAGGCAGAATTTTTTTCTCTTTGCTTTTTTTAAAAAACTATCTTAATCCACAACCCGAAGGTTGGTGGAATCTCCCGAAGGAGGTGTACTAACCTATTGTGTCAGAGGGAGGACAGTCAGTTCCTTTATTCTGGGACCTGCAGTTTAATGTGGAATCGAAACCACGGAACTTCCTGACGTCGCTTAGATAGTCAAATGAAACTCCTAAAATTTCTGCTTCCTCCTGGATTTTAAACAGTGGCCTAATACAGAAAATTCCGAAATTCCGTAAGTAATCGCGTTCACCATTCAGCTACAGAACATTTTGTTGCATACGTGTGGTATGTACTATCAAACTAGAATTAAAAACTGTGGGTTTGTGTCAACAACGTTGCCAATCTTAAAAATTTTACGCTTCCACCGTGATCTAATCCTGAGAACTTTCGAAAGTAAGCCCGTTAACCAATGATCTTCCAGACTGCTCTTTTTTATTATATATAGTTGATACCCGCGAATTCATACGCGTGGATTAAGAATTTCGTTCCCAGAATTGAATATATAAAGCTGTTGGTAAACGTAGGAATGGTCCCAAACAATACCGAGTCGGCATAATAT
This sequence comes from Vandiemenella viatica, assembly GCA_031002005.1. Taxonomy (NCBI): domain Eukaryota; kingdom Metazoa; phylum Arthropoda; class Insecta; order Orthoptera; family Morabidae; genus Vandiemenella; species Vandiemenella viatica. Next base: position 51,162,367 of record JARYHS010013630.1, on the reverse strand, counting down.
GACAGGAAAGTTATCAGCATATAACTCTACCGTCGAACCTGTCTCGTGAAGACAACTGTGTGTGTGTGTGTGTGTGTGTGCGCGCGTGGGAGGGGAGAAGGGGCAAAGTGGGGGGGAGGGGGTAACTTAGCTTCATTTCTGCTTGGTCTTTTCTTCAGCATGAGCATCCGATTCATGGGTTCTAATAACTTTAGCTGCTCATGCTCTGCTTGAGCTATACCTTAGGCCAGTCTACGCCCGCAAGGCATGTCAAAAAATAAGACAGAATAAACTGGTTCCAGAAAAATTGAAGCAGACACAAAGTAATAGTACAGAGAAAATTGACATCTATACTAAGTACTACGTTTTGTCTCTAAAAGAAACTTATTAACAAAACATACACTAACATAATGCGCGAAAAGCTTTGCCTGGCATTGCACCCCTAAATTTGTAATGTCTACAGTTTAAACATGCAATCCGAAGAACCGATGGTAAAATGTTTCATCGGTTTTGGTAAATTTTTTTTTTTTTTTTTTTTTTTAAATCTGGGGGATTTTAACCGGAGACCACTCTCTAAACATAAATAAACAAGTGCTTTAACCACAGAGCTACCAAACTGCTCTGTGCACAGCTCGTACAGAGACTTATACATTCTACCAGTCTGTCTATCGCCATCCAGTAATGTTTCAAAATTATATGACAACATGTATTATTTATACAGAAAAAAGTATGTTATGTTCATCCTAATGCCAAATTTCATCATGATCGGATTAGCCGTTTAGACCAAGAAACGCAACAAACAGACAGAGAGGCAAAGTTACTTTCGCATTTATAATATTAGTATAGATACACAGCATACTTATAAAAATGATAATACACAAAAAATTCAAGAAACTCGGTTATGTCGTAAAGATAAACACAAATCTCGTGGAATTGATTGTAGCGTTAAGAGACCGAAACGACAACGCCATCTACTGGATGGTTACCCAACCTAGAGAACCAGTGTTGTGTCGATATATGGGGTAACTACACTCTACACAGTAATAAATGAAAGCTGAGGTGTACTTAAGCACTGCTATTTATTATGCAAGAGGTTGCACACACAATAACAGAACACGCGGTAGCGCGACACAGATAAAAAGAACAAGTTCATACGCGGCACGTGGCTAGCAGCCGACTGACTCCAAGTAGTACGGTTGTCTCCCACCTGGTCTAGTTGGCGCTCCCGTCGGCTCGATCGGGGCGCCGGCTGTTGGCAAAGAGATGAACCATGGCGTGGTCGATTGCAACGCCGACTGGTGGCGAAGATTTGTACTTTAGGCTGGGCAAGGCTCCGCCACAACCACTCTCCCCCCAGTGACTTACTCAGGGAGAGTAAGGAACGAGACTCGCTTCTTGCCACCGGTGCTGGTGTCTGCACGGGGACCCCTCGCGTAGGTTCTCATGGGTCGGTCCATTGATGTAGATGTGTGGGTCAGTGCTGGTGGATGTTCTGCCCGGGGGGTGCCGGTCTGGTCGTGGTCTGTTTTGGCGATGAAGGCAGGCTTCAACATGTCCACTGAGACTGCCTTGTCCTCCCCGTTGATTTTAATCACGAACACTCTGTCACTGATGCGCCTAACGACCTCATGCGGCCCTGTGTAAGGTGGTTCAAGAGGCTTCTTCACAGAGTCTACACGTTTGAAGACGTGGGTACAGGTGTATAGGTTTTTCAGTAGAAACAGGCGAGCCTTGGTGTGGTGAGCCGTTGGTGTGGGCCTGGCGGCGCGGATGTGCTCTCGAAACTTCTCCAGGAAGAACTGTGGATCAGCTTGAGTGTCTTCAGAGATGAAGAATTCGCCAGGCAGTCGAAGCGGCGTCCCAAAGAGCAGTTCAGCTGGAGAGGCCTTCAGATCCTCCTTGTAGGCGGTGCGTAGGCCGAGGAGAATGGTTGGCAGTAGGTCTGGCCAACGTAGGTGTGTATTGCACATCAAAGCGGCCTTTAACGAACGGTGCCAGCGTTCGACGAGTCCATTGGACTGCGGATGGTACGGCGTGGTGCGAATTCGCTGAGCTCCTATCAGGCGCGATAGTGCGGTGAAGAGAGCTGACTCAAATTGTGGACCTTGATCCGTGGAGATCGTAAGTGGAGTGCCGAATAGACAGATCCATTGTGTATAGAAGGCTGAGGCAACTGTATCAGCCAGTATGTTGCTGAGCGGGATGGCCATTGGCCATCTGGTGAAACGGTCAATAATGGTAAGGCAGTACCGGAAACTTGCGACCTGCGGCAGCTCGATGAGGTCCAGGTGGATGTGGTCGAACCGGTTATTGGGAACAGCAATGTTGAGTGGTGTCAGTCGGTTGTGACGGTGAATTTTAGCTCGCTGACACGGTATGCATCTTCGAGTCCATAGGAGTGCATCCCGTCTGATACCTGGCCACACGTAGCGTTCCTTCAGCATCCGGGCGGTGACTCTGCCACTAGGATGCGAAAGTCCATGAACGGCGTCGAATGCCCGTCGCCTGAGATTCTGTGGGATGTAGGGCCTCACTCGATTTTCCAGAACGTTGCAAATTATATCGAGGCCGTCAATACGTAGAGACTGCAAGTTGAGTAGTGTTGATTCCCGGAGTGTTGGCAGCTCTTCATCGGCCATCTGCGCCTGGTGGATCTCCTCGTGGCTGATCGTCGTTGGCATGGAGATGGAGTTTATGCGGGAGAGTGCATCGGCCACGACATTGTCTTCACCCCGTGTGTGGACAATCTCAGTGGTGAACTGTGAGATATAGTCCAGGTGGCGTAACTGGCGTGGAGATGCCTTCTCCGGTCGCTGCGAAAAGGCATACGTGATGGGTTTATGGTCTGTCTGGATGACGAAGTGTCGGCCCTCAAGAATGTGCTGAAAGAAACGAATAGCCGCATAGATTGCGAGAAGCTCTCGGTCGTATGTGCTGTAACGGGTTTCGGCTGGGATGAGCTTCCGTGAGAAAAACCCCAGTGGTCTCCAGGTCCCATCCTGAAGCTGTTCAAGAACGGCTCCAATGGCCGTGTCGGATGCATCAGTCCTCAGACAAAGGCTCGCTGACGGCGAGAGGAAAGTCGTTTGTACAGCGTGGGCAACACCACGTTTGCAGGCAACAAACGCTTTTTCAGTAGCGGGAGTCCAAGGAACTGGGCGTTTGTCGTTTCGTTTAGAGTCTTTCAGCAGGTCGTTAAGTGGGGCCTGCATCTGTGCAGCGCCAGGGATGCACCTCCTGTAGTAGTTGACCATTCCCAGGAACCGACGGAGATCGGAGATGGTCTGAGGTTGCGCATACGACGCGATGGCTTGGACTCTCTCCGCCGGGGGTTTGTAACCGGAAGCGTTGACTGTGTATCCCAGGTAGATGACCTCTGACTTCCCGAACTGGCACTTCTTCTGATTGATTGTTAGTCTGTTTGCACGAAGGATGTCGAACACCGTGGTGAGGTGCTTTAAGTGCTCCTCGTGTGATTTGGAGAAAATGATCAAGTCATCGATGAAACAGCCAACAAAGTCCAGACCTCGAAGCAGATTGTCCATGTGGCGTTGAAAGGTCTGTGTAGCATTGCGTAGCCCGGGCGGCATGCCGACGAACTCAAAAAGTCCGAAGGGCGTCGTCACTGCGGTCTTTGGAATGTCTGACTTGGCAACCGGAATCTGGTGGTAGGCACGGACCAAGTCGATTGTGGAGAACACTGAGCAGCCATGGAGACGCTGAAGGATGCTGTCTCCGTGAGGGACAGGATAACGGTCAGGAACAGTGATCCCGTTCAACCGCCTGTAGTCGCCGGTAGTTCGCCAACCACCGAGTTTCTTCGGAACCATGTGAATCGGGCTGGCCCACTGACTGTTTGAGGGTCGTATCACGCCGTGATGCAGCAGCAGGTCGAAATCCTCCTTGGCGGCCTTCAATTTCTCACCAGTAAGTCGGCGAGGGCGATCAAAGACAGGAGGGCCAGTGGTCTCGATGTGGTGAACCACAACATTGTCAGACTGGGTGACAGGAACTGTGTTAGGCCTCGTGATGTCTATGTAGCGTGTGAGCAGGTCAGCATAGATCTTGTCCTGGTCACCCATACAGGCGTTCTGGTTGATGGTTGAGGACTGTGTGGATGGTGGCTTCACAGAGTTGGCCCGTGGTAGTCAGAGATGTAAGAGGATCGATGAGGCATCTCCTCTTCAGGTCCAGGAGCAGAGAGTGGTGAACTAGGAAATCCGCTCCAATGATGGCTGCCTTGACATCTGCAATAATGAAGGACCATTTGAATGCTCGGCGTAAGTTAAGATCCAGCGCCAGGAGTTTTTGTCCATAGGTGTGAATGACGGTTCCGTTGGCGGCGTACAGCTGGAAGTCATCCTTCTTGCAACATCCGGAAATGGAGGCCTTAGGTACCAGTGAAACAACCGAGCCAGAGTCGACCAAGAACCTCATGTTTGTTGTACGGTCGTAGAGGTGCAATCGGTATTCCTTGGTGAGGCGGGCGTTTGTGGTGCTGTCGCCGGCCGCCTGAACGATCGACAGCGCCTCTAGTTTTCCGACGGCTGTCTGGATGCGTAAGAGCAGGGCGGCTCGCAGCTCCTAGCGTCTTCTCCAAAGCGGCGGTGATAGAAGCAGACTGTGGCCCTTGATGGGGATCGTCTGCGGTAGCGAGAGCTGCTGCGAACACTGCTAGGCTCACGTGCGCGGCCACGTTCATTGAAGCTGCTGATGAGCGTGGCGTTGATCTTGCACAGCTCAGCCACGGTCAGCTTCAAGTTGGAGATTTCTTCTGTGAGCGATACGAGCGGATCGGCAGGCAGGCGGTCCGGAGATCGTGACTTGGAACGCGTGTAGCCAGCGGCCATAACGGTTGGAGGAGACTGCATCTCATGTAGCTCGTCCGCGATCTTCGCCTGTTCGTCAAGGGAGATGCCTTTCACCAGCTTCAAACAGCGTTGGATTGACGGAGGCAGCAAGGCAAGCCAGCGAACCCTGATGACGTCCGGAGTTGCTCTGCCGCCGGCCAGGGTAGTCATTTGCCTGAGGAGCTGTGTTGGTTTTTTGTCGCCGAGCTCCAACTCGGTGAGGGCCTTGTGAAGTTGGCGGTCGGCTGAATCTGTCAGCCGGCTGATAATCTCGGTTTTTAGGCGATCATATCTGTTCTCCTTAGGCGGATTAGACAGCAGGTCTGCTACCTCCATCATGATTTCAGAGTCAAGTTCGCCAACAAGAAGATTATACCTCGCAGCGTCGGAAGTAATGCGGTGTGTGTAAAACTGGGCCTCAACTTGAATAAACCACATATGCGGGCAATGTTTCCAGAACGGCGGCAACTTCATAGCGCCGGCAGACATCACAGTCGGGGCAGCGTCCGTTAGCTGAGGCGGTGTGGGCTTGTCATTGTTGTCCGTTTCAAACAAAGAATCTGTGTTTGCATTCATGATGGTTTCTGGAGCGCGTGTTTAGAGTGATTACCTCGCCGGAGAACGCTTATGCAAAGCACTTAAAACTTCACACACACAGTTTAACACTGAGTACAGAATTCGATGTAGTCACGCATAAGCTGAAGTATGAAGCATGTGTTCTATGCTACAACGAAGCACGCATAAATCACGTCGGGGTCACCAGTTATGGGGTAACTACACTCTACACAGTAATAAATGAAAGCTGAGGTGTACTTAAGCACTGCTATTTATTATGCAAGAGGTTGCACACACAATAACAGAACACGCGGTAGCGCGACACAGATAAAAAGAACAAGTTCATACGCGGCACGTGGCTAGCAGCCGACTGACTCCAAGTAGTACGGTTGTCTCCCACCTGGTCTAGTTGGCGCTCCCGTCGGCTCGATCGGGGCGCCGGCTGTTGGCAAAGAGATGAACCATGGCGTGGTCGATTGCAACGCCGACTGGTGGCGAAGATTTGTACTTTAGGCTGGGCAAGGCTCCGCCACAGATAAATTAAGACATCGCCATCTGTTTGAAACTTATGGAACTATAACAATAATTCCGTGTGGTCGTAATGACCTATTGACAGGGTTTCTATTGGCTGTACATTCCGCCACTGTTGTAGCCGCCTTAACCTAGCCTGCCGGGTACAGGGGAATCCGAACAGCACCGTCCTGGCGTACTTCACATTACACAGCTAGCTTCGCCAGCGGTGAAGGCCGGGTTAAGTGCCTATAAAAATTTGTACCCAAACAGGGAATCGAACCGTGTACCTTCCGAGCTCAAGTCAGACGCCTTAACCTCTGAACCACCAGAATGCTCAGACTGACGACGCTTACAAATTATTACAAATCATTGTCCTATGACAAACATTGACTGAAAATTTAATATGCAATAATAAATATCGAGATAAAGGCTATCATATCTTTTAAGTTGGATCAAATTACACACAATAAGCCAAATTTAATCAAAATCGGTTAAGTAGTTTCGGAGTTCATCCCGGACAAACATCGTGACACGATATTTTTATATGCCTGTATATAAGATAATAATAATAAAAAAAACATCCATGAGACCTTTGCAAAGGTTTTTGAGCTAGCAATTTATCAATATTGGGTGAGATATCTAATGTGGATGGTAAAATCAAGTCTGAAATATGTTTTTGCAGTTAAAAATGTATTGTATTTAGTTTTTACATGTGGTAGCTGAGAATTGAAAAAACTTTTTCACAGAATTATGTTGAGCCAGATCTGCTTAAAACTTGCAATGCAAGATCATTCATTGCAGGAAAGTCTTCCTTTGGCACCAATTTCCAAAATACCGGTACTGTGTATTGATAGCCGACTGAACGAAGAGACAGGTTGGTGGGTCACATGTTAAGGCATGCAGGATAGGTTAATTTGTTAGGTAAGAAATGTAGAGGAAGATTAGAATATACGAAGCAGATAATTGAGGATGTAGGTTGTGCTGAGTATGTTGAGCTAGGGGAAAAAAGTCCTTCATTTCAAGTAGAGAATAATTGTAATAAAGTCTTCTTGTGTGTACCGCTGTATTGTGTCCAAGGATAAATCCGGGAAGACTTCATTGCAATCATATGGGAAAAGTCTTCACTATTACATTAAGAGTGCTTTTTCCTGATCGATTTTGAGTATCCTGGATGAAACATTGATCTATTCGTGTGTAATAAATGAAAACTTAAACAGTGGTTTCTGGTGTAATATCCCTACTAGCCAGACTGTGACCTTGGCGCCTGGTGGGGCGTCCGACGAGGCGGCTACGGCGGCAGCCATCTTCTTCTCCTCCTCTTTGTCTCTCCGGGCCCTGCGTCCCGCGCCACGCTGTCGGTAGATACCGGCAAAGATGAGTACGTTGAGAAGCAGCAGACAACAGCCGACTGCGATCGTCACAGATAGTGCTGCCGTATAACTCTGGTAGTGGGAAGAGGCCAAACGGCGCAGGAGCCCTCCACCACCTGCAGAAACAGCGCCAGTAAAATGCTTACACTTCAGTACAGTTAGTAGATAAGAGATGGTATCGTGTTACAGTCTTATCAGCAGTCTGTGGATGATCTGATATTAACTTCATTTTATTACTTAATCGTTACCACCGTTACCAGTTACATGTGCTTGCAATTCAGAATTTAATTTTAAGGTTATCAGGCGAAGACTATATAGGCTAAGCACAAATTTTAGCACAAATTAGCTTCAGGGTTGGACAAAAACAAGAAAAAAATACTTGCTGAATATAGTTTTATTTGAAAAAATATTAAGCAGTCGTTAACTTATTTAAGAACTAGTTTGCGAGGGTTGGATAAATTATGACAAAATTTATTTTTCAACATTTTAAGTGGAAATTTTTCGCTCGACTACTTGAGGAACGGAGCCAGGGTGGCGTAAGCGAGAAGATAGGAGTAACATAGTAACTTCCAGTTTTGCCTTTTCGGGAGAGAATCAGTGTTCAGTAGTGGCAGAGACAATCAACACGTGAATAAGTGCGGGAATGTTTTAAAAGTGGGGTGAGTGCATGGTCACCCTGTCATTTCGGCGGTTATTGGTCCGAAAAAGCGAATTAAAAAGAATGCGGAAACCATGACCAGAACTTTGTGAATAATTTTGTATGTTTAACTGTGTAGTGTTATGATGACATCACAATTATTTATTAATGAACGTGCAGTACAGAGAAAATTCATTACGCGGTGGTTCCTTAAGGGGACCCCTGGGAGTGAAGACCAATGCCCTCAGTCAATCCACTACATGCCAGGCTGTTTCTTTGAAGAGAGGATGAACTGGGCTGTTGTCACATGTCACCTCTTGCGAGTAAATGCGTGCCGGATCGGTCACTTGACACATCTGTGTATGGATTGTGCCGAATGGGTGTACATGAAGAACTCAGTGTAACGAGAATTTAAGGCGCCTGGGAACCTCTCAAGAATTCTCCATGTCGAATTGTGGCGCATGCTCAAAAACAGACCCAGTGTATTGTCGAATTCCCACGAACAGGGTACGGGTACGTAACTATGGCAAGCAATGGAAAACCGACAGAAGTGCGTTAAACGGGATTCCCTGAAATGTAGATATGGAGGAAAAACTCACAGTAGAATAAGTCGGAGTGAAGATAGGTGTTGTTTGAGGGGAAAGTGACTGTAAACCTTCAACAGTAAAAATTTTGCTTAAAATATTGTTTCATGTCTGGACGTAACTGGAGGTCAAAGAGGCTGATGTGAAGTGGGGTTGGGCGCGATTGCACTTGGGCGGAGAAGGGGAGTGCAACTGAGAGTCAGCGAGCGCAATATGTGGCGTCTGGGTAGGAACTCGATGACTCATGAGGCGAGAGATCATTACACGTGCTGGCAGCCGTCAAGAGGCATCCAATTGAGAGTTACATGTTCATACTTAAGTGTTACCTAACGTAGTTTGAGGGAAGATCGAGGTGTTGTCATCCACCCCAGTAAAAACCACTGGGACAGAGTTATCACTTGAGGTAGACCTTGTGGCCAATCCATATTCTTTTTTCCTCGCGAAATTGTGTCTGTCAACCTGACAGTCATGCCATTTAAATCAGGTTAATAACCAACATATATTTAATGAAGACCTATTAATTGAGTGGACAGAACAATTAGCTTACACACTTTCGTGTACAAGAATCGTATTATTAGTTTACAGTCTCCACAAGTTGAAACACTGTTTAACTATCGGAATACATTGTATTTTCAACACACTGTAATGTGGTAATGATAGTGAAACTGTGACGGACAAAGCAAACAGTCTACCTTGGCCTCCATGTCCACTGATGTCTGCGACGGCGGTCCGGATGTCGGAGGCGGCAGTAGTGACGTTTGGCGGACACTCTGTGCTGGAGGCGGAGGGCGGACTGCTGGCTGGAGGCGGTTGAGGTGGCGCCGCCTCCTCTGGGGGCTCCGTGGGAGGCGGCGGGGGCGGTGACGGTCGCTGCAGCGTCTGCGGCCGCACTGAGCCTGAAGTACAATGGACAGCGTGATTCTGCAGACTAATAGACTAACTCGTCCAGAGTAGGTGGTCTGTAATGAATTTACTATATCTTTTTTATATATATATATAAAAAGGAAAAATTAAGGTTATAGAATTTACAGAAACGTCTGCGAATTAATATCAGTGCTTGAGATGCATAGGTTTTCTAGCGATCTAACAAACCTAAGTGAGCGATAACATTCAGAATGATGTGCGTTTAATATCAGTAGAGCCACCCAGATTCTAGTTTCCCATGGTTTACAGAAATCACTATAGGCGAATGCCATCATAGTTTATTCAAAGGCCGTCACCTAATTATACCTGTTCCTTATCCTCAAATATTTACCGCCGCTTGTAACACATGTAGCGATCTGATAAGATATCTCCAAACTTGTTCATCATTTGATCGTCAGAGGGATGCGTTATGTTGCTTCCTGGAGGGGCTTGTAAGGCATCCGTCAGGGGCGTACCCGAGACCCTCAGTTCGTTCAACAAATCAAGTGGGTTCACGAGCGTCTCCTCTTCGAATACGTCGTTCTTCAACGAGGAAACACTCGTTTATTGAAAATTACCTTTCGTACTCATTGTTATGGAACACCAAAAATGAAAACTATATCAACAAAATCAAGAGGACAAATGCCCTGAAGTCATTGGGGAAAGTATTCGACATATGTAACTGCAGTGAAGAAGAAAATCAAGAGCCTGATATATACTTTTCTAAAGAGAAGGTGAAAGTCCTTTCCAAGAAGAAAGGTGATGGGAATTACAGTTCATCATGGTTTTCATATAACAGTATTTCATTCATTTGAAAACGACAGAAGAGATTGTTGGAAACGGGACATCAATCATGGAAACCTCGAATGCAGAAGTACTACCTAACGATCCAATCTTGTTTCCTTCTGTCATTCTTTTCGGCCTGCCTTAACCAAACAATTTGAGTTAATCTATTTTAGAGTCATTTTACGATATATTGTAAGTTTACACAGTATCACGGAGTTTATATCATGTTATTTCGTAGGGTTTTTGGTTATTCATTTTAGTCAATGTACTTATGATTAGTGTTTAGTAATTTTCCGCATCAATTACAATTAATTCATGCTAACTTTAATTAACTTTTAGCGTTGATAGATTGCTGTGAAGAATTTTGCCGATGTGGGATTGTTTGTATTGTCGATGTTCTTGTACAAACCTTTTGGAGAGTAATATTCAGTGTGCAGTATGTGGTGCATTCAGATATAGGCAATGTTTAATCTTTTTTTAATGTGTCTGTGTGTGTGGGGGGGGGGGGGGGACGTTCAAGCTTCATCATATACTTAGTGCTCTTTAAACATGTCTATTGATGTACTAAGTAGTATATTATTTCAGATATGCTCTGCTTGGAGACTTTAAACAAATACATAAGTGACATCACCAGTTGCCAAATAACGCAGGATAATAGTTTTAGTTAGGCAAGTATTGCGTCTCTAAATTTGGTGTCTCGTTTGTCAATGGCAGGTTCCACCATTTTTAGAAGAGTATAGGGTCTAAACATTTTCTTGGACATTCCTGTAAAGTTCTTGAACAGTGGATTGTCATTGAACTGCAATTCTTGGAGAATTTGCACATTCCTAGTTTTCAAATAACCCTTTACCCACAGTTACCCCAGAGATTTGTGTGTGTGGTGGGGAGGGGGAGGGGGGGGTGAGCGGGGTATTTCGCCAATGTAATAATGGCATCTGTAACGCCCGCTGGATTTATTTGATCGTCCATCTTGCTGCAGCGACAGCAGGACACTAAGGGGCATTCCTCATGAAGCGTGAATGTGGACACTAAAGGGAATGTCTCCCGAGGCGTGTCTCTAGGGCTTGTCTCAAGATGAACATGCTGCAAGAGGTATGGCAAGAGGAAAAGGCAAGATGAAAGGGAAGAGGCACAAGTGTTGACATAACTATTTGCCAACTAGAGGGTACGGGAAAAATAATAACCAACTAATGGAAGCAACAATGTGTTTCGGCATTTTATGATAAATTGTTTTGTAAAATAACTGTGATTCTAGCCACTGTATATATTTAGTTTGTTTAGCGAAGCGTTTTTGGTATCGTTCAAACTTACCTCACTTGGGGCCAAGGTACAAACATAAATAGTAATGATGTTCTTCTTGTAAAGTTATTCAAGAAACGAGATTTGTTTTCCATTGGCCAGTACTGCCCTGCATCCAACCCTGATAGTGGGTACGCCAGCAAGAAAAGTAAGTTAGTTATAATACCAGTACAGCGGTCAACATGAAGCTGCCGGCTTAGTCACAATCTTTGTCCGTGTCCGAATCTACCTTACAATTTTCTGTATATCTTTAAATTTCCTTCCACCAGTAGAGATGCGTCGGCATTTCAGTTTCTTAACGAATGCTGTATGGATCCGTACTAACCGTCCTTTTTAATGAAGAAATTGTGGTGTGGTTCAGCACACAAGAGGACTGTTCTTAAAAAAATGTTTTATTTCTAGAAGAGGAGTTTTGCATGAGTCTCATCCTGAAACATCTATGTTAATGAAATAATGGATAAGTGAGCTTGATATTTATTTCAAGCCTTCTATATATGTTGATCTACATATGTTCCTCACCCTCATCTCACGAGATAAAATCTCTCTGGCTACCAAAAACTAAGTAAAAATTAAGCGTAGGCAGTGTTAGCGCAGATTACACAAATACGCGATTTAGGCACTCATCAAATTCGCGCAGCATCAAATTTCATTGTTCTATACGGACGCTCGTCGTGGTTTGAGATGGCAGCTTCCACCGTAGCCGCCAGTGAGGCGGCGAGAGGTGACTGCAATGCCTGATGACGCATTGCTGCGTGTTAATGCATATTCTATGCGCGGTCCAGTGTACTGCTGGTCAGATTTACGGCCACATCGTACTGGTGGTTGTGCCCGACTAATCCGGTTTGAGCCGCAAGTGTATAGGAGCTGCACACGACACCCCCATCAACACGTTCACTACACACGCAAACAGTGTACCAACATTGAAGATGAGAGAGCTGGATGCGTAGACGAAGCCTGGCAGAAAGGTAAACAATACGTTTTAACAGGGTGTTAAGAAAAAAGGGTCAAATATTTTAGGAGGTGATAGTTTGCATCAAAATAAGACAGAAACGCATTCTTTGGGAAATGTGCGTAATGTGACGTCCGTCTATGACAATGTATGCCTCTGCCCTTCGACGTGAGGCATTGCGCACTCTTTGAAACTGTCCTGGTTGGTCTTGTAAGTGTTGACTGACATGCATTGTAAACAATATTCTGGTACAGGAACAATTACGACAGCTTCAAAGAATACACGATTCCTTACGCCGAAGGACATAGGCATGCTTTGCATGCACGGACAGCACATTGCGCATCTGCTATTAACTTCGAACGTACGCTTTTGAGGCCCAATATTTATTAGATATTTTTGTATTATTTTGATGCATGTTATCACCTCGTAAAATATTTGACATTTTTTTTAACATCCTTAAACTACAATGGAACAATTACTAGTGTGAACGCTTTACCGTATTCCCATCAGAAAACAATTTTTTTCTTCAGTTGCCATTTAGTAGAGTCTAGTGTACACACTCCTATTACCTCCTCAGTGTTGCCTACACATTTTAAGTGAAAAGCTTTTTCATTTTGACGCCTGTCTCATAATTTATGACGTATATGCCTCCTCCTTCACATTTCTGCCTTCATGCCACCCTTCCCAAAACGGTCCATAACTTTACTTTCCAAATCAGTAGCGCTATAATTATACAGACAGATATAGTTACTCAATAGTTCGATTGCTGGTAATTACACGATGGACATCCAATTGTCTCACTGTATTTTACAAGCGTCTTGATGAAAACGTATATAGGTCTTCCGAACTGATACGCCTTCTTGATTTGAAATTCCAAGATTACTACATTTAATATTTTAAACTAGCAATCCACTTCCAGCGTAACAATATCACTTAACAGTTTAACAAATAAATTGTCATTTATTAACATTCTTAATTTCATTTTATGCTTCGTCACTCACCCTGATATTGCATCCACAGATCTCTCTACATGCTTATAAAACGAATATAACAAAATTCTAATTAGTAATAGTTGATAGACTCTCATGGTATTTCTTTATTGATTCACCTTTCCTGATATTGCGTGACCTGGTTTTTGTAGAAATCTTCATAAGTCTTCGACTTGAAATAGACTGTCAATTTGAAAATGCAATCGAGTATAAATTACAACTCATTTTTAATTTCGAAATTTCATGGAAATACTTATGATCAGGGACTATTTCCTTGACAGGACGAGGGTGAGAAGAGTGCTGCGAGTGTACGAGGCGTATATTGGTGATCAGTCGTGGAAAGATGGTGCATGGAAAGGCAGAAATTACTATGACTGCAAGCTGGCACTTGATGTCAGATGTAAGTGTGTAGGAAATTTTCTTTTTAAGGTAAAGGAGCCACAGATTGGAATAAATTACCAAGAGAAGTGTTGAAAAATTTACCAGAAATGATGAAAGAATTTAAAATCAAAATTCATAAAGGGCATAAGTAGATGAGTGGCACACCAAGAAATTAAGATTAAAATAGTAATAACAATAATAATCATCATAAATTGGGTGTGTACTGGGACGTGTGGTCTATTGTAATTAAATAATACTTGCGGGGGCTGGATATGAAAGTTATCATGCTTTACTCCGTTGAATCGAATTGTCACAAACATTCTTCGTAACATGAGTGTATTTTTTTAAAACCAAATGTAAACCTTATTTTTCACTTATTTCAAAGCATACTGTGCAAAGATCCTTCGATATCGGATTAAAACTGCAGAGTTGTGTGTCGCCACACCAACTTTAAAACAAAATTTCAAGTTAGAATTTCCCGATCTGCAATTGTCCAGTCGGAATCGGATTTGCTTAAGTGGGATAAAGGGGGAATGGGGTTGGTTTTTTTTTCTTTGCTTCAAAATATACATATGAAAAGTTCGATCAAAATCGGATATTAACTGAGGGTTCATGTAAAGAAAATCCGCAAAAAAACTGAATTGTATCAGATGTAAATTTTTCTTAAGGGGGTAAATGGGAAGAGGGATTGGGTTTTTGTAAAACAAATGTATACAGTATTTTTCTCTTTGTTTTAAAGCATACTTGCTCAAAGTTCCTTCCACATCTGATAAATTGTCCAACCAAAACCGGTCCAGCGCCGGTAAAAGGTTTTTTTTTTTTTTTTTTTTTTTTTTTTTTTTTTGAGAGACAGTATTTTCTCTCTTCTTTTAAAGAATACACGTGGAAAGTTTCATCAAGATCGGATAAAAACTTTGTTTTGTGTGAGATACAAATTGTATACGAGGCGCGTCCAGAAAGTAAGTTCCGTTTCAATTTATCTCCGCTGCAGCGCTGCGATTGCAGTTCCGCACATGCGCTGTAGACGATGTGTATCAAGGGTAAGAACGTTCGCCATTTGGAGATCGCTGTCAGTTACTTACGCTTTGTTGTGCTTGTTTGAAATGTCGGCGTTGATTGAAAATCCCGCCGCCTGTGAAATCAGGTCTGTGATTCGGTTTCTGAATGCGAGGAAAGTGAAACCAAGTGAAATTTATCGGCAAATTTGCGATGTTTACGGACCAAATGCGATGAGTGATTCGATGGTGAGAAGATGGGTCTGACAGTTCAATGGCGGGCGTAGTGATGTGCACGATGAAGAACGAAGCGGGCGTCCACCATTGGTTACAGAAGAACTGGCAAGACTTTCATCTGTTCTTACATCTCAAGTCTTTCCTTGGCGGTCATCACTTCATCAATGACGACGATCTGAAAGAAACTGTTTCCAACTGGTTGAAGACACAGGCGGCAGATTTCTATGAAGAAGGTATACAAAACCTGGTGCCACGCTATGACAAATGCCTGCAAAATTTCGGCAGTTACGTGGAAAATTAGTTTAAGAGTTGTAGAATTTTGTGCAATAAAAATTTCTTCTGTATCTGTGTACAATTTCATTTTATTACCAAACGGAACTTACTTTCTGGACGCGCCTCGTATATGCACACATAGAAGTGGAGATTATTATTAGTATCATCCTACCTCAGAAGAACTGACAATTCTCAAATTTTATAAACTTCCCGTGGCTAATTGTATGTTATCCCCAGCAAAGTCAACTAGTTATTGTATTATATGTATTTTGACCTTTGGTATCATTTTATTTATATCTCCCTAGACGATAGTAGGGTCTACTGCTTCTGTAACTGGTATCAATATTAAGTTAACGCCATTTTGTGGAACTAACTTATTTTTATAATCTCGTCATCAAATCGTTTATCTCTGTCCATCTGGACGCACTCATTTCATCATATATATTCAACATTGTACTACCGATAGTCCATGCCAAATATTTTTCAATTATCCGTGTAAGATTAGCACTTAATGTTTTTTTTTTTCACTGAAATCACGCATGGAAGGCGCAGTGTGCCTACGGCGTCTAGCCTGAATGCTCTTTATTGTTTTGAAACATATTGGGAACTTATAAGGTAAAGCTTATTACACTCAGAATCTGCCTATATCTTCGAGTTAAACTGCTTACGCTTGCATTATTATTTTAATTTGGTGGCAAATTCAAAGTATTTAAGGTAGAGGTTCACAAACTTTTTCGTGCCACGCTCGTCTTCCGTCAAAAGAAAAATTCCCACGCCTCCGCACTTCACCACAATTTTAGTATTCATAAACTAAATTCCTATTTTTCAGTAGTAACAATGACATCTCACAGGAAACTCACGTAGTACGTGATGTTACAATAAAGTTATGTTTTTCAACTCTAACAAGATGCCGTGAAGGAGGCGTTGTTTTTTCCCCGTTGTAAAGCTAGGGTATTGTCCACACGGGCAGTGAAGCTACATCGCACCCTTCGCTCCCCAGTTTGTGAATCAAAGGAGTCAATAAACCAGTTTGTATTGCGTCGAACAAATAACTGGAAATAATAGGGGGACCAATACAGTTAAATTATCTTCATTTAACCATGAAACAGCATGACGACCAAACTTAACAGAAATACACGAACCACAAGTAATTATAGGGGTAGAATTTTGGCTAAAAGAAGAAGTACTAAACAATGAGGTTTCTTTCAGATGGTTATAAAGTGTATCGAAGAGTTAGAGGATCAATTGGTGGAAGAGTTATCATACTAGTTAGCAAAACCTACCACAGTTCACTGATCATGGCCATGAGTTACTTGGGGTAAATTTCTGGGGTAATAAAAAAGAAAAATTCAGGGTGTTCGCTGCTTACCGCAGTTGAAGAATGGCAGATAAAGATGAGGCTCTCAGAGGTGAGAATAGAATGGTCATTATTGGTGGGGATTTAAATTTAACAGGTGTAAACTGGGTAGGAAATAAGAATAATAACACAAGGGAACAAGAGTGGTAGAGCAGAACACCAGGGGACAAAATATTTTAGATATATTCCTAATAAAGCCCCATGATAACCTTTTGGAGTGTCAAGTAACTGAAGGAATAAGTGATCATGAAGCAGTTCTGATGCATATTAGAGGATTCAGTGAACCAGCAACCAAAATTGATGGGATAAATAGGTACAATTATAAAAAGGCACAGATTTTGAAGAGATATTTCAAAGAACGTTTCAGCAAATGAAAGGAAGGCACAAGTACAGTAGAGTCAAGGTGGGAAGAGTTCAAGGGGATAATAAGAAAGGGTGGAGAAAAATTTATTCCAAAACAGAAAATAAAGAGAGGTAGAGAACCTGTGTACTATAATAAGGAGGTGAAGAGGTTGTAGAGGTTGGTAAGAAGAGAACATAACAGAGTTAGGGGACAGCAGGGTAGTAGGGAATATTTAAAATAACTAAACAACGACTTAAAAATAGCTAAGAAGGCAGCTAAAGATGGGTTAGTGCAGAGTATTGTCAATGCGGGGGGGGGGGGGGGGCATAGACAGATGCATCGAGAAATTTGTATGGCTATTTTAGAAAACTGAGGGGAAGGAAGGGTGTTAGGACGCTTATAGATAAGGATGGAGAAGAAGTTATCGAGGCTTTGAAAAAGGCAGAGATTTTAAGTAACTGGTTTAATGAGAGCATTAGGGACAATGAATCAGAAATTGGAGGGTCTAAATCGGATAACGAGCTTAACAACACAATTAGAAATGAGCAGACCAAAAAATTTGAAATTCATCCTCAGGATATCATGAAGGAACTAAGGAAGATGAAAAAACATAGAGGGGCTGGTGTAGATAATATTTCTACTGATATCTTAAAGATAGTCGTATAGGACATTGTACCTTATCTTGAAATATTATTGAAATTGAATACTTGCTGTTTACCAGAGGAATGGAAAAGGGCGACAGTAGTGCCGGTACATAAAGGAGGGGTGAGAAATAGAGTCGAAAATTATAAGCCAGTCGTTTGACATGAGGGGTAGGTAAATTAATGGAGAGATTGATGTGCAACCACATCAGAAATATATGCGAGGACCGTAAGTTGTTTTCAAGTAGGCAACATGGATTTACTCAAGCATATTCATGCAAATCTCAGTTAGTGCGATATATGCAAGATATTTCGAATGAGATTTGTTCGTGGAAATTGCCGCAGAACGCAATCAGTAACCGATATGACAAAATAGCTGGAATGGGACTCACTGGAAGACAGGAGGAGGGTGAAGAGGGTCATGGCAAAGTACATGGCGTTTATTGGTTATGAGGCATGGAAAGATATTGGTGAAAGAATAAAAAGTAATGCATGGAAGGGAAACGATGACCATGGCCACAAGGTTGCTCTCGATTTCAGGCACAAGGGTGTAGGAAGATTGTCGTTTTTAGGCAAGGGTGTCAGGGATTGGAATAAGTTACCAATAGTGATGATGAATAATTTACCAAAAACGTAGAAAGAATTTAAAGTTGAAATTTTTAGGGAGCAAATTTAGGATGGTGCAGGAAAGGGTTGGAAGATGGGTGTGTAGGCAAATTGCCACAGGAGCGTGCGCTCCTTTGCAAATTAACTAAATTAAGAATATGTAAACTGCTCGAAGCCATTTTAACATCAAAGTGTGATCGATGTCTGCGAAACCAAGTCTGCATTGTAAAAGTTTAGCCTCTATGCTGACATTCGGGAGGGCGGGTTCAATCCCCGGTCGAAACATCTTCATTTCTTTCTCGGTTTCCCGAAAACATCTCAGTCGATTTCCTTCCCGTTCCTTGTCCAACGTCTTCTCAGGGCTCTAATGATCTCGGCGCCAACGAACTGTAAAGTCTCGATGGAAAATGACGTCAGATTAATTGACCCGCCAGTGATCCCAGTGCTCTGAGGTTCCGCACACTGGATCGGGGAGATACAACGGGGTCGGGCACGAGTCCATGCCTCCGTGTGCTGCGTTCCGATTGCGGTTTCCTGCAATCGTCTAGTCGAATGCTAGGATGGTCCTCAGTCCCAGCCTCATACACTACGAATTTCACAAACAAAAAATACACTTATCACACAGAACACACAAAGTTATAAGTTTCGCAGACGGTTGGCAACGCACACTTTCCCCCAATATATTAAGAACGCCGGAACTAACGGCAACGTGGTCATTGGCATAATCGCAGGAAACAAAGAAGACAAAATGAACTTTTAAGACACAAGCTGTTAAGCTAACATTAGTCCACATTTGCAAAGGACACTTCGGTACAAAAGTTCTTGAAATTGTTCTTTGGATTTCTGTCGAGTTATCAAAGAAGAGATTGCTCCAAGAGTCTGCATGTTAAGGTCTTTGAAAATGAGGAAGAAAAAATCTAATTACATACATAATTTGTAAACGGGATTCATCATCACAAATTTATATATCAATAGCCGTATCAGCCGTATATGGATACAAATAATGAGAATAAATTAAGAAATATTTTAGATCGACAGAAAGCATTACAGTTTGAAATGAAGTTTTTAGAGGTTCATGATACCAACGTTTGAAGCGAGAGCAAAAGCTTATTTTTGCTAACGGAATTTTTCTGAAGGAAGTATTTAGGTTACATTAAAAAATTAGAAATAACGGAACAATGTGTGAAGAAATGACGATATTACAGTGGCAGGGAGTTTTTAGAGATTTTCATACCGTCCACACGAAACAATTGGACTGACCGTCGTAGAACTGCGCGCCCTCCTCCTGGAAGTGGTGGTGGCGCATGCTGAGGTCGGCGCCGCCAGGCCTGTGCAGCTGCGGGATCAGGTTCAGCCACACAGACATCTTGTGCCCGCGGTAGTGGCTCCGCGTCTCTGCGTGCGTCGGGCCCGCACCTGCAACCACACACGCTGCAAGTGCAAGGGGGTGGACTACCGTATTATAACGTTGAATTATATGTAAAATAACAAAAGGAAACGTAGAAAATGGGTAACAATATGGATATCAAAAAGAAATGCTTTAGGTACCTCAGCAACTTTTCTGAATGTAGCTGCAATTGAAGACGCAGAGAGTTGCAGAAATCATCTAAGAGTAATTTTATCTCAATTTCAAGAGCTGCTGTCAAATATATATACATATATAAACATGACACCGTTATGAGGTAATGTTTTTTACTGTAACTGTAGCATCTCTGAAATTCTTGTTCTTATAATTTCTGTTCTTAAAATTCCACAAAATTTCTTCATACTCATGTAGTTCTGAAAATGTTAATGCTTTTCCTTCACTCCACATACTCAATTTGTTCCTCTAGTTTGTAGAACTCGAACGCCAGAAGTGAGTCACTATCTTTAGTCAGCGGACCGTTTTTAACCTGTTGAGACGAGGAGACGAGGACTAACTTCGTATAAACGCGGCCTTAGGAGAGTGAGGAACTAGCTAGGAATCTTGGAAAGAATGGAAAATCTAAATCTCTTCTGGGTGACCGGTCCGGCGATCGAACAAGCGTCTTCCTGATTGTCAGGTCTAAAGATACCGCTCACTCATTAGGCTCGGTTATGTAGTGGAAAGATCCAATTGGCAGTTCACCATAAAGGTAAATGGCTACATCCTCTATCTTCCATTATTTATAGGACTTTAATGACTTACATATTATTTAGTAAATGGGTGTAACGGTGATCTTAGCAGAGAGTAAAAAGGTTTGGAGGGGAGGGTGTCGGCAGGCCACAAATTTTTCGAAACACTTGACCTTCAGACCAGCCAAGGTTTTTCTTCGCCTGGTATGCAAATAAGATCCATTGCTGATTCTCAGAGGAAGTGCTAGAGGTTTCATTTGGACAAGATGAGAATTACCCCGTCATCAGATGACAAGAAAAATTATTCCATCGTAGTCGCCAACCTGATTCGGTATGAGAAGTAGAGGAAGTGAACTTCCTAACTCCTTTGAAGAAGAAAAAGGCCACGTCTCGAAGAGTAAACAGGGTGTTCATGATTGTAGGCAGGGCCGGCACTAGGAATTTCGGGCCCGGGGTAAAATGGGCGACCTTTTTTTTAGCTCTACAATCTGGCTGGGTGACAATGGGCGCATTCTTGGCTTCATGGCCTGAGGCCCCCTACAGTCGGTGATCGGGGCCCCCCATCAGCCGGCGGGCCCGGGTACTTTTGACCCGCTTACCCCCTTCCCCCCTAGCGCCGGCCCTGATTTTAGGGCCTTTAGACCAGCCTGAGGTAGGCATCTCAAAGCTAAAAATTTATGAAGATGCGTGTTTTTCAATAATTACTTAATTTGACTTCAACTCTTAAACGTGTACCTCTGAAACTACTAATTAAGAAAACTGTTGTATTTAGTGGCGCTCGGACATATTTAAACAGGACGCTTTATCAGCGGGAGAAGATCATGTACAAATAGTTAACTTGGTGCGTGTGGACAAGTGTTTGCCGAGTCAGATGGCTGTGGGTGCGGGTCTAACACCCGAGGCCCTTGACCAACACTCGGTTTTGTTGCATTGCTGTTACTTTCCAAAGCTCTATTATTTTAAAATTACGTTTAAACTTTTTAAATTTTTCTTCAGTTAATTTATATTCCAGTTTTTAATTATTTCTGCATTACAGTTTCAGCAAATTTTTCATTCCAATTTGCCGTGTTCCTTACGAAACAATATTGAAGTATGGATTTTTGTATCTCTTTGTTACATTTATTTGCGGAAATAAATAAATTACGAGATTGAGTGAGAGTTTATGTAATACCGAAGTCAATGGATATAGGATAAGTCACCGTGCGGTTTTGCTGGAAGGGTTGGCTCCCGTATGGGGCGCTAATGACCTGGCTGTCTACACGTGCTAAGCCAGAATAACATCGGCTTCCCTGCTCACTCACCAGTATCCGTTGCCGCAGCCTATTAGATTGTGCCGAAAGGAAGCGCCTGTGTGAAATTTGGACAGTAACCTATAGTGGAGCAATTTTTTAATAACATGTCTCTGTCTGCCTTCATACGATAATCGGAGGGAACCGCCGGAGCTATTCAAAAGATCAGATTGGCGCTTTATGATAACGGAGCCGACACTGCATCGAGAGAGGAGTCTTGATCATCTCTTCTTCTCTGGTAATCGACCGCAACACTTGTAGCGGGACCGTCGCCATCAATACTTCTCGTGGGCTGATCGTCTTCCAGACTTGGACCCGACGTTTCTGCAATGAAACCCTATCCATGTACTCAAAAAGCTGTCTCCCACACCAAGTTATCTCTTAGCAAATTTTAGATTACTATCTTCCTCTGGTTGAGTGATGAAAATATTAAATTCAAGGTTTCGTTAGCTTTTTCCAACATCATTCGACGACTATTCCACAATGAAGATAGCATTCGCAGGTCAACTCTCGTCCTAATATCACTACAATAAGCACCATAGACGGGTTTACAATCTACATCCAACGTCAACGATCCTGCGCAGATTGTGACCACCGAGCCTGGTGGATGAACGGTTAACGTTCTGGCCTCGCATTCGGAAGGACGCGGGTTCGAATCCCCGTCCAGGCATCCAGATTTGGGTTTTCCATGGTTTTCCCAAATCACTCCAGGCGAATGCCGGGATGCTTTCTTCAAAAAGGCCATGGCTATTGTGAGGATTGTGCCATGAGAGTTTCTCATGTTCTCAGACTATTAAAAGTTGTAAATATTCCCGTGTTAAACAACATTCAGCTAGAAAGCAAGTGGATTTATTTTCCACCTACAGGTGATAAGTTCAGTGATTTCTTACCACGCATTTCAGTTATTTCTATGTTCTCGTTATCGATTATGTTCAGGATTTATAAATTTGTTATTACTCCTAACTAATTTTCCTGTCATATTTGATATTGCTTTCATTCAAAGTGTGTAATAAATTTAATGTTCACCTACATTTTGCTTCCATAATTTTTGTTACACTCTTTGTTACACTTTCAATTTGGAGCAGAATAATAATTTTTTCGTATGAAACTGTAAAAATTTGAATAATTTTTATTTTTTAATTTTTTTTTACAAATTTCATCATTCTTTTTTACATTTTTCTAATTTTTTCCCAAAGAATCCTTAATTTCCTTTTTATTTAATCATTTTTCTCATAGAAACTGTTATAAATTTCATCTTTTGACTGCATAAAAATGGCACAATAAGAAAATTTCTTCTGTCTGAACATACTACCCAAAATTTCTTGACTAAACAATATCGCCCATTTTTTAAATCTCAGTTCGTTGCTGTATTCTTTTTGTGCTGATTAGTGCACCTCGTTCTTGAAAGGAAGGCGAAGCAATATGATCTCAGTTCTGCAGTTCATGTACAGTCATCTCTGGCTGATCAACCACTCGACTAAAATGTTGTAATTTAATAACCAAAGCGCCATTTTTTCGGTCGACAGTGAATTTTCTTGTTATTTGTACCACGCTTATTTCTTTATCTTTGTCTCCCAGAAACCCTAAGATGAATCTGAATCGTTCTGGCACCTCCCATCACCACTTCTATAATTTTTTTTGGACGTTGTAGTTAATAAAAAAAATAATCGAACCTAATTTTTTGGACAGTTCCATTTTATTTGCATGCTACATGTTTTATAAACATTTCTGTAGTCTTCCACATGTTAGAAATGTGAGAATTTTTTAATAGTATATTTGGATAACGATGGTTAGGCACCATATCAGTAACATTTCGTGTGAATATGGCGTGAGTTGGTCCAGTAGTTTGTCCGTAATGATGCGGGTTTACGCACGCCTAGGATATTATATATAAAAATAAAGGGTTATTTTCTGAGTTATTATATGAAGCTATAAGGGAGTCTACTTTCACTCATTATGAACTTATACTGTGACATGTAAGATGCTGCTGGGGAGAGGATGAATTTAGGTGACAAAAAGGATTCTGAATACAGATGTGAGAAATCACAAATATCGAACAAATGGTTGAACCTAATGAAACAATAAAAGTGTGAGGGCGGGAAGCAGGCACGCCGCTAGCTGTTTGAGCGCCCGCGTGCAATACCGATTATGCCGCCCCCTGTCTAACTACAGCCAGTGGTGGATCTATGAATTTTCCGAACCGGGTCAAAAGGCTGTGAGATTTCCGCCCCTTCAAACATTATTTGCCGCCCCCATTGTTGCCACCCCGAGTGTCGCCGACCGCCCGGAACAGCAGTTGAGCTAAAAAAAAAGGTCGCCCTCTATACAATAAGCTGCAAATTTCGTCGCGGCGACTCTTGATCACTCGATTTGCCGCCCCCCTCAACCGTCAACGTGCCGCCTTGCACGCTCGCTTACGGCGGCCCTGGCGGGAAGGGGCAGGGTCTCAACAAGGAAATTTAAGCTAATATTGAAAATATAATGTAATAATGTAATGAAAAAAGTGAAAGGTTTTGGTAACTTAACAGAGATACCCAAACCCAGGCAAAGAAGACTTGGGTAGTGAGTCAGGTTTTCCCCGGTAGAGTGTACAGCAAAGTTATGGAGAAATCTGTGGAAGGGTTTTAATACTGGTTAGCAAAGATTATTACAATTCGCTTGTGTTCATGGATCACAGTCATGAGTTATTGGCGTTAGATGTTGGGGAAGGGGCATGCGAAAGAAAAAATTAGGATCTTGGCTGTTTAGTCTAGTGGAAAAATTAATTATGAAGAATAGGATCTTGGGTAAAAATTCAATTCATATTCCTGTTTTTAAAATTGATTTTATTTGCAGCTCGCGTCTCTTTACATGCAGCCAAACAATATTTTAATTTTCTAAATGATTGGATGTCCTCTGTACAATCATCCAGACAAACCCTCCTATCATATTAGGTTTTTTTTTGTTTTGTTTTGTTTTTTTGTTTGTTTTGTTTTACGAGTTACCGAACCATTTCAAAGACATTAAAATCATTCATTTTTATTTGTCTATGTTGTAGCATATATGTTAACGGTTATTTGGTAGGGCGCTAATAACCCCACTGTTCACATACTCTAACGACGTGTAGGGTGCATGCATTTATGTGAGAGCTGAATCGCACAAATTAAAGTACGGACATATGCTGACAGTTGCATGACTTTATCGCTTCGTCTGGCATACAAAACAGGGATAAAAGAGGGAGGGATCAGAAATTTATCTCACTGATTTTGATTAATGTTTGCGCAGGTACTCATCGCCATTGAGAATGGAAGGTAGTGCCTTGCGCTATCAATATTTATCGAAAAATCTAGTTTTTAGATTATAACGACGGAATTGAGTGGATAGTTGGAGAATAAAAAGACAAACAATTTTCCATAAAAATTAATGGTTCATAAAGTTATATTTTTAAGAAATTTTGCTTCTTTTGATGCTAGCAGCAAAAAGATTCAACTAGTTTCATACTTCAGTGGGATTATAACGGTCAATGCCCTCGCCTTCGACATACCTGCATATGGATTAAGCTTCTGGCGTCGATTATATACCATATTTACATTTTCTCCTTCAATATTATTATTTTCTAAATACTTTCACGCACTCAAATACAGTGGAGTCATGGGTCATAAATAACAAGTTCTGTTCGATATTATATTGATGAAGTGGGCAAACAGATCTAGCGCAACAGGATGTAACATTTACAATTCAAATAATACGTCTGCGTACACTAACAGAGTAACCAATTCGGAATGGAGGTATCTCGTCCCGTACTGTGGCTTTTAATCTTTCCTGCAGGTGAAACATTTTATTCGGAATATTCAAAATAATTCGCCGCTTTGGCAACTTCACTGTTTGATAGATACAGCTAAAGTTGATTCTTTGACACAGAATCAATTACTCACTCAAATATTTGGCAAGTTGTACGCTTGGTATGCGTCGCAATTAAAAACGAGGAAAACCACACGTTTGAACTTTAATAACGTTTGTTTGAAGAACATTAACCGAGGAAAAATCGCATGCAGTGTCGTTAGTTATTTACATGTTATTTATGGTGCCTTGTTTTCATTGCTTTTTCGATTATTATCATTCGTCTTCATGCGGTCAAGTGAGCCTAGGTAATGAGAATGAAGCAGATTAACTTCATATTGTAACATTGACAAAGCAATTCTTTAGAAATTATTTTTGAAAAATACATTTATTCCCTGCATCCGCATCCGTAGAATTTGGTAAAAACTTTGTAATTCATTTTAAAATCACGTTAATGTCCGTAGCACTAATGAACAAAAAATGAAGTTCATGAAACTCTTTTTTTTTTTTTTTTTACTGCTTTACGCCTCGTCGACGGCTAAGGTCATTAGAGGCGGGATGGGACTGGAGACAAGGAACGGGAAGGAATTCGGCCATGGCGTTTATGAAGGAAGCATCCCAGCATTCGCCTGGAGTGATTTGGGGAAACCATGGAAAACCCAAATCTGGATGCCCGGACGGGGATTCCAACCCGCGTCCTCCCGAATGCGAGGCCAGAACGTTAACCGTTCACCCACCACTCTCGGTTTCACGAAACTAAAATACGACCGGAACCTGACAATATCTCAGGACAATAATATCAGACGAGAAAATCAGTAACAAACTCCATTTTCTCTAAAACTATGTAAGTTAATAAAAAATATTTTTCTCTTCATTCTCTGTTGATAAGTAGAGCTGTAAAGATAACGAGAAATTGTGTATTTGTATGTATTCGTTACTAAACCAATCAGTACTCGTTACTATTGAATCGTTACTCGATACGTTAGGTACAATAGAGCGATAGCATGAAGCATTGTATCGAGTCGTACCGCGAACGGGACGACTTCGTTACTATCGTATCGTTTCGTTAATCCTTACTTTGGACACAATCGAGAACTAGCATGAAGAAGCATCGCGACGAGTCGCGACGTGTTCGGGTAATGGGATGACGTCAATTGTACTTTGTAAAGTTTAAGTAACTTTAGATAAAATTTACACTGTAAAATAAAATAGAAGTTAGAATTTAGCATTTTAGAATAAACGCAATTCATAAATGTTTGAAATTAATAAAATCTACGTGTTTTTTTTTTTTTTTTTTTTTTTTTTTTTTTTTTTTTTTTTTTTTTTTTTTTTTTTTTTTTTACAAATTATATTTTGTGAATTTGAATTTTAAACAAAAACAATACTACAAAATAACTCTTTCAAAATTACTCGTACTTACGTCGTTAAAAATATCAACCCTTATCAGTAAGTAATATTAATTATATTAAAATAATGTACGCGCAACATGTTTGCATTATACATTTTCCTTTGTAACGAAACTAATTCAAATAAAAATTCCCAGAAATACGCGACGCACGATGTTCCAGTTCTCGAATGACGCGATGTATTTGTTCGTTTATCGATTCAAACTGCATCCGTACGACAAATGCGGGTAACAAAATGAATTGGTGAGTAACGTTTCGATACTTCGTGTCAGGCGATGTA
This sequence comes from Vandiemenella viatica, assembly GCA_031002005.1. Taxonomy (NCBI): domain Eukaryota; kingdom Metazoa; phylum Arthropoda; class Insecta; order Orthoptera; family Morabidae; genus Vandiemenella; species Vandiemenella viatica. Next base: position 51,135,232 of record JARYHS010013630.1, on the reverse strand, counting down.
TTCGTTACTCAGTAACGAGCACATACGGTTTGCTTCAACTCCATTGATATGGACTGACAAAGGAGGTCTTCACTATCTTAATTTTTCTGAGGACTAGGGAGGGTCTCAATGTACGGTTTCACCTCAGCAAAATTTGTTAAAAATCATTGAGATACATTTCTGGTCAACTCATTATCAGACTTATGGTAGCAACTCACCAGCACATTGTAAATGGGTGCGAAAGTGTATATGGCGGCAGTAAACATATTGATCGTATATTTCTACGAATTTGCATAGCAGTCTGTTTCTATAACTAGCTATTAATTTTTGGTGGAACGTTTTGTTTTATTGTTGTAGTTATCAACTTTGCATCACGATGATGTCAAGATGAAGGAAAGCGAATGAGATACTGTATCTTTGTAGGCTTACAGGAAATGGATATAATTTGTTGCAGGTCTAAGGAAATTATGTTTGGGAGAATCCAAGTTTTACCTCCGCTATCAGATTGGAAGAGTGGAATCGGGAGAGAAGCGAGTAGCAGAAGTGGACAATTACCTCTCAGTGCGAAAGCTACTGCCGCGTGCCCTAATGATCGCCCATTATTCTCCATTACGGAGGATCCCGCAATACGTAACTGCTTACAGGCCTCTCGAGGTAAGAGCACTTAGCATGGCTATAAACGAAGAAAGCCACAAGGAATCTCTTGGGCTCACTACTGCCTTAAGAGAACCTCGTGTTTTTTGATACACTTGTTCCGTACTTAATTCAATTTGCTTCTGAGAGTTTTAAACGTTCTTTTCAAATACTCGGGAGAGCATAAATTAAGACAGAAAATATAAAGACCACTCGAAATAATTTTGCCTTTTGTCTGCAGTGTTCTCGAGTGTTTTTGAAACTTTCATGCGTAAGGTGATTAAGTATCGCAGTTAGCAGTAGAACATCTTGCAAGGAGCTTTTCAAGAAGTTAGGAATTGTAACATTGGTGGCCGAGTATGTAAACACCTTAATGTCCTCTGCAGTCACCAATAAACAAGACTACGGCACTAAAAGTATAAATGATCTTTACATGGATTGCAAGTTTCTGTTTTTTGATCGGAGGGTAACATTCGTGGCACGTATTAAATGCCAGGAAGGGGATGAGATTACCAGTACTTTGTATAAATGCAGTTGTTGTAATGAAGGCACATTTGCTTCTGTCGTAGGATATCTTCTGGTTTACAAACTATTTTATTGTAATGATTAATTTGTAATTTCACTCTTAATATGACAGAGGAGCTGTGTTGGGAGCCATTGTAAGGGAGAAGGTGGCTGAATATACTGTCGAGTATAAGGCAAATATTGTCCATAAGATCTCGATGGATATTGATAGAAGAATGGAAGAAATGCATAAAAAGTAGAACTTGATTTAAGACATAAAATATAGAAAATTTTCAATAAAACAACAAAATGTGAAAGTTGGTGTTGAATAGGATTTTACACCGAGTTTTACACACCATCGCAATTGAATTAAGCTGAACAAAATCAAGGTATCGTCGCTTAACGTTCTCGCTGCATCTGTTAATTGTATTAATCATTATGATAGTAACTGAAAGAAATTTGGGTTGCTGAAAGTAAACCGGAAGAATGAAAATATAAAATTTTAATAGCCGCAATTTATCTATCGCCAGATCATAAATTGGTTACCGTATATCTTTCTATGTATTAATTCTGGAAGGTGATATTTCGTGTCCAACCCTTTTTCTCCCTCCAAAACGTAACCAGAAGGTACCTTTTTAAACTGATGAATTGTTAATTTGGAATTGCACATCGTATTATTTGTTGCTAATTACAAGTTATGGCGCTAGAGCTTTTTCCCTGGATTCGTTAATACCGTTTCATGTTCTATGAAATTTAAAAGCAAAACTAGGTCTTATCGATAATTCCAGGTTGATCGTCACCCATTTAGGCGAGTTTACCTTAACTGCTAAATTGATCAACTCCAGTAAAATTGCTATCATACCTGGGATATTTCTTTTTTCTTTATGGCTTTGTGCTACGTCTATGTCATTAGAGGCAGGAAAGGACTTGTGACAAGTAACTGCAAGGAATTCGACCATGGTCTTTCGAAAGAACCACTTGGGCTGTCGCGTGGAGTGATTTCGTTATACCATGAAAAACCTGAAATCTGGATGGCCGGACGAGGGTTCGAACCTCTGTCATCCTGAACGTGAGGACAGGTCTTTTCCTCTCACGCTCGGTGCGGATATTGCGTTATACTTAACATTTCATATCGTCTACAATTTTACCACACTCTTGTATTTCTCAAAATTTCTAATTAAACTTAAGCGTTCAAAGGCTGAAATTTATTTTATTTTTTATACTTTATTTGCTAGATTGTCTTTATTACTTCTTTTATTTAGTATTTATAATACTTTGGGTACATTATTATTTCGTATATTAATTGGTTTAAATAACGGTAATTTGTATTTCCATGTATTTTTATGTTTTGTCATTTTTAGTGAAAATATATATAGTTGTTCTTTACTGCCGTACTGTTGGTATAGGATATGCTGTCACTTATTCTTACTAAAGACTTTAACGATAATTTTGTATACAAAAATTGCAGCACAACTTATCATAGGTGAAAAATTTTATGAGTGAAAACGATATCAAAATGTAAATGATAGTGTCACGTTCCAAATTAAATGAAATCTTTTCACGTTATTTCCGAATATTGATTCGTAAAAACACGTTTCAAACGAGTTAAATTTAAATTTAACTCCCTACTTAAATCTTACACAAAAAACTTTCATGAATGGTATTGGGGAGCATTTAAACTACCGCCCACTGACCAAGCTAAGGCAGCGTCCATAAACTACGTGGCTCGGGGGGGGGGGGGGAGGTTGTATAGATACGCTGGGCCACATGGGGGAGGATTCCGAGCCAGGCAACGTAAATTTTTATTCATATTATTTGTCACCGTTAAAATGAGGTATAGAACACACAACAGGATTAAAATATTTATTTCCGTCATTTAATTATCCCCGTATGTAATTTACGATTGTCTGATAAGAGAAAACAGTACAAAGCGTCTTCTGGAATCAACAGGGAAAGAAAGCTACGTGCTACGTGGGGGGATAGAGGCAAAAGCTACGTGGGGTAGAGGGGGGATTCACAGGAGGTCAAAATGGAGTTTATGGACGCTCCCTAATTACGTAATTTTCTGAATTTTCAGAGCGGAAAACTCACATTTCTATCCTGCCAAGACACATTGCAAACTAAAAATATCTATAACGCTGTGAATGTTACAACAATATGTAAAAAGGTGAACTATGACCTGTGTCTTAAACGCTACTGTCAAATGGAAAATACTAAATCCTAAATTAAAGGAAAATATAAACACATAGAAATGACCAACTGAATGAGCACTACAAGAAGTAATGGAAACAGAAAAAATACCAATGTCTTATTTTTTATCATATGCCTTTAAAAAATACGCGTATGTTCCTCATTAGATTATTTTCATAAAATTAGGATTATCATTTGCTAAGCTAGACCTGGTACTCCACCCGAATGTCGGCTGGATACACCCGAAGGAATCGTACTAAGCCTGGTGTCAGAGGTAGGGCGGCCAGTTTCTTGTCTCCTTGCCTAATGTAACCCGGTAACCCTACCGGATAAAGGGGTCCTACAGCTTAACGTGGAATTCGAACCATGGTAGCATTCTAGTGTAGTTCACATTACTCAGCAAGCTGTACCAGAGGTGAAGGTCGGGTCAAGGGCTTCTGAACATCCCCGCCTACACAGGGATTCGAACCGAAAACCTTTTGATATCCAGTCAGATGCTTTAACCGCTCCTTATAATTTGCAATAAACACTCTAAAGCATTTTCACTTCTAATATTATCTGTGCTGTTCTGATGGCAGTTTCCCATGTCACACTGTGCACCAAACATAAGTGCACTAGCCTCAAAGACCATTCTGGCAATTAATTTCTTTGCAGTTGCTTACCTAAATAGAATTGTTATAAAATAAAGCTCAATGTACATGAGTACAGATGTTCGGACCACCGACCATGTTGAGGTGATATGCGGTAACTGGGACGAACCCTCAAGCCGCCACCCCGACCACACCATCCATCTGACTACTTCGCTACGCCCCCGCCGCGGAATTAGGATCTTCCAAATTACCTGCTATTACAGGCAAGGCACATTTCGCCACCCATTAAGGATGCCCATGGGGAGGTTCACGGAACCAGCACCCTCCACGAACCAGGCCTAAGATCCTTCCAAAACCTGGCCGTATAGCATAAGCCTCTCTGTGTTTCCTAGGCGTATACCCGGCCCCATCCAAACCCCGCAGGGCAAGGCGGAAGCCGCAGCGACCGAGCACCGGGCAGGAGTGCCCCGTCGCTTGATCCACCGCGCCAGCCGACCGCACATAGCGTCACTGAGTACGCGGCTTCCCACACTAGGGCGCGCTCCCAGTGCGCCTTCCCCCGCACCCACCCGACACTTGGGTCCTGTGCGAGCACGGGTTGCCACACACTCGTTCAAGCTCCATAGAGCACCATCGTAGCGCACAATCCCGCTGCAAAGGCCTGAAAGTCCCGACAGCGCTCATAAGGCGATGCTGCCCCACCCCGGGTAAAACCCATGCACTTCCAATTCCCACTTATATAGAGGACCTACTACGGCAGCAAAGAGGCTAAGCTCCAACCAGCAGAGATGCTACCCCTGAGCCCCTAGCGCCACGCGCAGAGCGACAAGCCACTCCGACGCGACACCCAGTGCCGTGGTAGTGACCCCTCCATTCGACTCCAGGGCTTATGTTACGCTGGCAGCAGAGGTTTATCTTGATTACCCAAAAGCCTTCCGTCCAGCAGGGTACGCGGACTCCACTGAACCCCCAGCCGAAGACCGGAAGTGACGAGTTTGTGGACGCCAGGCACAAGTGTCGGGGGAAACAGAGGCGGTAACGACACGCCCCCTGCAACCGCCCCCTACAAGGACCCACTTCCGACGGCCAGCAATATCCCCTCTCTTGGTAGACGCAATAAGAATAGGATCGACACCAGCAGATTTCAAAACTTGCCAGTCATCATTTCTCAGAAGGGGAATTATAACAAATACCTCCAGCTCAATCAACCTACCACATCCCTCTAGAGGGAGAAAAATTTCCTCCAACGCCTTAGGTTGCACCTATGCAGATACAAGAAAAGCATCGGGGGAGCTCAATGTACAGGTAATTCCTCGTCCCTTAAAAAAAAAAGAAAAAAAAACTGATAATTAATGTGCCAATTTAAACGAAATTTATACTTGTCTATCAGTGTTCTAGTTTGTTGTTGCTTTAGGGCGCGTCGACAGCGAGGTCATTAGCGCTGTGTTCTAGCAATATATTTCTAAGCAATTTCTTAATTAAATAGAATAGAATTGTTGTAAAATGAAGCTCAGTCCAATATTCCTAGTGCCTTGCATGTGACAAAAGGTTTTCGTTGCTATCCTGGTCCAGGTTGTATTTCAACCTAATCACACACTACGCTCAACTTGCCGCCAGAAAAACAATACGTCAGTCCCATGCTTATTAATATATGTCCTGCATCGAAACTTTGAGGCAATAATGCATTGCGATAAAAACTTTGTCAAAAATCTTCACGGGTTCTTACGTCATTCTTTTTTGTTATCCATGAGTCAGATCGATGTTACAACGTTTGAATGGCGGCTGAAATATGTCATCAGTGAAAGCAAAGGAAATTAAAAATAAATCTTAACACCTTACGTCATGCCATGTAGTATTAGTTTTAATTGTAGTCTTGGGTGTCTAGATTGCGATCATATGGAACCACTTTCATTCAAATGAAGTAATGATTTAAGTAAAATAATTTAAATTATTTAAAAAGAAATTAATTTACTCATGCCCTCTGCTGTAACTTCAGGTTACGGTTGTAACAACAATCTAATCAAAACTGCCGCTAATAATGCTAATCGAGAATTAAAGCTTTTATTTAACATATCTATTGCAAAATATTTTACCGATTACTTTTACTACGAACGAAATATTAAAAAAAATAAGTATTTAATAATTATTATGTCGATTTAAACGTAATAAGTATTTTTCTTTCAGTGTTCTGACGATTAGTTTATTCGCGGGTGCTTAGATAAATAGAAGTATTAATAAATAATGTGGATAACTTAGAACTTCTCTTGATCGTAAGATGGACAACAAAGACGAAAAGTGTGACGTCATATGTGACGCGACCGCGTGACACAGTTATAACATGACCAAAACTTGAATTTTATAAGTATATATAATTTTCCAAATTAATTGTCCAAAGTAATTATAATGCAATTAAAATCTGTAAAGGATCGATGTTTTTAATGGATATAGCAAACGTAGAAGCACATTTCGGATTGATTGAAATGTGCTCATAAGTGTATGGACGTAGAGGCAGTTCTGGTACGTACCCAGTGCCAGGTAGAGCTGGTTGATGGCGTCGTAGGTGTCCCAGAAGGGAGGCGCCTCGCCAGGCCCGCTGTTAGGATCCCTGCAAAAGTCGACACTCACTCAAATTCGTCATACAAGATAACAAACAGAAAAAGTATTTACGAGATTACACTTCTACTCAAGATAGAATGTAGTTTATTGTACTTACTGAAGAGAGAAATAAAATCAGTACACAGGTATTAACTTGCACAGAGTCATTCTTCTTACGTAATAGTGATCTATGTCTTTGACAATCATTAATTCTTTCGCTAATGATTTTATTTTTATATCTGTACCGAATCGTTTTCAGACTGTTGTTGAGAATTACAGCACACGGTAGAAAGCATTATTTCACTACACTTCACCATAAAGTGATTTTTTTTTTTGAAAATGCAATGCGACTGTCAACATAATTGGATCAGATGTTCAGTGTAGTGATGTAGCAACTAGAATTTCATGCCACCTGGAAAAGTTAATTTTTTAATTGATTTATTTAATGAGAAACATATTTGCTAATGCTACTAATAAAAAAAAAATAATACTATGATCTACTTATTCATATTGCTCTTCACTACTCTCTCCCAACTTTCTACCTTTGATGGTTTTTACTCATCGTTGGCATGCTGATATTAGAAGCATTAATTTTCTTTGGTGACGCAAAGCATTTTATACCTACTGCCATATCGTACTACATAGTAAAGGGTGAAGTAAGTGTTGTTATCTCCCTGTGAAACGTGTAACTATGTTATGTGTGTGATAAGTGTATTTTTATTGTTTTTTGTGTAGTTTATGAGGTGGAGATTGGGTACAGTCCCAGCATGCGCCTAGATCGTTGCGCGAAAACATCACAAACCGTAGTGAGGACGGCTGGTACGGGGGTCCTAGCCTCGTGCTTGGTATCATTGTACCTCCCAGATCCAGTATGCGGTGCCTCAGCGCACCGAGCCACACTCCCGGGTATATATCTACTTATTCACCCTAATTAATCGTATGTAAATAGTGGTTTGTAGTTCTTAAAGCGTTCTTATTATCAGCACTAAAAAAAGTTGTACGAAATCGAACTGCAGACAGCGATTTCCTGTAAACCTCTAAGAAATAGTTTATTAGATAAAACTAAGATCAACGTCTTTGGATATCGACCAGGTATAGTCCAAGCCAAAGAAGTCAAGGTGTAACCTACTATGTACTTAAGGAAGCAGAGACGTTTTGTGCCTTTACTTGCAGGAAGAACGTGGCTAGGGGCGTGTGATTCTGAAACTGATTAAATAATCCTTTCTAACAGAACATTCTGACAAGATGTTCCTTCAGAACTGGGTTAAGTCACTGTGTGTTGGTCTAACCTGAAATTTACTCTAAACAGAAGGAAACAACTCCAATTTACCTTAGTCTTAGAAACTCTGAATCCTATCAAAGATATTAGTGATATAGTTTGGTACAGAAATTGAGTAAAGGGAATTATCTGTCAGACTTTTTTTTGCTGTCATCAATCTCTTCATTTGTATGATTCAATCCTCCGTCCCTTCCTATCTTGAGCTAACCTTTTCATCTCAATATACCCCTTATAGCCTACGTCCTGCATTATCTGCTTCATATATTCTAATCGCAATCTCTGCAGTTCTTACCTTTAACAGTTCGCTCTACTAACAAGTTAACCTATCGTGCATGTCTCAAAATATGACCTAACATCCTGTCTCTTCTTTATGTAAGAGTATTCCAAAAACTTTTTTCCTAACCCACCATTTCCAAAACTCGTTCGTTTTGAACTTTATCTGACCACTTAATTTTCAGCATACTTCTATAGCACCACATTTCAAATGCTTCAATTTTATTTCTTTCTGGTATTCTTAAATACAAAATAATTACGAGTATTTGTCAGGCAATTTATTAAAACATCTCTATTACCACCCAATTATACCAACTAAAATAATATGATAAGTAGTTAATTATTTTCCTGATTATTCTGTTTTCATATCCTGAACCAACATAGTGTGGGGAAATACACGAATTTCACTCCAAACGTCTGGAGTGTTAGTGATTTCAATATAACTCACTAAGAAAGAGGGAAATTGTTTCGAAATTTTTTATTTCTCCTCCACCTACGTTAAGTAACTGAATAAATTCGTGAATAACAAACAGCATATTTCGGCTAGTCTGACCTGTACAACTTTCAATGCCAAGAAGAATTTAAGCAACGTGTCATATCATGACAACACAGCAGCATTGCGAACTGTCGACTGATACCAGGAACTTGTTTTGGGTTGTGCTCCATGGTGCGTGCTGCCTATGGTGTTGGCCGTTTATCTGTCGCACCTTCTCTCCGTGTTCGCCGGCGCCATAAATGTGTCGGCCGGGTTCGGATGTTTAGCGGACGTGACGTTTCGGAAATGGGCTTTTATTTTCCGACACGGGCTTGCTCTTGCCGTGATACCGCCGGATATTGTTTTGTTTGCGTGCGCTGTTATCTGCAGGAACTCCTCGAACGCAATGCAGCGATGGCGTGAGCCGGCATTTGTCACTCGGGGAACACGAGCTGGATGCGACAAAGCCGGAATCTGGCGTTTCAGAATTAAATTCGCTTTGGAATGTGCTGGGAGGGGGATGAAATGGTTTACTGTTAACAAGCTTTTAAAATTCGAAAGCCTCCCTGCGAGGCAGAATTTGAACTATCAACCGTAGGCACGCTGAAGTGCGTTATTCCGTCTCGTAGAATATTTAACAGATCATTAGGCGCAACAAAGCCGACTCATGCGATCGCCGATGGAGAGCGTGGATTTTAGCAGAACACTATTGGCCGGCTGCGGCTTAGGCGAGGCACGATATTACTGGCCTGCTGTTACACAGGCGTGGACCGCTGTTAATGTATTGGAAGCCTGTACGATAATGGTCGTCATATTTTGAAGATTGCTATCTCGTTTGCTTTGGTCATGGAATATTATCAGCGGCAGAAATTGCAAATTTGTGTAAATCAAGAGCCCTGGAGTCATCGAGGTTTAGAAAGAACTCATGGGTATTTGATGCTGTCAATGAATATAGAAAAATATTTTCCAGATTATTACTTCTTTCATATAAAAACAAGTGGGTCTCCTGGAAATATATCAGATTTTGTGCATTTAAGATATTTTAAATGCAGAAGATATGGAAATATTTTTTTCTGTATCCCCCATTTTTGACATTAATTGTTCCACTCTGTCCAAATTATTATCTGTGGTATAAAACATTTATACCGGTAGAAGCCTCCCGTAACTGGAAGTATGTGCTGTTAACCCCGTTTCCAGAGAGAACAGGTTAGCATATGGGGTGTGATGAAATTGTGAACTCGACATTGTCTACGCTTCAATCAAAGTAACATAAGATGATCTAGACGAGGAGGCCTGTTACTCGATTTTCTAAACAGTGACGTTTCGGTGCTTTATGCTCAGTTAAGAAGCCTCGTTTCGGCAACGATTGTCTTTGTACATCTAATAGGATATCAATGACATTACTCTGTTATTACTTATATATATATATATATATATATATATATATATATATATATATATGTCAAACAGAAATTAAGAAGTCAAGTGAAATAGTGTTAGATAATATTTTCACGTTTATCACGATCAAATGTGGTGTTAACATCAGTAGTGGGCGTCAAACGAAGTGTTTCCTCAGAGAATCCTGCCATATGCTTCAAGAAGGTGAGTGGTCTTGGTATAAAGTTGTGATACGACAGAGTCATCCCCCAATGAATATTAATATATTAATAATTAATTATAATTAAATCAGATTAATTATAATTATTTTATTAAAAATATAAATTGTGTAGTGCTAATCAATTCGTAGGTAATTATGTGTTAAGCCCGGGCGGCCGAATTTATTATTGTATAATTTTAATTCATTGCAAGATTGCTGTTAGGGAAGAATTAAACGGTGAAAATGTTAGAACTAAGTGGCAGTTTTGAACATTCAAATAGCTGGACGCCACGTACACAATGGAAACGATCGGTGGAGGGCGGAGAGATACCGTTAGCTGGCAAGGGCAATGTGCCCCGGCTCTAGGCTGAGGGCGCAAGGTCACTGAAAATGCGCGCAAAACGAACGGCGAATGATAGCAACGCCACGACACACGTCATTGTGGAATACGTCGCTTCACCAATCGTGTATAGCCACAGGGTCTACATTTGTTGATGAAAGGTTTCTTTTCCATGTGCTGGGAGAGGTGAAGCTGACTTCTTCGTGGTGGCAGGAAAGGATTTCATCAAGAGACTTAACGTCCAGACGAGCTGGAGTATAGACGTACTGTTCGGGTGTGGTCCGACACACTCGACTAGCTGTTCGTCCATGGTTGAAGCTAGACGCTTTCTGGCTCAGACGTTGCCGGAAGCAAAGTGTCTTATCTCGTAGAGACCATCACCACTGATGCACTAGCGTGGATGGGCTATCCGTGGATCTGCATCTGACTGCGACACAGCGTGTTGCAATTCTTCAAGCAGTTGCAACAACGGTAATGTACCAACGCAAGGTCACTGGTTCCATGGATTTTTGACTTCGCTTACAAACCCGTAAGCGATCCTTGTGAATAGACTCTCTGCTCTGATCATGAAAATATTTGCTGAGTTATCTAACATTCCATATTCACCAAAATTGAACTTTTAAGCATCTTGCTTATCATAACGTAATTCAAATTATGTTTTCACTTTAATTGGCGCCTCTGGGAATTTTTGTAAAATGTTCAACTTTATTCTGTTGGCCTGCGACCCCACATTATTTTATATTCACTTTGAAAATCTCTGAAATAATTAAATCTATTGTTGTTTGCATTTATCCAGCAAATTGTAAGCCCCGGCTATTGCTTGCTTGTTTTGAATATCTTGTGCTTAACGTGTATAAGCCAAAAGATAAAATAAATTAAATACTTTTGTTTGCCTGTAAATCTTGCAGCATTGAAAATTCTGGTTCACCAAATTAACCAAATTAGCAAATTAATATTAATATTCCTGATAAAAATTTCAACATAATGGCAACCGTCCCCCCCCCCCCCTTTTTATAAACTGCCCCGTTACAAGGTGTGTAGAAGGTGGCTGGTTACACGCTGCTTGAAGAGAAATAGATGAGGTACCTAATAAGAATTGAACACCAAACCTTCGTCGCATTTCCAGATCTTGTACACAAATTCCAAATTTCTTTGCATTTATACTCTAAAAAGAAATTCAAAGGTTTATTCAGCGAGTGATGTGCCACGTTTTAATTCTATCATCATTACTTTCCTAACGATACATTGTCACAAAGCCCTCTATATTTTCATACATGTAACTCTGTTCGAAATTTTAATAGCTAAATGCACCATTATAAATATTTCATCTTTGTTTATTTCTTTTATACTACGTTTGTTACTATTTTCCAAATACTTATACTGAGTCAATTGAAGGAGATTTTTGTTTTGACACTTCTCACATAAGTGTAAATGCTGTTCAGTGCACCGGAGATACATTCTAAGAGGCAGACCGTTACGTACCCAGTCCTGGCGAAGTTTGCGAGGTAGCGCATGAGCAGCTTGGAGACCTCTGCGTCCTGCCGACTGTAGTTGTGCTGTTGCGGTGACAGAGGTCCGGAGTTCGACACCAGAGGTAGTCCCAGCACGAATGGAATGTCCTCCCCGCGAACGCTGCCCGCTCGCTGCAAACATTGTCACACATGTTTCAACTTGTGAAGTAATATCATAGTTTCAAGACTTGTTAAGCTAAGACTCTAAACAACAGAGTAGGTATGTATTGGAAGTAAGATAGTTAATCGGTTTATAAATGGAAATATTAGAAGACTAGATGTTTGATTTAATTTTATTAACTTATTTTTTTATTTTACGAAATGTCAAAATGAAATCAGGTCTTATACCGAAGTTATTCGTACGAACGATTTGCCCTCCTTATTAGCAGTCAATGCACAGTTAAAAACTCTGCAAATATAGTGAGAAATACAATTGGATCTCGACTTTCAGACTGTGATTTGCGGTCTAATAAAATCAGCACCATCGAAAATTTATATGCATCAGTAGAAGGCACTGGTACATCAGCCTTTGTCTACGCTCATGTGAGGAGATTGATAACTTTTTGGTATAACTGTATTTAAAAAATATTAATTTAGGTGATCTTAGTGACCTAACGGCATAGTTTCTCAACTGATACTTCAGCGTCTTTTTTCATAGCCATCTGAACTAACCCTGTAATCCTACCAAGTATTTGGACCTATCGTTTAACGTGAACTCCAAACAACGGAACGTGTTAGAGTGAATATAAGTGTCAATAACGAATAATTTCCTTTTTAGTTCCGAATAACACTAAGCCGTTGGTATGGAACTCGAGAAAAATTCGAACTGTGAGACGTAAATTTTCTTTAAACTAATTTGCTGACACTTCTAACTTAATTCTCAGCAATACAACATAGAAGTGAAACATACCACGAGCTACACATTGATTGAAACGCCTTCAAAATTCCGGTAGTTCTTGCATGCACTGCGGTCGTCGAAAAATGGACTTTTATCTTAATTTGTGAAGTTGTTGACGTAACATCAAAATGAAACGGCCTTGTTTTACTCCTGGAGACATGGGATGCACATTGATTGAAACCGAATCAAAATACGACCTGTACTCTTTGCCTTAATCGTGTTCGACTAAACAAACAGATAGACTGTGAGACACAGTTTTCTTTATTTCGCAATTTTGCGACGTTGCATGAGGATGAATTATACCTTATTTTACCCCGGGGCCTTTGAAAGAACAGTACGCAAAATCCCATGGAAATTTGTAGATTGGTTTTTGGGTGAATCGCGGTAAAAGAAAAGTAAGATGTAACTCGCACTGGAAGTATTTACCGCCTAATGTTCAAGTCCCAGTAGCACCAGGTTATTGGTTGGAGGCCAGCCTGCGTACTTTACGTCACAAGATTTGTCTCGGCAACGACCATAACCAGGATTTCTTCGGATCGTTTACCTGTGCTATTTCAGTAGTAGTAGCAGCCAAAGTGTCGACCAATTCCGGACTACAAGCTGGTAAAATGGAGGTGGTTTAGAGAAGTCATAGCTACCATACTGGAAAGGGCTGCATTGGATGTCCATGTTGAGGAGGCTCTAGGATTTTTCAACAAGGCCATAAACGAAGCCACTGGAGTCACCACACTGTTGGTTCACCAACACACAGAGCGTTCCAACCAGCTTCCACCGCACCTACTTGCGCAGAATAAACACAAAAATAGAATCGCCAGGGAATGGAAACCAACGAGCGACCATGCCACTTTCAAACCTCCTCGGCCATATGCAGCGAGATTTGAAGACAGCGCTGGTAGAACACCAAAACCGTGAGTAGTCCGCACGTGTTACAATGCTGGACAAGACAATGGCAGCACATGGAACGAAACACCCGCCGGAGGAACCTGCTACCACTGCTCAAGGCTAGCGCTGTCTTGCATTCTTACCGAAAGACGGTGGTAATGCGCTCGCTGACAGCATTGAGAAAAAAAAACCAGCCTGTTGCTGAGCTTCACATCGTCGCAGTGCGTCACCGTCCTCGGTTGTGCTTGTCTGCCGGCGACGATCATGTCATAATCGAGACTGGACTCCAGGAGATAGCTAGCTGCATCGCCGGGCTGCAGTCACGAAAGACGATGGGGTACGAACAAGAGGATAAGTGAGGACTCCAGAACCTACCGCCAGAAGCCCTGAACAGCTTGATGCGCCCCTTTAAAACCATCCTGCGAAAACGGACCTTCCCGAGAGCGTGAGAGCATACTGTTGTGGTCAGGATTGATAAGGCAGGGATAGATCCAATTTCCCCCTAGCATTATCTTCTGCTGTTTCTTTTTTTTTTAACTTTGGTCATTAGAGGCGGGATGGGATTGGGGACAAGCAACGGGAAGGGATTCGACCATTGCCGTTTTGAAGGAAGCATCCAGGCATTCAACTGGAGTGGTATGGGGAAATCATGGAAAACCAAATCTAGATGTCCGGACGGGAATTCGAACCCGCATTCTCCCGAATGCGAGGCCAAAACGTTAACCGTTCATGCAACACGCTCGGTCCGTCACACAGCATCTGATCTGTATTGTGTAGACGAGGTTATTTAATGAGAGAAGTTACTGTGGTTTGTTGTTGCTTGACGTCGTCCGCGCATTCGATTCAGTGTGGCATACAGGACTGGAAGTTGTGCGTAGAGGGTTTTCCTGTACCCAACCTGAAAATGAGCCACAGCTACCTGTCAAGGCTCACTTTCTCCATCATGGTCGACGAGGCCCCTTCAACATGGTGGCGTATTCGTTCAGGTGTACAACAAGACTCGTTGCTGTATTCTGTTCTGTACATCCTACACAGCCGACATTCCCGTGCCTGCGAATGTGGAGAGATCTATGTTCGCCGAAAATGCGGCAGTCTTCACATACAGATACGAGATAATTGCAGGAAGATCTCCATCAGACCGAAGCCTGAGCAAGGAGATGGCAGTTAAGCATAAAACCCACCAAAACGCAAGTGATTTTGCGGACACGACTCCAAGGACGGTTCTGATAACAGCTTCAACTAGGAGATGAAACTATTCCCTGTGGCACCGACGTTTAGCTACCTCGGTGTTACACAAATTCATATGGCGAGCTCACATCAAGGAAATTAGGAAACGGGTAATTACTCGGCTGAAAGCCATTTACACGACGTTTAACTGGGAAAGCTCTTTGGCACGACATATAGGAATTACCATTTACTGTACCTTGATCAGGCCGGTAATTGAGTATGCTTGCCCCTCTGTGATTACAATATTTTTTTTTTAATGCCACCTGGGAAAGCTGCAGAACAGAGCACTAATGCGGGCACTACATCTGTCCAACTGTTTCTCCACTGACGCAGTCCACAATGCATCGGAAACATGCGAATAAATTCTGAATGAAGCAAATCGCTCTGCCAATCCACTTGTCAGTTATATGAAACAGCTGCTGACAAACAAATCATGTCGTTGATGCAGCCAGAGCTACAAGGAGAACGAACAACACGCCAACAGACAGGGAGGAAATGTGTTAGAACCATGGCCTCCAAATGACTTGCTTCACAGTTAGAATTGGCAAAAATAATGAGTATTACAGTATTTTGAATGCAGATTTTTGTAAGAAATATGCTTTCTGGAGATCAAAACTTAGAGACCATTTAATAAAAAATTACGCTATTTGAGAAATCATACACACAAATTAGATTTTCCTTAAAAAAAAATTGAGACATCCTTATTGTCATCAATGAAATTCTAACTTATGGGAGATTTTTACGATCGATTTCCGACTCGTACGAAATGTTTTTAACTGTTATTCTAATTTAATCATTTTGAGGAAAGAAATGTGAATTTTCCCGGACTTACCATACGTTGCTAAGAAAAACAGCTTAGAAATTATTATCGGAATATCTTCCTGTACATTCCAGTGTTTGATATGTTATCCCTTTATTTTCTACTACATTATGTAGTAAGCACTTAAAAGATAGTAACATTCCAGAATATTGCTGTAAAAATGTCCTTAATATACTTTGCAGTTCTGTATTCATTAATTAACATTTCGAAGCAGAGACCAACAAGAAAGACATAATTTTGCCACATCGAACGATCATAGATAAATGGTGCTCGAAATACTTCAATTACCGGTTATACATAGCTATATTTATTCTTATATTAAGTACTATTTCGATGAAGAATAACATTGATATGAGATAAAAGTATACTTCTGAAAATAGTAGGCACAACAAAGTACTTGTGAACATACATGATAGCTGCGTGCTCGCTGAGCTCGTGCGTGTGCTATTCTCACATTGCCTACTTGTGCCAAACTAACGATAAGTGAACTGCGAGTAACATCGCTGGCGTTCGTCGGAACTCTACAAAGTGATCTTCGGTGCATTCGCTACTGTGCGCCACATCTATCTGTAAGGCGTGGTTCGTGGCGCGTCAGAACATTGAGCTGTGGAAGTACAAGCGTCTTATAAGATACCACTCACCAGCTGAAATCTAGAACTAGGGTAAACAAACCAGGTCTTCCATCCGATACGAATGAAGGTATCTGCTGAATGTCGCCTCCGCTGAAGACTTCTTCAGTTAAGCTGGAAGTCCATCAAGGAATGTTTAAGTAATGATCCCATACTTCACAGAAGGAAACATGTTAGGCTGTGTATATTAAATAAATGAGATGGTCATTACTTTGCCCAGTGAATCCACTGCCTGCCTCTAGGTGATTAGAATATTGCTCTTCCTACACATAATTATTTGATAACTGTTTTTCATGATGCTTCTTGTAATATTTGCTTTCATATCTCTTTGGTCTCGGCATACACGTGTGTGTGCGCAATTTTGCTGTGTGCTGCGTCTGTAATAAAGTTTGTGGTTCTCAGCCTGTAGAAAGAAATACTCGCTCTCTATGAGTAATAATTCATTATAAATTACTGGAATATGTGGCTGAATTTTGTGTAGCGAATTCTGAGGTTAAGATTTATTGATGTCTTGCCTAAATTGGTACTAGGTGTAATAGGTCAGGTGACATCAACGGTTTTACGTAAGGATGATGTGAGTTTTGAGGGTCAAATGAAGCATTTTGCTTATAAGTTGTACAATGTTATGTTTCTAGTGTTTCCGTCGAATAAACAGGTACAAGGTGCTTTTTTTTTTTACTTATTGCTTTACGCCTCGTCGATGGCTAAAGTTATTAGAGACGGGATGGGACTGGGGACAAGGAACGGGAAGGAATTTGGCCATGGCCTTTTTGAAGGAAGCATCCCGGCATTCGCCTGGAATGATTTGGGGAAACCATGAACCATGGAAAACCTAAATCTGGATGCCCGGACGGGGATTCGAACCCGCGTCCTCCAGAATGCGAGGTCAGAACGTTAACCGTTTACCCACCACGCTCGGTGCTACAAGGTGCTGAAAATAATTTCTTTTCCAATATTACTAGAGAAGGTTCAAATTGAATAGACCTTCAATGATTGTAATATTGATAAAACTCTTCCTTGTTGTTGTGAGAGTTACAATGATACATTAAATCATATTTTAATATTTTATATAGCTAATTTTTTTAATAATATTTCTGATGGTTTATGCATTAATTAAAGTAAGAGAAGAGAGACGCGGTATTTTAAGTAATACTTCAGGAATCTTTATTCTGTCGAATAAAGAACTGGCCATGTTCCCTTTAACCACCAATCGCGCTGCTGAGTTTGTAAAAGCGAAGATCCGTCCTAAGCCAACATATATTTTTTTTTTTTTTTTTGTAACAGTTTAACGTCCCTTTCTAACAACGTGGTCTTTAGAGACGGGAAAGGATGGGGGCAAGGAATGGGAAGGAATTCGGCCATGGCCTTTTGAAGGAAGCATCCCGGCATTCACCTGGAGTGATTTGGGGAAACCATGGAAAACCCAAATCTGGATGCCCGGACGGGGATTCGAACCGCCGTCCTCCCGAATGCGAGGCCAGAACGCTATCCGTTACACCACCACGCTCGGTGCCAACATATAAAACAATTTACATTACTATTTGTGAAAATTGAAACATCAAGAAGGATAAATGTGATTAAAATTAAATTTATTTCACAGGTTAAGGACCTGACAACACTAAAATCATCAAAATCATCAGAATTAAACAATGGTATATATCCACTTTGAACTTGAGAATTCAGTAAGGTGCGAAGCCGCCAGATGTTGAAACCAGAATATATAGATGTCGTGGCGTAATATTAAACACACTGCCACACGAGTTGTAGACACATTTACGAAGTATCGACAGTGGTTGCAGGAGGATCAGAAGGAACAATTTGCCGACCGACCATATCCCAGACATGTTCGGGAGTTTCCCATTGTTCTTCGAAGAAGGCTTACACATTCCTCTCTACTTGTGGCCGGGCATTGCGCAGCTCAGATGTGGCATGTTGACCAGCCTGCTGGAGGACAGTACCTCGGGCTATAAAACCTCCCTGACTCAGCGGGTGTTGTTCTAATTGCCATTTATACGTAGGAGGCGAGACCGCCCCAAACCATCACACTCGGCATTTTTCCGCTATCCCACTCACAATCTGCCCGATTACGTTCACAACTGAAGCGTTTAACCTAACACATACTTTGCCACAGATGTAGGAAACTTTGAAGCGGGACTCGTCCAAAAATACTACATTTTACCATTCAGCACGCCAGTGACGGCAGCAGGCAAGTAGCTTCTGACAACGCCGAAGGCGTTGGCTGTATTTGGGGAGGGGTACCTATTGCCCTTTGGCAATATTTGGCCCTACATTTTTCTTTAGTAGTAAAATTTCATTACATTTCTGGGCTGGTCCATTGCTAT
Source organism: Vandiemenella viatica (assembly GCA_031002005.1). NCBI lineage: Eukaryota > Metazoa > Arthropoda > Insecta > Orthoptera > Morabidae > Vandiemenella > Vandiemenella viatica. The sequence goes on along the minus strand of JARYHS010013630.1, from coordinate 51,116,468 downwards.
TTGCTCTATGGGTGAGTTTCATTTCATTTTATAATAATTTTTATTTTTATACGTACACAATTACCCGTTTAGTAGTGACTTGGGCATTTTATGGCGTAGTCCAATATGTTCATAGCTTCCCAGGTTGCGTATGAGTTCATTGTTGCATTTGAAGGCACTTTCGTAGAACTTTTGCGCCGCGGAAACCATCCGTGACTTGAGTTTTGGTGCTTTTGCCAGGTGGTGGAGGTCTTCCGTCTCGTGCCCATTAAAGTCTGAGGCGTTGGTTGTTTGTGGTCAATGGAAGCCGCTGCACTGGCATCCTAGCCACCAGTCCAGCACTCAGCAAACGCTTTCAAATCGTCGGCGCAGACACGTAGATATCCGTTGTAGTGCTCCAACGTCGCTCAAACCCTGTGGACGAGGCTTTTCTGTCTGCGAATAAGCCGGCGGCCATCCCGCGCTGTGGTCACGTACCCTCTTCTATCCACTGATTCCACACACGCGTCAGTATCATAGCAGCGTGCCCTGCGCAAACGCAGTGTCACCGTGCGTTAAATCCGTTTCCCGGAGGCTAATCGTTCTGCCACGTTCGAAGTCATTCCACATGATGCTACTGCCCGATTGACGCTGAATAGGGATACCGGCACTGCCTTGCATGTTTTCATTTCGTTTATCATACCATTTACTTATTTTGTTCTGCAGTAATTTCCAGAGACAAATTTAGAAGACCTCCTTTACAAACCCCCCCCCCCCCCCACACCTACTCGAATATTTGATTAAAAATATGGGTCGCAGACTACACCGCCATATTCAAGTAATGGCATGAACAAAGTTTTGTAACCCAGTTCGCTCACTTCTCTGGTACATTTCCTAATAATTGTGCAAGAAGTAAGAATCTTTGTGATCAATGATTAATGCTTCTACGGCATTATTAATCTTTTTCACCTTTTTTATAGGTAAGTTGGAAATTAATTTTATTTATAACGTTCAATGTTTTAAAAGGAAAATCTTCATGATAAATGCTCAGTGGTGCCATTACATTACATTGATATTATATTGAAATGTATTATAACTTGCGGATGTGACGTTCGGAGATTGTGGAATTTATTGATGTTTACTACATTAAGCCGAGAACTGTATATAGCAGAAGAAACAGGTCGTGAATATGAACTATTAGGTTACCAATCCTTTTGGACTGTCACGCAGGAGTCACGACATTAATCAGTTTTTTCGTCAACAAACGCATCTTAAGCAGCTTTCACACATACCCCGATACAAATGGGGATCACGTTTACCACATTTCGTGACATTATGCGATCAAACCATTTGAATTTCTATTTTTCTGAGGCGGATCGTCCTGTGATGTGCTGTCAGGTAGTCAGGCTTGTTGTAAAACAGTTTTACACGCAGCAGGGGACGAATATTTTACAAATAACATCCAGATGCACGGTTCAGCCATCCGCTATCGCCCCGACCAGTGCGCCTTGGTCAGCCGCTCCTTAGAGGATGAGTATTCTATCTGCTGGAGGACACCAGTCGTCCCTCACTGCTACACTTAATGTTTGGCACAGGATTGTGTACAGGATTTTGCACTCACCACTTCATGGAACACATTCAAATAGCATCTCGTGACATTTAACGTTCATCTTACAGTTTGTTCATCTTACATGTTCGTCACAAAATTTCTATAAATAAAATAAACCTGTTATTTCGTTTTAACTATCATTGATTTGAAAAAGTGGTGTTGATGACAAAAAAACTGACTTAGTCAATAGCCCGAAGGTTGGTTTGATTCTGCCGAAGGAGGCATACTAAGAAATTGTGTCAGAGATAGGACGACCATTTCTTTCTTAAGTGGAATCCGAATCACGGAACGTCTTGGTATAGCTCATATGATCAAACACAACTCTCAGTAATTCCTGGCTGAACCACCAGACAGCTCTTAAATTACATGATACGTTTCGCCTATAATTTTTGGTGTTATAATTTTTACATTTTGTTTCGACCATATTTCAAGGAGACTCATATTTGATACAGCAAAAACCATTTCATGTCAACCGTCAATAGGTACTTCAAGTAAGTGAAAATGCACATCTAATGCTTCCCTACATCCTATACCAGAGAAATGAGGTATAGTGTACCATTTAGTGACTAATATCAGAAAAATTGGTTGGGATGTGCTTACATAATTGCATCATATGTTAGAGGTAAAGAGAGTAAGAGAGTTAAATTAAACATTCGCTCTCTTTCGCAGGTAGCATATGTGGGAAAACAAACATATACTTTTAGCTGAGATTACAATCTGAGAATATATACTTTTAGCTGAGTGCACAATCTGAGAATATCACCTGAATACATGTCAAATCCATGATATCGAATTCAAGAAAACAGAGATATAAAATAACGATAAACGCCGACAAATTCGGAGCAATATATTTTATATATAAAAGACCGGAAATAAACTGTCACTTGACTATATTTGGAAAACAGGTACCTAGGAGTCACTATAGACAAAACGCCCACTTTTCATCAACATCTACATCTACATCTACATCCATACTCTGCAAATCACAAACACTGTGGGTGGCAGAGGGTGCTAAGCACTAATCCTAAACCTGCGCATTCCAATCCCGAATAGTGCGAGGAAAGAAGGAATACATAAAAGCATCAGTACGGCATCTTATTTCTCTAATCTTGTCCCTCCTCTCATTGCGACCTAAATAGGTTGGCGGAAGAAGTATTTCATTGCACTCAAAATTTAAATTATTTCGCATATTCTCCAATAAAATCGAACGCAAGCTACGTCGTCTGTCTTCCAAACTATCCCAGCCAAATCTATGTAGCAATTCTATGATGCTTTCATAAGGGCTGTAACAACAAGTCACGAATCGAGCGGCTCTCCTCTGCACTCTCTCCGCCGAGCCAATCAGAAACTTGCGATACGGATCCCAAACTCCACAACAGTAATCCAGATGCGGACGCAAAAGTGTTTTATACGCTATCTCCTTTGTATGAGCATTAAAATTCCTCAAAATAGGACCTATGAATCATAATTTAGAATTAGCCTTGTCTACGACGGAAGTTATGTGCATGTCCCATTTCATGTTGCTTTCTACTATCACCCCCAGATACTTCACGGAATCAACCGTGTCAACAGCTGAATTGTTTATTTTTTACAGTATGACAGGCATAAGAAAGCAGAGCTAAGAAAAATTCCACTTAGAGTCTGGTGAAATATTCAGCTACATAGCGAACATTGCAGCCTATACGAGGGTTGAATTATAAATAAACATATAGCAGAGAAACGGCTAAATGTCCTAGGTATTATCAAAAACCTATTTCCTATACTGATCAGTAAATCAATCAACCTACAAACAAAACTCCATCTGGACAAATCATCAGTATTACCAGTAATAACTTATGGCTGTCAGATTTAGGGAACAATGTGTAAAACAAACCTATCGTATTTACAGATATTACAAAACAGGTGCTTCCGCCTAATCCTCAATGTTGACAGAAGGACAAGAATCACTGAAATGCACGAAGTAGCACAAATAGAAACACTAGATCAAGTCGTAAAACGATTAACCGAATTCTTCTATCAAAGACTCGGTACACTACGCCAAACAGAAGATAGACTGCACAACATTGGTACAACAATCCCTAAACAGTGGCCCTTGTACAAAGTGCCACTATCAATTATTAAAACTCCAATTTGAAATTACCAAAACATCAAAGGGGTTTCCACAAATACGTCCGAAGAGGCCAAAAGTTTCCCTTAAGGTGAAAAATAGATAAAACAATAAACGAACTAATAAAACCCTAGCAAGGACGCCAAAGGTGTCGGTGACAGAAACACAAGAATACAAAAAAACTACGTCTTGAATGTTTCAGTAAGTCAACAATTGTTAAAACTCTTAATTGCTGGTTGAAGATCATTAGATGTTAACGATGTATGTTAACAGAACCTTCTTTCCAATATTAGTAAATGGCGTAAAGCTCTATTCGGAGAACAGTTGGAGTGTTTTTCGTATTTTAAAATACATGTATAAGAGAATAATTACATTATTTGTATTCTAATTGGTATGAAAATCGTTCCCTTCTATTTAACAGGTCAAATAGTGTCTAGAACAAGCCTTATAACAATTGATTCTAGGTATAATCTTGTCGTTTGCAAGCGGTAAAAACAAAAAGATGTTTTACTTTGTGATACAGTTTTTGGTAAACACGGTAACACAGGCTGGCGTTTCAGAAAGTTAAAAATATATTAACATCGTAAATTGTGACCTTAAACGACAAGCTTATACATAAGAGTAATATCACACAGACCAGTTTTAGGATGGCCCATGGTTTCTCCAGATCACTTCATAGGAATGGCGTTATGGTTCTTTCAAAAGGCCATTGCCTAATTCCTTTCCGTTCCTTGCCCCCAATCATTTCCTGTCTCTAATGACATCGATAGGATGTGGGATGAAATGAAGATTGGTATTTCTACTCTACCCTCGTACTTTAGAAGCTGGAATCTTCAGTAATAGCGTGGTACTATGCAGTAATAGTAGAACGCAAAAAATCCGCTTTCACTCATCTCTGAAAAATTTTTTTTTTCATGAGTCAAAAAAATATTACAAGCATAAAGTTTCAAACAATAATTCCCATGTAACTGCAAAATTTCATCTCGTGATGCCGTGTTACGGTTACTTAAAAAGTTTAGACTTTGTTACACTTCTGATGAATCCGTTTCATTGTGATTATTGCTTTTACTTGAACCTCGTATCGCACTTGGTACTTACAGCGTCATTGATGATGTGTTATAAAGGTGACTGCGTCAACTAATTTTTTACTTAGCATAATCAGAAAATATAAAAATGCCTAAAGAACAGTTGTGATATACAAGATACAACAAATCGTCATTTGTAATTCATTGTCAGCGTAGATTCATAACTGTCTTTATTGCTACACAATTGGTATTGTATCAGCTGTGGAAGTTTCAATGAGGACGCGCGGAGTTTGTTAGAGACAGCTGCTCACCTGTGGGAAGTCCCTGTCGGGCGCCTGGTGGCAGAAGTGCAGGAAGTAGGTGCGCCCGGGCCCTCCCAGGGAGGCGTGCAGGAATCCGACGCGCAGCAGTGGCGCCGCGGTGTGGCCGTCGCTCAGAAGCTCGAGCGTGGCGTCGCGCACGTTGAGCGGCAGCTGCACCGGCCTCTCCCAGTCCGTGTACTCGTTCTTCAGAGTCGAGAAGATCTCGTTCAGGTGGTACAGGTACGCGTTCCGCACGAACGTCCGCAGGATCCGGTCTCGACGGCTCTCGTTGAAGCCGAACTCCAAGTCCTAGGCACCAACACGGAACGTTTAAACACTGCACATTCTCATTGAGTATTGACCTCCTACAAACTACTTATGCCGAACTGAAACATAAGATAAAAATTGTACTGAACGTCTCTGCACTCCTGCCAGTGTTCGTACTCAGAGCAGGTTCTGTATGCGGGATAACGCATCAGAAATAAATCCTCTTAGGATTATTTAAATCTGTAATTATATGTAGAAAAATCAAACATTGAGAACTGTTTGCATGGTACCAAGACTTTAGAGTTTTGAAAAATTCGCCTTTCATCAAGCAGACACAACCGCTTTATCAATCAGAATAAATTCAGCACACAAGAAGGTTACAAATACTTTTCTGTGGCGCTGGTTCCACATCGATTCCCCGTATTAAATAATCATAATGTCCTCCTCTTCCTCGTTAAGTCTCTTAAACAATCTATTTCTAAAAGGCTCAGTCGTAATTCTTATTTGATAATTTCTATATTCGGATATTAAAAACTTCTACTTTGTCTAAACATTTATTTATCTCGGGGATGCTTTGTAATTTTGTGATAGCAATGTTCTACTGTGACTGACTGTTTCTGCCTGTTTGAATATTCTGAGAAACTTATGAAAATTTCGCTGGCATGAGGATCGTTAAGAGGTGTACATGAATATTCTGTCTGTACTATGTGCAAACTTTTAATTTTACAAATTGCTAGTTTTATACGCAGTTGAGTACTGGTATTATTATTTGTCTGAGGTACTGAAATTTCTTTCTGTCACGAATTAAATTATTTTATGCAAATTGAATAGTTCTTTGTGACACTATGATGGAGACCGTCGCTTGACACTGGTATATCTCGAGTTTAAAAAAGTTGAGTCTTTCATAAAATGTTGAAGACATGAAATCTTTGCCTTGCGAGATTTCTCTTTGATAAATGAGTTTTGGAAAATTTAGTAACTTGAAATCTAGAATCGCTCAGTACAACGAGGGTAAGCCTTTCTTCAGTTGAACGTTCACTAAATTATGGAAGTATAGTAAAAGGATGCAATTTTTTATTATTATTATCAAAAATTGAAGTAGTTTTTATTTGTTTGCTTATCTCCCGAGCAAATGGCAGATGGAAACTATCTTCTGAAACAAGTGATAACATAAAAATTAACATCACTAGATCAAATAAACGTGAACATTTTACTTGTTTTCCAGTAATAAGAAAGGACTTTTCGTGGGAGAATTGAGCAGGCGTTGTATTAAAATTGATGCTGTGAGTTTCTTTTGCCGGATGAGATCACTGTTTTTGTTGTGCTACCGCAGAGGTGCAATACGTGGTTGGACAAAACTTTACAGCGACATGATTTAATTGTTGTTGTACCCTGTTCATTCAGAATTGTCGGCTCAAGGTCATGATTTCCTAAATCCTCTCCTCACCTAACCACCGTCTGCTTTCCGACCTCTCCCAGCTGGACGCTGTGTCCAGGTAGGCGAGTGATAAATTTCTCCTTCGCTTGTTATGGCAAAAGCAGCTGACAGCTGACTGACTTTGAGCCCCCTCTTTTAACTGAACGAGCTATTGTATCGATAACACCATGCAATGAGGAATCATATATATATTAGTTCTAAAAGGTGTTTTTTTTGTCACAAGCTACTATATCCCTTCGTAACTGACCGAAATCGATAAATAATGTATCATTTTAGAGATTACGGCCTCCGCTTTGGTCGCATCACATATTTTTTTTCGGAACTTTACACTTAAAGAGGGAAATGTATCATTATTTCCATAGTGTTTTTGTTACGCGCCATTTGTCTCTTCCTTGATACCTAACCGAAATCGATAAATGGGTAACCATTTTAAAGATAAAAGTCTCCACTTAGGCAACATTAGAAATTAAGAATTTTTTTTTAATTTGACTTTTGAAGGACAAAAGTAATAACTGTGAATGTCGCGTGTATGAGACAGTTCAGAGCGAAGCCACTAGATAGCTGCAACACATATCACAGAGGTATTAATAAACAGCTTCACTAAAGTCGACTTTTGTTTCGTGCCTATTACACTAAACAAATAAACAAGTGCTAAAAATGCGGCTGTTCTTCTTTCATCCTATTTCAAACCACCAGCCTTACTATTAATGGTATGAGCGAAATTTTCGCACGGGTCATCTAGTTCTATGTGTGTTACTAACCTGCGCGCTGAAGTCGAGGTAGGACTCGGTGGTGGTGAGGCCGAAGAGCAGGTCCCGGTCGGGGAAGGCGGCCGCAGCGGCGGCGGCTGGCGAGTCCTCGCTGCCCGCCAGCCTCCACGAGGGGGCGGCGTCTCCGTCCCCGGACAGGCGACTCGCCGCCTCCGCTGCCGCCGCCGCCGCCGCCGCCGCCCCGGCGGCCGCCGCAGCGGGTCCCGCCGACGTCGAGAAGGGGGCGAAGCCGGGCAGGAAGCGCGGAGGGTCTGCGCGCACCTCCATGAGGCGGGCGAGGGGCTGCGTGCGGAGGCAGGGCGCCAGGTCCTCAGCCAGCAGGTCCCCGTGGCAGCCCGTGTGCTCGGCGACTCGCCTCTTCACCGCCAGAGGGTCTCTCTGCACCGCCCACGGGCTCAGCGCAGACCCCGACAGCAGCACCACTCGCCGGATCAGCTCTGCGGGCACATCACCACCGAGTCTAATCCACTGTATCTTTCTCTAATGACGTCAGAGGTGTCAGTAGTACCTTCTAGTCAGCAGTCGCTACAAAGATATCCTAATATCAAAGTTCTATGATATCATCTGTAGGTCTCACAAAATTATTACAATTTTCATCTCAATATTCTATTTTGTCAAATAATGGTAAGTTGAAATATGTAACAGCCATTTTCTAAAAGAAAGGCTTTTTGACCCATCTTGTCTGTTTCTTGGTGTCCTCCACGAATGGGAATTTTTATGTGAATAGTTGCGAAAACTGTGGTCCTATAAAATAGACTACTAATTTTATTTGCTCAGATTACCATTGAGTCATCATCTGATGAGGACACTGAAATCTCATTACGTAGAGGAGTGGTGAAAGTTGGTTGGAGTGCTTCTGGTAACATGAGACCTTCTTGAAGTTTGAAATCTCGGAGAAAAAGCGAAATTTTAGCGGCAGTAGATTGTAGTTGTACAGCTGATGTAGATGTCAAATGCGTAAAACATCTCGAATAATATTTTTGCAGAATCATGACTGAGCTAATTATATAAGAATTTAAAAATTCTAAAAATAATTAACATGTAGTAATTTGTTTAGTAGGTGTGGAGAAAGTACAATTAAAAAAATCGAAGATACTGGTAGGCTAAATAATTAGTATTAAGGTGTTACGCACACCCGCTGAAAGGGCTAAGGCAATGCCGAACGATATATCGCTCAGAGCATTGTTTTTCGAAAAGTGACATCAAAATAGAAGCACCGCGTCTCCGAATCTGGGCAATGATGATTGCTTATTGTCCAAAGTTGACTGCAAACGGGTCTCTACTTACAACACTATAGATCATCAGACAGACTGATTTCAAGGAACCAACAAAATATGTGCTAATATAAAACTACAAAAATTATTTCCTCAAAGCTGCATTCGAATAAAATTCAGTCTATTCCATTTTTCTTCTAGAGAACCTTTACGATCGCCAATAGTTCGCAAATTTTATGGGCTTTATTTCGGCAAAAATAGTTAACGACATTTATTTGAATGCGAAATCTAAGCTTAAAGCAGAGATATTTGATAACGATCAACGAAAACGATATGACTTAAAAATATTCTCCAAATATCAAATACTCTCAGATCGGAAATTTAAAGACGAATTTTGCTTACAATTGTATTGTTGTCACCTGCTGCCATGACCACGATGTTGTCATTAAGTATACTAATGAATCACAATAAATTCTTTATGTTGTTATAAACTTCAAACTTTTTTCACGCTTTGCGTTAGCTTTGCCTATTCGTGTGTATGTATGTATGTGTGTGTGTGTGTGTGTGTGTGTGTGTGTGTGTGTGTGTGTGTGTTAATGTGCGTGTGTGTATGTGGTGTGTGTATGTGTGTGTGTGTGTGTGTATGTTTGAAACGGATTTTTTTAATTCAACTTCTTACCCACTTCCAGACTCCAGACAAGACTGAAATTTTGCAGACATATTAAGAATCGATGACAATACCCGTTATGAACATTACTTCGACTGTAATTACAGAAAAATGGTTGAAAGTACTCATCGGAATAATAATGAAAGATGAAACTACAACACAAAGAAAACGAATTTGGGAGAAGAAAAAGCAAACAGTTTAAAAATACACTTTTGTAGATATCTGAACTAAATACTAAAACTAAATACTTAAATAATAAAAAATAAAGTTTAAAAAACAAAAAAACACGCTTTTGCAACAATGTGAACTAAAAAGTTAAAAATAATTTTTAAATTTAAAGATTTTGTAAAGCGGCGTGTAATACCCGAACGTTTATGAAAGCCGTGTTACAAAGCGTGAGGGTGTTGGTCCGTCCTTGTGTCTCCTGTGAGTGTAGATAACTGACAACGAGGATTGTAAAACGATTTAGACCGAGTGCCAAGAGGATCCAGGAGGCACAATGAACAAACTTCGCGGAATGATGTCCGCGAAAACATTTTAAGACGTGAAATGAAGATAAATGGTTTCATGAGACTCGTGTTCCGACATACAATAAAAACAAGGTACGGCGCGAAAACTAGTAGGGGGAATTTGCAGCTCGTTGGTATTTGACTTGAAGGCATGAAGATGACACAAGCTCAGCCAATCCTAGACAGTTTTGTTACAAATTTCTGCTGCTGTTATAAAAGTTATTAGGAGCTGACCGATGTGAAACGAGGAACGCTTGACAGTAACAAGAAAAAATTTGTTTTCTTGCGCAACATTCTGCGCATACACACTTGCGAAAAGTTCTGCGCATCTAACGACACTTTGATGTAAGGGAACGTGCATAAACTACGTGGCTCTGTTTAGATGGGGAGTATTTGGTAGATAGCTACATTGGGGAGGGGGAAGGAGGGTATTTCCGATCCAAACCACGTAGCATTTCATTCATATTATTTGTCACACTTAAAATAAGGTACAGAACACACATTTTTGAATATTTATTTTCGTGGTTTAACTATCTCCGTATGTGGAACCAATAAGGAAAAATGCAACGTGCCACATTGGGGAGGGGGGGGGGAAGAAGGAATGTAGAGTTAAAAGCCACGTCAGGCAAGGTGGGGGAAGGTGGGGGGTTCACAGGAGGCCAAAATAGAGCTACGTAGTTTATGGACCCTCCTTAAACAGCGATGATAGTTTCCGCCGTCACTTAAGCTGATGACTACGAACTTTCCTTGATAAGGAACACGGTGGAGAAGGGGATTCTGTGCTAAACTGTGGTTCTGGCTGGTACTAGAGGTCCTCTGGCGCGAGACAGCTGTCTGCAAGGTCAAGACTTTTGCAGGGTGCGCTCGGCTCGATGAGGATTCGACATCGACTGGATACTATCACGGTAATCTATGCACTGTACGTGATGGACATAGGCAACATTCTTCTCAAAACCCAATGCGCGACCCAGAGGTCTCATTTGCTCCCCACTGAGTTAGTTGTAAAAATTAATGTTTCTTTGCGCTTATTTCTTTCTGAAAAAGTTTCATTTCTGGTTGTCAATACATTAATTGGTGATAAAATATCTCCACTCCATTCATAACAAAATATTGTATGCTCAAATTCATTCAACCATCCTGCGTAATTCCACCAGTGGTGTAGCTAGGTCAACAAGGGCCCCGGTGCAAAAATTTAATTTGGGCCCTCAGGCCAGACGGGCGACCTTTTTTTTCCTTTATGTGCTGGTAGGGCCTTCTAAACTGCGCTTGAGGGCCCCGGTGCACTGCACCGCCTAGCCCCATAGTAGCTACGCCCCTGAATTCCACAAGTATTGTCACATGCATTTGGCAGCTGTGTAAATTGAAATTTAACCAAAATGATCTTTTATCAATAATGCAGTGCAGCATAATATGGTCAAAAGGTCAAAGAGTAACTTCTAACAAGTAAGTCAGTACAAGCGATAGGATGTTATAGCAGCCCTCATACCCAGCCCTTTAGTGAAATTTTATTTTAAGAATTGTATATAGCAAGCTCGGGATTGATTAATAGTGGTTTTGTACATTTCGGAGTGAGTTGTGTAAATGAACATTTTTTATGGAGAGAAACTATGTACTGTAAATGCTACGTAATACTATCAAGGGCAGTGTTATGTATGAAACATTAATTAAACGTTTGTAATTGTGTTGATGTGAGCCACGATGTTTGGTGGACAATTCTAAGTTGTTTGGACGGGTTTATGTTAATAAGTTTGTTTGTAAAGACCTGTAAATATCTATAATTTGCATTTAATTGTGAATGATTTTGTATTAATTCTGATTGTTTTGATGTGGTTTCGATTGTTGGCTGCATTGTCGCCGCTAGAGAAGCCTCTACACTCTACAGTCTTTCTTTGTGGTATTCTGGATGTTTCTGTTGCGCCTATTTAACCGAGCGGCAGATACGAGTAGTTATTTGTGTGTTCCCTTGTCAGTCACTGTCAGAATTTTTGTGAGTTTAATCGCTGGAATGTTTGTGCTTTAATGTCTTTGGAGAACTCTGGTGCCTTACCTTGTCTTCGAGAAACACGGAGAAATAAATATTGAATTGAGAGAGAGAGAGAGAGAGAGAGAGAGATAGAAAAGCGTTTCGTCAGTGGTAACATTTGGTACAACTTTTGGATTCAGTCAAGAACAGTAGTAATTAGTAACCTTTGGGCTAAGGTAAAATTCTCTGGCAACCACGGCAGCAATAGGTAAATTGGAGAGCGGAATGGGCAAGGGAAATCATTATTAATTGATTACAGGACGAATTGGTTAAGTAACTAAGAGCTTATAAACTTTCATACCAACTCTACAAATAGCTAGCTATAAAAAAATAGAACAAATGGTATCTAACACCCCACGATTTTTTACATTAAAGTTTTTTTTTGATCAATGACTTCATTCCTGTTTTACGTTTACTCAAAAAAAAAGCTATACTGAATTTTTGGGCCTCCTATTGTTGTTGAATAAAATTTTTATATTAAAAAAAATATTTTTAACTTCTTAGTTCATATGGTTGCAAAGCCTATCTTTATTTTTTTAAATGCTTCATAGCAACTTCCTGAGGAGATATATCTGAAAGAGGTTCCATTTTCTTTTACCTATATGTATAGGAATGTTAGTGTTAATGTATAAATGGATCACTATGTTGGCGTTGGCATAGTTTGTATTTATTGTTGAATATGAATTTTTAAAGAATGAAGAGGGCGAAATGCGGTGACGGTCCGTTGAGGCAAACCTGTACGGAAACAGTATTATGTAGTGCTGGGACCACGGACATTGTAAAAATCATTTATTACTGTATAATTATCTTATTAAATATTATTCTTGTCTCCATTTGAATATGGGCGTGAGTCAAGTGTGAACGCCCGACCCGTGGCAGGTAGACGACAGCTTCTGTCAGAACAATGACCAGGGGACTATAACATCTCACTTCCGTACAGGGAAGGAAACAACAGACGCTACCCTATTGTGTCTCAATAGATGGTCTCTGGACACGGGAGTGGAGTGTATGTAGTCAACATTTGCCGACCAGCGAGTAGATTCAGGAAGTTTACGGTGGTTACCTCAAAAATAGCAGAAATTACACGACGACAGAGACTAAAAAATGAAAACAGAAGATACGTAAGGGGCATCTGTGTAATAGAAACAGCCAAAAGCTAAAGGCATAGATATTAACAATTAAAAAGTTACTGTAAATTATCCCCATGTTCTGCCAACCACGACGGGTGAGGCGAGGTGGAAGAAGTAATAGACTATACAACTGAGAACTGAAAATGAAATCGGAACAAAATTTTACTGGGATTGTTACGATACGTAGCAGGAGACTTACATGTTTTGCTACCAACTCTTTCATTCAAATTACAGCAATCAAAGATATTTCTGCAGTGGAAAACTATCATTGTTTTGTCCGGCGCTAAGTGTTCGTAATATTTTCAGGTGATGGTATGTTTACCCGTTGAATCATTCTCGTAATTTCAGTGACTTCATGTTTTTTTAGGGAAGCACTTTTTGGGACAGCGGGTTAAAAATCGCACGTAATTCCGCAAAATGTTCTTTAAAAGCACTATTTCATGAACTATTATTATTCATGTTTGTAGACAAATTCGGAGTGGATTCTGGACTACGTGGCAGACTAGATGATGACGCCATATTTTTAACAGTGGCCAACGTCACTAGTATTTTAAGTTTGACAACAGTCACACACTTTCTTCAGGAAAAGATCAGCGTGTTAAACACCACATCACCGGCGAGCTCTCAGCATGATGAAATAATGTTTCTTTTACCAACTTCTGATCAAGTTTCAAATTTTGAAATCTTTTTTCTATTTTCGATCCGATTAGTTTTTGGCTTCATATAAATTTTTGGTTTAATCTGACATCTATTAGTTTAAATATTTACGCAGTATTCGAATACTGATTACACTACTAATCAAGTGTAAGTTGTATTTCACTAATTAAGTATTGGTGTTTGAAAAATATTTTGTTTAATCTCATAAATATTCGTAACAGATCTAGCCATTGTTTCCTTTGGTTTACAACTCATGTTATACAGACTGAAAAAAAAAATAAAAAAATTGTTTAATATAAGTAACTCAAATGCATGTATGAGTAGAATGATGGGATTTTTAAATTTTGAAGCGGTATGATGTTCGCATATATTTCACCCCATGTTCATAAATTTCTGTGAATTCGATACATAATTATCGGATTTACTTGAAAGGTAAAAACTTACTGATGCGTTATTGTTTCCATACTCTGTTGCGTTCAGATGTTTAAAGTTTTCTACTGTTATATTTTATATTGTCTAATTTTGGAATTAATTACGTAACGTTGCTTAACATATAAATATATTACATACTTATATGTTGCAGCAATGTTCATCTTTTACAAGGAATAATGTGGACAAAGTTCGTTACAGTTGACAGACGAGATGTGTTGTATATAGTTGTTGATTATTAATGACTAGCTTCGAGCCCGTCAAAAATGACGGTTTGAACGCAATATTCGGCAGTTCATTTTTTTGCAGTTCGTTAATTATACGGGACTGATATTACATAATGCTAATGACCTTGATTTGGCAATGTTCTACGTATTTCATTTGCCGTTTACATAGCCATATAGTAGTAACTGCTACTGAATTAATGACGCCGGAAGTAAAGAACCATTGAAATTAGGAATCCCAATAACTTTTGCTATCCATGTAATATCAGTTTAATTCCTGGTCCAGGCACAATTCAGCATGTTAAATATGAAACTACTTCCACCCATGGAGGAAGGAATTATATAGAGGAGAAGTGACGTTAAATCGGTGAAGCAAGCACTAAACTCTCCCGCATGGTGGCAGCACCGGCAGCGACCATATGGCGCTTCCCAACAATTAAGGTGTTTACATTGTGGTAGATGCAGTGATTATTTCATTTAGTATTGTGTATAAGTGTTTAAAAATGCCAGCTTGTGTTGCGTACGGTTGCACAAATAGGCCAGACAGGAAAGAACCTGGAATATCATTTCATAAGTAAGTTGAATTGTAATTATCGTTGTTGAAGTGAACGGTAGACACCGCAAACTTTGCAGCACGTCTATAAATATTTAGTCATAGCTCTCAATGGGATGACTTTGTTCTCAAATTTTTCTTGGTGTAGTGTAGAAAATCAGCAAACTTGCTATTTTGCACATAATAGACTAGCATTATTTTTTAACGAGTGTTTAAAATGAGATTTAAAGGGGCGTGTTTTACTTCGCGATTCAGTGAATTTACTATTACGATTTCTTTCGTCACGTTGCTGATTATACTGACAATGGATGATGAAATTAACTGTTATGTGAGAAGCTGTGAGTTTTATTAATTTTTTAAATAGCTATTTCAGGCCATTGACTTAGGTTATTTTTAAAGCTTCATATAAGACTTGTTTCTGTTTGTAAATACGTCTATACCTATTTTTACCGATTTTGAAATCTTTCTCATCTATTTATGTCGAAACAGGTTCATGCAGAAATAAAAATGGGCTTCATAAATAAAGAAGTTATTGGCCTTTGAACAAAATCAATTTGGGGAATGTGTTTCTAATTAGAAACCTTTTTTTTTGTACAACATTCTCCCCCCCCCCCCCCGTATCTAAATCTAACTGAGAGATAATTTTTTTACAATTGTCCTAATAAGTAGGGCTGTGAAATTAGACAACACATCTTGATCAAGAGAATGTTCATTAAGGTGACTGAATAAACATTTTATTTCTGGTACCAGCCTACAAAATGTCTGGGTTGCTCATCCCTAGAGTGGGTCCTCTTACTTTTTTTCTGGTCTAGTACACATTTCAGACTAACCACAAGTGGTAGTAATAAAACTGAAATATCCATTCTGCATGTCAACCATGTAATCATTGTGGCTTTGACAAAATTAATTTTTGGTCCAGCCTGCATCCAAACCTAAACCCCTCAATTTGGATGTTGTATATCCCCCAAACTAAGCAAGATATCGAAAACATTTATTCCTTATTATCGAGTTTTTTCGTCGTGTTACATAAGAATCCATCATTAAATTTGACTTTTGCGAAATTTTTCTTCTGCATTTCAACTCAAGACACCTCACTTTTGAGACAGTATATCTCGAGAACTAGGTGAAATATCGAAAAATTTTACTCTTTATTTTTTATTTGTTTCGTCTTTTTAAATAAAAATTCATCATAAAATTTGACTTTGAATAATTTTTTCTTCTGAATTTCAACCAAAACCATTTCACATTTGAGACAGAATATCTCGAAAACTAAGCAGCATATCAAAAAAATTTATTCTTCATTTTTTATTTGTCTCATCGAGTTACATAATAATCCATCACCAGATTGCGGCGTCACGTTTATCCTAGAGTCCCCTTGAGGTGTTTGTACATATTCCCCGTGTTTGTTGGGAAGCGGTCAAGCCCCCACCACTCCGGCCATGCCCCCCCCACTCCTCCGCCGGCCTGCTTCACTCCCATGCGTGGTAAAGGTCTCTTGCGTCGTCTCCATATTATTCCTTCCTCCATGCTTCCACCCGCATTCATTAATACCTTTAGTAACATGGCGCTTATGAAAGCAGTTTAATTGGTTTGTAAAACTCATTTCAGAGTGAATTATACCGTAACAAAATGTGTCAGTTGCGATTCTGGTAAACTTAACCACAACCTCCACTAATATTGCGTTCGAAAATCATAGCTTCTATTACCCTCATATGGATAATGATGGGTATCACCTATGTTGGTAGTAGGAATTCATTCTGAAAAAGCTTGTAAGAAAAAGAATCATTTTTAATTATATCTTTCGTTATATCAATACGTTACTCTGGTTAGATTATCAGAGCACTTGGTTAGGATCTGACATGAATAAATGCATTTTATGTTAGATGACGGAGACTATAATTTCGAAAACGAATAACTGTTATTTATTTGACTGATAGGTCTACATGTCGCGATTACGTATGTACGATTCTCTGAATTTTTAATAAGCTTCATTGTTTCTTATCGTGTGCCAAAAAATTCTTAGTTTACTGTTTCACCTGGTGCTTACAACTGAGACAGATAAAATAGCGTAAATAATGAAAACCCTTCTCCATACATTAATTTCTGCATCTGGTTGTCGTAGATAAATAAAAAGCAATATGTAAATTTAATCGAACGTACTAATTGTAACTTTGTGACATATAATCGCCTGGCATTATTTTTTTTCCCCCTGCTCTCAGTATTTCTAATATCACTGCTCACTGCTATTTTGCGGCAATAATATCGTTGTTGAATTGCGAGTGTCACATCGTTTATACAGTAAATTGTCATATCCTTGATGATTTAAATCTGATAAAAATGTTATCTTAATTCTCATTTAATAACTAACACATGTATCAGAAACTAAGGGTAGGGCTATCATATATAATGGTAGTAGGAATTTATTATGGAAAAGTTTATAAGGAGAAACGAATAAGTCATCCTTAATGATATCTTTAGTTATATGAATACGTTACTCTTCTTAGATTATCAGAGAATTTTGTTAGGATTTTAAAATAAAAAAATGCATTTCACTTTAGATGACGGGGACTATTATTTCGAAAACGGTTAACTGTTATTTATGTGACTAATAAATTTCGCATCATGTACATTTCTCCTAGTTTTTAATAAACTTCATTGCTTCTTACCCTCTGCAAAAAAAATTCTTAGGTTATGGTTTAACCTAGTCCTCATAACTGATACAGATAAAACAGCGTAAATATTGAATCTCCTTCTTCTTACATGAATTTCTGCGTTTAGTTGTAAATAAACGAAAAGCAAGACGATGGTACGAATGTAATATGGTGGTTGATGATTGGCCGTTCTCTAGCCAATAGCAGGAGCCGCTATAGACGACGCACGCAGACGCCACGTTAGCGTTTTAAATAATAGGATTGTAGTGACAATCCGGATGCTATTTTCCAAGAGAATGTTAACATGTTTGTTACACAAGTTCGAATTTTGTGTAGGCGGAATACAATGTCTTTTCAGCAAGTTTCCGATCAGTGTCTTAAACTGGCTGTAGTGTTCTGCTGAAATGAGCATTAAGATTATAAGGCTATCTGAAATAGGCACCAGAGCAGAACATTTTCTTAAATAAATTTGAAATAAAATTTTATAACTAGTTTTTTAACCCCGTTTTAGGTTTACACTTAGCGCAGAAAGTTTTTGATTATCATTAATTAACCGCCTAATTTCTGGGATTCTAAAAGTCGTTCACTGAAATTACGTAGGCCTATGTAGTGCGATGTCATGTTATGTACTATATTTTTGTTCTCGTAGTACACTGATCTGTAATTTTCGAATTCATATAAAATGCCCAGCTCTACAACAGCAAAATATTCAGATAAAACCTTTTGTTCTTAGGGTTAGAATAGAGATGGACACCCATCAGTTTTGAATCTATGCCTTGGAAGCGACGACATGATTTTAATTGTCTTTCTTTTATATTTCGATTGTTCAAGACGATATCATATAATTTCTATAACGTTACTTCCTCAGACAAGAAATACATTTCCTTCATTGATTACTTTGCGACATTTATTTTTAATTATTGTTAAAATAGTTTATGGACTTAGCTCACCAAAATTATGTAAATTTTTATAAGTACTGTGAACACAATTTAGATGCTGGTTCACTATATTACATAAAATTTCATTTTCCAGTTAGCTACCGAGCTTGGCAGGTGAACGGTGACGCTCGGACAATGCTTCCTGAAATACGCATGTTTGAATCCCCGTCCTGCCAACCAGATTTCGGTTTTCATGGTTTCTCCCGAAATCGCACCAGGCGAATAGTAGGATGATTCCAACAAAACATCATTCCTTGCTTCCAATCCTGCCTTGCCTCTAATTACCTAGACGTCAAGGCATAAAGCGCTAGGAAAAATACATTTGGCTGGCCTGTAAACTATGGCAGTGGGGGTTTCATCGTTTGCAAAGATTCCTTTAACGTTCACTGCAATTCCTAATGAAAGAGAGCTAGAGTTTTACGTCCCTGGTACAGCACTATTGTTCGTCGCCGTAAAGAATGAGTTTAGAGGCAGCGCTAAAGAAGATTATTCACGTTTGGCTATGTTTTAGCGTGTGCGTGTAGTTAACGCTTTATGACTGCCGTTCATCTTGAGCGAGGTAAGTTGGCGGGCTGCGCTGACGCGTCGTCCACCAGACGCCACCGGATATTAATCAGGGACGCTCAGCTCAGCTCAGCCCGGCCTGGCGCGGCGCGGCGGGCTGAAGCAATTGCTTGTTAGCGCCGGATTACAACCCGCTCCATTACAGCCGTAAACTACGGCCTCCCCTCGGCCGGGGCCTACGGAATACTGATGCAACTTGGCGCATATTAAAACGTGCTCGCCATTTTAATACCCGCGACTGTCGATAAAAGAGGCAGCTCACTTCGCGAGGCATTCATTCTCCTCCGTCCGGGCAACGACTGCGACTGTGAAATTAAAAAAGAAAGAAAAAAGGGGTAGAGGGAAAAAGAGAGAGAGAGAGTGGGGTCGCTCACCCCACTAGGGTAGTTCTCAGACAGCACCACCCTCGTTATTGTGCTGTCTGAAGGCAATCATTTTCCATTCCGAGAACGCCTCATAACAAACACGTTACACAAGTTCCAATCCATTTCACATGAGACGTTGTTCGCAGAGAAATATCGAAGGTGCAACCAATAATATTTTACAGCTCGCACTGCGTCTATGCACGATTGTTTAACCCACTAAGCGAAAAGTAATTGTCATCATATCTTATATATATTATTTCTACAAGTTTACATTCCGTGACAAACTCTTTTTCTCCCTCCACATGTAACCAAAATAGATAAAACGAAGCACCATCTTAAAGATTCTGTCCGCTTCTGATAAATTGTTAATTTGGAGTTGCTAATTGTATTGTTTGTTTATATATCAAATTTTGGCACCAGAGGTTTTTTCTTCCGTGTATACGTCGATATGCCACGACTGACAAGATGAAGAGAACCTTAACTCATGCACACATTGTTATCGTACTTTGAGTTGTTGATAAACTATATTCAATTGAAGATGTCGACTCATTAATCATTTGCACTTATGTACACTCTTTCTCCGAACTGCGAAATTTCCGAATGGGGCCCACTATTATCTGTGAATTGTGTAAGCTGTGTTCTGTATGACCTTGGAAGTATAAAAACAAACTGGATTTATTGATTTGACGTATCTTTGTGCGAATTAAGAGTTTCGACACAAGATTTGTATATTTTACTGAACAAAAACTCACAAATCTGTCTCTGCAGTGCACGGACAAGATTGTCACATTTCTGGTCTTGCCAACACTGGCTAATGTAACGTTTAAACATGTTCGTTTCTGAGTTCATAAAAGTATCAGTGAACATTGGTCTTGCCATCCATGACTAGTCTTCATAGATTTTGGCGTCTAAAATCACCTTCTCCACCAAGGGCGTATTCAGGATCAGAACTAGGGTCGGGGGGGGGGGGGGGGGGTGGAGGGCAACATCTGAATTGGGGCGGGGGAGAGCAACTCGTATTTTTTTCAAGGAAGTGGGGTGGGAGACTGAAACATGAGGATATCTTGGAAAATAAAAAACTCAATCCTACTAAGGAAACTATTTTTATAATTGATTAACATAGTAATCAAAGGACCTACTATGCAGTTAATCAAGATCGTAACTCAATTATAGTCTTTTATGTAAACATTAACCGCCTCGGAATCTCACAAAAATTTTCATTTACTTTATTTATCAATATCTCACGGTGTATTTTCACGAAATTTCGATTCACACTCATCAGGCATAATCCACTCAATCTTTTCTCTCCCATAGAGCTCCTGAGCCAGTTCTTCACTCGTCGAAGCGTACTGAAGGCAAAATGACGTCTAGGGGGAGGGCAGCAGCCCCCTCTGACCTTCGTTGGATACGCCCATGTTCTCCACCAATACTAAAAGCAAATAGCTGATCGCCGGGGGGTTTACTGCTACAGCAGAATGGCGACAGGAATGAAACAATGGAGCTTCCATGGAGTGGCAGTGACTATTTAGTGCTCAGTATCCACCACCTGGATTTGACCTGCCGCGTAAAACATGGGCTGCCCTTAACAGGATACGAACAAACCATGGGCAGAGTGCCTATTTGTATTCTCTAGTATTGTATTGCCATAAGCTAAATAAATAAATGTTCGTTTAGAAAAATTGTAAAAGTATTTTTACAGTTGCACCCTGAAAAATAGCTTACACCCACACGTATAAAAAAACGCCCCATTTGAACCTTCTTTTTAACAAAGAAGCGTTATTGATATTTTTACATAGATCTTCTGATACCATTATTTTAGATGCGAATGACGAATATCAGAAATAATTCTATTTAAACAACAATTCTAGTTAAATTACTGAGTGTGCTGTGTCTCGAAAGTATTGTTGTCTGAATAAGATATAATGTTATCATCCGATATTTGCTTGAAACAGGTCACCACTGGGCTGGTATTTTGACCGTAACCACTTGCAGTTGCACATACAGTTCTCTGGATGCTCCACCAACAACGAACGTAATACGCGAGCAATCGACCTACTACTTTTAGTCACATGCTATCAGGAGATCGTACTTATCTTTGGTTACCATTTACCTAATTCATATAATGTTAGAACGAAGATGGAAAAAAAATTATACCTTAACGGTGCAGAAAATTGAGAATTGGAGGGATGCGAATTGCGATTAATTGTAAATTCCTATTCACAGCTCTAAAATATGAATAAAATTACAAAACACAATTATCGCTTGAATGAAACTTAATAATTGGCTATTGAAATCTATAAATACAGTATTAGCTTAATTTAAATTTTATTAGTGAGCTAACTGAATTCAAATACAAATGACTAAGGGCAACACAGATCTGTTGGTGTTCTCTATTCTTTCGTACTGCTTGCTAATAGACTATTTCGCCAATGCCGGCTCTGGCGGTATAGTTACCAGCACGTTGGTCTCCCGCTGTCAGGACCACCGGTTCGAGTCCGGCCTCGACATGTGTGCTTTAATTACATTTTTCGTCCTTTGTTTTCCTCACTATAGTGGCTCATAATCAGAAAGCCTGTTACGATACTAAGCAAGATATAAGGTGAAGCTGGCGCAATGATCGCACGGACCGAAGGCCATATATTTAAAATAAACTAGCAGAGTTCCCGGCGTTGCCCGGTTTGATCTAGACTGATTTGCACACACAGTGAATATTGAAGCTCATAAAAAAGTTTTTTGGGGGATTCTACGATAACCGTGGAGCCGTAAATTGATGATGGAATCCTATGTAACTCGATGAGTCAAATTGAAAGTAAAGGATATATATATTTTTTTGATATCTCGCTTAGTTCTCGAGATATCGTATTTAAAAATTGACGTGGTTAGGTTGAAATGCAGCCTGGAAACAGAAGAAAAATTTCGCCTTAGCCAAATTTAATTATAAATTTGTATGTAACTTGGTGAGACAAATCGAAAATAAAGTATAAATGTTTTTGATATCTCGCTTAGTTCTCGAGATATTGCATCTCCAAACCACTATATCTACAAGGTGGAAATGCACTACAGGAGTTTTATTTTCTTCCTAGTGATTGTTGTTTGGTTGAAATACAGCCTGGACCAGAAGAAACGTCACCAAAAGTACAAGGAACTATAAGTGATTTTTGACACGTTAAATCTCGATAACCAAGTGATATATCAAAAAATGTTATTCTTTATTTTATATTTTTTTTTCACCGAGTTCTATAAGAATTCATCATCAGATTTTGGCACCACGATAATGATAGAACTGCCAATTTTTTGCACTTGTGAATTAAATTTCATGTCAGTCGCTCTAATTTTCTATACGTATTTAAACGGCTAACCCCCTGTGTAGCAGAAAAGAGATGGGGTTGGGGTTGATTTATTCCTGCGATATTTTTAGCCATGATATCAGGAACATGTGTACTAAGTTTTATCATAATAACCACAGCGATTCGTGCAGCAATAGAAACAATGTTTTTTTCAGGAACTGTGGTAAAGACAGAATCGCTCATCAATAAATTACAAAAAATAACACTATGTGAACACTAAATGTTTTAAACAGTTCAATTTTATGTTCAAAACCATCAGTTGTGCATTACTTACTATTAACAGCGAGAATTTAATTCGCATCCAAACATCAAAGATTGTAGCTGTGTGGCCGGAGACCGTAATTTCACAAAGCAACAAATTTCGCGGATGGTTCTTCATTAGAGGTTTTAAACAGCTCACTTTCATGTTCAAACCCATCAAATATGCATTACTAAACACAGCCATTAAAATTTCACAACATCAGAGATTGTAGCAGTGCGGATTCAGATAGTAACAGCAAGAAACAAAGAAGATATCGAAAGATTTTTACATTGTATTATTAAAATTAATTTAAATATTTTCCACTGTACGTAGTTTCCTCTTCGCATTCGATATAGCTATGTACGGGGTTTAAAGACTAAAAACCAAAATTTAAGAAAGTAAAGGTTTCATGGGATAACGTGGCTATTATTTTTTTTACGAAGTATGACGTAAGCATCGTATTTCTTTTTTTGTTTGTTTCAGGCTGTACGTTAAGAGTTTCATTTACCACTCCGGCGTTATGTTACGTTGGAGCATAAGACTTACCAAACACTTCAATTGAGATTCTAATTTTTAAAACGGCGAAAACCCTATCGAAATCTGCTTTTTAGTTTCCGAGTTTTTATACTTCAAATATATCCGGTTTTCGTTTTATAGATACTGATAAATAAAAAAGTTCGCCAACAGACGTATTAAAGGGAAAAAATATGCATTTAGTTCGACCGTGAGATGTGTACTTACAGAGATAGCAGAGTGTAGAAGTGGAGAAAAGTAAAAATTATTGCAACTACTATTGATTAATTTCTCCTACACAACTCACCCAGAACAAAACACAAATTGTCTTTGAGAAACGCTTTCTTTCTCTCTGGGTTTTTTTTTTTTTTTTTTTTTTTTGTGGTTAAGGAATAAATCTTTCGTATCATATTCCACTTACAAGATATTACATTAAATCAGTTATTTCAACAATAATTTGTGACGTAGTAGCGTTTTACCTATAACAATTAAACTTACAAGTCAATATTCACAC
The DNA here is from genome assembly GCA_031002005.1 of Vandiemenella viatica. Lineage (NCBI taxonomy): Eukaryota > Metazoa > Arthropoda > Insecta > Orthoptera > Morabidae > Vandiemenella > Vandiemenella viatica. The sequence goes on along the minus strand of JARYHS010013630.1, from coordinate 51,092,453 downwards.
AATTGAAAAAAATTGTGTCAGGAAATCCTTTTTGACATGTGAACTTATATGAGAAAAGAATTAATGGGAAAGAAAGTTGTGTAATATTAGTCTTCTTGTGTATGAATTTCTCAAAAAAGTTCTCACTTCTTAATCGAATTTTCAGAAGTTTCATTCATTTCCTCTCTTTTTATCTTCTTTACTTTGCAAAAAAGCTTTTAAGTCGTATCATTATTAGTCACTACAAACATGTTTTGAACTTAAATATTGTGAGGCTTTGCGCTATCTTTTTCTTCCTACATTGCGCTTTGATTTTCACAGACTTTTCAAATGGGGAAAATTTAGTTCTGCTAGTGGAAGTCAAAACAGAATATGTAGATCCGCAGCAATGCTAACAGACTGCAAGAAAAATAGGATTTTTACTTCGTCTTCTCGTGCCTTTGTCGCTAGTTAAACGAAAATGATTACACAAGTAAATTGAATGGCGCCAGTGCTTACTTGCATAGGTAGGTTAACTGTTCTACAGGAGTAGCTTCTGTAGGCATCAATTACAGAACACCCATTACTAGTTCGCAGTCTTTACCTCAGCTAAAGTTTCTTTCTTGCTGGTGAATAACTTCTACCTTGAGGCAACTATTCCCTTCACAGAGCGACATTTTCATCATAAACAGAAATCTTTCCCGGGAAATATGTCGAGCAGACGACTGATCAAGGGATTGCAGTGGTCTAACGTTAGTTGGTTGTCTTCCTATTAGCAACTTGCTACTTCACGACGAGTACTTTAGCCAATGTTTGGGCTCCTGTGATTTCCTCGAGCAGTTGGTCGTGAGGTACCAGGTGTACACAGAGTGCAAAGCGTGGGCGAATGATTTCAAATATTGTACATGTGAATCAGAGTGCTAAAGATAATGTCATGGAAGTACAGGTTTGTTAATCTGCTGAGTAACTCTTACAACACGTCACCAGTAGCGAAAAATGCATCATATCACACAATCGCCCCAAATCTAACAACTCTGGTTCAAAGTATAGTGGCGGTAGGGGGGAGGGGGGGTCGCCTCATCAGCAGTCCTGAGTCACATTGTCTACATAATCCACAGTGGCTGCAATGGGGAAAAGGCTGAACAAAAAACCATAAAAACAAAAGCAACAATAAAACTGCATAATAAAAGCGTAGTATTCAAGAAAGTGTTACAAGTCAATGAATCACAAACGAATACTTGAATTTGAAAAAAAAGTGTGAATATTCCTTTCTATATTCAAGACACAATAATCATAATAGAGTTAGTTTCTAATTTATAGCAGAACTCTGGAGAACGTTGGATTAACATGTCGTCATTAAAAGTCATTTTTATTTTCTTATAATAAAATAATAATACAGACAGTTGTGTATCGAGGCTGCACTGCCAAGGAATACATTATTAAGGGCGTTAAACGGCTAATGTTTTCTGAAAGAGAAGAAAAAAATCGCTGGACCAGAATGAAACAACTGCGTTCAGATTATAAATATTGTACATCAACTCATATATCTGGAAGAAAACTCATTGCGAATTTCAACGACTGCAGGCAATTCTTTGCTCTCTCTCTCTCTTTTTACCTAGCAAGCATTACATTTCTCAGTATAATGAAACGTTTGTACGCATCACATTTTTCATGAGGTTTGGCTCAAGTTCATTTAATAGCGGGAAATCTAGAACAAGGAGATTTCAGTTATTACCCCAGGGAATACACTATTTTTTCCCGGCGAGACTCGCCAAACAAGCTCGGAAACAGATTTCCCCGACGTGACGTTTACAAATAGCATTGCGTAGTTAATTTTCTGTGTGATAATTCCCCTGGCTTGGAAATAATAAAAGACGACTCGTGCACCATTCTACGAACGCAAACAGACTGCAGCACACATTTATTTTTTCTGAAACCTAGTTTCCATCGAACACAGAGAAAGTGAAGTAGGGCCTACTCCAGTACTTCACTATGTTGGATTTGTAGCAACGTGTGAACGGAGGTTGATCCTGGTAACTAGCAAGAAACGGAAACTTTTTTATTCGCCTTTTTAGCATTACATATTGCCTTCGCACCCATTTTCCCTTATTACTCCTAATGTTTTCCTTCAACAGTTGCAATATCTGTAGATCGTTTGCAAAGAGGAGTACCACAATTTACTCTCAACTCTAACGATGTGTACCATCATATAGGGTAGTGGAGTGTACCAATGTATTCAAATTCATAGGTTATCGACGTACAGAGTTCTCTAAAATTATAACCGCTGCGACTACTTACGATAGTAATTCCAAAATTTTCGGCATTCTAATTTTATTAGCATAACCATATGAGCAACAAGTTCAGAGTTTAGTTTAGTAACATATTGATTCAACTGATTTCTGGTGTGATTTTTTTTTTTTTTTTTTTTTTTTTTTTACTAATCAATTTATTTTATTTCTATTTTAAATTAGTCACATATTTATTTAATAATTCATAAATTTTGTTTTACAAGCCTGTAGCGACACAGTCTAGTCAAATTCAGTCATAAGTTAAAAAATAGCTTATCTCACTCTATGTCAAATAAAATACTGTGAGCTTCGAATGATTTGAATGAATTAACTGTGAACCAAAGAGGAAAAAAAAAAAAAAGATTCTTATTGAACATTTACTACTTGCTTGAAAATCTGTGGCTAGCTTACAGAATAACAAAAAATATTTAGATAAGTAGCTTTTCGCAATATTTAATTTTACGAGATTCTAGTGGTTGAAAATATCATTTATTAAAAAACTTAGAACCACCAAATTATCAAACATTTTCATTAATAATCCGAAACTGGAACCTAGAAGCATAGAGTATCTGAATTCCTGATTAATTTGCGATTTATTTTAACCATGTTCTTTATTAACAGTAGCAAAATAGCAGATTTATTTTTAACATCGACAGATTTATGTTCAGTACACAAGTGTTTAAATGACTTACCCATACATTACCATACAGACGTCTTTCATTTGCAAGATGGCCAAACGATTTCGCACATTCAATGAGCGAAAGGTGAGGAACAGGGAAGCAAAGATCACAGGAGCCACGGAGGCAAGGTTTAAGCACAGGATTCCGCTCCGACGACAAAGGTTCGGTTTAGAGTAATCTTTATAGGATCTTAAGAGGAATTAGACCAGTTGATACTTGACAAATTTAGATTTGTTGTACGGCACAGTGTAGATAAACTTGATAATCAAAGGAATGACATGTAGTAATAAACTACATGTGCCATTTTTTTGTCAAAGTAAACTTTGAAATGGATGATATACAATTGCGAAAATCTTTTTTGTCAAAGTAAACTTTGAAATGGATGATATACAATTGCGAAAATCGCTGTATAGGCAAATATCTAGCTTAAAACAACTTAAACCTACCAGGAACACCAAAGAAACTTAACTATCATGTCAATTGAACATTTCTCTCCCATATCAGTGTACGTGCTGTTTGGAACTTAACACCTGGTATCAAAATATTTTAAAGAGGCAGACATTAATACCTAAACCTGAAAAATAATTTTAAATCATTTTAATTATAGAACTGATATAACAGTTTTAATACGCTAGCAAATAATTACATTTTAATATAGAAAATTTGTTTTCCGCAAGCTTTGACCAGTTTCTTATCTATCTCAAAAGTTGATTGATACTATGTTACCCCGAATTTTAATATCATAATATGATGTGATATTTTGTACGTAAATTTATTTGGACGAATCAGTGGAACAATTATTTTGATTTGAATGTACCCAGTGTAATTTGTAAATTTGTATTTTTGTGACATTTATAATATTATAGACATCTAATATTGCATATTGCTGTAAAATACGTAATATGTGCTGGCTATATTGTTGTGGAATTGAAAGCCAATTAAAACAAACACAAAAATAAGACCGTTGAGCGTCCAGTGAGCATTGGTATACAAGCGGATGGTTAAACCAACTAGAACCAGAATAACTCAAATACTTCAAACCATTCCCAGCCAAGTACAATGTTACAAGATTGTTTCATGAATTCCCAGACTTTTCAATTTTAGATGCAGGAAAGTATTCGTATCTTGGATAAACAGTTTAAGCAAGACAGTTACAAGTTAGGTCCGCAAACTGCAACAATAACAGTACTGCTTAAATTTTATGTTTATCGGTGTGTTTAAAAAATAGAGAGATGCTTACGTGAAATTACAGCGAAAACCAGTTTGGTGATGAATTTACATCATATTTAATAAATAATACATTAAATAGATTTCAGATAGGCTTACGTTACATAACATTTCTACGAAACACGCAAAAGTTTCCTATCAAATGGAGAATGGCAGACTGAAATAAAATCTTCAGATGAGTCATGCCATGTATTAAGGGAAGACTGTCTTGAAGTATTTAACTAGTTACAGTTACGCTACTTCAATATTAATCTCGGAGGATCTTCGTTAGGCCATAAATGTTTGGGGTCTTGTAAGAATGCTGTCACGCTCGATAATTACGCTTACACTTAAAGAGGAATTTCTGGCAGAAATCTCTATTCACTATGTTGTACCACATTCCACTGGTTGCTGTAGCTCCAATGTTGTTTCCAGGGAAGTACCATCAGTAAACGCTGTGAACACAAACGAACTTCAGATATATTGTACTGCATGGGACTTGCAGCGTGTAAAAGTGATTTAAAAATTCAACCTTAAACCATTCTAGGTATTTTGGGCTGGCTGTGAAACTTAGGAATAGAAATTTAATGGATTATTATTATTCATATCATATAATATACTTGTAAAGCTATACGATAATAATAACCAAATTCCACATTAGAACATATGCATTAAGACTGTTTCTATTAGTCTCTTCTGCTTTACGGTTTCTCACTGTTGGATATTGTCTGTCCATAGTCTGATTTATATATTATTTTACTGGCGCGATTTAAGGAAATCATAGGTGGGCTGGAGTTTTCGTGGTGTGTAAATACTCGACACCTGACTTCGTCAGCGGTAAATGTAGTGATCAATCAGAGTCCAGTGGAGTTCAAATAATGGATTACTTCCAGAGATTCTAGCCAATTAAGCCACTCTTTGTTTGTTCTATTTCTTCTTTATCGAAGGTTACGTTTTGCAGTCTTATTCTTTCTTTCTGCTCAAATACAGGAGGCATTAATCATAAAAGTGACGGTATCGAAACGAGATCTCATTAAAATGTATCAGAGGCTGTAGCGGGCCTTTGTGTGCCTCCGGAAACAGATTACACTGTTTACCCGCCGTTAATCAAGCGACCGCTCTCGGCTACGAAGGGAATCTTTTTTTTTTTTGTTGTTGTTGTAGAAAGGACTTTACGTGTAGCAGAGAAAGAGGAACCACTTTTCTCGCAATCGGTTCGATGGGCTTATAAACGAAAATACACGCCGGGGCCGGCCTAATGCACTTTAGGGGGGCGCCTTAAGTGCAGCCGGGCTTTGCAACTCAATCAGTCCGGCTTCACGCAATAAGCCGGATAGGCGCTGAATCGTTCATGGCACGTCGTGCCTATCGCTTTGTGTGTTCCGTGAATAAAAGAAGCGAATGAAATTGTAGAACGTACCGGCCGGGCCAGATGTGCGCGCCAAACTTGGCTCTAAAAGGGATTCTCCTGAGCCGGTATTGGCCCCTTTTCCCTCCGATGTTTAGGAGTCTGTTCGGGATTTGTGCGACGCGAAGGCTTACATTTCCCGTCGCGTTTAGAAATCTAAGTGACGCGTCCAAACTTAGGAATCACTTTGAGTGACTACTATTTTAAGGTAATACAATTATGACGAATATGAATGGTTAAAATGCTATTCCTTTGTCTCAAAATCGCCTTAGATTTTATATGATTATAGAAGGATAAAATTTTCAGCCTTTCATGTAAACCTTTTTTTTTTTTTTTAAAAACCCTTTCAGATGCAATTTGTTCTCGTGCCCTAAGAGTGTCTACTGATATGAATTACTGAAACAATTTTGTGTAATTTTTTAAAATCCTTTTCAAGTGAATTTTAAATAGAATCCTTTAATCGCTTTGCGAAATTGCTATTCAGTAGACGTATATATAGTCAAACAGAAAAAAATTAAAAAATTATATCTTATAAATGATTACGAAACAATTATTTTCCCGGTATCTATATATTAATACGCTAAGCGAAAACTTCAGATCCCTTTTTGAGAATATTGCTCGCACGGAGAAGTGTGAGATTTGGCGTAGTTAAACTTTATATGGACAAGAAGTGCAGAGAGCTAAAATCTATATATAATATGTGTTACAAATACATTAAATAAAATAAAACATTCGTAGTTTACATATAATTTTTTTTTTTTTAGTGGCAACGACACTTAGCGATTATGCCAATGTCTGCGGTCTTTGGTCAATAGTAAAGAAAAATAATATATTATAAGAATAGTTAATACCTGTTACAAATACATTATTAAATAAAAAAATAAATCGCGAACGTGTGTGTACGGGAAATCGGATCGGAGCCAACTATCTGACGTGTATGCTTAGCAATAGGATTCTCCGTGGTCTTTGGTGAAACAAAAGAATCGCATAAAGTAGAGTTAATCTTTGATTTGATAACGGGAACATTTCGAAAAGGAATGTAGCAATTCTTGTCTTTTTATTATTTAAAAGGTTAAACTTTTGTTATCGGTCTTTTGAATTTTGATTTTCAGTATTCTCATTACGGATTTTTGTTAAATTCATTTGCACCTACTTCCATCATGCTTCGATATAGAACATTGAAAGGTCGGCGAGAGAGTGAGACGAAAAAGAAGGAATACCTATATGGGTGAAATTCAAAATGATAATAGACCAAATTTAAATAGTGAACACACAAAAATGAAGAAATTACTTAAATGCGCACTAAATGTCATTCGAAGAAATTTTGATAGTTTCGAATTTACAATGATGGTTTTGCAATGCAAAACATTTTGAATCAGAAGTCACTTCAGGTTAAAGGACTGCATTTACTTCATGTTGTCGAAAAACTAAAGCAGTTTTACCGGCCTTAAGTCTGTAACGAACGCGTTTTGTGACCGCTAGTTATATTAATAAACTATATGTTTATTATTTAAAATGTGGTATATTTTAGTGGGCATTTGGGCGCAGTGTACAAGTGTGGAGCGGTGGATCTGAGGAATACCAGCAGGCCGGTTCCTCGAATTAGCGAGGGGAGTGTGTCCCTGAGAGGGGAGGATTGTGCTAGCCAGGTAGATAAACAGGGTGATCGGCGGGAAATTTCTGTTTTTCATGTGGCACGGAGGAACATTCGGTGACGGCCGGCAAGGACGATCGGCCGATGTGCACTGTCTGTGCGTTAATTGAACTGTGCTGCCTGGAACGGGACATCAGCCACTTTGTTTGAGCGGATTTGCTCAGGCAAAAAATGCCCTGAGGAACACACTGTTCCGTAGCAGAGCAGAAAACTTCATCCAGTGTGTGTTGCCGACATTAAAATTCGGTAATTATATATCGCCATATGAAGGCCATTGTGCTAGCTACAAGTGAAAGTTCATAGCATTGCCCAGCTACGACCCTGCAGATAAGAGCTCTCATTGCCCGGAGCAAATATTTCTTTCAGAAGTGAACAGTCAAAATGTTGAATTTGTTTACTGTTTAATTTTGTGTATTTTATATAAAATACCCTGGCGCCCGTAAAAGGACAACTGATTAATTTTAACTAATTTTGTTATATTTGTCATGACAGTAATTGAAATAAAACCATTTGTGATTTCTCATGTAAAGTATTCACGCAAGTTCTACCTTTCACGATAATAAAATAAATTATAATTTTAAATCAGGTAATGAAGTCAGAACGTTACAATGGCGAACCAAGTGGGTATTTTCGATTATTAATTGCAAAAATTAATTATGCTATGAACGAAAGACAGCACTATGTCCTTGGCAACTTTCTTATTTTGTAGATAGAAAGTAGTTTGTATTAGTTTGCGTAATTAATGCATGTAGCCTATAAATTCATGTTGTACTTGTTGATCTTAGATGCAAGTTGGTTCTGCAATAAGATCAGATAAATTTATTTTGTGTGCATTGCGTGTGTTAAATAATAATTATCTTGTGTGACATGGGAATGTGCAATGTGTTTTGTCCAAACGCACTAAAATTCTGTTGTATAACGGCGTTGATAATTGTTGTGATGCTTTCTTTATGGCAATTGCAAGTAGTTGTCGAAATATTTGTGTGGATTTCGAGCCATATGTCCAGGGTTACGATCTCTTTTCATAGTTAAACCATTTTTCCGCGAAGGTATTTGATGAGTAAATTCTTCTTGTAATTTTTCCATTGAAATTATAGAATGTACTGTGGAATGTTCTTTGGGTTTGATTTTATTGTGCAATCGCGGATTTTATTGAGGCATTTTATTTGCAGATTAGTGTAAAGTCTTTCTGATGGTGTGTTTTGCAATCCTTATTTCTTTTCCTTGTTGTTGTGTATTGGAATATTCTTTGTGTGTCAACGAAATAGTTGAAAATTGCGTGAAGTTTTAAAGTAATGCGCTTGAGATCCAGTACCATTATTAACAAGTCGAAAGAAATCGTGGAAGGGTCAAATTTATCACAGGAGCCAGTACCCACTGATTCAAATACGGATCATATCGGGGAAGACAATAATGTCGCAGAAAAAGCGTATTCCACCCAATCACCCGTTGAATTAAGGCAGGAAAATTTGGAAAATTTCCAGAATACCTCCAACATGAGTGCGAAAAAAGTCTCAGTGATTCCTGCATTGCAGACTCAGAAACACCAGATGAACGATATAGCGGCTTTATTAATGGAGAAATTTTCACAATTATCTGCTCAATTTACAACACAATTTCAAGAATCCAATGAAAAATTGTCTGAACTCTCAGTAGAAATGTCTAGTAAAGTCGAGAATCTTGAAAGAAAACAAGAAATGGCTCACGAAAGAATTGAAGAGCAATTTTCTACTTTTCGCGGAGAAATTGGCCGAGAAATAAATGATTTTAAAAAGGAAATTAGCTCTGAGATCACTCTTTTAAGCAAAGTCCAGACGGAGTTAAAGTCTTCTCGCAATGTACTTGAGACGACTAACAATGAAATTTGCCGTAAAGTAGAAGTGAATAAAAGTTCAATTGAACAAATGCGCACAGAAAACAGTGAAAATTTATGTCAGATTTCTGAGTTTGTTCATTCAATAAAAGATGGTGTTGAAGAAAATTTAGGTAAAATAAGATCTGAAGTTGGGAACCTTAAGAATTCCGTGGGAGAAATGGAGGAAAGTCAAAGAATCTAGAAACATCATAGCGTAACCTTGCTGCCGAAACGGAGGTAAAATTACGTAATTTGGAAAGTAAACTAACCGAAAGGAATAACTCTGCTAGCAACAATGGACAATGTCAAGCTAGTTGTGCTCAGCCTTTTTCGGGAAATATCGAGTTAAAACTTCCTAGATTTGGTTCCAAGGGGGGAATAAACCCGAAAGCTTACCTCGAAGACCTTGAAAGATACTTTCAAATTAAAGCTGTTCCGGACTCGCCAAAACTTTTTAATCATTAGCCAGTCATTTTTTGAACAGGATCGTTCATGGCTAAAGGTAGCATGTACTCCAGACATGTCATACGCACAGTTTAAAGAGTTGTTTTTGGTTACTTTCTGGTCAGCAAAAATACAAAACCAAGCTAGGAAGCGATTTTACCAAGGAAAGTACGTTCCTACGCCTGGTGATTCAATGGAAAGGTATGTGGAACGGTTAGTCGTAAAAAGTCGTTATTTTGACACAGTGATGCCGGACGCGGAGTTCATTGATGTAATAAGCTCACATTTCAGTCCTAGGGTTCAAGAACACATTTCGCCTGTATATGTAAAGACCATCACGGATTTATTAGAAACAGTTCGGAATCTGGATGCTATAGGACAACGAGCGAGCCGTGAACAGAACGCGGAAAATGTGCAGCATAATCGCTCTAATTCTCAGAGACACTTTGGGCCAAATAATCAGAATAACGGGCAAAGTTTCAAGAGAGGTAAAAATTGGAAGCAAGCCCAATCTGGCGATAAGAAACCGTGGAAGATTGAAGGTCAGCGGGATGACCACGAGCAGACACGCGGCGGTTCGCCGGAGGTGAATGCTATTCTAACCGTCGATCCCGGCAATAACATTCAGAACGAAAGTGAAAATGAATTGAGAGTTGGCGCAGCACGCGAGACATCGCAGGGTGACCAATAAAAACAATGAGATTTCACCGGGGATGCTGAGGGCTCTCCACAGTTTTGCCTTAGTAATTTAACATATTGGCGAAATGGCGGTGTGGAGGATGAGGAGAATGATGCGGATGTAGCAAGACCAAAGCATAATCAAACATTCACTGTAGGGCAACGAGTATTATTACGCACCAGTCCCAAATCATACAACAATAAGAAGCTGTTGCAAAGTTTATTAAAATATTTATATTCCATGCATGGTGAAAAGGATGATCTCAGTTAACAGTCACTTATTCACTAATGGAACCAATGACTTTAACCCCATAATTCACGAAACTTTAAAGAGTATTCTGATGATCACAAAGTTTTGGTACAGTCGCGCGAGGATCATTTGGTGCAACTTGTTTCTCTTGATAGTGACGATGGGTATATATGTGTCGGAAAAGGATAAAAAACTTTCTTAGATAATATGTTGGGAGTTGATTTCTGGCAGACGGAAGGATTCCAATACGTTGGGGTACATTTACAGATAAATTTATGAAACTTCACAGATGTTGTGTGGCATATCAAATCACCAAGTAGCCAAGGGAAAAGGATCTCCGAGGTACTAGGTAGATAGTATTTTATTTTTGTTTTGTTCATAAGGAATTACGCGAATCAGCATTCCATGAACAAAATTCTTTTATGCCATGGAGCAAATGTACTTATAACGTTGTCTTGGGAAATCGGGAAGTATACTGGGACGGCATCCGCGTACACTTGATCGAGATCATGTTAATTTAAAAATCACGCGAGGTCTGTAACAAGTGGAGGTAAGGGGATGTAATTGTCATTTTTATACTAAAAGGATAGTGGCGGAAATCCATTACAAATACTTTGCTTCGCGGTGACATAGTAAGAAAATATTTGGAACAATCTTGCATTGCTTTGGACAACCCTGCACTTCATAGATGATGACTTCACTGCTTAAAAGTTTTTATTATTATTATTCAGATAAGGATATGTTCTCTACCTGGTTTATTTATTCATTATATATTGAGATTATGTTCATTTTATCTTATGTGTTGAATATCTATGATGATCACAACTTATGATGTATTGCGTTATATTTATTAAGAATGGTGTCGAATTTAAATTTTCAATTTGATATAAAATGTTATTGTGTTAGAACATCTTTATCACTACAATAATTTGTTACTTATAAGGTTACATTTGAAATGGTTATATTATGTATTTAAGGCTTGCACAAATCTACCCACAATCAGGGATGGGAGTAAGAAAAGTCTATGTACAAAGTAGCCAAGGGACATATGTTCATGTTGGCGGAACTTGTGATGGAATAGGTTAGAATATAGGTTACCAGAAATAATTAATGTTAGATTAGTGGACGAGGAAGGCAAATTTGTATATTTCTTATTGTGAAAATTTAAATAAACTAGTTTTATTTAAATTTGCCGAACTAGGGGGAATATGTAACGAACGCGGCTTGTGACCGCTAGTTACATTAATAAACTATATGTTTATTATTTAAAATGTGGAATATTTTAGTGGGCATTTGGGCGCAGTGTACATTGTACATTGTACGAGTGTGGAGTGGTAGATCTGAGGAATGCCATCAGGCCGGTTCCTCGAATTAGCGAGGGGAGTGTGTCCCTGAGAGGGGAGGATTGTGCTAGCCAGGTAGATAAACAGGGTGATTGGCGGGAAATTTCTGTTTTTTCATGTGGCATGGAGGAACATTCGGTGACGGCCGGCAAGGAAGATCGGCCGATGTGCACTGTCTGTGCGTTAATTGAACTGTGCTGCCTGGAACGGGACATCAGCCACTTTGTTTGAGCGGATTTGCTCAGGCAAAAAATGCCCTGAGGAACTGTGCCACACTGTTTCGTAGCAGAGCAGAAAACTTCATCCAGTGTGTGTTGCCGACATTAAAATTCGGTAATTATATATCGCCATATGAAGGCCATTGTGCTAGCTACAAGTGAAAGTTCATAGCATTGCCCAGCTACGACCCTGCAGATAAGAGCTCTCATTGCCCGGAGCAAATATTTCTTTCAGAAGTGAACAGTCAAAATGTTGAATTTGTTTACTGTTTAATTTTGTGTATTTTATATAAAATACCCTGGCGCCCGTAAAAGGACAACTGATTAATTTTAACTAATTGTTGTTATATTTGTCATGACAGTAATTGAAATAAAACCATTTGTGATTTCTCATGTAAAGTATTCACGCAAGTTCTACCTTTCACGATAATAAAATAAATTATAATTTTAAATCAGGTAATGAAGTCAGAACGTTACAATGGCGAACCAAGTGGGTATTTTCGATTATTAATTGCAAAAATTAATTATGCTATGAACGAAAGACAGCACTATGTCCTTGGCAACTTTCTTATTTTGTAGATAGAAAGTAGTTTGTATTAGTTTGCGTAATTAATGCATGTAGTCTATAAATTCATGTTGTACTTGTTGATCTTAGATGCAAGTTGGTTCTGCAATAAGATCAGATAAATTTATTTTGTGTGCATTGCGTGTGTTAAATAATAATTATCTTGTGTGACATGGGAATGTGCAATGTGTTTTGTCCAAACGCACTAAAATTCTGTTGTATAACGGCGTTGATAATTGTTGTGATGCTTTCTTTATGGCAATTGCAAGTAGTTGTCGAAATATTTGTGTGGATTTCGAGCCATATGTCCAGGGTTACGATCTCTTTTCATAGTTAAACCATTTTTCCGCGAAGGTATTTGATGAGTAAATTCTTCTTGTAATTTTTCCATTGAAATTATAGAATGTACTGTGGAATGTTCTTTGGGTTTGATTTTATTGTGCAATCGCGGATTTTATTGAGGCATTTTATTTGCAGATTAGTGTAAAGTCTTTCTGATGGTGTGTTTTGCAATCCTTATTTCTTTTCCTTGTTGTTGTGTATTGGAATATTCTTTGTGTGTCAACGAAATAGTTGAAAATTGCGTGAAGTTTTAAAGTAATGCGCTTGAGATCCAGTACCATTATTAACAAGTCGAAAGAAATCGTGGAAGGGTCAAATTTATCACAGGAGCCAGTACCCACTGATTCAAATACGGATCATATCGGGGAAGACAATAATGTCGCAGAAAAAGCGTATTCCACCCAATCACCCGTTGAATTAAGGCAGGAAAATTTGGAAAATTTCCAGAATACCTCCAACATGAGTGCGAAAAAAGTCTCAGTGATTCCTGCATTGCAGACTCAGAAACACCAGATGAACGATATAGCGGCTTTATTAATGGAGAAATTTTCACAATTATCTGCTCAATTTACAACACAATTTCAAGAATCCAATGAAAAATTGTCTGAACTCTCAGTAGAAATGTCTAGTAAAGTCGAGAATCTTGAAAGAAAACAAGAAATGGCTCACGAAAGAATTGAAGAGCAATTTTCTACTTTTCGCGGAGAAATTGGCCGAGAAATAAATGATTTTAAAAAGGAAATTAGCTCTGAGATCACTCTTTTAAGCAAAGTCCAGACGGAGTTAAAGTCTTCTCGCAATGTACTTGAGACGACTAACAATGAAATTTGCCGTAAAGTAGAAGTGAATAAAAGTTCAATTGAACAAATGCGCACAGAAAACAGTGAAAATTTATGTCAGATTTCTGAGTTTGTTCATTCAATAAAAGATGGTGTTGAAGAAAATTTAGGTAAAATAAGATCTGAAGTTGGGAACCTTAAGAATTCCGTGGGAGAAATGGAGGAAAGTCAAAAGAATCTAGAAACATCATAGCGTAACCTTGCTGCCGAAACGGAGGTAAAATTACGTAATTTGGAAAGTAAACTAACCGAAAGGAATAACTCTGCTAGCAACAATGGACAATGTCAAGCTAGTTGTGCTCAGCCTTTTTCGGGAAATATCGAGTTAAAACTTCCTAGATTTGGTTCCAAGGGGGAATAAACCCGAAAGCTTACCTCGAAGACCTTGAAAGATACTTTCAAATTAAAGCTGTTCCGGACTCGCCAAAACTTTTTAATCATTAGCCAGTCATTTTTTGAACAGGATCGTTCATGGCTAAAGGTAGCATGTACTCCAGACATGTCATACGCACAGTTTAAAGAGTTGTTTTTGGTTACTTTCTGGTCAGCAAAAATACAAAACCAAGCTAGGAAGCGATTTTACCAAGGAAAGTACGTTCCTACGCCTGGTGATTCAATGGAAAGGTATGTGGAACGGTTAGTCGTAAAAAGTCGTTATTTTGACACAGTGATGCCGGACGCGGAGTTCATTGATGTAATAAGCTCACATTTCAGTCCTAGGGTTCAAGAACACATTTCGCCTGTATATGTAAAGACCATCACGGATTTATTAGAAACAGTTCGGAATCTGGATGCTATAGGACAACGAGCGAGCCGTGAACAGAACGCGGAAAATGTGCAGCATAATCGCTCTAATTCTCAGAGACACTTTGGGCCAAATAATCAGAATAACGGGCAAAGTTTCAAGAGAGGTAAAAATTGGAAGCAAGCCCAATCTGGCGATAAGAAACCGTGGAAGATTGAAGGTCAGCGGGATGACCACGAGCAGACACGCGGCGGTTCGCCGGAGGTGAATGCTATTCTAACCGTCGATCCCGGCAATAACATTCAGAACGAAAGTGAAAATGAATTGAGAGTTGGCGCAGCACGCGAGACATCGCAGGGTGACCAATAAAAACAATTCACCGGGGATGCTGAGGGCTCTCCACAGTTTTGCCTTAGTAATTTAACATATTGGCGAAATGGCGGTGTGGAGGATGAGGAGAATGATGCGGATGTAGCAAGACCAAAGCATAATCAAACATTCACTGTAGGGCAACGAGTATTATTACGCACCAGTCCCAAATCATACAACAATAAGAAGCTGTTGCAAAGTTTATTAAAATATTTATATTCCATGCATGGTGAAAAGGATGATCTCAGTTAACAGTCACTTATTCACTAATGGAACCAATGACTTTAACCCCATAATTCACGAAACTTAAAGAGTATTCTGATGATCACAAAGTTTTGGTACAGTCGCGCGAGGATCATTTGGTGCAACTTGTTTCTCTTGATAGTGACGATGGGTATATATGTGTCGGAAAAGGATAAAAACTTTCTTAGATAATATGTTGGGAGTTGATTTCTGGCAGACAGAAGGATTCCAATACGTTGGGGTACATTTACAGATAAATTTATGAAACTTCACAGATGTTGTGTGGCATATCAAATCACCAAGTAGCCAAGGGAAAAGGATCTCCGAGGTACTAGGTAGATAGTATTTTATTTTTGTTTTGTTCATAAGGAATTACGCGAATCAGCATTCCATGAACAAAATTCTTTTATGCCATGGAGCAAATGTACTTATAACGTTGTCTTGGGAAATCGGGAAGTATACTGGGACGGCATCCGCGTACACTTGATCGAGATCATGTTAATTTAAAAATCACGCGAGGTCTGTAACAAGTGGAGGTAAAAGGGGATGTAATTGTCATTTTTATACTAAAAGGATAGTGGCGGAAATCCATTACAAATACTTTGCTTCGCGGTGACATAGTAAGAAAATATTTGGAACAATCTTGCATTGCTTTGGACAACCCTGCACTTCATAGATGATGACTTCACTGCTTAAAAGTTTTATTATTATTATTATTCAGATAAGGATATGTTCTCTACCTGGTTTATTTATTCATTATATATTGAGATTATGTTCATTTTATCTTATGTGTTGAATATCTATGATGATCACAACTTATGATGTATTGCGTTATATTTATTAAGAATGGTGTCGAATTTAAATTTTCAATTTGATATAAAATGTTATTGTGTTAGAACATCTTTATCACTACAATAATTTGTTACTTATAAGGTTACATTTGAAATGGTTATATTATGTATTTAAGGCTTGCACAAATCTACCCACAATCAGGGATGGGAGTAAGAAAAGTCTATGTACAAAGTAGCCAAGGGACATATGTTCGGTTAAATATTCATGTTGGCGGAACTTGTGATGGAATAGGTTAGAATATAGGTTACCAGAAATAATTAATGTTAGATTAGTGGACGAGGAAGGCAAATTTGTATATTTCTTATTGTGAAAATTTAAATAAAACTAGTTTATTTAAATTTGCCGAACTAGGGGGAATATGTAACGAACGCGGCTTGTGACCGCTAGTTACATTAATAAACTATATGTTTATTATTTAAAATGTGGAATATTTTAGTGGGCATTTGGGCGCAGTGTACAAGTGTGGAGTGGTAGATCTGAGGAATGCCAGCAGGCCGGTTCCTCGAATTAGCGAGGGGAGTGTGTCCCTGAGAGGGGAGGATTGTGCTAGCCAGGTAGATAAACAGGGTGATTGGCGGGAAATTTCTGTTTTTCATGTGGCACGAAGGAACATTCGGTGACGGCCGGCAAGGACGATCGGCCGATGTGCACTGTCTGTGCGTTAATTGAACTGTTCTGCCTGGAACGGGACATCAGCCACTTTGTTTGAGCGGATTTGCTCAGGCAAAGGATGCCCTGAGGAACACACTGTTCCGTAGCAGAGCAGAAAACTTCATCCAGTGTGTGTTGCCGACATTAAAATTCGGTAATTATATATCGCCATATGAAGGCCATTGTGCTAGCTACAAGTGCAAGTTCATATCATTGCTCTCATTGCCCGGAGCAAATATTTCTTTCAGAAGTGAACAGTCAAAATGTTGAATTTGTTTACTGTTTAATTTTGTGTATTTTATATAAAATACCCTGGCGCCCGTAAAAGGACAACTGATTAATTTTAACTAATTTTGTTATATATGTCATGACAGTAATTGAAATAAAACCATTTGTGATTTCTCATGTAAAGTATTCACGCAAGTTCTACCTTTCATGATAATAAAATAAATTATAATTTTAAATCAGGTAATGAAGTCAGAACGTTACAAGTCAAAATGAATATTTTAAATCATTGTATGATGGACTAAATTCAAATGAAACATCGATAAATAGAAAGTTTAAAATTATTTTGTAAACATTCATAAGTACATTTCGTCATTTGCTATGATTAATTCAGAAGCTAAAATTTAGGTTACATTTACGTGTGGAGTGTATTATTTTAATTATATACGTATTGCAGTCAATTTAGGCAGACAACACAAGGTAATAACGTATTGGTGCACGTTCGCAGCCAACGACGTCAATGTATACAGTATATAATATATCTATGCAAACGCAATAGATAATGATTATTACTCTTTCACGAAAGAAACTAAATAACTTAATGAATTACGGTCGAATTTCGACCCCTGGGCGATCACTAATACTTATTATTGTACTAATGAAATTCTCTATCGAGTCATACATGTGATTTTTTGTCGGAGGTATTTGATTTGTTAAAATTTATTTTTAATTATTTGGAAAAACCACAAACTCTAGAAAGAACACTATAGTTTACCGGGAAATTTTTGGAGATTACATACCACTATAAATTTTAAAGGGTTTCTTAATGATTTTGTGTGAAACACTAAAAATTAATATTTTGATAGTTGATGGGTTGCCACCTTTCATTTTTCGCCCCTGAGTATTATCAAACGGAATGCTTTCTTTCATCCTTCCAGTAAAACCTTCTGATGATCATCGGCTCTATGATTCTCCAAATTTTGCCTTACCTTGAGTTGGGAGTAAAGTATTGTGCAGTTACAGATTTTTTAGTCAAAGATTCAGATGATGTGAGAATGTGATACACTCAAAGACAAATGAGAGTCCTTTCTTCTTTCAATCACTAAAAACGTCACAAAACGTACGAATTGTAGGAAAACATTCTCAATTAAAGTTCGTACAGGACACTGTGAAATAGTCCTAATCATATACTTATTAAATGGTGTATTGAAAGTAGATCTGATTAAAAACATAATGGCATTCTTTCAAACATTTTGCTAAGCGTCCTCTATAATTTGTATGACTAGCAGCGTAATATATGAGACTAGTTCAAACGCCCGTCAAAAACGATGGAAATGACGGGTGTCACCTAGACGAATAACGGTTAATCATTATCTTTTTTTGTTTATGTTTTTGTAATATGAGTAAACTTTCTCTGATTAGATTCTCGGAGTATTTGGCTAGGATATTTTTAAATAACTACATCTGATTTTATATGATTTAAATTTTTATTGTTATGAAAAAATGTATTTTCCTACGGGCTTCTTTCAGTTCACTGCTGTTTTCACGAAGTATTCACGGAGGTATAGCCCCGCACTCCCCAAAGAACTTGGCACTAAAGACGGAGATGACGGGGCCGGCGCAACGCTCCGGCCATCTGGTTTTTTTCCCCCAACTCAGTTCTTCCACAGTACTTAGTGGATAGCAGGCTGATGGGGCCTGGGAGTAAAATTACAAAAACTATTTAACTTTTATTTATTTGACTGATATATTTCCTGATTACCTAGGTTTCTAATAAACTTTCTCTGAGTTTTAATAAACTTCCCTGTTATTATCTTCTGTCAAAAAAAAAAAGAAAGTTATGTTGTCAATTGGTTCTAGTAACTGCTACAGGGAATACAGCGTTAACATGGGATGCTCTGCTCCTTACATGAATTGCTTAATCCAGCTGTCGTAAATAAACAAAAAGTAACGTATAAATTTAAAAGAACATCTCAGTAGATTTTTTTTATATCTCTGCTCAAATCTTAATTTTGATCTCTGCTACACAACAGGCGATTATATTTTAGGTGGCACTGCAGTTACACTTACTTTCAACGGTGTAAGTGAAAATAAAACCGAATTCAGTTTTTTGTTTGAAATTTACTGTCTAGCCAAGCATACCGGTCAGTGTTCGAGTATCATGGGGCTCGCCAAAAGTTTCCGAGTTATCGAAGTCACTTCCAGCCTGCAAGGTTCAACGCATTTTATTAAAGTGGATGGTACCCTTCGTAGCATTACACCAATTATAAACATAGTATTTCGGCAAAGAATATCTTTCATAGTGATATTTCTCTGATCCACTGAGACTGCACATTGTTAAGAAAATATTGTTTAGTCTCTAATCTGTCGGTGGCCGCTCAGGATAGCTCATGTCTTCAAAACAGTATTACTTACCATCTGTGAGATGAGTTGTTCGCGAATAGTGTAGTCTCTGCGGAAGTTCAGAACATTCTCTTAGATGTTTATGGAAAATCTAAAAAACTTAATCAGAACTGCCGTTCTGTCAGACACGAACTTTCAACACAGTCCTCGGTATAAGAAGGTGCGGCTTTAACGCGCACAGATGAAAAAAGGAATTGAATACTAAAATAAAATACTCACCATACTGAACAAAATAAAATTGTGAGTATACTTACCAGACGATATTTGATTGAGAACAAGAAAGATAACAGGATAACCTTTGGTGACGGTTTATTGTTAGCGGTGGATTGCAAGAATTTGAATAGTAGATAAAAAAGCGTATGTAAAACAAAAATATTGAAAGAAGTGTAAAAATACAGATTTATAGAGAGTGAATTAAGTGTTTGCATAGCTTCGTGATTTATGAAAGTATTTGTATGATACATAGTTTTCAAATAGAGAGATATCTGTGCGTAAAAAGATAATAAACGAAGCTGAATCGAAATGAAAACTTATTTCTTATTGATTAACAGGGAAGTGTATTGAAATCGTACAGAAATGAGTGAATAATAATTATCTGTTATTAAGTCGTTATAAAAGGTGAGGGCTTTTCTACGATAACCATGGCGCCGCAATTTGATGATAGATTCTTATGTAACTCAACGAGACACACACACACACACACACACACATATATATATATATAATTGATATCTCTCTAATTTCTCGAGATATTAGCTACGGATATAGTTTCTTGTATCTTTGACGACGAGTTCCAGGGTGTATTTAAACCTAACCACAACCGCTAGGAGAAAACAAAACACCCATCCAGCTTGTAGTTCCTTGTAGCTTTAACGAATTTTTTTCTGATCCAACTCAAATTTGATATTCGAAATCTCGGGAACTAAGCGAGATATGAGAAAAAAAATTATTCTCAGTTTAGATTAGTCTCGTCTAGTTAAATAAGAACCCTTCAACAAATTTGGTTTTGGTGAAATCATCTGGTTCAGGCCGCATTTCAACCTAACAACCTCAGTTCTTAAATATGATATCTCGAAAACTAAACGAGAAATTAAGAACATTTATTGCTCACTTTCCATTTATCGAGTTACATAAGAATCAATCATCAAATTGTGGCACCATGGCTATCGCAGTGTCCCCACGGTGAGATTATATTTATTAAAATGTTATTAGTTTCATTGTGATTGCTTTTAGTTTCAGAGGAAAAACAAAGAGAAAGCATTCCAGAGGACGCGGCGTGGAACTACTGCACAGTCAATGGTACAGTCACTAAGTGAATCTTGCGATTACTCGAGCAATAAATTTACCTCTTAAAATGACCGTTCAGTCAAGGAAACGCATAGAATTTTAAAGAAGTCACGGGCAATAGTCAGGTGAAACTTCTGTTTTCATATAGTTAATAATAGTTTTTTTTCCAACACACAATGCTTTTTACTATTTATTAGCTTGTCCAGTGGAACAGGCTATCGGGATTTCGTCTTAAATTATTATACGGTCGACGAGATTGGATGGTTAAAATTGATTTAATTAATGTTTATGATTATGTACAAATAAAACAATGTCAACTAACCACTAACTTACATAAATTAATTTACTTATTTTCTTGAGTAAATACGAGAATGTTTCTATTGACTGCTGATTCTTTTCAAGTGACAGATAACGGAAAAAATGTTTTTAACACAGTCGGTTAGATCTCTATCAGTCTGTTACAAACATTAATATGTGGCGTACCACACACATACACAATGTTATTCTTCTAATAACTCAACGGCCTCTTTCTTTTTTAAATCGGTGCGAATTGTACCGCGACCACGGGAACGATAAACTAGTATCAGCGTATTATTATTTACCGATACGCAGACGCACATGGAACCCGCGATTCAACGCGCACACTACATAGATCTATCGAAGGCGATACTAGTATCGTAGTTAATACTTAAAAATTGTTTGAGTTTCTGAGATATTAATTCACAATCAAATACAGAAAGGCCTTGGTGTATAGTAATGGGACAGTGGGCTCGAATCCCCGACCGGCCATCCAGATTAGGGTTTTCTATGTTTTCCCCAAATGACTCAAAGCGAGCACCGAGATGATTCCTTCATAAGGCCATCGGTGAATTCCTTCCCTTTCCTTGCCCACAGTTCTATCCCGCATCTAATTACGTTGGCGTCGATGATACGTACAGCCATAAGAAAAGCAAAACAAAGAGGAAACGCTGAAAGACGGTACAGTTAGAAATGCTTGAACATTATTAATTTCTGGACGAAAACAATGCGCTTACAACAAATCAACACGGATTTCGGAAGAAAAGATCATTTGAAATACAGCTAGTCCTATTTGCAGATGATGTAATGAATGTTATTGATGCGGGTTCACGGGCTGATGCAGTTTTTTAATTTAATTTTTATTTTCAGAAAGCCTTTGACTCTGTGCCACACAACCGTCTTTTAGCGAAGCTTCGAACGAACGGTATAACTGATCAGCTTTGTGAGTGGTGGTCGGTTGCAGTATGTCGTCGTTGAAGGAGAAACCTCTTCCAAGCTAGATGCTACATCAGTAGTATCTCAAGAAAGAGTGATATGACCACTCCTTTTCTTAATTTTTATAAATGATCTCAGAGACAAAGTGAATAGCAATTTTAGAATGTTCGCTGCTGATGCGGGCCGAGCGCTGAGAAATTCATCGCGATCTGGATGTTATTTCGGCGTGGTACGACAAATGGCAACTTACAATAAATTGTAAAAAGTGCAAGACAAAGTGCATAACCAGCTAAAAAAAAGATCCGTTTGTTCAGAAATACAAAGTAAACAGTTCAGTTATTAATATTGTCGATTTTGTGAAATATTTGGACGTAACAGTACAAAGGAAGATGAAATGGGACTTGAACATTAATTCGGTCGTAGATAGAACTAATTCTAGGCTGACATTCATAGGTCGAATATTGAAAAACTGTAATACACAAACCAAGGAGTTAGCGTAAAAATCTCTTGTGCGTCCACATTTGGACTACTGTTGTGGTATTTGGGATCCGTTTCGTAAGGGGTTGATTGACAGTATAGAGAAACTAGAGAGAAAAACATTTGGGTTCGTGACCGCTTGCTACAGCCCTTACAAAAGCGTCACGGAATTGATTAGTATAGTGAGCTGGGAGACGACACACGTTTCGTTTTATCTTACTGGTAAACATGCTGCAGCGGGACAGGGTTGGCCCTTACGGGATTAAGGAATATTAAAGGAATATTGTCGAATGGCTCCAGTGTGGTAGAGAATGCCAGTGTTTGGCGGAGCCAAGTCATGTGATTCAGACGGAGACCGTATAGGGAACTCCGGAGGCCTAGTCAGTCTGGTGCGTGTGGTTGAAGTGTCTGGTTTGGCGGTTGTATCGCCCGCGAACATTTTATCACAAAGAGTAGAATGACGAGAATCATTAAGGCATATTGCCTCTAGGAACATGAAAAGGGTGTTGTGAACATCGAATAGTGAGAGATCTGTAAAATTATATCAATCATAGCGGCGCGAAGTACACCAAGACCATGTGCGTAAGTTGTTTCGAGTGTGACTGAACAATTCCCGTGTTCTCCAATTAGAACCTGTAATCGCAGGTTGAACCGAAGCTCCGATTCGATTTTTAGAAGGCTGTATTGGCGAAGACTTTTGATACTATTAAAGTTGGACATGTTACTAAACATTGGTGTTTGATTTATTATCATACAACCACTTCGTAATTGTTTTATAGTGCATAGATACTTCAGGACTCAAGCATTTTCAGGGTGCAATTCCCTCAGTGGCGACCAAGTTACGAATTCTGCAAATCCAGGGAATACGCCAACAGCGCCACACAGTCTTAGTTGTCGGGACGATTAGTTATAAAGGGTAAGAAACTTAAGCGAACCAAGAAATACCCCCCTCCCCCCTCCCTCCCCCTTGCCGATTCCGCCACAATGCGTACAGCCACTTTCATTTACGAGTGCGGTGAAATACTTCATCCACCAACCTATTTGAGTCGCAATGACAGGAAAGATAAGATTAGAAAAATAAGGTGCCGCACTGATGCTTACGTGATTTCTTTTTTCCCTCGCACCAGTCGGTAATGAAACGCACAACGAAGAGACTAGTTTTGGTGCTGAGAACTCTCTGCCACCCACAATATTGTGAACTGCAGAGTATATATGTAGATGAAAGTACGTAAAGGTAAGGCAGATGCAAGGAAACGAGTAGCGCACGCTGTGCAGGTGGCGGCACTGACCCTTGGCGACGGAGGAGACGGCGACCAGGTTGGCGAGCGCGGCGCCGGTGCCGTGCCCGAGCAGCGTCACTCTCTCCGGGTCTCCCCCGAACGGCGGCAGGTTCTCCCGCAGCCAGTGCAGCGCCGCCACCACGTCCATCAGGCCGAAGTTACCCTGCGCGCTGCCGCGGGCGCCCGTCTTCAGGAAACCTGCAAACACCACAAACACAATCGTTGTACTTCTACCCGCCACCGCTACAAAGGGTCTAGGTCCCGGCGTACCAACCGTCCCAATAGCAGTTGTTACGAGATTTTCCGCAACTATCAGTGCGAATGTGACAATTGAGTTTTTACCGGCGTGCGGCTGATAAAAATTCTTCTCGCGTGTTCTACTGGATAAGTACTGCCATACACGACGTTTCGATAGCTACCTCTGCTGTCTTCTTCAGGTGAAATGGAGGTCGAAGTTGCTGCTGTGATAACACGTCACCGACTGTGATTCAGCAGCCACGCCAAGTTACTGCCTATTAGTTTCCGGCAGAGGGTTTTGGAGGTTTTGTCGTTAGACATTTCCTCCAAGTTTGTTAGATGGGTCATATCCAGGCTGTAGGTGTGTCTTCAGTTTTGGCGTTCTTTCTTGTCTATCCTAGTTTCGGTACGTCTAATAGTTCATAATGAGAGCCATAGGTCCGACATATGGTCCTAGCCCAGTTGGATGATTCCCCAGCTCTTTTATTAAGGGGTTTGCAGAGTTTTGCGCTAGTTTGTAAAACTTAACAGCAAGTTCTTGGAATCTATGACTTAGGGTTTGAAGGGCTGTAGAATCATGTATGGCATTAGTGGGGAATCTGCTATCTACGTGCACAGTCTGTAGACGATGCAGATGTGTGTTGGCAGCGTAACTCCATACAGGGCAAGCGTATTCGAATATTGGCCTGATCAGGGAGCAGTAGATCCGCACGTCCGTGGACGCAGGTAGCTTACTGTCCTTATTAATAAGAGGGTAAAGTGCCTGCAGCCAGGCGCTGGCGCGTTTACGCAGGTCTTCTATATGGGCTCTCCATGTTAGTCTTGAATCCAGTGTAACTCCCAGGTATCGTGCCGTTTTGGACGATGGTATCAGATTATTGTTTAGTTTCAGCTGAGGGTCCAGCTGCGGACGCAGGCGTGGTCCTCTCCTTCTTGTTAATAAGATGGCCTGAGTTTTGGCGGGGTTGATCTCAATTCTCCAACCCCTCGCCCAGGCCTCGGTCTTCTGTAGCATGTTTTGCGTGAAGAGAGAGTCACAGCCAGTTACTGCTCCGTTGAGCAGAGTAGGGTGGAGTGTATTGTCGTTAGACATTTACTCTAGCTTCATTTTGATAGGGCATTTCTTCTCTGTTGGTTTGTCGTCTCTTTTGGCTGTCGATGTTTTCTTTAGCTGAGTGGGTGCCACCGCGACATCTTCCTCAGAAGTGGTTTGCCGCATATTGTGTCGTTCCATTAATGCTGCCTCAAGGAGGCAGAGGTGTTTTTCTTTTGGTGTGAGCTGATTTACAAGCCTTGTGAGAAGGGCGATGAGCGAATCCAGCCTTTCTTCTCTTTGGTCGGATGATTGACGGGTGGTGTGGTCACATGATTCTCTGCCGGTGATCTTCTGCCTTGGTTGACTCTTTGGTGGTCGCCGTCTGGTGTAATCCGCGTGATGCCTAGTCGTCTCCGCTGGCACGGCCCTGTTCTGTTGTCGTCCTATTAGCGAGAAGCTGTGCAACTTCCGGCGCTCCTCGGGCCGTGTGGTTGCAGTAGGGAAGATACCGCTCTCTTGCCGGCTTGTTTCGGGCTGCGTATGTCACCTGCTACTCGGATGAGGTTTCTTCGTGCTGCATTGTTTCTTCCAAGCTCGGCAACCGCGATAAGAAGCAGCGTGTGAAGAGCCGCAGCTGCAGCAAACGGTGTCCTCGCGACGCTGGTTGCATTCTGCGACATAATGTCCACCTCCATAACGAACGCATCTTGCTGACTTTGTGCATGCCGGAATTTTTGGCACCTATAGCACTTCACTAGCTTGCGTGGCTGTGATTTTTCTGCTGATTTCTGCGTAGAAGTGCCGGCCTTCTTCGTCCTGGGCGGGAAAGTGTGACTTCAAACGATATGGAGTCCTGCTGCAACATCTGGATGGCTGCTTCAAAGTCCTCAGGGCAGGACAGCACGATCTTCAATCCCAGGTGGTCTGGCCAGCTGAACACGGGAAGCTTCATGGCACTCTGCATCTGAGTCAGTAATTTACATTAGTTCCCTGCATAGCTGACGGTGATCGGTGGTACTGGGCCTACTTGTGCGTCAGGGAAGATTACTGGTGCTGGTGAATCAGGCGACAGTGATGCTGGCTCACCATTTTGAGAAGGCGATGGAGTTGATGTAGAGGGTGGTGTGGGCGTGATCGGCGTCGTCTTGAAGTTACGGTTCGTCTTTGGGTCGTAGCTGAAGGTCTGGAACTTTCTTGTGGTATCTTCGACGTATTCCTCCCAGTCGAAGTCGCTGGCCAGTGGGGATGGAAACACAAGTGCCTCCGGCCACGCCTCGACTCCTGCGACTGGGCGATACTTCTTGGCCAGGTGTCGGTGGTCGCGGCTTGTCAGGACCTTCTTGAAAGTTGCGGCGTCGCAGGTGGGAACCTGCCAGCTGAACTGAAGGCCGTCAAGGATGATTGAGATAGCGAAACTCCATTTCGCAGGGTTGCCTCGTGCAAGGCGTCTTTTCCATACTTTAAAGGACCAATCTTCCGGTCTGACTTCTTCCACAACACGTTCTGTGGCCCCTGGTGGAAGGTGGGAGGCCTCCGCCAGGAAACCAACTTCCCGCGGGAAGGCGCCATGTGGTTTGAATTTCTTCCTCCGTTTCGCCTTCTTGGTTGCGACGAGCTGCACGGACTACGCTACTACTGCACGCGCTACTATATGCTGCAGTGTCTGCCTTGGTGAGAGCAGATAGGCACGAACGAGTAGACTTGGCTGTAGCAGTTTGCACAGGCGACGTGGATGCCATCGTCCCGTGTGATTCTGGGTTTTGCGTGAATGCGTCGCAATTGTGGCTCATATAAAATACCAAGCGAGCACATATCAGGCCCGCTTAATTTCACTTGTAACTATTCAAGGTGCAACTGCGTTTTTAGATTGTGCCAGACATGGTGAATCATTTAACATTATGCCACTAAAATTAAACTCGTGTGGTCGTAATGATCTAATGACAGGTTTTTTTATTATTAGCTGCACAATCTGCCCCTACTAACCACTGAACAATATCTGAGGACAATACAGTCTAACGTATCTGATTTTGAGAGATATAGATGCATGAGCTTTACTATCATGTTGTAATTGTGGATGAAATACCTAAAGTATGATACACAATCCTACTATGTGACGTATTAGCGCAGAAGAAATGTACTTAATAATTCAGACAGCTGGTCATCAAAGGGCCTAAATCTGTCGTCAGAAACTAGCAGCAAGCTAATAATAATAAAAAATCATAGTTGTGACTCGCCGTAACACGACCCATCCAATCAGATACTGTGATGAAAATCGGTTCAGCCTCTGATATCGACAGTCTTTTGCCCTTATTGGTCCTTTCAAGCCTCAACAATAAATTCATGTATTTTAGAAATTGCTAAAATTAGGTAAAGTTAATGCTTTTAACAGCAGTTGAGTGGCATCTGAAAGGAACTGATGTGACAAAGGAGCTGAAATGCGATAAATAGAATATGATATGATATTGAAGAGAGGAGTATTCAATGCGTATCATATTCGTGATGAAGCGTGGAACAATTAATGAGGCGCATGGAAGGGAAAAGATGACCATGACCACAAACTGGCACTCGATTTCAGGCATAAGATTGTGGGAAGATTTTTTTCCGTATGTACGAGTGTCAGGGAATGGAATAAATTACCAAGAGAAATGATGAAAAATTTACTAAAAACGTTAAAAGAATTTAAATTTGATATTAGTAGAGGACAAAAGTAGATGGGGAAAAGGAAAGGGTAAAAATAGATGTGTAGGGAAATTTCACAGTTAAATTAAAATAGTTTTTATTTATAAGTTATTGGTATATGTGTTAAGGAGAAAATATTCAGCAAGATTTGTTGAAATAGAAATACAATTAGCTTCTGCCTCATTTTCAACAAAACCGTGAAAGATTGTCCACTAAAAAATTAAAATTGTTTACCTGACAATCTAAATTACCAAAAAGAGCAGAGATTAGTTACAAACTATGACAATTTTAAGACTAACACAATTTACTGAAGAACGTTATTTCCCTTGTTACCTGTTGTCACGTTTCTACTTGATTTTGAGTAGTTACTTATGCATATTTAATTATTTAATAGATTATATTACCTTGATTATGAATGAAAGACGTGTGAAATAGATTTAAAAACACATATAAAGCTAACTGTATCATAAACTGACCGTTTATTATTACACCATGTGTTTACTCTTAAAATATAATAAACAATTCAAATTTTTATAATAAAACAACACCCCGTCCTAAACGGCAATTAAATTACTGAATTTAATATGCTACAATAACAACGAAAATATTATATCTGAAATTGAATACGACTTTACAGACATTAATACAGTAGAATTTGTATCCATGTGACTTTATAAAAAAAGAATATCACACAACAAAATACGAAATATCTACTAAAGGACACGCAATATTATGTGGGCCTAACTATCACCTAAGACGTTCTATTAAATTTGAGGTAGCCTATGATAAATGCAGCTAGATCTCAATCATAACGTATGCGCGTGACATATTTTACTCGGTTTATTGTTCGGTAGCGAAATTCTTTGACTGGATTGCTCCGCTCAGGACGTCAGTTGGATGGTTTCTTCGAGGGAAACACTCATATGCAAAAGTTCGATGAAGTCTATTACCGTAAGAAATGGCGTACAGGTTTCATGAAAGCCATCTTCCTCGCCCACACAGCACCATGTGAGAATCTATAAGTTCAGAGTCTAAAGTCAAAATAACAAAGCCTAATAGTAACACTTTGAACTCAATGTCTGGTCGCTTGTTGAGTTCGCAGCTTAGTATTACGATCTTCTCGAAAACCAAGACTCCCAATTCTGGCCTCCGCAGCTCCGATGTCGAATTGTTCTCGACGTCCGGATACACTACATATGTGGACAGAGTTAGTAAACAAATTAATAACAAATTCATTATTGGGTAAAATATTTTATTTCTCCAGGATGCTCACGAAATTACCAGGGCTTCTTTATTGTGATTGGCAGTGCGTCTTCGCGTTATTTCGCTAATAACCGCAACTGTTCGGGAATCACCTTTATCTCTCACATGAATCCTTTCCAACGCATCATGTGTGGGAAACAGCGCATCCCTATCTTGCTATTATTTTGTCTTTGTGTCTGCCTCAAATCTACGCAAATTGGCATGTAAAACCAAGCGTACTTTTCAAATGGAATGGCCAAAAGGGTGGAAGACTCTGGTCACCTGGCTTGTGAGAGACATTAACCCTCGGAGCCTTTGTGAATTGATGAAGACACAGGTCCCTCATCTCTTATATTGCTGGTGCAGGTATTTGTCACTATGTGCGGGAACAGTATCCCTCACTGAGCAATGATCTAGCGTTGTTCCGTTACGTAATAAACCGAACATCCAGATTCTCTCACACACGATTTGTCTCCTGCTACGTATTGCGCACTTAGTTACTTTATTGACAGCCCATACTAAGTTACTATTAAACAATTATATGATAGTTTTATCATTACATTATAAGGAAAAATACCTTCCACTTATACACGAGAACTATCTGAAATTTTATCAGCTTCTATCATAACTGGACATACAGACTGTTATAAACAAATTTATAAACTGATTACAAAAACATTTGTTTGAATTATACAGAGCGACATTCTCGTAATTTTCCAAATTTTATAGTTTACCGATTTTATCACAATTTATGATCGAAGACGAGAAGTCTCTTAGGGAGCGTGCATAAACCACGTAGCTCCATTTTGGCCTCCTGTGAAACCCCCTCCCCCCACATAGCCCGACGTGGCTTTTGTCTCTACCCTCCCCCCTTCCATCCATCACATAGCTCGTAGCTTTTTTCCATATACGGAGACAATTAAATGACGGAAATAAAAAATTCACGTGCTCTTTATCTCATTTTTACTGTGACAAATAATATGAACAAAAAGCAACGTGGCCTGGCTCGGAACCGCCCCCCTCCCCCCCTCCTCCACGTAGCCCGGCGTAGCTTTCCAGCCAACCCCTACCTCCCCCTAGACGAGCCACGTAGTTTATGGACAATCCTTTAGCAGCTTAGTCGAGGGGTTCAAGTTCTACCATCATCAAACCTTAAGATACAACCTGCGTACCGTCCACGCTGCTCGTGAATTTCAAGCAGTCTTTCGTAGTCACCTTGCATAAAGCTAGTGTGTTCCCAGTTTCAGTCTCGAAAACAACAATTTATACACACATTAAACTACACATTCAAATGGTGCTTACAAGATTCGCTGATAGATAGCATATTTTAATTAACTTCGTAAGTGAACGTTGAACCGAGTCTGGTGGCTGAGCGATTAAACTTGGGTCCTGGAACTGAGGACCTCCGGTACATCCATCCAGATTTCGTTTTTTCGAAACATCTCCATCTG
The DNA here is from genome assembly GCA_031002005.1 of Vandiemenella viatica. Lineage (NCBI taxonomy): Eukaryota > Metazoa > Arthropoda > Insecta > Orthoptera > Morabidae > Vandiemenella > Vandiemenella viatica. The sequence continues at coordinate 51,062,315 of JARYHS010013630.1, read as the reverse complement.
AATGCGGAGATCATTCCTTCGTAAGACCATGATGGTGAAACTACGAGCAACGTGGTGAGAACGTAAGTTTTTATTTAATAAATATTTGTTTCTATCTCAACAAGAAAAAATGATGAATAACTTTGACATAATTATCTAAATCCGGCATTAATGATTCGATGGAAAGATCAGCATTGCTCCGAATTATGTAATGATACAATTTATTTGATGATTGATTGGCGCTAAATACTGACTTAGGGATTAGGTAATTTAGATCAATAACGTGGTAGTTCAGCAGTGTGTTGCGACAGAGAAAATGTTTTAACATTAAAAATGACAAACCATCTGGCATATGAAAAGACCATTAAAAAGACTTCGTAGGCAATATATCCTTTAGGTTTTTCCATATTGCAAGGGGTAGCACACGGTGACGGCAAGCGGTCTCACTAGCCAGCTGGTAGAGATCTCAACCCGATAAAAGCAAAGTTATGCTCGTGGGGGAGGGAAGCCATTTCGTCATGAATTCAATCACCTCTCAGAGCCATATTACAGGGAAGTTAGTGGGGGAATGTCAGTTTGAAGGGCTGCGTTAGAAACACAAGGAGTTGCTATCACTTCTACTGTAGACTGAATGGCCAGAGGAAACATTCCAGTTATGTGGATATCATAAATACGGAATATGTTGTGGAGTCTGGAGATTACTAACATCACGCCTCTTGTTTAACACAACGCCAAGTGCAATATAATCTCTCTCCATGGTATACTGAATTAGAATCATAGTTCAATAGCACAGTGAATGATATGCTAACTAATTATAAGATTGTCTAAATTTTTGCCTCAAATTTCTTTATTTAATTTTAATAAGTATTTAGGTAAGTACTTTCTTTCTAAATACAATCAAAATTGTAACAAAATTATCCACATTCGAGAGGACGTGGGTTGAATCCCCGTGCGGACATCCAGATTTGGGTTTTCCATGGTTTCCCCAAAACATTCCAGGCGAATTCGGGGATACTTCCTTCAAAAAGACCATTGCTTAATTCCTTTCCGTTCCTTGTCCCCAGTCCTTTCCCCCCTCTAATGACTTCGATTTCGACGAGGCGTAAAGCCATACCCAAAATAATTTATTAGAACTTGCCGTATTAATGATAAGTTGCTATCATGAGCTACTATATTCATATAAAAAAAGCCATTACAACTTAAGTCATTCATTGTCTGCTTCGCACATTCTGACCTTTGTCGTCCTCTACACTACAGTTTTTACCTTCCACTGTTCCCTTGACCCAAAAGTCAACCAAATCACATGTATTAAAACGGGACTCTCAAACCAGCGTTCTCAAATTTCTTTCCCCACCCTAATTTCCAAATCATTCCATTTCTTAGCTTTCCTCCTCACTTAATTTTCAGCATCTTTCTGCAGCCCCACATTTGAAATACTTCAATTTTACTCCTTTCTGGTATTCCTGAAGTCCAGGCTTCACTTCCACAAAGTACTGTCATGAAATCTTCACAGGTTTGCTACCAAATGATATTTTCAAAGGACAAGCTTTCGGCGACTTGCTCTGCAGCCATCATCAGGTCCATTGTACTTAAAAGAATAAAGTGCTGTGTTATACAAAGACAGTTTAAATCTACAGTAAAACATCTTTCCTTTTCAAAAAAGCTCATTTTGCTATTTCTAGTCTGCCTTTTTCATTGCTATTTCTGTTATTCTGTTTAGATTGGTGAGACAAAAGAGTAGATTCTAAATACTTAAATTCAGTTACGAAAGGCAGTTTAGAAACAACTGATTCCTAAAGTGAATCTACTATCAACAGATTTTTCTGTACTTTATTCCCTGTCAGAGTATGCATAATACGGCCCCTGAAAGTGGAAATTCAGCGGATGATGACCTGACACAACTTGAAGTGTGGGAAGAAGCGTGTCTACTTAAGCTGAAAATCAGAAACGGATGGCCAGTCTGTCTGGTGATTGATGAACAGGAAATAAACAGATTCAGCAGTGAGATTTGAAGCGCCCTCTATAGCTATAAGGAAAATTTGACCGAAAATACTTTACCGTGGGTGAGCGATAAAGATCTAGCCTCGCATTCGGGAAGATGCAGGTTCGAATCGCCGTCTGGCCATCCAGGTTTCGATTTTCCATGGCTTATCGAAATCACTCCTGGCGAATGCCGGGAGAGGTCTTAAAAAGGTTCTATGGCCGAATTACTTCCTGTTACTTGCCCCTAGTCCTTTCTCCCCTTCTATTGACGTAGACGAGGCGTAAGGCTCAAAAAAGGAAAATGCTTTGTTTTCGCCAAAACAGTTTCCTGAAAGGAGAAACACGAAAAAACTTCAGCATTAGATGTATGTTCAATGTCGGTAACAGGTGTCCCCTTAAAATATTTACTTTCTCCACAAAATTTGTAACATAACTCAACACCAAAGAACACTCGATAGCAGCGTCCTTATGACTCAAGTTTGATAATCAATGAACATTATAGTGCTTTCAACCGTTTTCTATTTTGATGTATCACCCACAAAAGTACAAACAATTCTCCTTTGCCAAGTGTACATTTGCCTGAAACCCTCCTCTGCGTGTCGAGATTTTAAATGAATGATTCATAATCACTAAACGTTTCTCCTTCTGGGGTCGCCGGCACATCGTCTTCCTTTCAGACGGCCTCTCCTTCCACTACTTGTCTCCAATAAATCTTTGCTCTACGTCTGTCTGCGCGTGTCCATCTATCTTGTCCGTGATCTTCCAATGGGTCTCCTCCTCTTCCCTTTGATCAAAAGCACTAACTTCGGCATTCTTTCCTCCTCCAGTCTCATGCCCCAATCATTGCGAACCTGTATTCGTCATAATTTCTCCTGATTTATTGATCAATCGTGTAATGAGTATACATATTTTATAGAATGTACAAAACTGCGTGGACAACTATGCACAACACAAACTCGTATGATGATATATATCTAACTCTAGTGCTCTGATCCATTCAATTAGTTTTACCGGCTCATGGTGAATGTCCATTACTGTTCCTTTGTAAGCCCGAAGAGTACAGTCAGAAACGATGTGGTGGATTGTCTGTAAGGTGGCCCCGGAGTTACAACTTACACTACTGACCCAGCCCACTTGCGTTGTAGGTACAGTAACTTAATCTGCCTTGTCCCGTTAGAATCCGGATGATGGTTCTTCATTAACGTCTGGGAAGATCGAATCCTTGCACCCGCATGGAAGGATTTTCAACTAGATGTTTATTGAGTACCGATTACTGCTGCGATAGAGTTATCCATAGCTTGTTGTGGTTGAAAGACAACCTTACAGGATTGCATGATTAGACCTCTCGGTCAAATAATACAGAAGCCAGAAAGTTCTTTCAAAGGCCTACAAGTTTGTAGAATTGAACCATCTCTAAACGTTTATATCCTCCAATGCCACAATCTTTAATGACTCTCCTATGTGTTGATTTCTTGTGACGTTTTCATTGACTCTCAGGAAATTGCACTTTTGTACATGTATTGTAATGTGAACAAGTTCTTTTCATAACTGAAGTGTTTTGCCGTTAACTGAATTTTTTCATCTAAGTAACTTAAGCCCCTTTTCATTTCGACCTCGGCGGTAATCCTAGCAGTGGTGGGGTGTTGCAGCAGATGTGCTTTTGATTGTGTGACGCCAATGAGTCGCGACTGGCGTCAAACGCCGAGACCGCACAGTGGGCGCGACAAAGTGCTCCGCGGCCCAATCACGTGCTTTCAGGCACGACACGTCGAGTGCCTGAGGGGACAGCCCGCCCGCCTTCTTTAACTCGGGTTGCTTTCAAACGCAAGGATTGTCTCCGTCGCTTCACAAAGCCGCAGTACTGCTCTCTGCAGTCAGCGGTAAATGCAGGGTGAGTTGTTATTTGTGAGCATTAAACCTTTATAACTGCATCTGTCATGTGGCGACTTAGCTGTAATGGCAGCGAAATATCTCTCTCTTAATCAAAGGAATGTATTTTATAGTTACTGTCTGCGAATTAAAGGACAGTTACTGTCTCAAACCGTTCCTCGATTTCAGGGACGAAAGAAAAGAAGGATTTTACGCTAGTTAGTTATAAAAAGAAGAAAATTAGCGTTGTTAAAGGAATTTTACTTTCACCCACTGTGTCTTCCGTGCACAGATGTGTAAAAATGAAATTCACTAAATCTAAATACTTTTTTTCAACAAAAAACCCAACTTATTTTTAAATACTGTGTGAAATGATATATATATAAGTCAACTTCAGTAAAATCGATTGATTAAAGTTATTGTGCGTCTTCGAAAATTTTTGAAAATTTTCACAAACAATTATTTTGAAGACATATCTATTATCCAATCACTGAAATTCTCCATCGAATGATTTTTGTCGAGAAATATCATCTGCTATGGAATAAAATTTGTTAAAATGATTTATTTAGTTATTTTGTGAAATTACTAATCTCTAGATACCTTCTTATAGGTTTCATGTAGAATTTAGCAAGCTACATATCCTTGTAAATGTGAAAAGAATTTTCAGATCGGCATTTTTAATAAATAAATGGGAAGGAATGTGTTTTTTTAATGGTTTGTGGTAAAATCTTCCAAAAATCATAGAAATAAATGGAAAATCCAAATATTTTGAGAGTCAGCAGGTTGCTAGCTTTCTTTTAATTCCCCTCAATATCTTGTAAATTAAATATTTCAGTCATCCTCTCTCCTACAGTTACCATCACTCCTCATGATTTTTAGAAATTTTATCGAACGATTGTGTTAAGGTTAGTATGAATTAAAATAACATGCACTTGTAAATTATTAAGTTCAGAAATCAGAAGGGTGTGACAGACGGACGAACAAATGAGCCGATCCTATAAATCAAATCTTTTCCCCTACAGTTATTTGTTTCGACAGAAGACATACCCAACTTTTCCCCTACATTTCTTTATTTGAACACAAGGAATACACTTCATAAATAACAAAATGTGCTAAATTTGACACACTCATAAACCCGTGCCCATCTTGAAACTGAATGTCGTTTGGAGACATTGCGAGTACTTCATGCTGCAAAGAAGAATGAGCAGAGACGAATGGGGAGTCACTGTACGTGTGGCAAATGTGGAAATACACTGACATAAGTGGCATTGACAAAGAACATATTCTTATAGCCCGTTGTCTTGGAACGATCATCTTGGAAACGTTGTGTGCGGTTGATTGTTCGCGTGCTGCTGCAGAGAGAATCTTTGGAAAATGGTTGAAGGACGGTGAAACCACTAGTAGGCGACAAGGTGGTGGATGTCTACTCCTCATGACAGAACGTGGACGTCGGATGTAAAGCAGGATTGGGGCCGATCTGTGGTAGATCTGACGACAGAGGATAATCCCGGTGAAGGCACAGGTGTTTTGGAGAACACCGTTCAGCGCACATTGTTGAACATGAGGTTCTGCAGCAAGCTGTCCCTAATTGTTCTCATGTTGACCCAGCGGCATTGTCAATTACGATTTTAGTGTTCACGAAATCATTGAAATTGGACCGTGGATCAATGTAAACGTGTCGTCTGGTCGGATGAATCACGTTTCTTGCTACACCAGTTCGACAGTTTTATCCGGATTCGCCGTCTTTCAGGCGAAAGGCATCTCGAAACATGCACTGCGCTACAGACCAGTCCGGCGGCGGAATATTATGTTTTGGGGGACATTCAACTGGGACGTGCAGTGCACGTGGGCTGCGTGGAAATTATTGCAGACCGCTTGCACCCCTTCATGACTCATGTCCTTCATGAAGGCGATGGTATCTTCCAGCAGGATAAGCGTCAGTTTCACAAGACGAGAATCGTGCTACAATAGTTTGAGGAGCGTAATAGTGAAAATGGAAATGTATTATTTTTTTTCTTCCACCTCTGAACCTATTTTTGCTTTTTAACCGACTTCAAAAAAAAGGAGGAGGTTCTCAATTCGTCTGTTTTTTTTTTTTTTTTTTTTTTTTTTTGTATGTATGACCAGCGATATTTTCACCAATTTTGAACCGATTTAAATTAAATTTTTTTAGTGGAAAGGCTTATAACTCCAAAGTGGTCCCATATGAATTTCACTGAGAAACCATCCCTTCTACCCCCTTCCGCCCCCTAATTTTTATACAAATCCACATTTTTTTATTCGATCTCGATGAAACTTTGGACATATATAGCCAAAAATAAGGAGAGAAATACTGTCAACTTTTGGTTTAAAAAAATTGAACCCCTCTCCCCCTATCCACCCCCTTAATTTTTGCCAATTTTCTTTATTCAAAGCTACAGTCGACACCATTTAACTGATCTCCATTAAAGTTGACAATTACATGTAGGGTATACCTCCAAAGTGGTCCATTATGAATTTCATTGAGAAACCACCCCTTCTACCCCCTCCGCCCCCTAATGTTTATACAAATCCATGTTTTTTATTCGATCTCGATGAAACTTTGGACATATATAACCAAAAATAAGGAGAAAAATACTGTCAACTTTTGGTTTAAAAAAATTGAACATCTCTCCCCATATCCACCCCCTTAATTTTTGCTAATTTTCTTTATTCAAACTACAGTCGACACCATTTAACTGATCTCCATTTAAGTTGGCAATTACATGTAGGGTATACCTCCAAAGTGGTCCCATATGAATTTCATTGAGAACCACCCCTTCTACCGCCCTCCGCCCCCTAATTTTTATACAAATCCATGTTTTTTATTCGATCTCGATGAAACTTTGGACATATATAACCAAAAATAAGGAGAAAAATACTGTCAACTTTTGGTTTAAAAAAATTGAACCCTTCTCCCCCTATCCACCACCTTAATTTTTGCCAATTTTCTTTATTCAAAGCTACAGTAGACACCATTTAACTGATCTCCATTAAAGTTGGCAATTGCGTGTAATTTTTCATGGAGAAGGTTTCTGACCAAAAAATAAATAAACCACCCCATGTCTCCCTTTACACCCCTTAACTTTATAGAAATCTACATTTCTTATTTGATTTTTATTGAACTTTGTCCATGTATATTTTAAAACAAAGAGAAAAATCCTGTCAATATTTGGTTTGCCAATGCTCAACCCCTTTTCTCCTCCAACCCCATTAACTTTTATCAATAAGCTACCGTTTATTTCTGATTTTGAAGGAAGTATGCACATGTATACTGCAAAAAAAACAGAAATATACTGTCTACATTTTGTTTCGAGAGTCCAAACACCGCTCTTTCCTTTCCATCATTTAACCTACAGTTTCTATCCAATTCTGAAGAAAATTTGCACACGTATACTTTAAAACATAAAGAACAATTTTGTTTAAATTAGGTTGCCGAAGCCCAACCCCTCTTCCCTTCTACCCCCACCCCTCCTAATTTCCAATGTTCTTTATAGATACCCACAGTTTTATCAGATTCCCATGGACCACTGCACATGTAGGCCTACTTAAAAAAAAAACAACAGAAAAATAGTGTCTATATTCTATATTCTGTTTACAAAACCCTATAACTTACTCCCTTACCCCATTTAATTTTGGCAAATGTTCTTTACACAAAGCTACAGTTTTTATCTGGTTTCGATGGAAATTTGCACGTGTATATTTTAAAACAAAGAGAAAAATACTGCCCACACTAGCTTTATAAAAACCAAACTACTCTTCGTCTCCACACCCCTTAATTGTTATTTTTTATACATACCTACAGTTTTATCTGATATCAATAGAAATTTACACACGTATACTTTAAATCAATCAGAAAAGGCAGTCTACATTTGGTATACAAAAGCTCAATCCCTCTACCCCTTTACCCTCACACCTTTTAATTTCCATTGTTCTTTACAAAATATCCACAGTTTTAAATCCCGTCAAATATATATTTATAAATTTATAATATATTTTTCATATTTATAAAATAAATGTGTCGTAGTGTCTCAACATGTGCTTCAGATTTCTACTTTGATCCCAAGCTTTCACCAATTAAAAATCTATATTTTTTGTGTGATGCCGGGGCAAACAGATATATTCCAGAGAGATTTCTGTATGTGGTATGTATTAATGCCCAGATGTTACATGTTTCGGTTATCGAGCAGCAGCTTTAACAGATGTTATGATAAGATCGAAACATAGCCTGACAATCCTTAACACAACGCCCAATTCACCTCGTTCTGGAAGTGGTTGTGGTATATAAAGACAGAATTCTTCTTTGAAAGCAAGCGCTTTAATCTCTGAGCTACCAGGAAGTTCGCAAAATGGGAACTGCTGCGGCATATTTAAAATACTAAACGAAGTATAATACCACTAAAAATTTAAAAATAAAATAATTGTTTAGAAAAACATAAAAACTGACAAAAAAAAGTACTAAAAATTTTAAAATAACTTTATACCTTGCTTAGGAAAAAGTAAATCTAAATAGATAACATTTTACATTACTTTCATTGAAATTTTGACATTAATGTTATTTTTGGAGTTGGTGTCAGCGAAAGCAAGAAAAACAAAAAGATAAAAACAATAAGGAATAACAATAATACATAAAAAATCGTGTTACTGCTTACCTACAAAACTGAAACATACAGATGATACGCCCCTATTATACTCTGTAAATCGTTTACTTCATGATGCAACCTGCCAACTGGCACTGTAGCGCCAGAGATATGCCTAGATGACCAATAAGGCCAAGCCACAGATTAAAATACTGTTAGTTTGTTTCCCTAAGATGTCTCCCACAATAACACTATCTGCCTCACGACATGCTGTAAAATATTGGAAATTTTTGTTCGTACTCCCCGTTTCGCCTCTAACGCCAAAAGAAGTTCCGTAATTCGATCTTCGCGATGTGACAGCTGGCACCTACTCCAAAAATAACTAATTAATGTCAAAATTTCAATGAAAGTAATGTAAAATGTTATCTATTTAGATTTACTTTTTCCTAAGCAAGGTATAAAGTTATTTTAAAATTTTTAGTGCTTTTTTTATGTCGGTTTTTATGTTTTTCTAAACAATTATTTTATTACCGTTATTGTTATTATTTCCGCTGCACACCACATCTTTTCTCTCTCTTGCATTTATAAGGAGACCATAAGACATGTTCAGAATGGATTTCAGTCTCCGCAATGTATGTTGAATGGGATTCACCACATATGTCCTAGTATTTCTTCAAATGGGCCTTCGAGCTTGAGATATTTCGTGGAAAAATCCGCATGCTTATTGCATACTAGACACGTTGTATTCAATTCAATTTGGAGCAGCGTGGTCCATTAATAAAATGTCGGTTTCATAATTCGCGTGTTTAGTTGTACTCTGACGGTAACTATTTTCTCTCTCTAAGGAAATCACTATGCACTATTTATTATTTTTCATACCTTTATTTCATGAAATAATATCTTAAAGGAAACACATTACATACAGTAGACCGCACATTTTTATCATTTTGCTTCCATTTCTTGTCAAAAATATATTGTTTGATCCCTTTTCAAAATAGATATAATTTCCTATTTCATTTCATCATAATTTAGTAGATGTATAATAAAAAAAAAAACTTTCACGAAAACATTTAGAAAGCCGCATTTGTTTGTAAAAAAAAAAAAAACCATTGTATTTAATATTATTTCACAAAATGCAGACATGGAAATGAAGATACACCACGTTGATGTCTCGGCCACCGAATTCGCCTGAGCTGAGCCCTGTAGAACACATCTGGTACGCTATCGGGCGCCAGCTCCGCGTCTACAAAACGCAGAAAAAAATTTAAGGGAATTGCGTGACCTGTGTATAGACGACTAGTACTAGTACCTACATAAACCTACCAAGATCTTGTCGAATCGATGCCACGCCAAATCGCTGGTGTATTACGTTCCTAAGGGGAACCAACACGCTATTAAACAGATGGTCATTATGTTTTGGCTCATCGGTGTATATCACACTAGTAACTTGCCTTATTTTCCACCTGATAACCGAATCAAAGATGTAAAAGTATTATTTAGGGTTTAATTGTCTGAAACCAATCGAAACTGATATCGTATTGGAAATACAATAAACAAATGCCATAGAAATCAGCAAGCCATGCAATTATTGTGAAGTTACATAAGATAATAGATATAACAATTCAGATATTTTCTAACAAATCATACCTAATGTACAAAAATATTTAGGAGTCCATAGATTCAGTTTCTTTCATATGTTCGTCCAATAGAATATATCAATTATCTATCTGAAAACAAATGGTTTTAATGAAATAATTACTTAGTCACACATTAATTTAACATGCAAAATCAAAGATTTCCGCGGTATACAAACAAACTCCAGTGATTACATCCTAATGGAAACTACTAGAGGTTTTTTCGCCATGAATTGGTTTTATGGTAAATCAAACAAAACAGTTCCTTGTAAAATATTTGACGCAATACAAAGTCAAATTAAAAGGCTGATGGTTCACTCTGAGTCGTGTTTTCGGAATTGTCCAAACTAGAACGTTCATAAAAGTGAAATTTGGTTTTTACACTACATACATACAGAAAGTTCTCTTGTATTATACATTTTTTCGTGTAGTAAATGATACACATTATATTCCAGAACTGAAATGCAACGTGCACATACCGTCTAATATAACGAACTAATTTAAATCTGAAACTAATTTATGTTTGTGAGAAAGGTGCTTGTGACAGACAATTCCGTTTTGGAATGAATCCCTGGAGACTGGAGGCGATTGGCGCCTGATACGTTCAAGGGGTTTTGAGGTTACTTAGAAAGCTCCACATTGAAACTGCCAATAAGCTATGACTTCGTAGGAATGAATCATTAAAAAAAATAGTTGGCTTTGGGTAAAAGCGCCTGAAGGGATTTTTTTTTTAAAGCTGACGCCAAAAATTTTATGCCTTCTAATAAATACAAATTGACTAGAGCCAATCACGAAAAATAAAATGGCCCTACAAAAGAGTTAATACATTTTCAAGGATGAAAAATCAGAATTTATCTTAACACATTACACAGAATGAAGGGGAAGACAAGAAAACATCCAACCATGGGTCATTTTCATGTGGCAGACCACAAGAAAATCTTTCATACTTACTCTTAAAGTTCTTCGTTTTTTTTTTTCCTTTTTAATTTTATACTTGGAGAATATTTCAATAATATACACCGCAGAGATTTTGTTATTTTTTGTAAAACAAGGAGATTAAAGGTGATTAATTATAGATGGCAGGAATTGATGATTCTCTTCCGAGAAATGGAATACATTTGATGGACGTGACAGGTGATGAATGGATGTCCTTTTTCTGTGGGGTTATTTGATACGACAATAGGCACACCAAATAAAAAAAAAATCATTTATTCATTTGTAACAAATTTTGAACAATGAGGCCGAAAGACGTATGACGTTAAATGGATTAGAAACAATTATATTCTTCGAATTCAAATAATCAACAATATTTCAAATACTTTTTACTGTGCCGTAAAAATTATTGTTGTGTGTGTTTTTTTTTTTTTAACATTGATACTATTGTACTATCTGAAAATATTTTCTCCATAAGATACCAAAGAAACGTTTCCCTCTGCATAAATCAGCATTGTTTCATCAAAAAAGTACCATGCTTTTTCATTTTTTTTTTTTAAATTCCGTATCATTATTATGAAGTCATGTTAGGTCCTGTTAATTATCCAGAAATTCTTCGAGGCAATACTGCTTTATGTCGGCTAAGTAGTTATACATCCTCATGTCTTTGTCCACCATCTAGACATGGAGGCAGAAGGCTTTGGATTCACCAAGCGTTCAAAATTTTTAAGAAAAAGGTATATTTGATTGCGCAATCAGGGAAACGCCGTTATTGAGTAAAAACTAATGGATGTGAGTGATCCGCGGTAGCCAGAGGCCTGTGTGTCAGCAGCGATTGATGGTAAAATAACGGGGGTTTGTGGCCGCCCTAGCCTGCGGACAGTTGTCTTCGGTAGCTCAAACATTCGATTCCCAGTATACGTGGCAATTTTTTGTTACAAAAGAAGCTCTATTCTCCTCTCTGAGTTTTACAAGAAAACGTTTGTGGTATGGGACTGACTTCGACACATAAGAACATCTTGAATAGATAAAGCCACCAACGAGAACGTTCTCAAAAGAGGAACACGCGCCTTGATTAAAACTTTACACAGGGAAAGATGTAGCTTTCATTGCTATTTGCTTCGTCCTTCTGTCTTGCTCACCACCTCATTTGAAGTGAAGTTGGAAGGTAGAAGGAACAAAGGAAGTCCAAGAGCAAAATTTGTAGACAGTGTTAACGGCAAGTACAACTAATGCCACTTTAACCTGTTGGCTAAAGAAAGAAAACTTTTGGAACACATACATCTTACCCACCAAACTAACGATTGAGGAGAAGAAGAAGCTGAATCTTATTAAAGGCTCTGTGAACTATTAATGATGAAATTTAAATTAAATTACAAATACTAATCTGAAATGTCAAGTTAACTATATCATAAAACTTATTACGTTTTGTTTCAGAAAGTGGAACTATACGTGGTATTCTCATACTGTACAAGATCGGGTATGGGTTGGGTCTTTAAGATGTTAATTTCCTCATAGTCATAAATTATTTGGTATGTATCTATACAGTTCATCAGTTCTCAATACTATAGATTTTATTTACCGTTGTCCGGATACCACGTAAATTTTCACGTTCCAAAGGAAAGGAACTGGCTGCCTCTTACATACCGTCTTAATAATCCTCCTTCGGAAGGATTCAATCAATCTTCGGGTTGTGAATTAAGTTAGAGTTTACGTAAAGCAAAATGGGAGTTTTGTCACTCTTTTGAGTGATCCTGCGACGTCGTGTGTGGCATTGTGAGCGGCGCGGTGTGAGGTGAAGACATTAATGTCAAGAGGCTTGGAGGGCCTCCAGGGAGGACTGAAGGCACCCGGCCGATAGCGGCTTGGCTGTTGGCTGCTTTAAGGACCACCATCGATCAAGGGAATCGAGCAGTGGACACCGCTGTTCATTCTGCGTGGACGCAGCCGCTTTATAAATATGAATGACGCGAAGCATTGTGCCAGCAAAAAGGCGAGTGTGCGATAGAGCCGAATCAGCGATCGCTGGGCGGCTATTTTATTATTTGATTTAGCTCCTGCGAGAAGCGTTAACGAAGCAAAAACCTTTAGCCGCACCCGATTTTTCTGGCGAAATAAATATTTGTCACTCTTTCTGTGGAAATCCACTGTGGCGTATGTTATTCTTTTTAGTCGTGGCGAGCGGGATTTGAATTGCTGTAAGCGTCTGATGATTAAATCCGTAATTTTTAATCCGAATAAATATTATGGTTGATGACGTACTGTTTATCACGTTTGTTCATTTCTGCATGAATTTATTCCACTGCTGATACTATGGGTCCCCCCCCCCCCCCATATCTCAATCTGTTAAAAATAAGTTTCTCTCATTGTGCGAAAATACATGTCTGTTGACTGAGATAAATTATTCTGAATCATGTAGGTTATTCACAAAGCCTTAATTCTCACTGAGTCCAACGTACAAAACAATGGTTCCATGTTTGAAATATGGAAACTTGATTCGATGTTTAATAAAATGTGGCTTTCATTGTCCGCAGTTTTCTTTGATGTAATTCAGTTAATTTGTAAAGATGTGTTACTTAGAATAATCGTGTTCATAATTTATTTTTGAATTTAGGTAAAGAAAGATATTAATTAAGAATTTAAAGGTGACTAACTGTAAGTAACACGATTTTCTTAATTTCAAGAGGTATATGAAAGATGGAATAGATTGTTTACAGCAATTTTTGCAGTCGAACTTAATGCTTGTTTACTTTTTTTTTGCATTTTGAAGTATTTGTTAATGCTTGCCAGTGGAAATGTAATCTTGTATATATTGTAAATTAGGGGAGTTTCATTGCAACTGGTAGACCGCAAACACATTGCAAGTGTAAAATATTACAGTGGATGGCATTTTTACAAGAATTATCAAAACATTAAGTGGACTGCGTTATCGAAAAGGCCGAATATATTGACCTGAATGTATCACCCATGGAATGAATGATATTTTATTATTGATAACGTTTAATAAATATCAGTTGAACAGTGATCGATGGTACAAAAACTTTGGTGGCAAAATAAAAAAAATAAAAAATCTATACAAATATTACCGACGACTGTATATGATTCTGTGATTTAATCTTGACTTAATTTCAAGCATGGCTTTGTTACTGGCAATGGCAGTGTTATGTCTCCTCCCAATAGGATTGTTCTTCCCATGTCGGTAAGATTTGTTAATTTGCTAGGATAGTTGTGAGGTGTGCGTCAGATTATAAGAGGAATGGTGAGTATCTCGCAGTCATTTGAATAGATTCAAATATGTTACTCCAAGAACGTATTTTATTCGAGGGTCAACAATAATTTACAAGTCACCAACGACATCGTTGTTGCAATGGTCTTTTTTTTCTACCGTGAAGGAAACATGGAATGCAAGCAGTTTTCCGTAGATTGTTACACGAAAAGCAGCATTGCATCGTTGGGCACTCACTCACAACCATTAATCAGTTCAATCAGCTTTTTCTCTCAATCACGGTTTCAGTTAGGTCTAGATAGTGGCTTATAAGGCAGCTGAATCGACGTCTACAAATATTTCGAATTATTTTATTTATTATTTTTGTTCCACAGAACCTTGTTGAGGATTCAGCTCAACCTCTCATGGTTAATTTATATACATACAAGATGAGTAATAGTGAAAAATTATTACATGTTACAAACAAAAAATTTAAACATTATAATTTACAACTCAAACCTTTCTTCTAATTCTTGGATGGAGTAGAAGAAGATGGTAATACTTCATTTTTCAGTGTTTTTTTTTAAATACATCTTTATTATTTACACATTGTTTTGCGCTTTTAGGAAATCTATAAAACAGTTGTATCTCAAAATAATTAACTCCTCTTCGCACTAATGATAATGATGTTTGAGTTTTGTGCACGTTAATTTTTTTTTTGTATTGAAATTATGTACCTGTGAAAATGATTTTAAAAATTTAGAATATTCTCTTACAAAGCACATGAGAGAATGTGTATACTGAGAAGTCATTGTAAAGAGTTTTATACAATCAGTTCTTTGTTTTACTCGACAGAGTTTCTTAATAGCTCTTTTCTGTCTTACGAAAACTTTTTCTACTTAGTAAAGAGTTTCCCCAAAAATTAATCAATACGTTGAGACTGAATGATAATAAGAGGAGTAAACCTCATTATTTCCAGATGCGCTGTTAAAGAAAATGTTTTTATTGCAAAACTAGCAATGCTTAACTTCTTCAGTAAAAATGTGATATGTACTTGTCAACTGAGTTAATTATTTATCTGAATGCTAAAGAATTTTCTTTCAAGGTTGTATTATTTTTATAATTTATGTTAAATCCTGCTAAGAAATTTAGTTTTGTTTTAATCCTAATGTTATGTATTTTATCACAATTTAATTTCAACGAGTTGTCTTAAACCAGTTTGCTACTTTACCGAGTATTTATATGAATTTAGTTCTAGATAACTGTTTTCTGTTTTTCTTTAGTAATGTTAGTGTCGTCTGCAAGTGTAATACTCTTAGCCTTGTAAGAAAAGTTTTCACGAAGATCATTTATATATAATAAAAATGGGAAATTTTCGTGCAATAGAAATTTACACTAGAAATATACAAAATTTGGCGACTGGCTTCAGGCAACACGCAACTTGGTTCGTCTACATCAACATGTGTTTATCAGAGCGTCTAACTCTACATTAGAAGCGCGAATTCTCGTAATCGTGTAGCATGCATTACCATTTCCGGCAACCTATACATTTTCGGATCAAGTAAGTGGCAGCCTTTTTGAGTTTAGTTTTCCCTGTCCTTCGATGCTGTTTCACCAGTTTTACTTGGGAACCGTGTGATGCATATTTCGAAATTTTCAATCAGATCCTCCTACTTGATGATCCCGACGGCCACAAGCAAACTTCTGTGATACTGCATATTCACTTCGTTTTTCACGAGAAGTTCACGAGTATAGCTGTTATGGATGTCTGACGTTTAGCAAATGAACCATGTGAAGCCCTCTCTTTGTGGGCTCCGACAAGATTGATCCGATCCCGACAGGCTTTACAGTTAAACCCATGCTCTGTATAACGGTACGGGTATCTTGCATATAACCGCCGATCCGGCCAGCAAATAACTGCATAACGACCGATCAGAGTGCAGAGTCTATGGGGGCTAATGGGGTGTTAACATTTTAGAACGAATATAGCTTTTTTTAAGAAGATAAATCTGGTCGGGTATTTCAGTAATTTGTTAGATTTGTATTGGATGTATTAAACTTACACAACACGTAAGGGAGCAATGTACCCAAGCCTGTTTGGCTACAAAACTACCAACATCATTTTAACCAAATCTAGTGTTGCCTAATAAATTATTAGATGATTCATTTTGTCCATGCTGGATACGAGCAGGTACAGATCTGTGTCCCGACGAAACAGCAGGCCTCATAATGGGTATTAAGCATGTTTGTAGTCAACTGCTGGTACTCTCGCCAGCTTTCTCACAAAAACTACAGATTTCACGTAAAAATTACTATTAGATTGCAACACCAGTTAAATCTGATATTTAGATATAAAATTTGTCACGTAGACAAAGTGGACGCAGTGATGAAATTACGCCTTATCGCCCTTAATGAGACAGGACTTACCCACGAACTTAAATCAACTGTTGTTTTCTTTCGATAAAGAAATCCTTATAACTGGTGAAGAAACAGCATGTACAGGTGCACGAAGATGTGCGTTGGATAATTATAGTGTTAATTTGTGAAGATGATTTAAATGGCGGGAGAAGAGTAATTTAAAAACAAAGTGCTATAAACCGAGGAATTAAAATTACCTACTTACCATGCAATAATATTAAGGCAGATTATTTGAATTTCAGGTGAAAAGGCAAAGTATATTGGCTTAGACAAAAGTATATTGGCTTAGACAAAAGTAGCTGGGTTATTAAGGTGATTAGAAAATGACACACAAAATCTAACTTCAGACTCATGAAGAATGTCTTATTTCCTTTTGTGAAGTTATTTCTTCATACGATTTGGTTTGGAGAATGTCACGAATTCAATATTTTTTGAAGACGTTAACTCATGCATTGCTGGTTCCATTTAATTATCCCCTTGGTTTTATATTGAGCAGTAAGCATTGTTTAAATTCTTATCTTACACATACGTTGGATGAGATAATTACTTTTTTCCCTTCTTACTTTACACTTTGTCGACATCGAGAGGTCTGGGGGATTATAATGGGAAGGAATTAGGCAACTGTGTTTCGAAGAAACCATGCCAACATTCCCGTGAATTGATTTCGGGAAATCACGGAGAGCCGAAATCTGGATGGCTACACGCCGATTCGAACCCGCGTCGACCAGTATGCCAGGCCCTAGCGATACCGTTCACCCATCGGACTCGGTATATTAAAAATATGATTGTAATAATTCTGTATGCAATTAATTTCAAGTTTATGATGAATAGTTTAGCTATGTATCACGCTATCTGTTTAATATTTCACGAAAAGGAAGTAGTCATTTGTGATGGAATGATTAAACACAGTATGCCTCTGACGTTTCATTTCATTTGTCTTGATGACTTCAGTCACTTTGCAAGTGACCGTAAACTGTGACACATCAATGACAGTCCAAGATCCGGTTGCATGATTTCTACGTCCATCCGTTATTTGATTGAATTTTTTGTGTGTAATTATTAGTAGCAGAATACGATTCTGTCGTATTGCATTTCCAAATATGGCAGCAATTTTTAATTAAATTTTCTAAAGGATAATTTTTTTCAAAAATTTCGATCTCTTGTTTTTAAATAAATTATAATTAATTTCAAAGAGAAATGTCAAGAATATAAAAAGTTTGTGATGTCTACGCAAGTAGGGGTTTTCAGACGGTGTCGACCGCTAACTTTACCAGCTGGCAATCCCTACTTACAGCCACTTTTACATAGGTAACCAAAACTTTTTATGTTCTTGACATGTCTCTCTTTGAAATGAACTATAATTTAAAAAAGAAGCGAAATAAACTTTTTTTAAATATTTTTTTTTGAAAATTTAATTAAAAATGCTTACAGCCACATTTGGTTAGGCAACCTGACAGAATCGTATTCTGCTACTGATAATTATACATAAAAATTGCATTTCAATCAAATAACAGATGGACGTGTAAATCATGCAGCCGGATCTTAGATTATGAGGAATGGGGACCGAATAATCAGCATTTTAAACAATAATCAAATCGTTCTCTTCATTGCCGCGCTTTAAAAATATATTTTTCATTCGTTGTAAAATTCAGAACTGGAGTTTTTGAATGTAACGTGAAGCGTTTCCATCTTTCTTTTACGTTGAAAGAGTAAAGTGTGTGACAGAGGGGACTCCGTGCTGTTTTGCCTTCTCATTAACCTTTGAATACATTCGCCTCGTGCTGAGAGCGTAACAAAACTGCATTCCCTTTAATTATGTTCGATTCTTTTGATAGTACCTTTGGGACGCAGTTTAATATATTCGCACACAGAAGACGAGTGGCTCGGTCTCAATCCGCGAGGGACTGGCGGCGTCTCCCCCCCCCTCCTTTCCACTCTCCTCTCAAGCTTCTCTCCAAGTTTTAATAAAAGCCAAGAAGGTTTTTATGTTTTATGAAGCACCACGAGTGGAATCTTCTATACAGCCATCATTAACAATAAGCTACAAGTTATATTAACTGACGACTTGGGCTAGGAGACACGGGTTATTGGGTTTTTAATAAAGCGCTAATTTATCTGCGCTTGTGTCCAAGCCCCAGGCTGTCACGTGTTAATTTAGGTGCAGACACCAAGATTGGTTCGTATATTGCTTCCGGTTGGTGTGAGGCAGTTTCGTTGGACTGGCTTGCTTTCGCGTCTTGCACCGGTACAACCAAACAGAAACTGCAATCACATTGAGGGCGGGTTGAACCTTAATTTCAATCTTTTTCTGTGGATGAGATGGAAATATCCACTGCAGTAAGCTTAAACATCTTAAAAGAAAATTAAAACATGTATTAGTGATATCTAAGCACTAATGGATTTAAGGATGAATTGGTTGGTAGGGTATGTGATGAATCTGTCAAGTAAGCAGAGAGAGGACAATGACCAGCATAAGTAACAAACAATGTTAATCACAAGGAATGAAGCACGAATAAGATTATATGAGATTAATTTTAAGTTTCAGTATTTGCTCACAGACTAAACAATCCTATTTCTGCAAATAGATTAAAAATACGCAGGGAAGTAAAAAGCGAGGAACTCAGTTTTCATGAGGGATTTTTGTTCCTACAAACACAAAAATAAAAACAATCTTCGGGCTTTGGAGTAGCAGCGATTGTTTACGCGCAACACACGACCATGTAGAACAGAAAATGTAAACAAAATCTAAAATTTAATATAATTTCGATGAAACATGTGATTTATGTGGCAATTCCCTACATACCTATTATGCCATTTCTTATTTTTTATCTTCAATTCTTTGAGTGCAATTTTACCACCCATCTACTTTTACCCTTAATAGATTTTAATTTTAAATTCTTTTAGTATTTTTAATAAATGGTTCGTCACTTCGTCTCATTTATTCCAATTCCTGACATCTCTACCTACAAAATAAAATTTTCACACTCCTTTATACATGTAATCAAGTTCCACCTTAAAGTCATTGTCATATTTTCCTTTCCATGTAATAATCCTAATTTTTTTGTACCTATAGTCTTCCATTCTTCATAGCCAATATACGTTTACACACTCCTAGCTTTTTCTTCTCCCTCCTCCTGTTTTCAAATGACTACAAAACTAGCTCCTTTCTTATATCGGTTTCTGATCGTGTTCTACAGTATATAAGAGATGTAATAAATAGAAATGGAAGTACTCTGGAACGACCACACCGACAGTATGGATGATATCTTACTCCTTAAAAAGTAACAAATAACTTCCAATAGGGAACCTTAAGTTTGTTGACTCAAAACGACTTTTGAAATAGGAATATGGTAACAGCCCATAGCTACTGTAGTATGAAGGTGTTAGTGAGCTAAATGTGAACCTTGTATCTGCGGTCATTTGTTTCGTTATCACGACGAGTGAACATGAGGTCTATCCGCCCTTTGTACATAATTATCAAGTTTATATTTTAGGAGGTGTTAACCATATTGCGTTCACAGTAGGGTAATGATACACTCTCAAAGCCTCCAGAGTACAAACAACGTAAGTTTTGCTGTGAACGTTAAAAAGTAATTTATAACGTCACTCAAAGACGTCATCGGAAAGTGAACGTTACCTCACAAACAACTTGAAACCATGGACACAAATAACTGTTCGTAAAATTAGTGTAGTAACTGGAGTAAGCTATAGACGTGTACACAACGGAGAGCCATTAAAAATAAGTTACATTTACTCAAAAACATTTCGAGGATGATGCCAAGAATGTTGAATGGTTTTCAGGAAGTTCTAAGGTCTGACTTTTGTCGTCAGATTTCGGCTTTTAGACAGATGCAGATATTTATTCATATGCACATTCTTTTTGATGCGCATCATCACATGTGATGAATCAGGGGAACATAATGAAACGGAAATCATGGTTCAAATCTTGGGCAAGATAAGGAAGGCCTATCGATCCAAGAGACCAGTTAGATTCCGATCCGTAGCATTCTGCTTTCTGCGCAATAATGCTCGACCCCAGGCTGCTGCATACAAAAGAGAAGGGAAAAGAACTTAACAGCAGAACTTCTGATCTTCCACATTATAGTATACACTTGTCAGCATGTGAATATCAGTTGTCAGGGCCCATTAATTTTTTTTGATTATGACTTAGTGCGCAATTGGTTATACATACAAATTTTTAGGGATGAGGAATTAAACTGTTGCAGTGGAAAAATTCTTCAGGTTGGTTTTGGTGTATGTTACTTCTACCAAGATTTTTTAAAGTCTCCTTCATATTTCATCGAGTCCCATATATCATGATATTATATCATATTCATGTCACCAGTTTCAAATTCATGATATCTTTTGCGCTAAGGACTTATTTCAACACTAAATCTCTCCCACATCGCAATTCAACTACAAGTATTAAGGAAAAGGGACATACGCAGCTATCAAATAACAGTAATATTATCTGCTTCGTCTTGCTGGTCTAAATGTTTGACAAGAAGAAGCACTCAATTTAACTCGGCATTAAACGTCGACTTTATCAAATTATTATTCAAAATTTAGACATTAAGTATTGGCTTCTGATAACAATTAACCAATTCAACCGTTGCGCACTGAAGTCTAGAAACCCTCATAAAATATAACAAATCTGAAACACTGTCATTTGTACTTTCGATGTTTAATTAATTTTTGTGTATCATTGTTGTAAAACATTTTGTTGAATTTATTTTACCGTAAATGGAACACCTAACTCGAATTCATTACACGCATTACAACACACAATTTTTTATTTTAATTTTTTTTAAATACGAGTTTTCTTTTTCCCAAGGGTGTATAATTACTACGAAGCTCACGTTTGCGATTTCATTGTCTCCCAAAAATTTTAACTACGACATCATCTGCGAATCCGTTCTATTTACTATTCATATTCCGCACAGTAGCTTTTGTGTTACGATTAACTGCGCGGTTTTATTGAATTTCACCTGGGGAAAGATGACGCGAAGTTTCCTTTGAGCGAAACTTATCATTTGAAAGGACGTATTTAACCAAAAACTAACCAAATCATCCGCCATATCATAATTCTGTTTTCATGTTCGATTAGTGTTTATCAATGATAGCAGGCAGCGGTGTAACTCTGCAGTGAATGCTTTATGAAATTTACAGAAAACTGCGTCAGTCTGTATAAACAGTGTATTCTGTTTGTCTTTCAACAAGATTTGGGTGAAGAAAATGAGTTTTACTTCAAACAATGGATTATTTTTCGGTTTCAAGAAGGTAATTTCCTTTGATCTTGTAATTTTTATACCAATAACGACTGATGAGTTCCATGACCCGTAAAAAATGTATTTTATTGCTGGAAACATCGCCTTATATCTTCCAAACTAATTATAACCGTAATTTGGTCATAGCATGACTTAAGTTTTGACTCCAGACATTCATCTGGTCTTACGTAGGTCCTTATTACGTACGTTGTACTTTAGACTGGACGAAAGGATAAAACTTGAAGACGGTCCGTTGAGAGCAATTTGTGTAACTCATAAACAAAAGTTTTGTTTAGTAAAACTATCAATTTTTTAATTATTAGGAAAGTAGCATCAAAACGTATGGAGACATCCGACAATGCTTGCTTCGGGATTAACATTTTTATACGTTGAAAAATAATGTATCAAATCATTTCCTCGTTAACTTTGAAACAATTAAGTCGTACGATTTTTTTTTTTTTTTGAAAAATATAAAACTAATTTATCAAAAAATTACTACCCTTCAATCTTAAAAACATTAGGTTATTTGGGCGGAAAATAATATGATAGCAAAGATAAGCAAACAGTTGGTAGAATTAGTTATGAAGACCTGGAATATATGGACCGACAATAAAGAAAACTTTGGTATTCTTCGGATGCCGATGCATTAATGGGGCATTATTAGATGTATCAGTTGATACATTAGCAACAGGAGAACGAGACAAACATTGCCTAGGAAAATGTTCACCAGGGGAGCTTGAAGTATGCGCCAGAAACCAGTGAACCGAATAATTAGCGCTGGGCCGAGGTTTAATTAAATGGGCAAGGGACGCGGAGCGACCGCGTAAATTTCCTCTCGCTCGCCGCTACGTATGCAAATCTGTGCGCACCAGGCAGGGCAGGCTACCTGCCGCAGAGGAGGGCCTCTTAATTCAGCGCAAAGCCGTCGCCGTCGTTTATGCCTCTCCTCCTTGGAATTAGCCGCACTTTGTGAATACAAGAGTCCCGCGCACTGGATAACCCGCTAGCTTACGCATGTCGAGTTTCGCGTCTCCCTCCCACACGCAGTTTCGGTAAGTACAAAGTTACCACGATGAGACTTGCCAGCGTCGCAGCTGCTGCTAGGGGTTAGGAGTAGAAGTGAATGCCACACAAGGCATTTGATTAATCTTACCAAAACATCCTTCGAATTAATAAGGGTGCTAATGAACCCACTGTCGACGCGCCCTAAAACAACAACATCGAATTAATAATAAGACATCGTGCAAGCTTCTAGATCTTCAAACACTATTGTTATTATTAAGCAAAATTCATTAATATAAAATACAATTTAGTACACAGTACAGCATAAAATAATTGTAAAAGAACAAGAAGTAGAGAATGTTACAGCCATATATCTAGGTTATAAACATAATGAATTGCTATGTTATTCAGGCTCAGGAAATCACTAAATTGGCCCGGAAACTCTCGCACTATGTGTAGGAGCTTTTATAGTCCAGCTACACAGCCACAATTCATTTACATAACGATTTCATTTTTCTTGATTGATCCTAACTTTTTTGTTTTTAATGACATTTGGCCTTGTTAGCCATACAGCCAACCCCATGTATTCGTAATTTTCCGATGTGTACATATCGTATCATATTCATTATTATTATTTTTCTCCTTGGTATGGACATTACAAGAAGGACACGACATATAGTTAAAACCACCCATGCCCTAGGCCGGACTCGAACCGACGACCCCTGCAACGCGAAGCAGGCTCGCTATCCCTACGCTGCCGGGGTCAGCATTGACCCTAATTATATTTTGACCAGTTCACTTACTTCAGGATAGGTCAAAACCAGGTGGCCCCTCAGAAATAGACTGAAGATCTTCAAATTTTAAATGCACACGCCAGAATTTAACGGTTCCTTGTGGTGAGAAATGATTTGGTATAGAAAACATTCCATGCATTGACATAGGAGAAAAATTAAAAACCACAGCAATGATCACGAGGATACAATATTAAATACACAACTAGGCAAAGAATTTACAATAAAACACGGAAAATACTACGCAGCTTCATATAGAAAGATAATATGAAGAACGCCAAGCAGAAGATGAAGCGAAAGTTGAGGAAACGGGGCAGTCTACGCAGAATACAATAACATGATCTTCGGTTGCTTTGTGTATATTACTCATCAACCTTATACTTTGTCATCAGGTCGAAATAACACGAGAGATGACTATTGCCTTACCATGCAATGGAAGAAAATAATGTAACACTATCTTCGTAGGCTGACCTGGTCTCATGATTTGGCTCAATGTTTCTTCGCCATGTACTGTAATAAGATTATAGTTTATGATTCCGTTAAGGAGAGCTGAACTCTCAAAGGATTAATCATTTAATTTAATTTAATTTAATTTAATTGCAATGGAGCACACGCTCCGGTGACAATTTCCCTACACACCCAACTTCCCCCTATCCTGCACCCACCTACATTTGCCCTCAACAAATTTCAACTTTAAATTCTTTTAACGTTTTCGGTAAGTTATTCATCATTCTCCTTGGTAACTCATTTCAATCCCTGACACCCTTACCTAAACAAAGAGAATCTTCCCACACCCTTGTGCCTGAAATCGAGTGCCGGCTTGTGGTCATGGTCATCTTTCCCTTCCATGTACTACTTTTCATACCTACTGCAATATCTTTCCATGCCTCATCACCAGTATACACCCTGTACACTCCCATGACCCTCCTCATCCTCCTCCTGTCTTGCAATGAATCCCATTCCAGCACCTTTATCATATCTGTCACTGATTGAATTCTGCGATAATTTCCAGAAACAAATCTAGAAGCCCTTCTTTGCACCTTCTCCAACTCCTGTATTTGATACTCAAAATGTGGGTCCCATACTACACTACCATATTCGAGCAATGGTCTGACCAAAGTTTTGTAACCCAATTCCTTTACTTGTCTCATGCATTCCCTCATCACTCTCTCCAAAGTTGATAGCTGGTTTGATCCATGGAGCAAGTAGCTGTTGACTAGTATGATTTTGTGGTACTATTGTTATGCAGTAAATAGATTAAGGAATTAATATTTTTATTGAATTTAGACAGACAGGAAAAGTCAGTAAGAATTTTGAACATTAGCTGAAGGTCAGACACTTGACAGACGGTGTTTAAAACAAAAATATTAGAACACCCAGCCTGTTGGGAAAATGTATAATAGAAACAAATGCAGAAGTTGTCTGTAATACCGGGGGTAATCGTTAAAACACTGCGATTCATATAATGAGGGCACGCCTTGTAGTTTGTTAATTAGATACAAATAACCTAAGATTTGTAGGAGAGTTTTAATTGAAACATTAACAGCAAAGTTTCGTCGAGATATTAAAATAATTCTCAGGGGCCATTCTCCTAAGTTGAGACGAACTTATTCCTCGCGGTTGGCCTAATTATGGTTCAAGTTGGATATTAAGGTCTGAGAGGTGTTTTATTTATTTCGAAGCCGGTGAGCATCTGTCAGTGTGCTTTGCTTTGCTAATTTGAATGTTTTACATTGCATCTGCCAAGCAGCTTGCGGTGAGAATAATTCCCTTCACTGCCCAACAGAATGAAGACACCTTCAGACTACAGACTTTTTGAAATATGCGTCTTGTTCAGAGTATCCACTAATAGTTTCTTAAGTTATTTTGGGATTTTAGAAACCCCACACATGGCAAAAGTTTTCATTTTAGTTGGCCAATAACTGAAATTACATAATTAGTATTCCGTGGTGAAAAATAGTGATTGAAGGAACTATTTAACTAATGATGTAGTTTTTAGTTCAATGTTACATAAGTTAATTGTTATAACTTTCGTAGTCGTATGTGAAAACTACTTTATACCTATTCTATCTGCCCCAAAGAAGAATGAGTAGTGATTGTGAAAATGAAGTCTGCAATGAATATTAATATAAATTTTTGATTTTTGAATACAGGTATAAGTATGTTTGTTTGTGCGAGTGTGTTTATTTTTACGTGTATGTTTGTGTGTGAGCCTTGAAATCACGTTGTTGTCATAGTCATCTTAGAACTTGATTGGACATCAATAGCTCGAACATTAAAGCCTCTCAGAATCGAATCTCAAGCATGTTCTATAAGCTTGGAATGAGGGAGGAAAGAAATATCCCCCGAATTGAATTGTACAGGAAAGATTCTGTGGAACAACTTTAAAAAAAGAATGCTAAGCATGCTTTGAGAAATAAGGTTGTGAAACTAAGGAAATATTATATACGACGTAAATATTTGCATGGAGTCGGAGAGAATGGAAAAAAAATTCTCAGAATTCACTATACGTTAAGTATTTCATGTCAGTGATCAATGAGTATGGAAGCACGCTGGAAAGCAAATGCAATAAGTGAGGAGGAAAGAAATATCTTAGAGAATTTTTTAAAAATAGAAATAATCTTTATTACCTTTAGTATGAAGTCATTTTACTAGCTTAATTAGCTTTAAGTCTAACATTGGAATATGATGCTCGTAGTCTAGAACGGCACTCGAATGATAAATATCAATTATGGGAGTTGAAGTGGGCGCAAGGAAGACCATTAGATTTTTTTGTGTGAAAAATACCGTAAACCACTATCAGTTATTCGTATCACAAAGAAGTTGAGATGGAAATCACTGGAAGCAGAAGGCCGGGAAATAAATTTCTGGCAGTGTATAAAGCATGCATTGGTGATGAGAGCTGAATGAATATCGTTAAAAGAGTTAGGATTAGTACGTTGAAAGGAAGAGAGTGCTATGTTAATATAATGCATTAGACATTGATAAATTTTAATTTGCTGATAAGGGAGTCAAAGACTGGAATGAGGTATCAGGAGATGATATGAAGAAGATACCTCAAACATTGAAATAACTTAATGGTAAAATAAGTGTAATACAAAAATATCTTTGTGGGAAAATTGAAGCAGGAGTAAATCCTCCATTACAATTAATTAATAATAATAACATTTATGTTTTATTGCTTTTTGGTTCAGTTTTATAATTTCACTATCGGTCGTATCATTATTTTCTGTGAAATTTTTAACTAAAGATGGATTTGATGTTGCAGTAAGAAATATAGGTATAAAATGTAATGGCGTTCGAGAAAGTATGAAAGAAAGTTATGATAAAGTGACAATAAAAAAAATAAAAAAAGAACGCGTTGGGTGCAGTTCAGAGCCAACGTTCCGAAAAAAAGGGTAATCTCTTATTCGTGTTAAGGAAAGGGGTCCTTAATATTATGAATCATGTGAAATAAATTACTTAAAAGCTGGCAGAGATTTTAATTTAAGAAGAGTTTCATTACGAGAGGCTGGCTTTCTAGTCAACATCTTAGCTGCCACGGAATTCGCGCGCTCCCTCCAACGAAACTGAATTGGGCAATAAGTCACGGCCTGCCGGCAGTTTCATCTAGCACCTCATTTCCTCTTCATTCTGACGTGCTCGCAAGGAAGAAGCTAAAACCGTTCTTCTCGCCGTGAGAAAAACAGCCGGTAATGGGCCAACACAGATTAAACGTGCTCACTCACATCTCACTGGAATAACATTAAGAGCAAATGCTCGAGAGGCAATACTTCTGCGGTGCTCTCTTTCTCATATACCTAAAAGCTCCAAATCTTGACGATCGTTTGCTCTTAGTAGATTTGAATATTTTTAATCCAACCATTTTCAGCGTTTCCTGTAATATGTTGACTAAATATATTACTAATTTTTGTCCATTAATTACGTGATCTCAAAATAGAGAGGGGGAGGGGGTCTGACAAAATCTCATCAAGTTTCATTTGAAGGAAAAAAAGGGGGGGGGGAGGAATCAATAAAAAATCACATTATTTTTCTCCTCTTATCCCAAAATGTAGTACATGGAAGGCATCAGCATTAATGCCTAGGCATTTAGTTGCATGAGGCATAATACATGAGTATAGCAAATGATTTTAACTATTTAAAAATTTAAATTATGAGGTAAATCCCACGAGAGAAGGGGGGATGGGGAGGCGGAGATACCGGCACACCTTACCAAATCTCACCAATGGGAAAAAGAATATGGGTGAGGGGGGAACCAATTTAAAAAAAAAACGCAATTAATGGACTTCCCCTTATTTGAAGTTTTGTAATTTTCGCACCATCATAATGAATCCTCGTTAGCATCAAAATTCTCATATTGCAGAATGCTCTAGGACTGGTATCCTAAGTTTAATATAAATTTCAAATATATACATGCTGTTATCCACTATCGTATCGAGATTTGTAACGATTGTGCATTACAGAAGAACACAATTATTGTATATACTTTCAGAGCCTTTTTTCCCCATTGAGGTATCGATACAGCAAGTTGAGACCTGAGCGCAACCACTTCCGTCCAGTTTCCGAGTAGCTGCTGGTAATACCTCTCCCCCCTCCCCCCCTTTCCAGTCACTCTCAGGACTCTCAACTTGGTGATCCGAGAAGAAAGCGATCTCCAGTAATCACCCAAGCCTTAATGAGCGGGCTGACATCAAATGCCAAAATTGGTGATCACGTGGAACACACTGCGGGAGCACTCTCAACTCTGTAGAATGTTCTTTCCTTTGGTCCACCTCCTTGAAACAAACTCGACTCATTTCGCTCGCATTTGTACTGTTGCTGATCGATGAACTAATCAGCAAACGAAGATCTGACACTTGTAATATTTTTCGTAACAACATGAAAGATGAACTGTTAACTTATGATGTTCAGCTGATGATTACATATCTTACCGTAGAACTGGGTGCAACAAAACTGTGAATCACAAAAAGCTGATATCTGTCGTACGATGATGTGTAAGTATCAGAAAGTATAAAAAAATATTGGTACTAGAAATGTTGCAGGAGAAATTTAAAATTTTAATATCTGGAAAAATAACTTAGCTACTTAACATTTGTTTAGGTTTAGTTTTATAGAAAATCCTGCGGGTTAATGCACATTTGTATAAATCCGGTACTACATATTTAAAAACGTAAGCGTTCGTTTCTTTGGGGATTCTTTCCCCAAGCATCACAGTTAACTGCTGTGTATATTACGACTCTATGTGAACAGTGAGATATAAACGATACTCTGTTAATAAACTGAACAGATAGGCGCCAAATATCACACTACGTCAAAGATGAACGCTCCTTTCGTTACCTGAACATTTAGGTTCCAAAAATTACACTCTACATGACATATAAACACTAGACTCTTTGGATTCTGTTAATATTCTTTTTGACTACGTCACTTTGGCTATTTAGTAACATGGCACTCGTAAAGGCAATTTACATTACTAAAAACTAACTTCATCGTATCTTATGTGGACACCACGAAATTGCGACTTTTTTCTTTGCATCTTTGAAATGCGAGGTCCACGCAGGCGAAGCTGTTGGGATGATATTGCTATACAAGATGGTGTTGTAGCTACTTCAGGAATGTGGCATGGTAGAAATTAGTTTGGCTAAGACTGAAACGAATAGATATAAGTTTTTCTAACATATCACATATTATCTTTCGTATTCTCCCAGACAAGCGAAGATCAAATTATTGACGTTCAACATTCTAGTACAATTAAACAAACTAGGCTTTTATTATTACAGCCAATCTACTTGTCGTTGAATGTCACAGAAATGGGCACATTTACAAATTGCCATTGAAACCTGTCTGTAGAGATTTAACAAAACAGATTGTAGTTTCTAGGTTAACTTCTGTTATATCTGACAACTTTAATTCTTCCCAGTTTTCCAGTTTATATTTCTTAAATACAGCAATACTACAGATATTTTACAAAGACGGACGGACGACAATATTGACGTAGTCGTCCAAAAAACAAGAATCAGGAACAGAAAAAATATATTACTATTGGAATCAGAGGTGCTGCCTGAAAAGAGATTTTAAGTATATTTTTATGCTTAAGTCCTTTCGTTTGGTGATTCATATAACATAAAAAAACCTTAAGAACACATTTTATCATAAAGCAACAACGGCGATCAACGAAAATTTAAATTTTCATCCCTTTATGGTTTCTGAAAAACCGTTTTGATTATTTTAGTCTAAAAATCTGCAGTCTGTTTTTATGAAGATTGTAGTTCAAATCATAAAGAATAATTTTATATTATTGATAAATGCAAACCCACCTGAACTAATATGGCTGATGACGTTAACAGCAAACAGTTGACCACGTGAGTGTTTACTTTTGGCATCGATTACTGAAGTAAAACAAATTTTTGAATTTGTTAAAATGATCAATGTCAGAAACATTTTTAGATTTGTAGTCTAATTTTATAGGGAGGTCAGAAATATGCTTCTTTCTTTAGAACTGACAGCTACGTCTGGTACCATCGGTTTTGTTTCCTAACCGACTTCAATTGTTTAATGTTTTATTTAATAATAGCTCAAAGACGTAAACAGATTGTAATCATGCGCTATGTTTTAGAGTACTAAATCTTCGTATTTTTACGACTATTAACTTTTCTGTCAGTGGTCACCAAATTCAAGGTGATTGTTACAATTTCGATCCTTATGCCGAAAGAATTTAAATTCCTTAGGAATATGCCGCAGCACCCTCCACAACCTTGGATGTCAGTCCCGCCAACTTTCCAGGAGTTTTGCAAAGCAATGAATAGCCTGAATCCAGGCAGAGCTCCTGGACCAGACAATATTCCTTTAGAACTGATTCGAAGTGGGGTGTTACCCTTGAAAACCAGGATTTCCAACTCATTCTTCTCATGTCGGAAACTCGGGAGGTGCCTCAGGACATGAAGGATGCTAACATAGTCACCATCTTCAAAAAAGGGGATCGAAGTATCTGCAACAATTATCGTGGTATCTCTCTTTTATCTATAGCAGGAAAGACGTTTGCTAGGATCCTGCTGAACCGCCTCAAAATTATGCCAGAGAGAGCACTTCCAGAATCTCAATGTGGATTCCGTGCCTCGAGGGGCACCATAGACATGATCTTCTGTGCTAGACAACTTCAAGAGAAGTGCAGAGAACAACAAAAGCCTCTCTTTCTGGTATTCTATGATCTAGAGAAAGATTTTGATACTGTGCCTAGACCTGCAATGTGGATGGTATTAAGACGATTTGGATGCCCTGAACATTTTCTGGGATTGATTAGAGCACTCCATGATGGTATGGTCGGTCAAGTCCTTTATCAGAACGACGCCTCTGAAAAGTTCCCTATCACAAATGGTCTGAAACAAAGTTGTGTACTTGCACCAACACTTTTTGCCCTATATTTGGCAGCAATGCTCTACGTAACGTCATCTACCCCCAACACAGGCGTGGAGATCAGATACCGGTTTGACGGAGGACTATTCAATCCAGCAAGACTCCACTCATCAAGATTAACTTTCCTCACCCAGGTAACAGAACTGCAGTATGCATATGACAACACCTCTCCAGCACATACTCCTCAGCAGATACAACAGTCCGTAAACTACTTCAAGGACGCATATGACCGTTTTGGCCTGACCATCAACACCCGAAAAACTAAAGTGCTAGCGCAACCTGCCCCTGGAGCTACACTCCCAGACTTTGATGTTACCATCTCCGGCACAGCCCTTGAGCAAGTAGATAGCTTCTCCTACCTTGGAAGCATTCTCTCTACACAGTGCACAGCAGAGAAGGATGTAGAAAACAGAATTCGAACAGCACACATAGCCTTTGGGCGACTTACTCGGCGAGTGTTTCTAAACAAAGATCTTAATTTAACCATCAAGCTGATGGTCTACCAAGCTGTAGTGGTCTCCACGTTGCTGTATGGGTGTGAGACATGGACACTCTATCGACGAGATATTAAGAAAATGGAGCGATTTCACCAGCTAAAACTTCGCTCTATAATGAACATTAAATGGGACGACTATGTGCCCAACATTAGAGTCTTGGAAAGAGCTCAAATGTATAGCATTGAAGCCCCACCAACTTAGATGGGTTGGACACGTTCAGCGTATGAGCAACTGTAGACTCCCTGGCCAACTTTTATACGGTGAGCTCAGCACTGGCAGCAGACCTCGCGGTGCCCCTAAGAAACGCTACAAAGACCGGTTCAAGAAGACCTTGAAAAAAACTAATATAGACCTTAACACCTGGGACAGCCTCACAAAAGATCGCGTTCTATGGCGCAAAACTACCTCCAGAGCAGTGGCGCGTTTCGAAGAGGAGCAGAGAAATCTGGCAGCTGAATCCCGATTAAGGCGGAAAGCCCGACAAACCCTACCGCGCCAGCCACCCACAATTGGGTGCAGTGTGTGCGGACGACTGTTCTATGCAAGAATTGGCCTGACCAGCCACCAACACACACACAAATAAACACGCAAGAGAGCAACATAAACTCGGAAACGAGTATGGCCGACGATGATTTTTCATGCTCAAAAATAATATAAATATTTTGACAGCTACCTTAAATGTGAATATGGATCACATAACCCCCATGAAGTTTCAAAGTTTTGACAAGTTATTTTGATGTCCTGCGTCCTTTAGTTTGCAGAGGTAAACGCATTTTTGGATTAAGTTTAAGAAAGAAGACGCACTGAATTTTCAGAATGAAAAATTTGAGTTTCTCACTTTATTATCTTGTTAATTATACCCAAATTTCTCGTGATCATGTTACCTTTATATATAAAATATACAAAAGCATCATTACCAACAAACCACTGGACCAATTCACACCGATTCACACGAAATGTTATTGACGTGACGCGAAAGGTTTTGTATATAAATAATTCCGATAGGTGGCGCTGGAGAGTGGTGGGCATTTCGACTGCGAGAAACCTAGAGTAGTAATAATATGTTCAGTGGTTAATCATGGATAATGCGGTTTACTCATGCACAATGGATTTTATGTATTAAGATTGGGAGCTTTCTGGCAGTCGAAATGTATACCGCGAGTGATGATTTAAATTTTGCGATTCTATTCCAGTTTATATATCATAGTTTATATACACTTGCAAATAAAGAAATCTATTGGTACACATGCCAGGCAGCATTACTTCAAATATTGCTTACAGAGAAGCCATGAGAACAATATCGAAGCTTAAAGTGGGTCATTTATAAACAATTAGTGGTAGTTTCGAGGATGATTAAATCACTGCTTTCAATATAAATCCAGAAAGAGAAAACTGAAAATACAGGCAGGGCTGCTCTTCTGCCTTAATCTATCCGGGCAATATTTCTTTGATAGTTTTATCTGTGAATCGACAGCACAAATATAAAATTCAGCGTGGACGAAGTCGCGGGTGCAGCTAGTTTGTATGTGAGAATCAACAGAAATTGCGCTTTGTTGTTTCGCTGTTGTGTCAGTAGTACACCTGCTGGCGAGAGGTTTTGGAGAAACAGCAGCACTAGGTTATCTCCGAATGGTTGTTGTGTTTACTTTTAGTATTTCCTTGATTTACTTACGGCGTAGTGATCATAATGAGATATCTGGCATTAGGAAATTCTATTATCATTACT
This sequence comes from Vandiemenella viatica, assembly GCA_031002005.1. NCBI lineage: Eukaryota > Metazoa > Arthropoda > Insecta > Orthoptera > Morabidae > Vandiemenella > Vandiemenella viatica. The sequence goes on along the minus strand of JARYHS010013630.1, from coordinate 51,029,000 downwards.
TATTTAAGGATTTTTTTTTTTTTTTTTTTTTTTTTTTTTTGCAGCCGTCTAAAAAGTAAGATTTTTTTTAAAAAAACTTCTATGCTTCCTTTCACTGTCATTGGCTATCTTAGAAATACTGTCGAAAAATATAATCCAGAATCACAATTATGCTTTTAGAGTAATTTCATTTTTTAAAAAAAAAAAATTTGTCTAGTTTTAACTGCATTGGGTATAAAAATTGTTATTTATTTATTTTTAATTTGATGCTACATGACACTTAAGGAATAAAAACGAAAAATATTTGCGATGAATTTGTTTTAACCAAGAGAATATTTAGTGATTTATAATGCATACATCGTATAAAGCAGTCTAGGTCGTTTAATACACCACCTGTCGATCTCGCGTTTTGGTAATGTTCTGAAGATGGCGTTTAATGTGTTTAATGTACGAAAATACACATTCCTTCCTATTGTATCCATAGTGGAAAGGAAATTAAACTTCGACATGACGGAATAATGTATGTGCTTCTTGCCCTATGGATTCATATTCACGAAACTTCAATAAGATCATTACAAAAAACTGAAACTTGGTCTGATAGTGGACATTATGAGCTTGTTTTACAAGTTCATTACTCTTACCGCTTTGTTCATACGTTAAACGATGAATCATGACTTTCTAGACGTAATATTAAAGCTATTAAGTTAATGAGTAACCATTCCTTAATGTACGCATATAAAGCAGGATGTCAGCGAGGAACATTCTCCAACCGCAATTACTTCTCCCATTAAACGTCACAGTTATGTTAATTACTCGTGCTTAATTGTCTCCCCGCGTCTGCATTCACATCATGTGCGAACGGACAGCCAATAAACTTGATTTATTAGATTCTAATAAAATAAAGTTTCTAAAAATTTCAAGCTGTCAGATCCCGACATTTAAAGAAGAAGTGTTGAGCAATTAACATGAGTCCGTTGATCTAATATCAATTCCTCTCCGCGCATCAGTTTCGAAGATTATTTAATTTTAATTTAATTGGGTGGGGCACATGTTCCGCTGACAACTTTGCTACATCCGTACTTTTCCATGACATGTATATTTTTTAAACCGTAAATTCTTTTATGGTAAAGAAACATTAGGCTTTAGGAAACAAGCCTATCGAAAACCTTGGATCACAGGAGAAATTATGGAGCTGATGGATCAGAGGAAAAGGCACAAAAAATCTCAGGATGATGCAGTAAGAGAGCAATACAGGCAAGTTAGAAATCAAATAAATAAGGAATGCAAAAAAAAAAATTGCCTAAAAGGAAAGTATGACGAAGTAGAAAGGAAAATAGTCATAGATAAAAGCAGAAGTTGCATATTGGAAGATCAAAAAGAATTTAGGAGAAATGAAGAAAAGAGGTGTAAATATTAAAGCTGCGCATGGGAAACCTCTTTTAAGCTCAGACGATAAAGCTAACAGATGGAAGGAATACATTGAGAAACTGTATGATGGGGACGACTTGAACAATAGCGCAATGGAAAAGGAAGGCGATGTCGACATTGATGACTTAGTTTTGAGGATAGAATTTTATAGAGCTCTGAATGACTTGAAAGCAAATCAGGCAGTTGGAATTGATGAGATTCTTGCAGAACTTCTTAAATCCCTATGAGAAGAAGGAATCAAAATATTATTCAACCTGATATCAAAAAGTTATGAAACAAGAGAAATTCCAACCGATGTTAATAAAAATGTGATCTTCAAACAATCGAAGAAAGCACAAGCTGACAAATGTGAGACTTATCGTACCATTAGTCTAACATCACATGCTTCAAAATTACTTACCAGAATAATATGCAGAAGAATGGACAATGTAGTAGAAGGTATTTTAGGTGAAGATCAAATTTGGGTTTGGGAAAAACCGCATTACAAGAGAAACAATTCTGGCATTAAGATTAATACTTGAGGGGCGAATCAAGAAAAACAAAGATATTCTTATGGCGTTTGTTGATTTAGAAAAACTTTAAAGAAGTCGGGTCTAAAATACCGAGATAGAAGGATACTTTATAATACTTATAAGAATCAAGTAGCTATAAAAAAGTAGAGAATCATGAGAAACATGTATCAGTTAAAAAGTGAAAAAAGTTAATATTCAACTTGTATGTGGAAGAAGTAGCAAAGGAAGTGAAAGAAATGTGGCATAAATGTTCAAGGATAAAAAAATGAGTATGCAATGATTTGCTGATGACATTGTCTTGTTAGCAGAACAGGTTGAGAATATTGAGAAGTTATTGAATGTCATGAACAAAATACTGAAGGAAGATTTTGGACTAAATATAAACCAAAGCAAGACAAAAGTGATGAAATGTAGCACAGTAGATTAAATATAAAAATTGGATCGGATGCAATATGTGAAGTAAATTAATTCAGCTATTTGGGAAGCAAAATTACAGACGATGGCCGAAGCAAAAATGATGTTAAAAGTAGAATAGCACAAAAGAGCCTTCATAAAAAAGAGAAATCTTTAAGTTTCAACCTTTGATCTAGGAATTGGAAAGAACTTTTTAAAACTCTATGTGTGGAGCACAGCACTTTATGGTAGTGAAACACGGACTTTAGGAATACCAGATAGAAATAAAATTGAAGCATTTGAAATGTGGTGCTATAGAAGAATGCTGAAAATTAAGTGGACAGGCAACGTACGAAATGAACGAGTTTCGGAAATGATGGATGAGGAAAGAAATTTGTGGAAGGAATTTACGGAAAGAGTAGACAGGCTGGTAGGTCATACTTGTATTTTGAGTCGTGCTGGATTGGTTAATTTGTTAGTGGAGGGAACAGTCGTAGGTAAGAACTGTGGAGGAAGACAGAGATTAGGAAATATGAAGCAGGTAACTGAGGACGTGGGTTGTATGGAATATGTGGACATGAAGAGGTTAAAACAAGATAGGAAGGGATGGAGGATTGCATCAAACCAGTTGAAAGACTGATGATCGAAAAAAATTTCTTTAAAAGCATTTTACCACGTACATATTTTTGCTTTTTAAGATTTTCAAACTCCTTCAGGGTTTTTGGAAAAATGTTCCCGTGGTTATGCTCAAGCGAATGATGGGACTGTCCAAATCACAGAAAAAAAGTGTTGTTCCTAGTAGCAAGAAAAATTCTATGGAACCGATTCGTAAATAACTGATGATCCGAAATTTCTGATGACACTGTTCCCACGTAACCAGTCATACGGATGATATATTTTCATTTTAAATTGTTTCTCAAACGATTGTTGTTATAAACAATTTTGATAAGCTTAAACCGTTCGTGATGGGTGAGTGGCAACGATCTGGCCTCACATTCGGAAGGACGTGGGCTCGAATCCCCGGCCGGGCACCTCGAGTTGGGCTTTCCATGGTTTCAGCATATCACTCCAGGCGAATGCCAGGACACTTCCATTAAAGGCCATGGCCAAATTCCTTCTCTTTCTTTGTTCCCACTCCACTCGCCGCCACTAGTGACCTAGACGTCGACGAGGTGTAAAGACAAGAAAAATAAGAAATATGATGACATACAAGACAGGGAATTATTCAGAGGAAAAATTGAGGAGATAAACGATCTGACTGAAGAAAAACCCATCAGGAAAATGAGGGCATTTTCAGAGGAAGAAAAAGCAAGAGTGAGCTAGGGAGTGAAAGATTACTAGTGACGGAGGAGGGAAACTCAGAAGAGGAAATAAAGTTGCATAGTCGCAGTCCATAGATGGCTGAAACGAAATGGAAAAAAAAATATTACGAAGTCTGACTTATCATACTTATGTGATGATAGTGGGAACTGTCTATATTGAACTTTTATTCTTGTGTACAATGCTGATCGGCGAAATATGAAGAATTTAACGTTTAATTAAAAAGATAAAAATACTTACAATTATAAAATATGTGTTTTGACAATGTACATAATTTTATTCATAACTGATTATTATCATTCAAAAAACGTACATGGTGACTTAATCCAGAAGATAAAACTAATATTTTCGTTTTCGGCAAATTCTGTAATTGTTCTTTAGTTGGTGAAGAAATATGTACAGAGTCAAATGGAAACATATGGTAATCACAAGCGACATATACATGGAGATCCTGAAAGACATGCCTTGCTTTTTATTTCGCACTAATTGTAACCTTATGAAAGTTACATGGTTTTACTGGCTTCTTCTTCTTCTGGTCCCTATCCATTCCGGATGTCGGAAACCATCTTGGCTGTCTCGTCTCTGCTGGTTGATGCTCGGATTAGCTCCGTAGTTGTCTTGGAGATCCATGTTCTCAGATTTTTTAGCCAGGAAGTTCTTCTTCTACAAGCACTTCTCTTTCCTGGTATTTTCCCCTGGAGAACAGACTGCAGAAGTTCATAACGACACATGATGTGGCCAAGGTACTGTAGCTTCCGTGTTTTTACGGTTGTCAATATTTCCATATCTTATTGGCTTACCACAGGCAAATGTCGGGATGGTTCCATAGATGTGTGACACGTCTCGTATCGCATAGATCCCATCCAATGCATATGCATTTAGAAATTGAAATAGGTGCAACGCACCCTCCACCCCATACTTTATAGTGAATCGAGGAGTAATAGTAATAGTGCATTTTATACATATAACACATGTCGATGAACAACTGAATATTAAGGATCATTAACGTTGGTTACTATCGTACAATGCAATGTTAAGAAATTCAAAGTGAATGCTTGATATACAAGTGGAGATTTTGAGTTGAAAGCTATAAAATCTGTATTATAACATTAGATCTTCAAGATCTCCAACAAATCTAACAATTAAAACAGACCATAATAAACACCACTAAATTCACCGTTATAGGTTCCCAACAGGTGGTATTGTATTCGTCTTAGTTAAGAAGGATTACGCCGTAATTCACTTACAACGCACGAATGAAATTTCATCTTGTCTGTAAATCGTCCACCTAGTTTTGCACTGGATCTGCTTGAAAAGTTAATAATACAATTTCCTCGAAGCCAGAGCAGCAATTCTGTTGCCACAGAATGTTCTTAATCGCAAGTCCAGACGTGATGAAGTGGGAGGAATTAAAGATAAAATATTCCTTCTCCGTATTTCTTTAACCGGTTAATAGTGGCGACCGAGCGTGGTGAGTGATCGGTTAACGTTCTGGTCTCGCATACGGGAGGACGCCGGTTCGAATCCCCGTCCGGGCATCCAGATTTGGGTTTTCCATGGTTTCCCCAAATCACTCCAGGCGAATGCCGGGATGCTTCCTTCAAAAGGCCATGGCCGAATTCCTTTACGTTCCTTGCCCCAATCCCATCCCGCCTCTAATGACATCGCGGTCAAAAAGGTGTAAAGCCCAAGCAAAAAAAAAAAAAAAAAAAAAAAAAATGGTGGCGAGACTGGATTCGATGAAACGTAGCAGTCGCTTCCCGCTGGATCACGTGTCCCGAACTAGTTTTTCTAAGGTTTAGTTCTTCATTTCTTGCAATTCCAGGAGAGCTACAAAAAAAAGCGCGTTGGCTTTCTGCATGATTTTTTCAGAAAAATTTCCGCTTTCCACTCGCACCCATTTTAATTTCCACTCCTCATCCCAACGGAATTACTTAGCTTCTATGTTACATCTGCATTTGCGTCAGTGACAACGTAACATAATGAAGGAATAGGAACCTATAAATCCATAGTTTTTCACAGTACAAATATAACTCAGGTTTATTATAGCATAGCGCTGAAAGTGGAAGAATTCATGTTCGTCAGTTTAAAGGGAAATGGTTTCCTCAACTAGTCCTGTAACCGAAGAAGCTACGAAACACTATCACCGTTATGCCCTGCCCCGGATAGCAACTGTTAAGATAAATTAGTCACGCCTCGCAGACACAGCGTACAAGCTTCTGGCAAACTACTTGTTACGCTTTGATTTGTTCTTGCTGGTTTGTGTTCTTGTTATGCATTAATCTTTATTTCCGTTTATGTCCGTTTTTAAGTCCGGCAGCTGCATGACGAGTAAACAATTAAATTCACTTTTGTAGTTTTTTTAATGATATTTTGAACGTGTGTACATCGAACAACGTGTCACCAAAGATTTTAATTCAAAGTACAGATTTGTTTAAACACTTCAAGTACAACCGGAAGCGGCATAATTAAGTGTTCGCATAATCATTGCTAAAGAGCCGATAGGCTTTCAGGACAAACTTGAATATAACTGTACTGTAGCTAACACTGGACTGAAACTATTTGTGCACCAAACGGCGAATTACAAAACGTAATTTAACAATCGAGAAGCACGTTCGAGAACCTTCACGATACGTAATTATTTAAAATAAACTAAAATAAGTTATGGTGCTACCGCTGTCTGGTAATAACTGCTAAAACAATTTTTGATGGAATTGGCGTCGGCCGAAAATATCTCTGTTACAAGAGAGAAGTAAACTTACGAAACAATTTTTCAAAAATAAACAATGGTACATTGTTTTAAAGGAATTTCAGTGAACTAGGTTGTGACTGGAAGAAACGCCTAGTACTGTGAAGTTCGTCGACTTCTGCGGAGATGTCAGCTGTTCCCTGCTCTGCTCATAGAACGTGTTACACGCTGTCAAGTGGTGCTCCGCGGACAAGCGTAGTTTTACGTGACGGGCAGTGGAGGGCTGTCCTGAAAGGACCGTAACGAGCGGCCACCATCGATCAACCAGGCGACACCCTGCACTGCCGGGAGAGACCAACTATGGCAAATGATGTCAGTGAATGACACTTCACGTTCATATAACCATTTAGTTCAAAGCTTGTCTTACATCATATTTTTCTATCTACGTTAAAAACAATCACTCTCGACTTCAATATCCTAAACCAGAATTTTCGAATCCGAAATAATTTACAGTATTTTTTTTATTTTTAGTACACATACACTGTACAGTGTCACTGAATACTACATAAGCCTCAACGACAGGCCGTACAAATTGAAAACGTAAGAGGTAACACTAATGATTGTAAACATTAATGTCTCACGACCAGAGACTGGAATAAAAATAGTGAAGCTTAACAGAATAATTAACAGTTTTATGTAGAAGTGAGATCAGCTTCACAAGTCCAGCGACGTGGAAACAGTTGGGGTACTAAAGTACACCTTATTGTCCATTAACATTTCTCACAAACACACAGTGTCACAGTTAGTGTGCACATATTATTTATCTTCGTACAATGCCTTATGAGATGTAAACAAGACATAGGATCCATTCGATTTAGGTTTTAGAGAAAAAAATGATTTGTTCAGTTCCAAAACCACTTAAAAACAACTATAAATAAATGTTTGACACTGAAACGCGCATGATAAACAAAATTTAATCCTGTCACAGGTCATCTAAATATGAGACAATTTACTGCTGCATCTATTTGATTCCCACAAAAAAAGCATGCCTTCCTTTTTACCACTAGTACATACCATTTGCTGACAATGTACCTTCTTCGATATTTTTGCAAATTCCATTAAGAGAACTAATGAAATCTTGTGATGGCAAGAAATCCTCCGATTCTGGAATTGATACAAAAATTCTACAAGAGATTTCAAGAGATCACAAGAATGAACGTCTCTTTTTTATTAGCTAGTAATGAGGATTACAAACAAAATCATAACTACGCACGGACACAAGATGGAGGAACACCTTTTTGTAACAAGCATCAATTCAAGATGAACAATTTAACACTAATTTTTTGCTAGCGCTCTATGGTTTCAGAGTCAGGAAACATTAGCGTACAAGGAAAAAGCAGCAAACAGGCATGACCTTTTGGAAACCCATGATTTTGGGAAAACACGGAAAGTCATCGTACCAAAAGTCTTTACGCAATAACACGAATATCTTTTGTTATCGAAACGAAATGAGATAAACTTTAACAAATGAGAGGAAGTACGAACTCTATGATTCGCGGTGTCAGTGCAGTGATGTAGCATGCTCATGGTTTTCAGGTCATGATGCTGAGGTCATTAGAAATGAGAGTGGACTGGGGGCAAGAGAAGGGCATTGATTCGGCACGGGTCCCCGCCCGGAGTAATTTCGGAAAACCATGGAAAACAGAAATCTTGATGGCCGGACGAGACTTGGAAACCACGTTATCCCAAATGCCAGGCTGAGCGTTACCCTTCACCCACCAAGCTCGGTAAGAAACTAGCAGGGGAGAGTGAGGAAGAGATTGACATACTTCTCCAATTATATATGACTTTAATCAGTTTGCGAACAACGTGTTCTGATACGTTAAGTATGGGAGAAACAAGACCATAACAAATTAATTGTAATTGCAAGATCAGTTTTGTTAATGACGGTTTCTGTACCACTGCAGTAGTCCATACAAATTACTTAATGAATGGTTTTACTAAATTAAAAACGATATCTAGTTTAGAAGGTCAACATGGAATGAAGATATGTACATAGGCAGCTTATTGATATACAAATAAATAAAATAAATGTCTTGTATGTTTGTTAGGTGGAGGAGAAATTTCTTGATGAAGGTATCTATACTAATGTTATAAATGCGAAACTAAACGGCTAATCCTATCGTGACGAAATTTGACAAGAAGATGCATTTGGCATTAGGATGGAGATAGGATACTTTTTTCTGTGTCAATAGTACATACTATCATATAATTTTGAAAAATTATTTAAAGGCGACAGACAGACGCATAGGATTTCTAAGTCTCTGTACTACCTTCCGGTATAGCAACATATAAAGAAAAAATATGTTGGTACATAATTTGACAATAAAATGAATTAGACAGGACGCATCGGGCAGGTGGTAAGGAGGGATTTCAAAGTCCAGCATCTACAGGAGGGGATGATGACGTGAAGTGCGAGGTAAGAGTTTGGAATACAAAGCCTCACTCAGGCCGTCAATATATTATAGTGCCGTCGGATGGGACTAACGTTATGGAAGTGACACTGGGCAGAACAGTTACTGTTGTACTGATGTGACGAAGTAGTTCGGTTGAGAATCATTTGAAGATAGGAGGCGGGGAGAGACTTTTTGGAGGGCACTGGGTATTCATAGGTGAGGGCAGGATCGATGTTTGGAGAAGCACTATGAGTAGCAACATGAAGGTAAGATATAATGAAGACCATAAAGTAATATTTTATTTACTGTATAAGACGGTTGAAAAAGGACTGGAATAAATAAGGCAAAGATCTGCTGAGCGTATCTGAAAAGTTAAAACAATTTAATATAACATTTGGTGAGACGAAGAAGAGGACGCGAGGGAAAAAGTGTAAATGCTTAGTAGTATTAATAAGGAAATTACGTTAAGAGTGCTGTAGCATTTTGTGCACCTACAGTATTGTTAGATGAAAGCTAATGATAGTTGATAAAAACTTTCTTTTGTTAAATGTGTTTACAGATAATCTGTTTCTTGTGAAAATAAGAATTTAACTGCTTGAATAGGTGTAAAATTCAGAACTTACTGACAGTGAAAACTTAAAAGCGTAAAAGAAACTTTTTTATTTGTTGCAGTTGTCATGAAAAATCATGCCGTAACGTAACGAGACACCCAGAAGGGTTGTTCGACCCACACGTTACAAATTTTAAATTTTCCACGTAATCCGTTTCTGTCGTGACTGCACTAACGTAACTCAGTAATCCTACCGGGTAAAGGGGGACAGCAGTATTATTTGGATTAATAACTGGGTAGCTTCTAAGTGCTCTCCACATGAACAAATAAAAATTTTCCTAGAAGTGAAGGACCTTAAAATTTTGGCCGATACCTTTCTTTGTACTATTTTATTTAAAAAAAAACAGTTTGTCTAGAAATTTAATAAATAGAGTATGAAAATTAAAGACAATCCACCAGAAACCGATAGAAAATCATTTAATAGGTGTTTTTTTTTTTTTTTTTTTTTTTTTTTTTTTTTTTTAATATAGTCCAAGCTCAATAATGGTGTAGAGAGAATCAAAAAATTACTGAGTAGTTTTTTTTTTCGTGGATAACACCAGAGCAGTGTTGCGAAAATACAGAAGTAATGCAACGATGTCTGTTGATACTGCTATTTATCCAAAATTCAGTATTAGTGATCAGCCTTATTAAATCGTGAAACAAGGATAGTATAACATTCGTAAGCTCGTGATGTCATATCCTCTGCAGGAGACTACGGTACTGTGTGGAGGCATCAATGGCTTTGCATGCAGTACTGACGTCACACCTGATTTTTATCACAGAGACTTTGTCAACTTGGTTAGAGACATTATTCGCTAAAAGGAAAGCACACGCTGTCACTCAATAATAATTCCGTGTGATCATAATGACTTGGTGACATCGTTTTTACTGTCTGCGTATTCCTCACCTGTCGTAGCCAACTTAACCTAACCCGGCAGTCCTACCGGGTACGGGAGACCTACAGTTTAACGAGAATCCCATCCATGGAAGCGTTCTGGCGTGCTTCACGTTAAACAGCAAGCTGTGGCAGAGGTGAATGGTTAAGGGCCTTTGAAATTCACCGCCGAGACATGGACCTATTAATACCCAGTCAGACACTTAACAACTGAGCCACAAGCTCGCTCCAAATGCAGTACATAACAGTATATATTAAAAATTTTAACTCGAAATTCAAGTTATATAAAAATGTTCTACAGCTTCAAAGTGGAGGTGGTTGACGCTTAGGGTGCGGTCTAATTTAAATATATGCAAATCACTGAATGATAGAAGCAACCGATTATGTTTGGAGAGCTCTTTATGTGCAGCTGTTGGGCAGGGCCCGTGTCTTGGCGGGCCAGGTGTTAGCCTGGCTGGCTAGGCTACATCGATCGGCCTCTACGCAGCACACCTGTTGCCCCGGCGAGAGGCGCCAACAGGTTCGCTTTCAGCACTATCTTTCTTCAATTAGAAAACAACATAAACGTCTGTCTTATTATTTAATTTGTGAGTGTCCATGCAGAACGTTATGTGAAATAAGAACCGATCTACAGGGTGTTTCGAAAATGACCGGTATATTTGAAAAATCAATGAAAACTAAACGGGCAGCGATAGAAATACACAGTTTGTTGCAATATACTTGGGACAATAATAAATTTTCAGGCAGACAAACTTTCGAAATTAGTTACAATTTTCAACAACAGATGGCGCTGCATTCTAAGGAATAAACCATTTTTTTTTAACAGCAAACTTGCAATCTGTGAACAACACACGCTTACAGCAGAAAGACGACTTACAGAATGGCGAACTCATAGACTGCGTTTGCTTCTATATCTATCAAATCGCCTGCAGCGCCATTTGTTGTTGAAAATTATAACTAATTTCGAAAGTTTTTTTGACTGAAAATTTACTGTTGTCCCAAGAATATTGCAACAAACGGTGTATTTCTATCGCTGCCCGTTTAGATTTTATTGATTTTTCAAATATACCGGTCATTTTAGAAACACCCGGTACGTAAGCATTAAGCGTAATTTTAGCATGCCATCATTTTTAATAGCCAAATTAATTCATGTATTTAATCATTGTCTCCATTGGGTATAAAATTCCTGTGCATATTGATAACAGATTATAATGCCATTGCTGCTGAAATATTTTAATTTTGTTGCTGTTTCAAGTAGTTAGTTGCTTCAGAAATTTGGGTGTCTCTGTACATTTCCACACGCGACTGCATTTGTGTTTTAAGCATTTCAAGGTAAAATGCACGCCATAGTCTGTGCCACAGTGTAGGCGTTTACTATAGACCCTTTATGGGAACCTTCCGTAGGAATGTGAACTGAGGTGGTTTTCAGTTGCCTTCTTCAGTGTCGACGTAAGTAATGTTGTAAATGTATATGACTGCGATGATGTGAGAGTTCAGTATAGAGTATTGTTTGTGTTGTGGATAAAAGATGAAAGAAAGGAGAGGGTGAAATCTGGTCCTGGTCTAGTCAGGTCTACTCTTTCCGAAGAAACGACAGGTCCTTACTGCATACACACTGCGGAGTATTTTAGAATTTAACTCAGTACTTTGGCTCTCAATTTGATGATTAATAACAGTGCAGCACCACATCCTCTCCTCTGCTGGTTAAGTCCTTGTGATGACCAAGATTCGAACCAGATAAAGCTGTCTCAGTCGTCAGGCACCATCTCGGTGCGCAAAGACCTGAACCTACTATTGGACTTTTTATTTATTTATAACTTATTTTTAATTCATTTGAAAAGTTCGTTCTCTACCAATTTTTTTAATTTATATAAACGCATTTTGCAGTAAACAAAATTGTAAACAAAGGACCTACACACTTCGTATACATAATAATAATTTTTCACTATTCACAACTACAGTGTTAAGAATCTATACCATCGATTAATCAAACAACTGCCCACTATTACCAGAAAAGTTAATTTTCCGAAATCGCTGGATTCTGTAAAGAGTCAGGCTCCGGTTTTCTAGAAGGCACACAGTTTGCGTCATAGGTTCCACTAGGATAGTTTTCTACATTTAAAGTTTATGGTAAATTCAGAGTTGTACTGTAGATAATGGGATCCATGGCCATATTGTTTCCTGGTTTCGTCTGACACATTTGCCATATCATCCAGATATCTCACTTCGGTACAGGTGTTTCAACTGAGTTGAACTGTGAACTGATTCACTGTACCGTCTATAACTTGTAGTCAAGTATGTCATGGTCAGGCGTTCCAGGAGTCTCACAGGTGATCACTATTTGCATTCTTAAATCTGTGCAGTCGGTTACGTGCAGTCTATGACGTATTAGGAAATGCTTCAGTAATAATACACAGAATAGATTCAAATATTTTAACCATATCCTCTATCTACCTGTTACTAACTATCGCCATTCATTTAGAATATCTTTCCCGTAGGAAGGCTGTCGATATAAAACTTCAGCTAATGTTGGATTGATGATTTTTGATATTTACAGGTCTCGGAGACATATCCTGGGTAATACCAGTGCCAGTAGGCGTACTTAAAAAAAATTATACGATTAGACCCAAAAGAATTTTTTGACGCAGCCTTCGGATGGTCTTTGGATATATCACAGACTCTCCGAATCACTTAAATCAGAGAATGAGGACATAATTTGTGAACAAAAATATCTGGAACATTCTGAAAATCTAAAATACTTGCAGGTTATCCTCGATCATAAACTCAGTTTCAGAAACATTTCAGAGCTACAAGAACTAAAACCAGTAATATAAATATTATTTTTCGTGAAATGCTCAACGTGGTATCGGATTCATGGTTACTACGAACGTTTGGCATAGCTCTGAATTTTGTAAGTACCAACTACTCATATATAAGAACGGTTAGTGGCAGACTGAACGAGACATGCAGAATAAACTTCAATCGAGTGGTCTGGTGGCTCAGTGGTTAAGCGTCTGACTGGAGATCGAAAGGTCCCCGGTTCGAATCCCTGTCTCGGAGGGGATTTTCAAGGCGCTTAACCCGGCCTTCACCTCTGGCACAGCCCGCTGTGTAAAGTGAAGTGCACCAGAACGCTTCCGTGGTTCGGATTCGACGTTAAAAATGTAGGTCCCCTGTACCCAGCAGAATAGTCGGATTAGGGTAAGGCGGCTACGATAGGGGCGGAATGCGCAGCCAATGAAAACTCTATCTCCGGGTCATTTACGACCACATGGATTTATAATTATTATTACCTTCAACCAATACGAATATGCACCAGCTGAATAGAACCACTGCGGGAGTGACAGAACAATAGCGAAGAAAGATCGTGACGTGCTTCTTCAGAATAATGATTATGAGAAGGGCGTTTTTATACAAATTCCTGAACGCACCAGAAAGCGTGACAGAAGCAGCAAATTGTGCATTGATTACACACATAGTGGGGTTTCTTTATTTTTTTCTATCGCTGGTGAGGCGTAAATTTTGCAAGATAATGCCCAAAGCTAATATAAGACCAATTTCTCGCTCGCCGACCTGTGAAGGACAATCTTCGTCTATGCGTCCCGGGAGTGTGTAGAATATGTTGTGACTTCGGTGCAAAATGAAATGAAAAAATTCTTAGCACAGTTGAAGAGAGGCGCGGAGAATACTAGAGATGACTTCGTCTCAGGTAGTTAGATAAATCGGTTTCATCAGAACCCAGCCTGAGCTTGGGCCACAAGATAATATTCGATTCTATGCAAATCACAGCATACGCAAAAAGGTTCTGATACAGTGTTAGTAAAGACTCCATCTAAAAACCTGAGTGGATATAAGTCTATCAATATTTTCTTTACTACATAACAAGATCTGCTCTACTTCAATACTTCTAAGTCCCTTCAAACTAAACAGAAATTCTTCAGATCTTGCAGAGCGAAACGGTAGGGTCAAATAAGTACTATGTTCGTATTTTAGCCACATCAGAAGACGCAGTCATGAGCTTTGACTCTAGAAATTCGTTTTTTTTTTTTTTTTGGCCGTATGGAATTATTTTTTGTCACCTTTAGAACCTGCGAAATGTATTTTTTGTTTGTTTATATCGACCTTAAGATCTCCAGCAATGATAAAACTCAAGAATTAGATCGGATAACTCGGTCGTAACCTGTGACCCCTTTTTTGTGCCATCTGGATTTACGCCTTGTACACGTCGAGGTCGGGGTCGAGGTGGAAAGGATTCGGGGCAGGGAGCGGGAAGGAAATTTTCCATGACCTTTTGAAGGCAACATCCCGGCATTCGCCTGGAGGAACTTCGGGAAAATCCAAATCTGGATGCTCGGCTGGAGATTCGAACCACCGTCCTCTCGAATACGAGGCCTTCGTTTATTTTTATTTTGAATTAGGATATAATGAAAAGACACGACAAACATTGCCTTCTTAGCTGATTTATGAAAAATCTATATCCAATCGAGAATATACTTTGCCAGACGAGCGTAATAGTCGTCAAAGGAGTAGACCTACTGACCAGCAATAAATACCGTCGACATAGTTAGATAGGACAGTCTGAAAGAAACACATTGCTACTCAAACATTGCTCTTAAGGTTTCTTTAATATTATCTACTGATTCAGTATTGATTCGTTAAAAAAAAAGTTTGCCTACAGAAGTTCTGAATTAAAAATTCCTCTCCCTAAGCACTATCAGCAATTTTCGACATTCTTGGAGATACTAACATATTTATTAGAGATTTAATAAATTATGTATAAACATTTCTTATTCTGCTAAGATCTCAATTACTTCGTGAAATTTATATATTATTTGTTGTATTTCATCTTCTTTCCTTGGTTTCATCGTCAGTCTGACCCCTAGTTATGACAGAGAAAAATAAATTATTTAAAACTGAATGCTAAACTTTACGTGATCGCATACTCTTAAAGCCTTAAAAAACAACTTCACCTTTCTCATCTATCGCTATTTCGTCCTAAAAAATCTGGGTATCGTAAAGAAAGAGAACTGTAAAATAATAGAATATTCCTAGAGAGTCTTAAACTTAGCAAGCATGTATCAAAATTTATTAAGACCATGACATCTACAGAGCACAAAATTACTGGACGTTGGTCTGCTAATATTTTAGCTACCATTTTATCGACGGCACCAATACAAATACTTGCAGGAGTCCCAGAAAAGATAATGATAACTCAAAATCTAAATGCTCTGCAATCCTTTTAATCTTTTAACCTTCATGTATCCATCACTATCATTATATAGACGTATATTAAAAAGTATAGACAAGAGCTTCCCATAGGAAATCACGATAACGATAAGTTTCATTTCTTACAATGGCCGTCAACAGCCAAAAAGGCCGAACTAAATTATGACACGTGAAACAACACTGTTTTAGTAATGGAAGTATCGAAATGATGTAAACTAAAAATCACCGTGATTATATTGTGCTTGACACCAGGAATGTTTATTGTTATATAAACTTGATCAATATTAACGCATTTTTTTTATTTGTCACTTTAGTGGAGACGCACTACATGCTTGTAATACATACTGCTACATCGAAACAAAAGGAAAATTTAAAAAGTAAATCTGTAGACCTAATTTTTCTCTTCGTATGCGAAGAAAGAAATATTTTCCACCGAATACCCCTATAAAATGCGGAGAAAGTCTTTAGAAAAGTCTTGATTATTATTTCACTGAAGTGCTTTCTTGGTCTTAAAACCGCAGGAATATGAAAGCCCCGAAGAATTGCAGATTGGGAGAAAAATCTTTGAGAGTCTGTCGCCGCCAGTATATCAGTGGGATAGACGCCCGTGCTCTTACTTTTGATGAAAATCGGAATCCGATACTTGCAGTACGTAGGAATATTCTGATGTATCTCCTGAGGCGCGCACATAAAATTGTTGGAGAAACTGTTTCCGAACATTTGGTTAGTTGTTCACAATGGTAGTCTAGAATGCGTCCGAGCGCTTTGTAATTCTGCTTTGTTTTGTTCACTGGCACGTGTATTGAGGAGTTTGTATATCTGTCGGAGCGCCACTTCAGACGTGATCTTGATTCAGCTTATGAGTTATTCAGCTAAATATAGGACCTAAATCAGCCACGAACTAAATCAGTTTATTAATTTTCCTCGCCAGCAAATGACCGAAATCTCATGGATGATGCTTTAAGATTTTTGTATTTCAGGTTAATGAAACCTGTAGGATCTCATGCACTTTACACCACTTGTAAATGAACAGTATTCGGCGATGTAATTATTCAGTAATAATTTCTGAATATTTACACAGTCTCTTCTTTAGCTGACGTATCTTTCTTGATCTGATATGCAAGTTACAAATATTATTTAAATATTGGCCCGTAGTAGCTTAACATATAATTCTAATAAGTACGAACTGTTGCTATTCTTTTTTTGAGAATCAACGAATTTGAAAAATCATGGACGGTATAATGTTAATTATTGCGGTCAGTGAAAGCTAATTTTGTTTATGGTTTATATTTAGAGAGAAAAATTTAAGCAATATTTACTCACGTTATCAGTTTGATTACTTTTATCTCAGCGATATCTCATTAAAATAAATAATAAGTAAAAGTAAATAGGTTTAATCTGCTGTGAACATTGAACAAAAATATTGGATTCTATCATCTCACGTTTTTAACCGAAATTTGAGAAGGTAAGTTGTCATTTTCTCGTAACTTTCTTTGTGAGTTAAATAAAAAACTGATCTGAAACTTTTTTTTTTTGGTAAGCTGGTAAATTATTAAGTGCTGCAATGCTGTATAAATGTGCAGAATTTTGTAAGAAACATAAAATCGTTGTTGAGAATGATAGTCACCGAACATTTGAGAACTCTCTTAGTGCTAACGAAGAATGTATTGATCTACGGAAAAAAACAGTGGAAGGTTAGATATGGTCATGACGGCATATTACAAGATATTACAAGATATTCCGTGTTACTAATACAGAAAATCTTCTTGCAACGCCATATAAGCAATTAGTTCATACGGGTGGTACATTAAGCGAATGCGAAATTTGGTAAAAATAAATTACGTTGACTATGCCACTTTGTAATCCAACATTAAATCCTTACGCTGGAGGAGGGTCTTGAAAGCTTCAATTAGTGGAAATATTGAGAATATTTCACCAAAATATGGCAGCTAAATACCACCACTTTTTTTCGGCAGCGAAAGATGGAGTTAAAATATCTGAACATTCAAACTAAGAATAATAAATCGTAAATTGGTTGGCATTCGAGGACAGACACAAGCACTCTCACATTAAATTTTAACGTCCTTCCAGAAATCTCGTTAGAAATTTCACGGTTGTGTAATTCCACTCTCGGCAAGGTACCGCTGCGTTTTTCGTGCCTGTTTCAAAGTTAAGCATTTCAAAACCAAGTGCTCGGTAACTCCGGCAAACTTGAAGGTGAGCTCGACGCACCCCCGCGGGGGGCTTAACACTGCGCTCGCCGTGGTCCAATTACCACTACCCCTCCTCGCCTTGTTCTGGGGCGAAATTAAACGGAGCGTAATTACACAGTGCATTAAGGGCGGTCGGCCTCCTGCGAAACTCATTCGGCTTCTTGAAGCCACGAATCGCAAACCTCTCAGAGATGATGCACCGCAATTTAATTGTCTCGCAGCGACGTGGTAATGGCGGCCGTGGTCCACCGGGTTTGTTTCTCATCCCATTAAGCGCGCTTGTTGACTTAAGCCACTTAACCTTGCACCGCGCTCCTTACCGGGCTGGTTGGCTGCCGTTATTGCAGGCGGACCCTCGTCGAGCCATCAGACTCAATGGCGCGGGAAAAAGGAGGCTGATGAAGTCCCGGGGCTGGGGCAGGCTCCTGCTCTTAGTGTCTCAGTTTGCTTGTTTCTGCACAATTTGGTCTCCATAACAAGTTCTATATCGACGCTAAGATGAGGATTCGAACAGTAAAACTGTGCAAAATTTAGTACCTTTTAATGAGGCCGCTTTATAAGACTATTTTTTTAATATAATTTTCTGACGGATGCTATCCGTAAACTACCATGAAATCCGTAGTTAAATACCACTGTGTTTTAGTATATCCAGATATCTTAAAGTCACGTTATTTGTGAGAAAATTAGTTGAAAGAATTTACGAGTAAATGTTTTTTTTTTTGAGTAGCGAAGTTGTTTTGCTTTTGGTCAACGTATAACATTAATGATCACTGTATGTCAAGTCAGAAATTGTATGACATAGTTTTTTATTATTTATTTGGCCTTTGGTCTGAAACCATTTAATCAGCAATCAACATTATCATATTTTTTTTCTTGTTTTCTTTAAGCGTGTTAGAGGCTTAAAATCTTCATTTCGGTGTCTTGAAGGAAGCGGATGATTGCTGAACATTTTTTGATTGTAAAATGGTAGTGTTGTTCGCTGGAAACTTGACAGAAAGCTGTTCTAGGCGCCTGTAGAATCGCTTGCGTTGTAGTTGGTACCGTGAGCAGGAGAGCATGATGTGGTTGAGTTCGGAGATCTCTTGATTGAGGGTGCGTATCGGTGATTCTAGTATACAGAGGCGGCATAAATGGTGTGGATAGCAACCGTGTCCTAATCTCATCCTAATAATTGTTCTTATGTGTCTTCTTGCTATACGCTGTTCTGTAACATAGTTGAACTAACCGAAATTATATGGACAGCTGGTAGAGATTTATTAAGAGTATTGTCAGTACAGGGGGACCATTAACTGATTCATCTATAAATTTCTATAACTATGTTAGAAAACTGAGAGGAAGGTAGGGTGTTGAGACACTTTTAGATAAGGATGGGCAAGATGTTACGGAAGATTTGAAAAAGACAGAGTTTTAGTGAGAGCATTAGGGACAATGAATCAGAAACAGGTGGTTCTGAATCGGACTACGAGCATAACAAAACAATTAGTAATGAGCAGACCATAAAATTTGAAATTCATCCTGAGGATATCATGAAGGAACTAAGAAAGCTGAAAAAACATAAAGGGGCTGGTGTAGATAACATTACTACAGATGTCTTAAAAATAGCATGATGTGACATTGTACCAAATCTTGAAATATTATTAAAATTGAGTCTTGATACTTGCTGCTTAGGAATAGAAAAGTACGATCATAGTGCCAATAAATAAAGAAGGGTTGATAAATAGAGTCGAAAATTATAGGTCAATTAGCTTGTCGTAAGTGGTAGGTAAATTAATGGAGAGATTGATATGCAACCACATCAGAAATATATGCGAGGAGCTTAAGTGTTTTTCGAGTAGGCAACATGGCTTTAGGCAAGGATATTCATGTGAATCTCAGTTGGTGGGATATATGCAAAATATTTCGGATGAAATGGACAAGGGAGGTAAAATTGATAGTGTAGTACTAGATCTTTCAAAGGCTTTTGACAGAGTGAGCCATAAAATGGTAGTAAATAAGGTAAAATCTATTGGGGTGAATTAGAAAGTGATTTCCTGTATAGAAGAATTTCTGAAAGGTAGAAAACAGAAAGTTAGGGTAGGATTGGCGGTATCAAAAGAAGTGGAAGTAAAAATGGGAGTGCCACAGGGTAGAGTATTGGGACCATTGCTAATTATTATTCTAATTAATAATTGTGTAGATTGTTTATTATCAGAAATTAAATTGTTTGCAGATGACATAATGGTATATAAAAGGATCAAAACGGTTGAGGATTTTGAACAGTTGCAGGGAGATCAGGATAGGATATCTAGTTGGGTTGGTAAACATGGAATGAAGATGAATGGAAAGAAGAGTCATCTTATAAGATACACAAATAAAAACTAAAGGTTTATTATAAGGTTGGTAAAGAATTTCTTATCGAAGACTTGAAATGTAAAAATATTGGCCTTACATTTGATAACAAGCTTAACTGGGCAGATCGAATTGGACAGGTGGTAGGAAAAGGTTTCAAAATTCTGCCTTTGTTGGAGAGGGTGATGAGGGGAGGTACGAGAGATGTAAAAGAATATTGGGTTACAAAACTTTGGTCAGACCATTGCTTGAATATTGTAGTATAGTATGGGATCCACATTTTGAGTATCAAATACAGGAGTTGGAGAGGGTGCAAAGAAGGGTTGCTAGATTTGTTTCTGGAAATTATCGCAGAACGCAATCAGTAAAAGATATGATAAAAGAGATGGAATGGGACTTATTTTAAGACAGAAGGAGGGTGAAGAGGGTCATGGGAGTGTACAAGGCGTATATTGGTTATGAGGCATGGAAAGATATTGGTGTAAGAATTGAAAGCAATGTATGGAAGGGAAAAGATGACCATGACCACAAGCTGGCACTGGATTTCAGGCACAAGGGTGTAGAAAGATTCTCTTTTTTAGGCAAGGGTGTTAGGAATTGGAATAAGTTACATGAGAAATGATGAATAATTTTCCGCAAACGTTGAAAGAGTTTAAAATTAAAATTTGTAAAGGGTAAATGTAAGTTGATGCAGAAAAGGGTGAAGATGGGTGTTTAGGGAAATTGCTACCGGAGGATGGGCTCCATTGCAATTTAATTTAATTTACTTTAATATAGAAAGTAATAAGACTAATATAAAGTCAAGAAGGAGGACATTAATATGCTACTGTTACTTTATTAAATAAATACACAAATTCTTAAAACTACAAATAATCTGGATTGTGTTAATTGTGTGAATAAAGATTTTAAATACAAGGAGCAGAAACATTTGAGTATTAATGAAAAGATTCATGCAACAATGTAATTTTATATAGTGCGATTCAGTTAGCAGAAGATCTTACCTCCGACTACAGGAGTCTAATAAGCAATCGTAATAAACGAATAGTGACACCACAACTTTCAGAAGAGAATATCATCAGCTGCTGATTCACATCTGTTCTCTCACAACTCTGTTGGCCTCAGTATCTGCTTCACAGTCAGAGAAATCATAGAACTCCCTGAAACCACAATCCCAACCAAATTCCGGAGGTGGGTGCCAATACATTCTGGACATCAGAAACCCACCTCCCCCCATCCAGTCCTTAATCACAGATAATACTCACTAACTCTCCCTGATATATATGTAAACATTTAATAGATAAGTAAAAAACAAAACAAAATTTCTCGTAGTAACGGTAAAACACCATTCACATGGCAGTGTTGACTGTGGTTTCTCACACGATTTCGGTCACACGTTTCTGTTTTCTTGAAGAAGTGAATATCCCGAAAAAAAAATTTCTGTTTGTGGAGTGTTTTTTTCTTCCTGCGTCCTCCTCTCTTCAACTTTGGTGAACGGTGGGTAAATTTTAGCTTTCCTTTCCATATAAACATCGCTTCACGACATTTCTTGCACTCCATTGGTGGTGGTAATGTTGTAATTATTATTATCAATTGTGATTAAGTTTATTCGTCGGTGCCAATTATCCTGTAAGATTTTGTGACTGTGTATTTTACAGTTGTTTATTAAACAATGAGTAACCATTGTTATGTGATTGTATCTCCTATTCATTACGTAAATCAGTGCCTACACTTTCTTGTTTTCCATATCGCTACATATTAATTCTAGAAGGTGATTTTTAGTGAGAGCCATTTTTCTCCCTTGATAGGGAACCAAAATCGATAATCGAAGTACCATACTGTTTACGTTCTTCCTTTCTGATGAATTGTTAATTTGGAATTGTTTGTATGTAATTCGATGTTTTTTTGCAGTTTTCTATCAAGCGACTGTAAGCTGAGAGGAGTTCATAGAAGCAGAAGCACTTTGTTTTTGGCTGTGTTTTTAATTACTAGCTGCATTTTGTGGTTTGATCGCTAACTTTTCTTCTCCTGAATGCATGAGTACGACGGCATGAGAAACATCATGAGTTTTCGATGGCTCACCGTTTAAATAAAACTTTAAACATATTCATCAAAGTTAGCCGTACTTCTGCCAATTCTGACTATTTTTAGATTACAGAAAAGAAAAATTTAAAAGAAGTGATTACGGAAGCCACATGTAGTCAATCAATTGTGAATTTAACTGCTTCTCAACATTTCGTAGGATTAAAGAAATGAAGAAGAAGTAATAAATTACGGGAGACTTTAATGAAGATGAAACACCATCAAGATCCAAGAAAAATTGTAACAAAGGATGCATAACTACTAAAAATATCATTTTTTAAGTTTTAAAAATAAAACTTACTTTTAAATTTTCTACCTTTAAAAACGTCCTTGCCTCTATAACATAAGTATGATATTTTTCCTTTAGCTACCCTCGTTTAACCAATTTTATACCTTGAAATTTATGAGAGACTTTCTTTTTGAAAAGACAGAATATTTTTTAAATATACTTTTAACTCCTTTAATTTGGATGGAGTATATGGCCCGTTCACAGTTCACTAATTTCTATTTTAATTCTTTAAGAGGCATTTCCGGACTCCCCTACATTTTCATTTTATGTATTTTTAGATTTGTCAGTATTTGAGTTAAATTGTTCATAATTTTCCTCGGTAATATATTCCGGTTTTTAAGTCCTTGACTACAAAAAAATACTTTTTACTGCTTTATGCCTGAAATGAAGTGTCAATTTAAGGTCACTGTCATCTCTTGCTTCTGTCATAGTACTCCTATACTTCTGTCAATATCCATCCTAGCCTCAGCGCCAATATGTGCCTTATATGTTCCCTGAAATCTTTTCACACGCCTCTTATGTTTCATGGACGCAAAAAGGATTTGATTCAGTCAAGACGGGGGCTGGGGGAAGGGAATTTAAGGGAATTCATTGAAATTATTTGTTAAAAACATTTTACTTAAAAGAAAACCAAACACTCGATTAGAATATTTAAGCACTAGATTGAAGGTGTTTTGGCTAAACATTAGCAGAAATCCTTTTTCGAGTTTATTTTTGGCTTCCAGAATTATCTTTATGCGTACATTCACCATACAAAGATCGACTAGTCGGTTTTATATCATTATTGACCGCAACCAAGTTTCGACCTTGTACGAAGTATTGAAGGAACTTTCAACGTATGTTGTACAGGACTGTGAAAGTGAAGTGTGTAGTTCCTATTTTATAGTAGGATAGAACAATTGGTTATCTTAAACCTAGAGCAAATAGTTCTCTCCACAGATTACCCGGTATTCCAAAGTTCAGCTTCGCTAAGGAAACCATTTAAATTGTAGTAACTACAGAAACTTTTATTTCTTTAAAAAAAATTATTTTAGCTCATATCGAGCACTATGTTAGGGTTCAGTAGGCACGTGGTTGCTGAGACATTATTAGTGAATCTATGTACAGAATCACCAACGATTTCATTCAAAACTCTCTAGAATTCTCCGTTGTCGGATTTGTGTTATGTCTCTTCAGATTCTTGACCCTTGGCATTCTGAAATCTGTTTACACGTTCGACGATTGTATGACCTCGGTGAGAAGACTTACGCTTTCAAAATCGACAATTGTACGGTGTGTTCTGAAGATACGTGTTATTACTTTTATATGGCTTGAACAGTGAAGAAAGTCTATAATTTTCGACTGCTTACCATTTACTGCCGGTTGCAGAAGTGCGGGTTATTATATTTTTCTGTGAGACTAACTCTAACTATAAATGTTACGTTAGTTATGGGCTCATAATCAACGGAAAATTAAGAGACACTAGAACAATACTGTTCTCAAAGAACCATAGAATAGCATTGCTACTGCCTACAATAGTGAGACATAAAAGTTCAGATTAAACATTGCTTATGACAAAAAATGCCTCTTTCACTTTTTGCGTTTATGTAGTGCTTATTATATGACCTGCTTTCTTCCAACACTGGAAGTTGTATCGGTATGGAATTCTATGACTTCATGGTACCTCCAGGGATAAAGAAGAAAAGGTTAGTGAAAGTATAAATCTCCAAACGACAAGTTTAACGGGCAATCAACGGACTAACGGAATAACTTATCAGAGATTTAAAGAATTCACACTTTTTGGCTTTAGCGAAATTGACAGCAGAAAATATAGTCCAGAATAATTATTACAAGCAGCCGATGTTATCCTTTCATTTTTCGTAAAGCTCAGAAGACTAGAATGCTTCGTTGCAGACGTGACGCCTACAAAAGGAGCACACTACTTGCATATACAGACAACACGGTTGGACCTAACAAAGTTTGTCATCGAAAGTACCGTGTCCATAATTACATTTCAGCCACAGTAGATGCAGTGGCAAAACTGAATAAAACTGAAACCTGAATATTTTTTATTAATGTGAAAAATATAAGGATGATATAAATGCCCCGTACGAGATCTAAATCAATGCATCAAATTATCCCTTTAATGTAGAACATCTCCTTGCTGTGTAGAACTCTTTAATCTACAGTAGGATGGTAGCCTATGTGTCCGATAACAATACAGAATTATAATTATGTGTCACTTGATCTTCACTTCCTATTCTTGTGAATTACAGGTTTGGAATTCCTGATGAAGGAATCGATACTACGACTTTGGCCATAATCTATCATTCATGTTTCAACAAATGGAAGGAAAGCACAAGCACAGTAGAGTCAAGGTGGGAAGAGTTCAAGGAGATAATAAAAATGGGGGGAAAATTTATTCCAAAACAGAAAATAAAGAGAAGTAGAGAACCTATGTACTATAATAGGAAGGTGAGGAGGTTAAAGAGGTTGGTAAAAAGAGAGCATAACAGTGTTAAGAGACAGCAAGGTAGTATGGAATAACTAAACAAGGACTTAATAATAGCTAAGAAGGTGGCTAAAGATGGGTTTATTAAGAGTATTGTCGGTGCAGGGGGACCATTGACTGATACATCCAGAAATTTCTATGGCTATATTAGAAAACTGAGGGGAAGAGAGAGCGTTGAGACGCTTATAGATAACGATGGAAAAGAAGTTACTGAGGATTTAAAAAAGGCAGAAATTTTAAGTAACAGGTTTAGTGAGAGCATTAGGGACAATGAATTAGAAACTGGAGGGTCCAACTTGGAGAACGAGCTTATCAAAACAATTAGAAATGACCAGACCAAAAAATTTGAAATTCATCCTGAGGATATCATGTAGGAAATAAGAATGCTGAAAAAACATAAAGTGGCTGGTGTAGATAATATTACTACAGATATCTTAAAGATAGCCGGACGTGACATTGTATCTTATCTTGAAATATTATTTAAATTTTGTCTGGATTCTTGCTGCTTACCACAGGACTGGAAAAGTGCGATAGTAGTGCCGGTACATAAAGGTGGGATGAAAAATACAGCAGAACATTTCAGGCTGATCAGTTGGACATAAGTGGTAGGTAAACTAATGGAGAGATTGATGTTCAACCACATCAGAAACATATGTGAGGAGCGTCAGTGGTTTTTCAAGTAGACAACATGGCTTTAGGAAGGATATTCATGCGAATCTCAGTTGGTGACACATACGCAAGGTATTTCGGATGAAATGGACAAGGGAGGCCAAATTGATAGTGTAGCACTAGGTCTTTCAAAGGCTTTTGACAGAGTAAGCCATAAAATGGTAGTTAATAAGGTAAAAAATATTGGTTTGGATGAGAAAGTCATTTAATGGGTAGAAGAATTTTTAAAAGGTAGCAAACATAAAGTTGGGGTAGGAAATGCAGTATCAAAAGAAGTGGAGGTAAAAATGGGAGTGCCACAGGGTAGCGTATTGGGATCATTGCTATTAATTATTCTAATGAATAATTGTGTTGATTGTTTTTTTATCAAAAATTAGATTGTTTGCAGATGGTATAATGCTGTATAAAAGGATCAAAACGGGAAAGGACTGTCAACAGCAGGGCGATCTGGACAAGATATCTAGTTGGTATCGTAAAGATGGGATGAAGATAAATGCAAAGAAGAGTCAGCTTATTAGATACACAAATAAAAAACTAAAGATTGATTACAATTATAAGATGGGGAAAGAATTGCTTGTTGAAAACTCGAAATGTAAATATGTTGGCATTACATTTGATAACAAGCTTAACTGGGTACGACACGTTGGTCAGGTTGTAGGAAAAGGTTTCAAATTTCTGCACTTGTTGGAGAGAGTGATGAGGGAATGTACTGAAGAAGTAAAGGAATTGGGTTACAAGTCTTTGGCCAGACCTTTGCTTGAATATGACAGTGTAGTGTGGACCCACATTTTGAGTATCAAATACAAGAGTTGGAGAGGATGTAAAAAAGGGCTGCCAGATTTGTTTCTGAAAATTACCGCAGAATGCAGTCAGTAATATTTATGGCAAAAGAGCTGGAATGGGATTCATTTTCAGACAGGAGGAGAGTGAAGAGGGTCATGGAGTGTACAAGTCGTATATTGGTGATGACTGATGAGGCATGGAAAGATATTGGTGTAAGTATTAAAAGTAATGCTTGGATGGGAAAACATGACCATGACCACTAGCTAGCACTCGATTTAAGGCACACGGGTGTGAGAAGATTCTCTTTTTGGGTAAGGGTGTCAGAGATTGGAATAAATTACCAATAGAAATGAAGAATAATTACCAAAAATGTTGAAAGAATTTAAAGCTAAAATTTGCCGAGAGCAAACGTAGGTGGTGGAGGAATGGGAGAAGATGGGTGTGTAAGGAAATTGCCATCGGGACTTGCGCTCCATCGCAATTAATTTAAATATTATTAACTCACGATTGTTTCCTTACCGGTGGTGTGACATTCGTAACAGTTACAGACGCGTAAGTGCTACTGCTGCACAAGATAGCTTCGACAATATATCTCCCTCCTGCACCGATAAGAGATATAACATCAGTATTTCTCGTTTGTGGCGATTGTTACACAGTGCTGAGCTCGTGTTCGTCTTGTTGGTTTAGATGGTTTCTGAATAGTGAAGGTGTCTGGTGCCTAAAACGTGATTACCTAGTTTAAGTCCTGAATCTGGAAGAAATTTTGGTGCTTACTTCCTAAGCACCAGATTGGGAAGCTAAGTCCTGTTCTAAATCCCAAGCTTCTTCGCAATGCGTATGTCGTGATTGCAAACAACACTGTTCACAGTGACGTTACTAATTTTCGTGAAAACCATTAGTACAGTCTGTGAAAGAGATGCAAATTCAAACAAAACTTTTTTATAAATGATGGATAAATGAAAGTTACTGTGTATTGCTATTAATTAGTTACTTAAATGATTGGAAGTATTACTTTTAGCTATCTTTCTTAGCGTGTAGGTAAGCAGTTAAAGTAATAATTGTGATTAGGTTGACCTAAGAGAAATTTGTAAGCGTATAATTTCAATATAGTTTCTAAAATCTCATTTACGTTTCAGGGGCTCAACAGGCCTGCATGCCGAAACTACTCCATGAGTTCCTGCAGGCAATCTTTATAGTTAAATGGGAGAAGTTTGAAAGTTTTAATTATATTCCTTGCGAATGTGGCGTAGTTATAAATGGCTGCGAGGGAGATTTTATATGATAAACAGAGTTACCGCTCTTTGGATGTAATTATAATACTACGGTAACTTGTTGTTAATGTTGTATACAGAGCAGTAAAGTAACTTTACCCTTACTGTGCAATTTCGGCGCGTGGTGTACTTGCACCGTTATTTATTCGAATACAAACACGTACTTCAAGAGTCTCAACTTCAAAATGTTATATCGAGAATGAATATTTTCTGTATTTTTGCTTCGGCCTTTAAAGATAATTCACCGTCGAGATAGTTAAAGCCAGCAGAGATTGGTGTAAATCACGGGAAGGAATTCGACCGTGAATGTTTGAACGAAACATTCCAACATTCACCTGGAGTGAGTTCGGGAAAACACGGAAATCGACGTCGGGAAGGCCGGGTGGGGAATTGAACACGCTTCCTCCAGAATACTAGACCCGAGTGTTACTGTACACATGATAACTCCATTCAGCATTAGATCGTGCATGACCATAAGGTTACAGGTTGTCCGAAAGTACCTTAAAGTTTTTAGCAGAAGACCATTTCCTCGTTGTAGTTAAAAATATGTAGATAAAGTTTTTATTAGATATTTTGCTATGTAATTTCAGTAATTCGCGTTCTGTCACTCCTGGGCTAGATTCATTTTTCTTTGATGAACCTGTAGCAGAGTCAAGCTACCATCCGAAGAAATATTTGTTTCATAAAGATTGACAAGTGGGAATTTAAATCACAGAAAGTAATTAATTCGCGAAGAAAATCTAGATTACTTAATATTTTAAGAAAACTCTGAATCAAGTCATTTAGTTACTTTTAACACAATAATAATAAGTGACTAGTGCTATTAACTCAATAGAACAAAATTTTTCATATTCATTTGACGATCTATATCTACATAATATTCTGCCATTGACAAATTGTGGGTGGAAGAGGGTGTATTGCATCCAAACTAATCTCCACTCTGTGCATTCCAATCCCGAATGGCACGAGGGAAGAATTCATATAAGCGTCCCTGCGGCATTTTATTTCTGTAATCTTATCTTTTTTGTCATAGCAAGCCAAATACATTGGAGAGCCAAAACATTAATAGCGTTTTGGTTGACCTTTGGAACGGAATACTGAAGAGTTTTGGTGTGGAAAGGATTTGATAAGTCCTTGGTAGGTTTCCGGAGGTATTTGACACCAGATGTCAACGCAACGATCATTCAATTTCCTTAAATTGCGGGCAGGTGGTTTGTGGGCATGAAGTTGGCGCCAAATAGCGTCCCAGATGTTGAGACCAGGCGGATTTTGGGTAAATTTGGTGTCCAAGACATCAACGTGGCTTCACTAGCATCCTCCTAGAACCAATGTAGCACGATTCTGGCATTGTGATACGGACAGTTATCCAGATGGTAGATGCCTTCGCTGTAGTTGAAGACATGAAGCATGAAGGGTACTAGTTGATTACAGCTATCATGGTGTCTTCGATCACTACCACAGGTCTCATGTAAGCCCAGGTGAATGTCCCCCATACTATAATACTACCCCACAGGCCTGCGTCCGTGGAGTGCTGCATGTTTCAAGCAGCTGTTGCCTGGAAGACGGCGAATCCGGACACGACCACCCAGCTGGTGTAACAAGAAACGTGATTCATCCGTCAAGGCGACACGTTTACGTTGATCCGCGGTCCAACCTCGATGATCTCGTGGCCACTGCAATGATTGAGGATGTCGTTGGGCCATTGTGGGAACACGTAGGGATCGTCTGCTGTGGAGCTCCATGTTCAACAATGTGCGCTGAACGGTGTGCTCCGAAACACTTGTGTCTGTACCAGCATTCTACTCTGCCGTCAGATCTACCACAGATCGCTCCATATCCTACTTTACAGAGCGGGCAAGCCTCCGACCTCCACGTTCTGTGATGAGGCGCGGATGACCATCACCTTGATTGTGGTTTCACCGTACTTCAGTCACTTTCCATAGATGCTCACTACAATAGCACGCGAACAACCGACCAGCCTAACCGTTTCCGAGATGTACGTTCCCAAGCGCAGGGTTCATAACAATCTGCCCTATGCTAAAGTCTCCTATATCAGTGTATTTCCCCATTTGCTCACGTATCGTCGCTAGAACGACTCCCCAAGCATCTCTGCTCTAGTAATATAGTTATCTTACAGCATGACCTACCAACAATAGACGACACTCATCTCGCAGTGGCCATAGTGTTTTGGCTCATCAGTGTAGGTTGGTGTAAGAAGTATTTCATAGCACTCGTAAGTGAAAAGGAACTAGTCATGTTTATCAATAAGTTCATACGAAATCTGAGTCATCTACCTACTAGAGAATCGCAGTCCAAATTACTAATAAATTCTGTGAAACTTTCGTAACGACTGTAGCAAGTAGTCACGAATCGAGTGGCTGTTCTCTGTACTTCATCTATACTGTCAATCAATTCTTTACGGAACAAATCCCAAACGACATAACATACTCCAAATAAGGATGCGTGAGAGTTTTGTACCATACAGAGCAAGTGATTTAAGGTAAATATATTAGCTTTGTAATTTGAGTTTTACCTACGCTATATATATATAGCACACCGTCTATACCTGTCAACGTAAAAAACTGACTTCCTGCTATACACATAAAAACTATAGAATTTTTAAACTTGTTGTACACCGATTTTTAGTCCAAACCGCGATTACTGATGCCCATTATTCTGTGCTTGCATAAAAAAAAAGTTTATCTAATCTATTTACATACGTAACAAAATGATAAGACGCAACTGTTTAATGCCTCGTCTGCACTGTATTTTATAACTGAATTATAAGTTTAACTAAGAAAGCTTCCTTACATTTGTTTTGACCACGTTTAAAATCTCAGTTTACATTTGATTTATATCTTAATAATTGACTTTTTTTTCAATAAAAAACCTGTTTCTTCTTAGCGAAACCATTGTCTCAAGAAGATGGATTAATTCTTTTTAAATACTCCAATTATAATTTGTATCAAGCGTTTGCAGTTTGTTTATTTGAAGTCATTCTTTCTTGGAGGTGTACCTCTGGAATGCTATCACAAACCACAATTTCTGTGCGGGTCTAAAACTGTTGAATCAATACATTCAGTTTGTTTTTGTGGAACTCCAGGACTATTTCTACAGGTCTGTGGAATTTGAAGCAAGGGATTGGACTGTTCCAGATAATGATTTATATCTCAGATCGAACATTCTTGTAAAGCCAAATCAATGATTCGGATCTTTGCCTGGTATTGACTAGTTACTGGCTCTTGGCTGGAGCACACGGGTTGCTGATAACTGCGTTGTTGGTGAGCAGTGGTTGATGTCGTCTTGGCTCGAGTTTATCCCTATTAGATGGCGGACAAGGAGCCATCCATCACCATTATCTGAGGTGAGCGCTGTGGTGTCGCCTGGTTAGACCCGCCCGCCAGCCGCCCGCGGACACTCGAGCGCTGTTGACTCGGGCTCCATCTGCTGAGCAAACAGCGGCCGCCTGTGATTGGACCCTTCAGCCAATCTCTGGCACCGCAGAGCAGCGACCAACGGACTTCAGGAATCTCTCCCTCCAGCCTGCGCTCTCTGCATGAAATTTACTCCCAAAAAGTAGTGTCCGCTGAAATGCACTAGTCATCATTGCTACACTACATGACTTTCAAAACATTAGCATTTCACTTTTTTAACTTCAACGAAAGTTAAAGTAATTTCTTTTAGATTTATGATATGAAATTCTATAATCAATTTCTTTTGAGATACTTTAGGTTGTTGTTAAGTTTCTCTTAAGAACACAATTATTACAAATTAAAGAAATTGTACAACCATTTAACAGTCGTTCATGTTTCTGGATTCTCGAAACACTTTCCTACATAACAGAAGGCAACGCTAATGCAAACAAATTGACTAAAAGATTAAATCGAAATAGTCACACAAATCTTAACATGACGATCAAATGGTGGGTGGGAATTACAAGACATTATGCAGCGTGTACACTGAACTGGATGCGTTTATCGATGTTTTCTGTACTGGTGTGTCTTTTTTTTTTTTTTGAGAGCATACGCATTCATTATTTTGAAGACAAAAGGAAACCGAGGAAATTCCGTCACACAGCTCCATACAAAGTTTTCTCTGCAGCAATTCTGATAGGCTGTGCTTATTATGCATTTGCTGATGCCAGTGTTATGATTTATCGCCATAGTATAAACAAAGAAGATCTTGTAAAAATTCCTGACCTGAGTGATTTTAGAACACTGGACCCTGAAGTTTGAAGGCAAATAGCTAATGTATTTTATTTTTTGTTTAAATTATGTTTAGTTAAACATGTAATACAACATGTTCCCCTGTAAGCGACTGCAATTAAGAGAAATTGTGGTACTGAAACAGTACTTACTTTTTTTCTTATTAATTTATGCCTCTTCCATGTTGATGTCATTAGAGGCAAAATAGGAATGTGGGCAAGGAACTGGAAGGAATTCTGCCATAGCCTTTTGAAGGAAGCATCCTGGTATGCACCTTGAATAATTTGTGAAACCACGGAAAACAGAAATCTGGTTGGCCGGAGGCGTATTCTAACTTTCGTCCATCCGAATGCGAGACCACAGCATTACCAGATTAGTTATCAGATATTCCTATCATTGAGGTGGCATATATCCTATGATTCACATAATAGGCACTCGCTTTTCGGAACAAATGTAGATTTTTTCCTGATATTTTTACATTTTCAAAAGGATTTTTCAGGTTGACAAGAGAAGGGCCAGTCCGGTTCAGCTCTTTCCATCTTGTTGTAACCTAGTCAGAGAACAACGTATTATTCGATTAGTTTTATTCATCTGTCAAAATACATTGAGGTATGACAGTTGTACTCGTTGGTGTATCTTCTTTTGAATCATCTTGTCAAGAAACTCTGCTCCGTTGCGTCCTGTGAAGTGACAGTCGCACATTTGTTATTGTCTCTTCCGAATGGAATTTTTCTGTCTAATTTATCTGCGACAAAAGCAGAAAAGTATTTCATAAATTTCTTAGTCGTAAAGCAAGCGTGCGTACTTTTCACTTCACTTATACAATCTGACTAGAATAATTTGTCTGCCCTTTTAAGCCACTAATTTTTATTATTAATTTACTATTATTATTATTAACATTGAATTATGTAGCAGGTATTAATTAAGTAAGCTGAGTAACCGTATTAATGTTTGTAACCTGGTCTGTAATATTGTTGGGTTTCCACAGACTGTAATTTGTTTAGTAACCGGTGTATCATAGCGTTGTTACATTTAAGCAATAATCTTTGACGCTGGCCACCACAGCTGTTAAGGCAGTGATTCTTGATTGGGCGCCTGCATTGTAGCAAAAACAGGGCGCGGTAGGAATGGCGATTCTTTCCGAAAAATATCGATTCTTGAATCGATTCGAATTGAATCGAAATTTGATAAATCGATTCTCAAAAAGTCGAGGTCTAAAAGATCGATTTTCTAAAAATTGATATTTTTTTCGATTTGGTTTTCGTGTTCGTACTTTCAGTATAATTCCAATCATTGAAAATAAAAAGAACACCATAATAATCGATCTTTTATCATTTTTAAATTAATTAAAGTTTTTTTTACAACTGAACCAATTTTTTTTTTTTTTTTTGTAATTGCTTTACGTCTCTTTTTAACATCGAGGTCTTTAGAGACGGGAAAGGATGGGGGGCAAGGATGGGGGCAAGGAATGGGAAGGAATTCGGCCATGGCCTTTTGAAGGAAGCATCCTGGCATTTGCCTGGAGTGATTTGGGGAAACCATGGAAAACCCAAATCTGGATGCCCGGACGGGGATTCGAACCGCCGTCCTCCCGAATGCGAGGCAAAACTGAATCAAAGTATCAGGTATGCAATGTCATTTATTTCACAAATTTGTTGGTTACATAAAACAGTTTTGATATGCAATAGCTTACAGTTCGCAGTGCTTAATGTCCAAGCTATTCGGGAACAACAGTCTGTCCAGTCTACTAAGACCCAAGCGGTTCCGGTCACCACTTGCAATCTTGCCGGCAATAAAAAAAAAAAAGGCCGTCGCAAGGTACTGATGATCCCACTATACAGATATACTTCATGTCTGTTGAGTAAACGTTACGATATACTTTTTTTTTTTTTTTGTTCTTTTCAGTAAAGTATAGGATAATACTTCTGGTGCACAAGTGCGATAAGTGCTTGTTTCAATTCTTCGTTTAAACCCTGACTTTCATGTACAAGTGCATTACATGTAGAAAGTGCTTTTCACATTCGATTTTCACGGGTGAAATATCGATTCACTGAATCGATTAAGTACTATATATCGATTTAAAAAAAAGATTTTTTTGGTCCAAAAGATCGATTCTTCGATTAATCAAACTCAGATCGCAATCCCTAGCGCGGGGCAGTACGTGTGTCGTGTCGCTTGGAGAAGGTTGTATGGCGCGAGTACTGCCCTTTCGTACACTAATTAAAATAGCTCGTGTAATGTAGCTTGACTTTGTTTCAATACAAAATAAGTGTTTTAAAAGTTGTTTCCTTGAATGATGTTAATTGAAATCAATAATATCTCGACCAGAACAGTG
This sequence comes from Vandiemenella viatica, assembly GCA_031002005.1. Classification (NCBI taxonomy): domain Eukaryota; kingdom Metazoa; phylum Arthropoda; class Insecta; order Orthoptera; family Morabidae; genus Vandiemenella; species Vandiemenella viatica. Next base: position 50,994,847 of record JARYHS010013630.1, on the reverse strand, counting down.
AGTTTTTCATTTTCAGACTATGTCAAAATACATATGAATTTGTTTATCCGAGCTAACGGCTTGCGTGTGTTTAAAGAGGAGAATTAAGGGCCTATATCCCCCAAATAATACTCCGCCATCGAAAAGACACGACAGATTACAGTCATTACATAGTTAATTAGATTGCTTCTAAAAGGATTTAGCATATCGCACCTGGTATTTCTTATACCTCTTCCTTTGTATTACATTGATTAGAACGTGATATTTGAAGTAGTTTACATCCGTGCCTTTCTTTACGTGTATATGTTCTACTTACTGTCCCGTAGTGCAGAACTTTGCTTCGATGGTGAATATGTCAACTGACTCGCTTTAAGTATGTTCTTTTAAGTTGTTTATTTATTAACTCAATTCACTTTTCCCTCTCGTTGTATAGAAAATGATGTTCTACGGTATTTTTCTCTACGCATTATTTGAATTTTGTAGTGTGACAGAAAATATGTTTTGTTTATATGTATTATTTCATTGAATACACGATACCAGATAGATGAGACTGATGGTTGTTGAAAATTTTTGGCCTAACTGCTTTCCAATTTTTTGGTGCACATTCGGATTCTGTACTATAGCTGCCCATCGTTTCAACAATTTTTCCTTATATATAATACTGACACGTATTGGCATATTCAACATTGATTATACAGGGTGTTAGCCGGGAAACGCAACCCACTGTTAGCGCTACAAGGAAGAAACTGCTCCCGGCGAGCGAGCGGTCAGCTTCGGGCATTGTTCGACCGTCGGCCGCGGACTATTTCATAAAAATTACGCTTCATAAACTTTATAAACTTGTATGTGCTAAGCATTTGAATCGCTAAATGCAGAAAGGGAACATGTCCAGTTTGATAAGTTTTAGGGACATGACAAAAAACTGTATTACGTTCGTACGGTAGACTACTCAGTATTACATTTTGTGTTTGTTTGGGATGAGAAGCATATTATTTATATGTTTTTTTAAGTGACTTTCTGCAGAGAACGAAAGGGCTAAGTTGAAAGATGCCATTTCGGAAAAAAGTTTTTTTTTTACGAAATGGACATGTTCCCTTTCTGTAATTAGCGATTCATTTAAATGTGACGTAATTCATTAGCTTACCTTATAAAAGATGCTGGAAGTGTTGACCTTCTTGTGTAATGCACATTTCACATCTTCTGAACATATTTCGAGACACACGCTGCCCTAACTGACTTAATGATTTTTTGGGTGACTGTTCTAGTCGAAAAGCGATATCGTCAATTTTCTCCTCTGTGAGAATATGGTTGACCGACAGTCTCTTTTTGTTAAAAAATGAACCCGTTTCTCTTACTTTTTTAACCAAACGCAGAATTGTTGATTTAGCTGGCAGTAAAGCGTCAGGAAATTCGCGACGAAATTTACTGCGACACTTTTTAAACGACTTCTTCTTCACATATGTATCGTAGAGAAATATTCTTTGTTGCAAACTGTAACGTACCATAATTTTACTCACACTCAAACACGGTACAGATTAGTAAGAGTATGAAGCCCCAAACCAGCCAGACCGCAAAGAAACGTTTATTCACAACACTGATTAATAAGAGACTGAAGTCACAAACTAGCTACAATGCAAAGAAACCGTTCTTAACAATGTAAGGGTCCCATTATTCTGCGTCACTGCACTGTTGGGGCAGCGGAGGTGTTAAACAGTGCGGTGATTCACGGTGCCGTGTGGCGGGAGCTGCTGGTGCTACTGACCGAGCAAGTTGCCGACGGCAACAGACTGGGAGGGTAGCGTTTCCCGGCGAACGCCCTGTATAATTTTAGTCAAGGAAATTACATTCTTGTCCGGTCCAAATAAGAACTTGGCTTCTTATAGTTATCGTTGTATCTTCTACAAGGTTTGGTGTACGAATTATATTATTTCTTTTACTATTTTAGTTGTTTTTGTTGCCCATCAATTAGCCTGGAAATGGTCGGCTGACGAAGTTGACATATTATACCAAATCTTACATTAAATTAACCAACTTAATATTTAAAAGCACTATTTAATTTCATTTCTTAATACTTTTTACATTTATCGATCCCCAATATACTCATAGTTTTCACAATAATAATAAAAATGGTCTTTCCTTACTTTCTGCCATATAGGTTATTTTTGGAATTCAATTCCACAACACAAAAACTATCTCTGGTAACGTGATTTTATCTAAGCACATACAAAGATTGTAAATATTAAAAATTTATACCATAAATATATGTCAGATAACTCTGTTAACTGACACTTCTCATGTATTTTAGCTGCCTGCGCATCATCTTATATTATTTTTTGTTGTTATCTGCATTATGTGGGTCGTGTGGATAAACAATTCGTTACATTCCATTTGATAATCAAGTAATTTAAGATTACCTTTGTTTGGTGGAAGAATAACATTTTTGTTCGGAAGGTGTTATGTCGCCAAATAAACTACCCTATAACAAAAATTAATCTATTCGTCTTTACTGAACAAAAAAAAGTGCCAATACAACTGTTGAAAGACTTTTCTTTTGTCTCTCGTCGATTTATTACCAGTGATCTAATTATTTTTCTGTTATATATTTGAAGTTTTTAAATTTTGTACAGTACAGACTTTTTAAAATGTTATTAAAATCACATTTATTCATACATATCACAGTACACTTACAATTAAATTTCTGTCTTAAGGTGCAGTGCTGATCCCCTGTGCCTTTAACCAGCATGCTACTTCAAATTTTGTTAATATAAATTATAATTACATGTGGTCGTAATGACCTGCTGCGCAATCCGCCCCTGTCGTAGTACTTTCACAATGATCAAAAGCAAGTTACTGGTGCGCATTAATTCCGATCGTGAAGTTGTAGATTCAGAAGAAAGTTTTATTGAGTATTAAAAACAATTCGGTTTGATTTGAACTGTGAGTAATGGCCCCTCCGGCAAAAAAATCAGTTAATTTAGGAATTAATCCAGCTATTTAGCTCTTTGTGCAGCCTTTTTTTTTTTATTCAGTTCGACGCATGAAACAAATGTTCAGTGGAGAACATGTGATATTCTGACTCGGGGAGTTATTCTGCTTTTATCTCAGTGATCAGCTAACGGTTACGTATACCTGCAGTTTGTAATGAACTACTAGTCGCGAAAGGAGCTGCATCTTAATTTTTTATTTTATTTTGTGGAACATCAGATGAGCAACACTCTTTAGTTCACTTTTCATTTCGACGGACTAAACTCTTAATTTGCGTGTTTAATATTTTTTCCCCATGAAGCAATGATATTTTCTTAAACTAATCACTAAAATAATTCACAATAGTAAGATACACTTCATTTGCGACATAGTAACCGTGTGAGTGAAGAAAAGAGCTATAGTTGCTCATAATTTTTTTGCCTTATAGATGATACAGTATTTATTATGGATTACTTTTGTCAGGATTTTCATTCTCAATTAAAAAATAATCAATTTTTAGCTGTTTGTATTGAGTAAGCTATTGGTTCATAATCGGATTTGCATATTTTTAACCTGACAGTTATGTTCTATGCTAGCTTAAAGTCCACTTTGTTTTGTTTTTGTAGTACGAATAATCAATGAAGAATTGATATCTAAGAGTTAACTAGTAAAATACGTTTCTTGTGATAGAGCACGTAAGCCATTTTCCTCACTGTATTCTTAAACACATGTGCAGATATGTAACAAATATATCTGATTAGGAGTGCGGTAGACACAATGAATACATTGAAAATTTACTTATGGAGATTCCTCTACTGCAGTGATACAATGCAAAGGAGACAGCGATCTTACATCTCTTGAACTAGATGTATAGGGATTGAAGAACTTAACATAATAACGCACGTTATATTAGTCGTTTCTGTCAAGACTGTTTTGAACTCCAATTTATTATTGCTCATAAACAAACCAAAAATATGTTGCTTGGATACATTTTACAAGCAGCTCGAACCAAAATATGAAGAATAAACAAAGCAACATGGTACACAGTAATAAGCAAGAATAGTAGCAATTAATTCAACACATTAATGATTTAGTATAAATATTTAATAAGATGATAAGAAATATCAACACTGCTCCTCCTCTTACCGTCAAAGAAAGTTATTGAGGTTTGACGTTCTCTATTACTGCTTGCCAACTTGTTAGGAAACTTTTAATCGTATTTAATTTCGAAATGACTATTACTTCTAACGGTTGCATCTATCCCTTCACTTCTTCCCATTCTGTATTAGTCTCTTTTTTTTCTCCATGTACAGATCACTAGTATCAGCTCCAGAACAGTTATTACCTTCAACTCCATCTATACCCGCACAGTGCATGTAGTATCAATGAGCGGCTATCCGTGTTGAGAGTGGGGAAGGTGCGCGATATATCTGAGTTTGACCTAGAGTAGATTGTGATGGCCCCGAGGATCCACACGAGCATTTCGGAAACTGCATGACTTGTCGGATGTTCGAGGTGTTGGGTGTATTTAACAAGTCACGAAACAAAGGTATGACCACCTCCACATTCGAGGGGTTGGGCGGCTACCCCTCATTACATATGTTGGACGTCGTAGTCTGCGAAGATTGGTAAAACAGGTCAGCGATGAACTGTGGCCGGACTAACATCAGACTTTAATGCTGGGCAGAGTTCAAGTGTGTCTGAACTGAACACACAGTGCACCAAACACTCCTAACGATGAGCCTCCGCAGCCGACGACCCATGCATGTGCCAATGTTAAAACCACGACATCGGCAAATACGGTTGAAATGGGCTCGTGACTATAGTCAGTAGACGTAGGCGCAGTGGCAGAGCGATGCATGGTTTGATGAATTCCAATACCTTCTTCATCATGTCAATGGTAGGGTGCCAATCCGTCGTTTTTAAGGGGAATAGCTTCGTGACACCTGCACTGCGGAACGCAGACAAGTTGGCGGCGGCTCAGTTATGCTCTGGAAAACATTCACGTGGCATTACGTGGGTCCAGTGGAGGTCGTGCAAGGCACCATGACGGCCAATAAGCATCATACACTGGTTGCTGATTATGTACACCTCTTCATGACGACCATGTTTCCCAACAACAGTGACATTTTTCAAGATATTGTTCCATGTCACAGAGACGAGTTGCAATTGAACCCGATCGAACACATCTACATCTATACTCTGCAATTCACAAATATTGTGGGTGGCTGAGGGTGTTAAGCACCAATCGTAATTCTGTGCATTCCAATCTCAAACAGAACGAATAAAGAAAGTATACGTAAAAGTATCAGTACGGCATCTTATTTATTAAATCATTATCCTGCCTGTCATTGCAACCTAAATAGGTTGGCGGAAGAAGTATTTAATTTCACCCGTAAATTAAAGATTTTCGCATATTCTCCAACAAATTTAGACGAAAACGACGTCGTCTGTCTGCCAAATAAACATCCCAGCCCAATCCGCGTATCAACTCTGTGACACTTTGGTAAGGACTGTAACTAGCAGTCACGAATCGAGCGGCTCTCTTCTGTACTTTCTCTAACGTGCCAATCAATCCCTTGCGATACGGATTCCAAACTCGACAACAGTAATCCAAATGCTGACTCACTAGTGCTTTGTACACTATTTCCTTTGTATGAGCATTACAACTTCTCAAAATACACCGAGAGTGAGGGTGTAACGGTTAGCGTTCTAGCCTCACATTCGGGAGGACGGCGGTTCGAATCCCCGTCCGGGCATCCAGATTTGGGTTTTCCATGGTTTCCCAAATCACTCAAAGCAAATGTTGGGATGCTTCCTTAAAAAGGCCATGGCAGAATTCCTTCCCATTCCTCGCCCCCCCCCCCCCATCCTTTCCCGTCTCTAAAGATTTCGATGTTAAGAGACGTTAAGCAGTTAATAAAAAAAAATCTCAAAATATGACCCATGAATCATAGTTTAGAACTAGCTTAGCCTATGACGGAAGATATGTGCAAGTCCCATTTCATGTTACTTTATACTATTACGCCTCGATACCTCAGGGAATCTACCCTGTCAATAACTGAATTGTGAACTTTGTACTCGTGAGCAAACAGAGTCTTTTTGTTACTTAATTTCATTGGCTTTCACTTTTTACAGTTAAGTGTAAGCTACCATTTATGGCACCATTACGAAATAATATCCAGATAGCTCTGAATTTCTAAGCAATCGTCAGAGCACCTTACTTCCCTATAAATAAGTGCATGATCAGCAAACAATCGCATCCTGCATTTAACGTTGTCACCGAGATCATTTATAAAAATTATGAAATGAAGTGGTCCTATTACAGTTTCTTGAGGAACGCCCGAGGTAACATCTGGCTTAGAAGTGGCTTCCCCCTCAACAACGACATACAGTGACCAATCAGTTAGGAAATTGCCTGTCCATTCGCAAATCTGATCGGATATACCGAATGCTCGAATCATCGCAAAAAGTCAGTTGTTTGGTACAGAGTCAAAAGCTTTATGAAAACCCAAGAAAATTCCATCAACATGTCAACCTGCAATGATAACTTTAATTACGTCATGTGAAAATAGGGCCAGTAGCGTTCTTTTGAAATTAGTTTTGGTTTGCTGTAAGAACGAGTAACTCGTTTTCATCTAGAAACTTCATAACGTGCTCCAGAATTCTACTGCAAACATATGTTAGAGATATGGATCGATAATTCATAGGATCTCTCCGATCTCCTGTCTTGAAAATAGGAATCACCTGCGCTATTTCCCAGTCAGAAGATACTTTTCTGTCTTCTAATGGTTTACGTAATATATCTCACAGAAATGGTTCTATTTCTCCTGCGTATTCCGAAAATACTCTTACTCGTATACCGTCGGGACCCGGCGCTTTCTCCCACTTCAGGAGCTTTAATTGCTTTATGATACCTACACTATCAATTTGTACTGGATCCATCTCAAATTCTACACGCCATGGAAAAGTGGGAATGTTTTCCATGTTTTCGTCAGTGAAAGAATTTTTAAATTTGGTGTTAAATATGGTAGCCTCGTCGCGGCTGTCATCAACTTCCCGATCGTCTTGTAGTAGAACTGGAATACTGTTGTCACTACCACGAACTTGTTTTTATATAAGACCAAAATTTCTTTGGGTTTTCGTTGAGGCTCTTGGAAAGTGAATTGCAACGAAAGTTATTAAAGATCTCGCGCATCACATTCTTAACATGTCCTCTTGCCTCACCTACCTTTTCTAAATCACTCCTATACATCGTCCTTCTTGAGCATGCATGTATCTTCCTTTGCTTTTTAAGTAACCTTTTAACTTCACGTGTATACCACGGTGGATCTTTCCCATCCCTGATTGTACTTTTCGGTAAATGTAAGTCCATATATTCCCTGACCATACGCATGAATCGAAGCCACATCTCTTCAACCGAGTCTCTTGCTTCTATATAGGTAGTGTAATTATCCTTCAAATACGCTCTTAAACACTAGTTTGTGGCCTTTTCTAACCTGCAAACGATCCATTATTTTTTCTTTTTGCGCGCGGCTGTTAATTTGTTAATTTTACTGTAGCAATTACAGCTTTATGATCACATATTCCCATGGTATTAGAAATGTCCGTGAACAATTCAGGCCTATTTGTAACGAGAATATCTACAATGTTTTCGTTACCATTGTGGCATCGTGTTGGTTCAGTGACGAGCTGCTAAAGATGAAGATCTGAGAGAAGGTCAAGAATAATTTCACAGGATGTTTTATCCCTGCCACCAGTAACGTGGACGTAATTAGTCCAGTAGATATATGGAAAGTTGAAGTCACCTTCTAGTATTATTGCATGATACGGAAATTGACGAGCTATATTACTTACATTATACCTTAAGGCCTCAGAAATAGTTACATCTTTATCTGGTAGACGATAGAAAGACCCCATTACAAGTTTTATCCTAGCTACATTTATTCTAATCCATAGGATTTCACAGACCGTATCGATATCTATTTCGTTACACGACAGGTGTTTCCTAACACCTATAAGTACGTCACCCCCATTGGAATGCAACCTATCCTTACGGAAAACGTTCATGCTATTTTTAAAAATTTCTGCTGAACTTGTATACAGTTTTAACCAGCTTTCAGTAACTAATACAATTTCTGCTTCTGTGCTACTAATAACGTTTTCAAGCTCAGGCTGCTTGTTGCAAACACTTTTACAGTAAATAACGAGTACTTTACTTTTAATGGTCGAGATTTATTTATGCTACTCCTAACAAATGGTGTCGAATTTAATTGGGCTGGCCGTAACTTTAATCCCAGTTTTGGATCTTCCTCCCTCAGCCACCAGGGATGTGATTGAACGTAGCTTCAGAGCTCATCGCCCCCATCCCCGGAATTTACGTTAAATAGGTGACTTGTGTGTGTAGATCCTGTTAAGGCCTCATTGCTTCCATTCCAAAATGCGTCGCCGCTGTTATCCGTGCCAAAGGCGGACATACCGGCTGTTAGGCAGGTGGTCATAATGTTCTGGCTGATAAGTGTATAACCATTGCTAAATCGTAATATTCTGTGTTTACTAAACTTTTTTTAAGTATTACAGTGTTTATATATTTGTATTATATTAAATAATTCAACCCAGAGCGCTTAGCAGCACCGAACAAGATGTAAATTAGCCTTTGCTGAATGGGGTTTTTGCTGGGTTTGAACTTCGCTGCGGAATGTTACAAATCATCGTTTCCGTAATGCACATAATGTGTCCCGATTTGGATATGTATCAGGAGGTGGGAAATGCTCCAAGGAAAATACTACAGCGACTTCAAGCTGTTGTGAGAAAATGGACTTGTTTATGTCTCAGGGGCAGACTTCACTTCGCCAGCTGACGATCAGGGCCCAACTGTACTTCCCGTTATTCCGTCTTTGCATCAACCTCGGCATCATTCTGTGACAATAACATTCCTTAGCTTTGCTGATCTCAGGAAGCGATTGTGTGTAGCGAACCGGCAACGTTTTTCCATTGACAGGCATGAAACAAATAAAGCATAATTCTATTATTAGCCCTTAGAGTAGCGCCTGCGATTTGGTTCGAATAGTTGAAAAGGATTCTTCTGTAAGCTGGTTTTTGCACTATTCCGAAATTCACATTTCAGCACACTACTACTGCCCCACTGTCTGCCACTGGAGCATAGGTTCTCAATCTCTTCTTTGGTTTGCCACCACCTTCTCAAAAAGAAATTATTCACTACCCCGTATACAGAAATAAAATGCTGACTTTCGTTCTTATAATTTACAATTACATCTATACTCTGTAATGTGGGTGACAGAGGATACACATTCCAATCCCGAATATCATGAGAGAAGAAAGAAATCATGTAAGCATCAGTGTGGGACCTAATTTCTATGATCTTGTCTACTGTCAGTGCGACCAACGTAGGTTAGTGGATGAAGTAACCCATAGTGATCCAACTTTTTTGGATTGTAGCCCGCTTTTCAAACAGGGATTCGACGCGTCACTCTTAGGTGAAGTGTACTCTTATGTATATTAAAACCAAAGACAGATTTTTTAAATTACTTTATTTATCTATTTATCCTATCGCTATAGCAACATTATCAAAAATAAATAGCATATAATTGTATCAGTACATTTAAGAGGTCATCTTAAAATTATGATTAGAATTCAAAGTCGACATAGAGCAGCCAATGTAAAGCATGATTTGAAATGTCTATGAAGTTTTTTGGTGATCCCCCTAAGGCTCGAAGTGGGTAATCAAAGGTTACGTGACGGAAGGTTTGGTGTATTGCTCAAAGTTTTATTAAAAATATGTATTATAGAATAATAGCTTGGTGTGATGACACTAGTTTTTCGATATTTTGTGCCATATTTATCATCAGCAATCTTAAATAGCCTCGTTTCAGTATTGGTAATGTCTTTCTTTCCGTTTTTGTTAAATTTACAAGTACGTTAAATCCTCTTTTGGCTAAATATAATGATGGGAAACCATTGCAAATATTTTTAAGGCACCCCAAGAATTCTGATATAATACTGGAATTTGTCTTCGAAACCAAAATTCGTGTTACCTACTTTTTAATTAAATTTGTTGACAATTCTATAAGCTCTTCCTGCAATGGTGATACTGCTATTTTTAGGTTTAAGAAAGGTTCTAGGACCCAGCTTTGAATGATAATGTTGAATATATCCTGAAATTTATTTGTAAAATCTTCTTTAAGTTCTTCAAAATGCTGAAATATTTCCAGAATGCCGTAGTCATTTGTTTTCACAAAGGAAAAGTTTGGAAACTGATAGAATTGTCTTCGATCCTAATTTTGTTTGCAGAAGGCAAGTTTTGACACGAAAGCAAATCAGTTACCTTTCCTTTGATCAAATTCAAATTATCTCCTTGCAGCTGTAGATTTGTTTAATTGAATTTATTATATAAATCAAGTTATGTTATTCTTCAATTTTAAACAAATTTTCTTTTAAAGAATCATCTTTGTTTCTGAAAAAAAAGAGTTACAACTCAATATCATACAATCTTTCTAGACATGTACCCTTTGATATACAAAGAACTTTTGTGTGCAATAGTACACGATTGAAATCTACGTCAGCAACGTTTTCCAAACAATCTGCCAGTGAGAGTATTGCTGCTGATCTTGTTAACTGCTGTAATTACATATTGCGTTGACCAATGAAAGTATTGGTTAAGAGTTTTTGCAACCAAATGTTGTCTGTGAATTATGCAATGCATGGTGGTTTCATTTGGTATCATCTTCTTCAAATATGAAATCAACCCAATGTATAGTCCAACTGTTATTACAACCAACAAGATATCATCCAGAGGAATACCTTTTCCCTTATAAAATAAATTTCCCTTTAGTAGTCGTTCCTGTTTTTCTTTTTGAGAATAGAAGTTCTTGGCAAATTTTTGCATATTTTATGAAGTGAATGTACGGAAGAAGTAAAGAATCATTGAGTGGTTAAGCAGATTTATTGAACTGTAAAGGAAACTGGGTACTCTTAAATAATAATAATAAAATATTTTTTTTTCACATCCTCGGAAATCGTTTTGAAAGGATATAATGTGTCAATACCTACTTTTAATATGTATTGATCTTGCTTGAAAGACATTTAAAGTAAGATGGAACAGGAAAGAATAACCCGTCACGTACAACAAATGAAGAAAGCACGGCCAGATTAACACAAGGAAGCATAAAAAACAAACACACGTCACAATATTTCTGTTCGTAACCTTAATCATGTAAGAGGAAAAACATATGGCAGGAGTAATACACATCGGACCTACCATATGAACGAACCAGTGAAGAAATAAGAGGGAAGAGCGTGGTTTGAATCATGGAGGAGATAGTTGACCATTGATAAATATGGGACAGAATAATATCTGTGACATACAGTTGAGGAAAAATGAAACGAAAAAATAGTAAAAAATATTTTGAACTGTTGTAAGAGTAAAGAAATTATATATATACATATAAACCCCGTCAACCTTGACCCAGAATTGGGAAGCCAGGCTCTTCCTGTTACAAGCCAGGACTAATGGGGAGTGATAGAGGAGTAACACCTCTTTAAAAAATCTTGGCCCGGCTGGCAACACCTTGTGAGGGCTCCTTACCAGCGTTACAGAGAATACCTCAACGAATCACTTGACGGAGAAGAAGGACTTCGGTACGGCAATGGATGCGGAAGAGGCAGCCCAACTCACAAGGATTAATATGAGTACATTCATCGTAGCGTCTGTCTCCAGAGAAGCGGCTACACCCAGCGTCTGACCCCAAGTGGGCGGCTGTTCAAGAAATCGCCAATCCGTTCTGAAGCAAGCTTATGCTTCACCCCTTTAAGCAACTATGGGACCGTGCACAAACTACGTGGCTCGGTCCATGGGGGGAGGGGTTAGCTGGAAAGTTACGCTGGGCTACGTGGGGAGAGGGGGGGATCCGAGCTAGGCCACGTAGCTTTCCTTTCATAACATTTTTCACAGTTAAAATGACGAACTGAACTCGCAACAGCATGCGAATATTTATTTCCCTCAGTTAATTATCTCCGTATGTAGTCTGACAAGAGAAAACAGTAGAAAATGTCTTCTGGAATCAAAAGGGAAAAAAGCTACGTGCTACGTGGGGGGGGGGGGGGGGGTAGAGGCATAAGCCACGTATGGTTACGTGGGGAGGAGGGGGGGTTCACAGGAGGCCAAAATGGAGCTACGTGGATTATGCACGCTCCCTATGATGAGCGACATTATTGGAAATCAATCGGTTCTCTGGAAGGGGCTACTTTAATGTCAGAAGTCAAAGTTCCTAGAGAGCAAACCATACCATCCATAGAGCGTGAACTGGAAGAGAGTTGCTCAAGATCGATCAGCCTGGAAGGAACTACAACAAAACTATGTAGAATTAAGTTGTAATATATAGCTCATTTGAATTAAAGAGGTTACATCCTGAAATAAGGATTCATAAAATTGTAATAATAATAATATATATATACATATATAAATTGACTTCTAAAATTGTAAGTGACAAATTTATAGGTGGGGTCTGAGCAATGCTGAGGCCAGGGGTATGTCTGGGAACTAGGACGTGTCACTCAAGCATCGGCTGCAGTGCAAAGCAAAATTAGAGCCCGGTAATCTCGGGCGTCATAAGAAACAAGTCTTGTGTGATGTGTCTTAGGTCAATGATTGAAACTAAGAGGTTTATACATTTGAATAAAGGTGATAGTGATAAGATTAAAGTACTTTCCATGTTCTCCTTTCTTCGCCTAGTAATTGCAATTTTACGTCACAACTAATAACATTCCTTTCAACTTCTCGCATCGGTACGAGTTTAGATAATGGTAAGCTACCTTTATTAGAATTTCTGTACTGTTCAGAACAGTATTTTCTTTAAAAGAATATATTAGAAAGGAATACGTTAAACCATTGGAAATTTTTGAAAAAAAAAAACTGAAAGAAGGTTTGATAAGGAAAGGTTTTCAGCGTCATAAAAACAACAGAATTTTCTATGACGGCGGAGAAAATGTCGAGAATGAAATGCTTTCTCGATGCTCAGAACCGTCACAACAAGTTCCACTTTACAAGAAATTCGTAGGCAACTATAGAGAATGAACCAGTGTATTGAGACTTATAAAAGCTTGTGAGTTATCAGGTTTTTGTTAATTTTTAAATCTGAACGCCCCTTGTATATGTGCTACAACTACAAGCATTAATGAAAAATGTTAGAAATTAACGAGGCACTCGAGTTAAACCATATCATCCAATAGTTTATTAGTGACTTTTTCAAAGTTTTTGTTTATTTTCAACGAATAAAAAATTCTGTGCACTTCGTACGATCATGGAAAACTATATTACAAATCCTAAAACAGAAAAGTAATAGCCCATGGCGAAATTTGATGGATATTCCTCTGTTTCTAAAGGATGATGATGTTTTCATTCAGCGATTTGAAAGGAATTTTGGGTTTTAGTTGATGTGGTAGAGCCTGAGTTTTTTTCTTTACACGATAATTGTTTTTTCGTTTATTGCCTCAAGCCTCGACATAAAAGGGACTAGGTTCAACGAACAGTAAGAAATTTGACCGTGAACTTTTAAAGGAATCGTCTCATCATTCGCCTGGAGTAATACAGGGAAACTATGGAAAATTTAAATCAGAATATCTAAACCAGGATTTGAACCCTTATCTTCCCGAATTCCAGGCCAAATTGTTCGGTGATTGTTCAACTATCAATAAGATAAAAGTTTTCTTAACTATTCACTCTTATGTGAAGTAACTACCACACAAAAGCATAAAATTTGTGATTCTATTAATCCGTTTTTCGTTCTGACATCTCTTTCAGCGGTTCAGTAAATACTTAACTAGAGTACTTTAGATGCGAAGCTCCGGAATCGCCAGCCACCTGCATTGCTGAACCTTTGCCATTCATCTCTGTCGACCGCTCGTAGCCATTTTTCGCACCACGACACATTCATGTTGTAAACAAATAACAATTCTATATGTGACGTTTGCAACAATTTCATCCCTACTTAGAGGTCCTGATACACTAATGAGCTCCATACCCGTCAAACTAGTTATATTCACTTATGTATGTATTATAAAACTTAAGGAAACCTTTACGTTTGTTCATTAAATGCAAAAGATTTACTAACTGCGACCCTTATTCATTTTTCCTCAAGTCACATCGAGCGTCGTGGGTGAGCGGTTAACGCTCTGGCCTCGCATTCGGGAGGACGCCGGTTGGAATCACCGTTCGGGCATCCAGATTTACGTTTTCCATGGCTTCTCCAAATCACTCCAGGCGAATGCCTGGATGCTTTCTTCAAAAGGCCATGGCCGAATTCCTTCACGCTCGTTGCCCCCAGTTTTTTCTCGCCTCTAATGACCTCGACGTCGACGAAGCGTAAAGCTATAAGTTAAAAATAAAGTCATAAAAAGAGATTTCACATGCAATAAATAATAACCACGATTAATTTTAAGTCAGTTGAAAGATCTTTTGCAGTCAGGCTCCTTGTACAGTATAATCTTCAAGTTTCTTGATAAACCATCGAATGGTCAATACAGGGTTAAGAGAAACACCTATCTAAATACTGTTGCTTACTTTCACGCCGACAGGTGAGCGTGTATGTACCCTGCTGCTCAGTTGTCTCATAGGGACTGCACTAGATTCAAAGAGGCGACTGCGCCGCGGAATATTTGAAATTAATTCGCAACAGCGGGCGTGCCGCGGCGCAGCTGTGACAGCTCAATTAAACTTCTTGGGCGGCAGTCGGGTCATTAGCGCGGGACGAGCCATTCCGCTGCGGTCGCTGCGAGTGAACGGCAGCTCACAGTTTACTGTCTGCTCCTCGTAAGAGGGCTGATAACTCCGAGATACCGCACCAGACTGTCTCACGCCTGTCGGGGGTTCCTAACAGTAAAAGTAATATACTACACTTACCTTATGGATGCAGTCACTTCTATTCGTGTTAGGAAAATGATAACTAATTACGTATATCAGGGAGAATTTAAGAAATACGTATAAACATGCTCCAATGAGTGTGATAAAATGCTGAAAAACTGGAGTAAAAACAAAGTATGTTGTAAAATAAACTTCCAATAGTTTCTTCTCCGTCCTATTATTTATTAGTAGTCGTATTCCCACAAGAACAAAGCTAAATATATCCTATAAACGCAACTATGATTAATGTAAAGCCATCTAATAGTAATTGTCATTACCATTGCCATTATTTCTGTTAGTTCTATTATTACTATTGTTGCAAACAGCTTATTATTTCTGCAGTTACTGAGGGAAGTTAATACCCTGATCTCAACCATGTCAACGAAAAAAAAAAAATCTGAACGGATAATAAACATATTTAAAAAATAACCGTATCCCATAAGTGGAAGTTCCAATGGAAGGGAGCTGTCAGGCTTTGTCATCATGCCTGTTAATTGCAGTGTCTTGTATTAGAAATTCTGATATATATATATTTACAATCTGATTATTCCACTCCAATTGCTTGGTTCATTGCTGGTTATTCCTTGTTTTTAGAAATACATCCATGTATAAAAATGGAAGAAAACGTGGATATTACGGTTGTCTGATGAAGTAATAATGAACGAAGACTTTGTCCAACATCTTCTAGAGAATTTAGAATTCTTCTATATTTTGGGGAAAATTTAGATTAAAACATGTAACTGCTACTGATTTATGTTGATCACAACCAATGACAAAGATTTCTTTTATAATGTAAAATTATATTAAAAAATTGGGGAACTTAGATCAACGGAAAAATTATTCAAATTCTGAACTAACCACCATTAAGACAGTTCCATCGAACGGCATACTAGGATATGATATACATCAAAAACATTCGCTACATTGTCATTGGACCTTGTAGTTTTGAATTTTACTTACAGTACATTTCATCTTATAAAGTCTTAAAGCTAGTCATATTTTAAACGAAAATCAGTGAAGATTTCTGAGGAAATAGTTTTGGTATTGATAAAGAATTTTCTTACGATGAAGTATACAGTATAATCATCGTGAAATCTCATATGCGGTCCTGTAGTATTATCGATTATCTTTACTGCCTGGCTGATAATAAGCGACTGATAAAGAAAGCAATGTTGTGATCGTCTCACGGAGACAATAAGGTGATGTTCGGCGTTGCATACTTCACTTGATTTTTTGATGAATCCAATAGACATAAGAATATTTACATAGGTTCCTTCAAAAGTCGTAGTTCCGTTTTCTTTTTATTTATCATTAATTTTCAATCATGAAATGATTAGTCCTTTTAGAGTAATAAGCATTGATCGTCACCAATTTGTAAGGATGTCATACTGCAGTGACGTCATGGTGAACCTCCCGCTTGCTGGAAGGAAGTTGTTGTAACGGGATAACCTTAAAGTGTCGCCATCTGTCTACGCTTCATGTTTCTTATGTTCACTATGATAGGTGTATTTTTGCTCCTGAAATTTTTAGTTTAAGAGGTGGAAATAGGGTTCCGTCCTAGCATTAGTCTAAAACCGCAGTCGGTACACAGGTTTAAACCTGGTCCCACTGAATCTCGCCCAGAGTGGTGGCGCTTTGAACGCGCAGCTACACTGGCTGGTTCAGTTTTCTTATTTGCTGTACATAGTGATAATCGAGATTTAAACTACTGTTTCATTTCCACAAATATTATAACAAATGCCATGTATTAAGAGCTGAGAAACAGTATTACCTTAAGCTAGTAATGATATTCTCTATTTTCTTTTTGTCTTAACACCTTTAAAAAGAGCTTAACTATTGAGCGTAGTCTAACGAGGTTTTACTTGGAATCCAAATCACTGAGACTTCATAACGCACTTGCCGTCGGCAGCCTAACCGTTACTGGAGATAAAAGTACTGCAAATACTTGGATTCGAACCGATAGCTTTTACATCCCCAGCCACAGTGCCACTTACAGTTCGCGACATGACTACCAAAAAAAAAATGTTATATATTGCAAACTACTCTTTTTAATGACTTTTCTAACATTATTGTTCTTCGTGAATCATTAACCAGCATCTAAATATTTGTAGATCTACTGGTATCTCGGATGAACTTTAGAAATTTATTCGATGAAAATATATTACACTTCGTTAGCTTTAGAAATTGTTAAATTAACATACGTTAAGGAAGAAATATTAGTGCACAGTAAATGATTTATTTTTATTTTATTTTTATCAGCGGGAATAGGATTAAAACAAGAATATTAGACACAATCCGATGCAGTGTCCTGATTATGAATTCGGTGTGAGAACAACCTCAAAGGAAACATTAATGAACATTTTTTTATTTATTTTTTTATGTTAGGAACGTTTTCTGTTTTATGAAGCTCGTAAATTTTAGGTATACATTTAGATTATCATAGTTTATTGCTGAATTATTTAATCCATTGCTTTCTAATTAATTTGATGAAGCCAATGACCAGCTTTCTTTATATCAAGAAGATAACTATAAATCTTATTTTTAAAGCTGAATACAACACATTGGTGGCAGATTGAGAACATTACAAGTTAGGAGTGTGCCCAAATTGCCCGATGTCTAATACTTTCCCTTATAATTTCCGGGTGGATTTTTAAGAACTAATTTTCCAAATTAATTTTTAGGCAGAGATCAGTTTGAACTTGAATGTGTATTGCGCACACATTCTTTTTTTTTTTTTTTTTTTATTACTTCTTTTGCCTTTCGTATCTTCTTCATCTTTGAATGTCTGACTTCCTTCATCTGCTACTTTCTCTTCCTACAGTCTCACAGAGCGCAGGGGGTGAGCGGTAACGCTCTGGCGCCGCATTCGGGAGGACATGGGTTCGAATCCCCGTCCGGGCATCCAGATTAGGGTTTTCCGTGGTTTCTCCAAATCACTCCATACGAATGCGGGGATGCTTCAATGAAAAGGCCACGCTCGAATTTCTTCCCGTTTCTAGTTCACACTCCATTCCCGCCTCTGTTGAGCTATACGTGGACGAAAAAAAATAAAAATAAAAAACAACAAAGTCGTAATGTCTTCCGTCTGCTTTTAATTATACTACTGTGTTTCACTAAATTCGGATCAAGCTAGTCATAATCGATTCTATTGTTGTTGTTGCTGTTATTTGGGTTTAAGGGCGCGTCGACGTCGGGATCATTAGCGCTCTAACAACAACCGGCTTAGCAATGTGGCTTAAAATCTAAATATTTCCGTCTGTATGGCCGACTGTAGAGGGGTCGGCCAATTGATTCTAAAGTAACGACAGATTTCTCATTAAGAGAAATAAACGACCACAACTCTTTCACGTTATTCGCGTTATGGCACTTACTAAGGCAGCCAGAACGCGTCGTCGCTAACTCAAAAAGGCCACAGCGCGAAATTCACGTCTGATCCAGGTCGCATTCTCCACACATAATGACTCACATAAAAAAAACCAACTATAAGATCTTTGTAACGCGACGGGTAAGAAGAATCATATATATTAAATGCAGCCTAGACCGATTCGTCGTGAACACAAAGAGTTTTATACTGATAAGTCACAACGTGTTGTGGCCGTTTTGAAGAAATCAGACCGCGTTGTTGTCGTTTTTTTCGCTCAGTCAGCGTTTTCGTACTTTTAGAGTAACATACAGCTACATTAATAGTGATTACGCGCAATCGTGCGGGAAAATGTTGAATTTAACTTCTGCTGTAAAGCGGTTACTCTCCACGTGCTGAAAGCCAACAAGCAGAATGTTTCAAGTATCGTGTTATTTCCTTTCGGGATTAACTGTCGATAGACATTTCTGACGTTATTTACTGAGGACCGACACCAAGCAGTGTTATACGCGGCTCGGCTCGCGAGTTTCCATAACGACCGGCTGTCTGTTGTGGCGTCTTTTGTGTGACTGCCGAAGTAGATGGGAAGTCGTTCAAAGCGGAGGGGCGGTGGGACAAACTTTATCGAGAAGCTCGGCTTAGCGTGAGCAGAGTTACAGCGACGGGAGAGGGGGTTCCGCATTTTACAAAGGAACGCAAGAAAAATGTGACTGTGGGGGCTGATCATTTCAAACTCACCGACCAACTTCCAAGGAGAAGGCGCGTCGCTAGAAGAGGAGAGAACCCATCTTGAATGAAAGGACCTGCTGAGTGTTCATCAGTGCTGGATACGATAGTTGTCAACAACATGTTACATGTCTTCAACTAAATGGAGGACATAGCGTCTTGGTGATAACGTAATTATACTTGACCGGCAATTAGAGCGATGTTTGTGTCAGATAAGTAAGTAAATAAATTATTCCTTCAGTACTTTTATGATCTTTGAAAATAACAGGCGTCACTTAACTCCACTAAAAATTTAATTTAATTTTCTTATATATCATTCATGTACACAGGGTGAGTCAAAAATGACTTAGCTTTAATGATATAGAAATTTGTTGAGATATCTTACAGAATCGATAGATGTGTCATTTTGTAACAAACAACCTCGAATTTGATACACGTAGTGCATCAGTACAATACTCGGCCACCAGTAGCGCTAGCGTAGTGCACAGTTAAAATGGCTACTTTCACTGGTGCAGACGTGCTCGCTGCGTGTTTTGGTTTCATGAAACGGACTCTGTAACAGCTGTTCTGCGTAAATTACGCAACTAATACGCTAAGGAACCTCTAAACAGGTCTACAATTTACTCTTGCCACAAGCAGTTTGTTGAGACGGGTTGTTGACTGTGACATGATACTAAATCACCAGGTCACCCGCGTGTTGTTGATTACGTCGAACAGGTTAGGAAGAGCTTTGCCCGCAATCCACAAAAATCAACACGACGTACGTCTCGCGAGACTGGCATTCCACAAAAGACTGTTTGGCGAGTAAAGCGTGGACATTTACATTTGAAACCATACAGATTCACAAGGTACAGCACATCAGTGATGTAGATAAGGTTGCTCGTGGGGAATTCTGTGCGAAAATGTCGCATCGCATAGAGGACGACGAGACACTCCTGAACACAATACTCTTCAGCGATGAGTCAACATTTCATTTCAGTGGTATGGTGAACACCCACAACTACAGAATAAGAGGCAGCGAAGATCCACATGCAACCATGGAACACGTTCGTGATAGCCCCAAAGTTAATGTATTTTGTGTTCCTAACAAATTGAAAGCGTACGGCCCTTTCTTCATCATGGAGAAAATTGTCACTGCTATGGTGTATCTGGATATGCTTGAAAACTTTTTAATTCCACAGATCGATGAAGATGATCGGGATGGGATGGTTTACTACCAGTAAGACGGTGCACCACCTCATTTCCTCAAAGAAGTTCTAGGTTTCCTTGATAATCAGTTCCCGGGTAGGTTGATTGGCCGTGAAGAGCCTATCACATGGCCACCTCGCTCCCTAGACTTGACACCACTGGATTTCTTTCTGTGAGGCTCTATTAAAGATCGTGTGTATGATCCTCCCCTACCAAACGATTTGGCCGACCTGAAAAATCGAATCTATGCCGCTGCTGCACAAGTTACGCCCGATTTGCTGCAACGAGTGTATGAAGAAATTTATTACCGGTGGGATGTTTACTCCATGACAAATGGTAGTCACATCGAACCAAAATGACAGTTGACAATTTTATGTGAAACTTATTTTTTATTTTATTTCGTATGGCCTAATAACTAATGTAATACATACAGATATATACAATATTTACAACGACAATAATATTGGTAGCATTCACAAACTGATGTCCAATTGTTGCTGCCATTCAATGAAGGAAGTTGTAGCATTGAAAACGTCTTGAAATAGTCCATCATACTTCCTTACAGGGCATTCCTTGATGATGTGCTCCACTCTCTCAGATGGAGCTCCACAGTCACAGGCAGACCCCACTTATACAGCATGGCGTTGCATTTGGCGTGACTTGTTCTGGGGCGATTGCTTGGCTAACCAGGAAACTTCAAATAAATAACTTAAATCTGATTTTATATATATATATATATATATATATATATATATATATATAATGTAAGGAACGCGAAAGTTTATTAAAAACTCGGATAAAGTTTACACGAAACGTAAGAAATCACGAAATATTGTTTTTGAAATTACGCTTTCCTTTTCATAATAGTAAATAATTCCCGTCGTACCATTGCAAGTAGTACAGAAACGGAGGGTGACGATAAAAAATATATAATGCCAGGGGGAGATGCAATGTTCATTTTCTCACAAACAGTGTGTTTAATTATTGTGTGTTCTGTTTCCCACCCATTGGCTGTTGTAAAAGAATTAGCAAAAAAAAAAAAAAAAAAAAACGAAGGACAGAACGGGTATTTATTACATGTAAATATTTTTTAAGAAGTTGTTTTCAGTATGCACTTTAATAATTTCTCAGTAGCCACGCACGCTGCACGTGTAACCTGTTATACAGTACCCTGCTACCAAAAAAAATCGAGTAAAGGTTGTTTAAAGAAGGCAAGGTGCACTGTTGTGCCACAATGTTTAGATTATCATAATATGTTAAAGAAACCATGTCTATCTTTAACACCGAGGCTAGAAGTTTTTTTTGATGCAGCCATCGCTCAAACATAAAAGTTAGAAGCAGTTTTTTTTTTTAGAAAACTCATCAAAATAAATTAAAACATTTATCTAAAGAAAAATAATTGGATGAAAGAATAATAAAAAATTACAGAATAAGTATAGATCGAAATGTTTGACGGTACTGATTATTAATTGTAAATGACAACAGAGATTGTTCTCGAAACGACGGCGGAGTGTTAGTCTATGACGCAACTGGATCCTCAAGAACATTGCATTAATAATTTAATCCAAGCGAGCACAGCCGGAAGGTAAAGTTTATTCAAAATATAGAGAAATCTTACTGAGATTTCCTTTGGTAACAGCTCAGAAACAAAATTTACTAACAAACAGTTTCTTCTTCTACTACTTCTTCTTTCGAGTTTTACCCGTTTTGCTCCCTGGGAAACTAATGATTTATTGGTTCATGTTTCAACATCTTCTTCATAGTCTGGGCTAAGCCTTTTTTGTATTATTGCTCCAGCTGACAGATCTTTGACGGTTGGGGAAGAAACGCAAGACAGTCTCTCGAAGAGGCGAAGAACAGTGTACAGGGCGAGTCAAAAAGGACAACTTTGGAATGATGTAGAACTTTATTGAGTTAACTTACAGAATCGGTAGATGTGTCATTTTGTATGAAACGACGTTAAGTTTCCAGGTTAGCCAAGCAACGCTGTGGTGGCAGCCACTTCTGGCGTCATCGGTCGCCGAAAGTTGCCGAGCTATTCAGTTCACATGCAGTCTCTAGGCATTTTACCAAAGTTCCTTAAGCATTACCAGCATTACTTTACTTAGATTTTGGTATTAGTTTACTAGCCGCCGACTAAATATTTCACAGCGAAATTACTGTCACGTAGAGTTGATTAAGAATTCTATTAGGTGATGTACTTTTATTGTGATTTGCTTTAGGCATTCCAGTAGTTACATTTCGTTAATTTATGTATTACCTGTGTGCAGTCGCCTTTGCATTGGGATGCGGGAATTCACGTGCTGCCAGCGAATTCGTACTCTAAAAGCATTTTGATTGGCTTGTTCCATTATGAATGAGGGTTGTGAGTAGATACGCTTCGTGACAGTTCAGGCTGCGTATGCCAAGGAAGCATCGGTCATTCCGGTTTTAATTAACTTTTCTGAAAAGTCCTCGCCTTCGGCCACCGACGACAAAGTTAATGACGTGCTACGAAACATGGTAATTTGGTAACCATCACTGTCCCAAAACTTAATGTAAGGTTATTTGTCATTACGAATTATTGTTCCCAGATACGGTGAAGGCCGATAGCTTTTGGGACAGGGTAAGGTTATTTGTCATTACGAATTATTGTTCCCAGATATGGTGAAGGCCGATAGCTGTTGGGACAGGGTAGTATATACTTATTACAGCAAAATGGACAATAATGAATACCTACTTTCTCTGTATTAATAAAATACAGCATACACTAAACTTGAAAATTAAAGAAAAACTTGTAAATCGTATCAGTGGTTCCTGCTTACAGAGACAGATAGAATGAAGCTGCGTTTTACAGTAAGTAAGAGAGGGAATCTCATTTAGATATTTTTATTCCGTACGGTCTTTACTTAAATCTGAATGTTATTTCGAAAACTTGAATCTTACAGGAACAGATTGACATTATTGCATTTCTCGAACGAAAAATTTGTTGTAAACAACGCAAGCTATTTAATGAAGTAGTATAATACGCTGTCACTAAACGTTTTGTGAGTTTGGCAGAAGTATTCAGTGATAATGATATTAACTGAAAATTAACTAGCGCTTTAAAGCACGATACAGAATTACTCTTCACATCAGCGAGCAGATTCATCAATATACGTATTTCTCATTATATTACGAACACAACACGTTGGTATTGTTTTAAGTTTTCTGCAACCTTTGAACAGAAGAAGTTTATTTTTCGGAAACAATGTTTTCGGTTAATCTTACAGCTGGAGATGTTCCAAGACACAAGTATTAACTCATGAATTTTTGACCTGTATTTTTTACTAACACATAACTAGCTTCATACTAACGGAAACTTAAGAAATACACAGCATAACTCAAGTATTTATTCTTTTAACTCACACGTTACCCATTACAAAATGCTATTGTTACTAGTATGTTGAGTTGCTGGTAGCAAACAAATGATGTGCGCGGATCTGTCGATGATTTTGTTCAAGTTAATTTTAGGCTGCTGATGGTAATTAATCACAGGATTGGTGAGATGGGCACACCAAATTAACTACCGGGTAGCCATCAATCACCGCAGAAGAAAGCTTCCGTGGCTCTTTCAATACAGGACTTGTAAAAGTAAAAATGACATATTTATCTTCGATTGAAACAGAGAAAGCCTCCTTAGAAACCGAGAGTGGTGGGTGAACGGTAACGCTCTGGCTTCACATTCGGGAGGACGCAGGTTCGAATCCCCATCCGGGCATCCAGATTTGGGGTTTCTATGGTTTCCCCAAATCACTCCAGGTGACTACCTGGATGCTTTCTTTAAAAGGCCATGGCCGGGTTCCTTCCAGTTCCGTGTTCCCCATCCTTTCCCGCCTCTAATGACCTTGACGTCGACGAGGCGTAAACCATAAAAAAGGGGGGGAGGGATATCACCAGAAATTGTTGGTAGATCAAAAAAAAAAAGAAAAAAACTAGTGAAACAGATTTTTAGATATGCAGGATTGTTTAATTTGTTAATGTAAGGAATAGCGGAAGTAATCGCTTTAAGGTAATGACAAAAATGAAATTATATGAAGGTGATAATTGAGGAAGCATTCTTTTTTATTACTGGCTTTACGCCTCATCAACGTCGAGATCACTGGAGGCGAGAAAGGACCTGGTACGAGGAATGGGAAGGAATTTGGACATAGCCTTTTGGAGGAACCATCCCAGCATTCGCCTGGAGTTAATTGCGGAAATCATGGTAAATCCACATCTGGGTGGCAGGATGAGGCTTGGAACCTGTGTCCTCCATATTGCGAGACCTGAGTGTTACGGCTCACCATTCACAATTAGTTTGAGGAAGCAGATATATTACGATAAAGAGGTTAACGCAGGTTTCGAGGAGGGGGGAACGGTTGAGAACGCGTCAAATCAGTTGAGTGGAGAAGAGGGAAATAAATATATAGATTGGTGGTAAGCAGACTTTAAGCTTTGGGCATTTCGTGAATTCAACAATCGAAATTCGTACATTATTTGAAAGATTTTTATTGGCTAATCCTGGCATAATTTTATAAGAAAACCGATTTCTTGCATAGCTTTCGATTCATAAGGAAATAAATTTATTTCAGCTTGCTCGTCATTTGTTCTAAGTTGTTAGTTCAATGGATCATCAATTTTAAAATTTTTATTTTTCTCCAAGGCTCTGCATTTGACATGGATTTCGTTTCATTTTGATAACTTGATGTGGAAGGATGATTATTAGCAGCACCGTTTGAATTTTTTAAAATTTCCCCTCCTCTCTTTTTCCATTCCAACTTTCAATCAACATTTTTCTTACTCCGTATATAGTTCCTCTTTCGCTCCGTATCCGATTTGCAGTTTTGCTTGGTTTTGCCCACATTTTCGAATGATTTACACGATTTTAGTTTCCCATATTGGAGCATTTCCTGATTCAAGTGTGTAACTTTTTTTATTTTTATTTTTTAACTCGATTAAAACTTTGTATTATACTGCAACTATGATAATATGTACATCATTATTTCAGTTATTAAAACCCACCAGAACAGTCCTATAACTCTCACTGAGAGTTCGATAGATACTGAAGTCGTCAATTTAGAACTAGATGCGTGACGGGAAGTAGTGGGGACAACATGGCAAGTTATGTCAGAAGCAGTGTTCCATCTTCTACAAACTGCATTTAAATCGTTAGATTTTTTCAATCGGTATATGAGTTATAGTGATATGAATGTACGCTCGATTCTTAACAATCGTTTCCGCTTGAATGTACTTCCAGAAGACCTAGTGTATTCGCGTCAAAAATGAATTCTAACAAATGTTTTATTTGAAAAGCAGGCAAAAGTTAACGAACTATTCTGGTTTCACGCATATCGCTCATCTTACCGGTTTTGAACCCGAGACTCTGACATAGCGAGAGCTCGTCGCTCCCACGCCGCGTATAGCCGCCTGACGGATGTTCCCCAGGGAGCGCGAATAATTCAGGAGGCCTGTAATCGGGTAACGTAACGCCGACTGGACGCACAGCCGAACACACCCGAGCCACTAATTATTAATGGCAGCGTGCGTCGAGGTATGCAGAACCCGTATATCATATTTACCATCGCGGCAATAAATTATAATTTAGGCCCCGCTCCGTGGCGTTCGCATTTATTAGGATTTCGGATTTGCGGTATATCACGCGTTCGGGTTTTTTATACAGTTATTAAATCTCATAATAAACAAGATCAGTCCAGCTGTTGCGAAAATGAAAATTACGCCTCCCACGGCCTATTTGTTAATTTGGTGAAAAATCATATCACATAGTTGGTAGAGCATAACAAGGTGTATGCCATTTCTTAACTGCTGAACCTAATTAGCTTCAATTAAATATTCTGGTTTCTTCAGGAGCACATATTGTATGTGCAGCAATAACTATTGAAAAATAATTAATCTAAAAGGTCGCTCAACTTTTTAATGTGTATATACGAGGGAAAGTCAAGTGAAAACCTTAGTTACTTTTTTAAATTTTATGTCTTGTGCAGACATACAAGTCACCTGTATCATATTTCGACATAGTCTCCTCCACGCTCAATGCATGTCAGCCAGCACTTCCGAAGTGTCTGAATTCCCGCATAAAAAAACTCTTTTGGGAGACGACACAACTACTCGAGCCCCGCATCATGCATAATGTGATGTGAACCGTGACTAATTTTTACAGCTGTCGCTATGTCGTACAATGTCACACTGTGGTTTTCCAACTGCTGCTGTGGTCTCTGGGGTCACGACACGATGTGCCTTGTCCGGGAGCGGAGCATCAACTACAGACGTCACACCATTTGCGAATTTCCTATAACACTTGTTGCTATAAGAAACAGGCATCCCCGTACTCTACCTTAAATTCTGTGGTATGTGTCTATAGGTTTTACACCTTTACTTTGCAAGAATCTGATCACCGAACGCTGTTCTTCTCTGGTGCATGTTGCTGGTGGGACGGCCATCTTTATCTTGCGCTGTTGTTTGCGTATCTTTGCTGTGCTGCCATCTGTGGGAACATCCGACACATTATTTCAAACAGGTGTACCAACTTACAGACTACTGGCGCACACTTTCGATATTATATATCACTTTTAAGGTTTTCATTTGAATCTCCCACGTATTATCAGCCATTTCAATCATTATCCGATGAGGCCTTTTTCCTATTTTATTTTTTTTATTTTTGCTTATGACTTTACGCCTCGCCGACATCGAAGTCTTTAGAGACGGGAAAGGACGCGTGGCGCAAAGAACGGGAAGGAATTCATACTCGGCCTTTTTGAGCAACCATCCTATCATTCGCCTGGTTTGATTTTAAGAAAACCATTGAAAACCGATATCTGAATGGCCGGATGGGGGTTCGAACCCACGTCCTTTAGAATGTGAAGCTCACCCACCGTGCTCGGTGGCCTCTTAGAATCATGGCTACTGGACATCATGAATCATTAAGGATATGAAGCGCAGTCATCACACCTGCGCCAGAAGGAATCTATTCTAGAGCTTAAGGGTTCCATTCTGTTTGCGATACGTGGAACTTACTGCCTCTTTCATATATATTAGTTGACTGCGGATTACCCTCTCTCTTAATTGCTAAGTTATTCGTGACAACTAGGGGCCATCAGAAAGTCCTAAGAACGGTCAATAATGCGTCTACTGCTCTTTCGTGAGGAGAAGAAAAATGAATTGCTCCAGTTTTCTAACATACTTAATGCAACTATGTCTGTGCTAAACTGCTAGGAATGTAGTAAAAATTTCGACATAAAATGACGGAAGATAAATTTAACCAATACCTATCACTTTTTCCACACTGTGCCATTACGGATTAAAATAAATAACTGAATACGATATAGCAACAATAGTGCGCTTTGTTATTCAAAGTACTCAGGGATTATCCGAAGAACTAGATGTTCGTAACGAGCGCTTTCGGTGAGCGGTCATGCTCTGGACTCGCATTAGGGAGGACGCGGGTTCAAATCCGCGTCGGGCCATTTAGAATTCGGTTTTGCACGGTATCCTTAGATCACTCGAAGAGAATGTCGGGATGGTTTCTTCAAAAGGCAGTGTAAGAATTTCTCCCCCTTTTTTTCCTCCCATCCTTCCTTGCCTCTGATGACCAAAAGAAGAAGAAAAAGTCACTGTAAAGGATAGTAAGCAGTAATTAAATATTTTCGTTGATCTACCAGGGTGTAATGTTTTGAGTTTGTAACCTGTCTCCATGTGAACAAAAAAGTTCTTTAGAAATTACTTCTAAATGTAATTTCGTGTCCCTAAAGTTCGTCAGGCTAGCGGTCACAGAGCTAACAATTAATCAATGGTGGTGTGTAGGAGTTACTCAAGAGTTTCTGTCAGAGAAGTCAATAATATCAATTGTACTAATTTTTTGAAAGAGAGTTTCAACTCCCTTAATAAAATAACAGATGGTAAAAGACAGAACTACAACTAGCATAGTGTCACCGTCGTCTAGGTGGATTGAATGTGTAGGAATTTCGTTTAAAGTCTCCTTAAATTTTTAATTGCTGTTATGTTCTTGCTTTCTCTAAGAATAAGCAATTACAGTGTTATCGACTCCGTTTCGGTGAGTACTACGATTGCTGGCTTTGGTCTCTATAAATATAATGTGTAGCATGCGTCGGCCCCCAGTGGAAGAAAAATTCTACTTACGCCTATTTATCAGATCCTGAATATCACGCAACAAGTTTTGGATCAGGTGGTGGTAGAGCATAAAGTTAGTAATAATTTTTAATTTGTGAAGAACGAATTTTAATAACTGACAAAAAAATTTCATATAGCTTTAGAACTAGCTAATATTAAGATCGTTAGAATTAAGTATTTTCCACAATCACGTATTTGCAAAAAAATAAAAAATAAATGCGCAAACTCAATGAATCACGCGGACACAACGAAAGTTGCGACACACTATCGGTATAGGCCAACATATATCATAACTCTAGTTAATACTTATTACTTTTACGGAAGTGCCAATAGGAGGCGCAATTGCTCGTCTCTCAATAGTGGGTAAACACAATGAATATTGCCATAGTAGCAGCGTGAGCCTCAGAGCTAACTAGAGCAAACACGGCGAATTCCACAACCCTTTGACCGATTAGAGGAGTTTGAGAGAGGCCACACCATCAGATTAAGAGAAGCAGATTTGACGTTACGGCACACTGCTCGTCACTTGAACCGTTCCGACGTACTGTGCGTCAGTGGAAACGTTAGGGTACATACACGCATCACGGAGGCTAGGGTCGACCGAGGCGGACTACTACAAGAGAAGCTCATTTGGTCTTCTACAGGTTGGAACGCGCCATACAGAGACATGTGTTGGCAGTTGGAGAAACGTAAAACGCCTACTATTAGGAAATGAGCGTCGCCGAACACGTCTCAACTTCTGCTAGGAACAGGTAACTTGGCGACTCGCCGACTGGCAAGAAGCGGTATTCAGCGTCGAATAACGACTATGTTTAGAGACGTCCTAACAAAAGCTATTATGCACACATCATTGTATAGCGACATGCCACCATAATGAGAGGGGTTTCCGTGTGGGGTGCCATTATCTGAGAATCCTATTCCTTCCTAATCGTGCGTTAAGAAACCCCGGGGCGTTGCGACCGTGTGTTTCCCATCCCGGAGTAGTTCCTCAACTCACTTTTTCCAGTTTCATACACACGTATATTTCTGGCCTTCTTGATGTGAACATGTTTCCTTGCCCAGAAAAATCTTCACACCTCTAGTCCATCGATTCCACTGGAAACGGATTGGACGGTAATTTCTAGCGGCGGCAACAATTTAAAATGAGGACGAGTAATGGCGTCAAACGTGGCAGTTTCTTCTTCAAGAGAATATCTGCCGTTTGTATCGAGACAAGTGTTGCTGCTTGGGAAGATACAACACAGTACAAAGGGCATCCTGAAAATATTTATTTTCCTACAATAAATGCTTCAAATGGTACAATATTTTGAAGTTTTCTTTATAGTACAAAGTCTCGTCCACGCCTCTGCCAAGACTCCTACAGAGTACATAATTTTATTTGCAAATCAGTAAATTCAATCTTACTACATTAATTCTCGTGAAACTATAGTGGTATTCCAGTATCATATTAACATTTTCTGTAGCAAAATTTCTGGAATGATTCATAAAATATGGGTACTTGTTCCATAGAAACACATACAAAAAAATCTTTATATATCCAGCAAAGAATTTTACAGAGGAGCAGATTCGATAGTGGAACTGAAGGATGCGAGGAAACTGAATGTATCTGATTTAAGTTAAAACAGAAAATGTTGCGAAAAATTGTGGAGGACGTTTTAGAAAACGGGATCTGGATAACATTTCTGAGAGATACAGGAATGGTTAACGCATTAAGGAAAGGCGCCGTATAATGACTAAGTATATGTAACGTTACTGATGACGTAGATATTTAAGGTAAGTGGAAATAAAGATAAAGGCAAAGGACAACCGAGAGAACGATTGAGTTAAACCAGTAGAAACAAACACTAAAAAGAATTTGCATACTGTTTTTTTTTTTTTTTTTTTTTTTTTGCATATAATTACAATTCTGTAGAGCAGAAAAAATTTCAGTGAATGCATTTTATACAAGTGAACTTTAACGAACTATTGTGTTTGCTTGATAAAATGTAAATCCGTCGTCTAAACATCAGTTTAAACATTACTTTCAGTAAATCAAGGTGTTATTTCGAACTTAAATCATTACTTCTGTCACACAATGAGTTTTATGAACACGAAAATTCGCTTGTTTAAAATAGTCACAAAATATACTCCATTAGATTCAGTCCGCCAACAGATTGAAACTGGTAAAATTGGTTTCTAGCATCATCAGTTTATATTCATTGAAACTGTTTTAGACGATTTTAAAAATAACCCGTTCTAACCATAATGTAATGAAAAATTTCTGCATGGCTAACATTCAGTGCGCTTTAATTTATTCTACATCAGTACCCCTATTGATTTTACCTTCTACCTTTTTATTTACACGCAGATACTGATATCTAAGTAGAGGTTGCATATAGAAAGATCAAACAGAATTTTGGAGAAATGAAGAAAAGAGGTATGAACATTAAAGCTGCCGATGGGAAACCTCTTTTAAGCTCAGAAGATAGAGCTAACCGATGGAAAGAATACATTGGAAACTGTATGTTGGGGACGACTTGAACAATAGTGTAATGGAAAACGAAGGCGATGTCGACATTGATGACTTAGGAGATCCTGTTTTGAGGACAGAATTTAATGAAGCTCTGAATGACTTGAAAGCAAATAAGGCAGTTGGAATTGATGATATCCCTGCAGAACTTCCTAAATCACTAGGAGAGGAAGGAATCGAAAGATTATTCAAGCTGATATCAAAAAGTTATGAAACAGGAGAAATTCCAACTGATTTTAATAAAAATATCATCTTCACACTTCCAAAGAAAACACAAGCCGACAAATGTGAGAATTATCGCACCATTAGTCTAACATCGCATGCTTCAAAATTACTGACCAGAATAATATGCAGAAGGGTGGAAAGGGTAGTAGAAGAGATAGTAGGTGAAGATCAGTTTGGGTTTAGGAAATATCGCGGTACAAGGGAAGCAATTCTGTCATACTTGAAGGGCGGATCAAGAAAACCAAAGATACTTTTATGGCATTGGTTGATTTAGAAAAAGCTTTTGATAATGTTCGGTGGGACAAGATGTTCAAAATTTTAAAGAAGTCAGGTCTAAAGTATCGAGATAGAAGAATACTCTATAAACTATATAAGAATCAGGTGGCTATAATAAAAGTAGAGAATCACGAGAGATATGCATCAGTTAAAAAGGGTGTGAGACAAGGTTGTAGTCTATCCCCGCTAATATTCAACTTGTATGTAGAAGAAGCAATGAAGAAAGTCAAAGAAAAATTTCCATGTGACATAAGTTTTCAGGGAGAAAAAATCAGTATGCTACGATTTGCTGATGACATTGTCTTGTTAGCAGAGAGGGCTGAGGATATTGAGAAGTTATTGAATGGCATGAACAAAATACTGAAGGAAGATTTTGGACTGAATATAAATCAAAGCAAGACAAAAGTGATGAAATGTAGCAGAAATGATACCAATACTAGTGGATTAAATATAAAAATAGGATCGGATGCAATAGGAGAGGTAAGAGAATTCTGTTACTTGGGAAGTAAAATTACAACCGATGGCCGAAGCAGGAATGATGTTAAAAGCAGAATGTTAAAAGTAGAATAGCATTAGCAAAAAGAGCCTTCATGAAAAAGAGAAACCTTTTAGTTTCAAATATTGATCTAGGAATTAGAAAGAACTTTTTAAAACTCTTTGTGTGGAGCACAGCACTTTATGGTAGCGAAACATGGACTTTAGGAATACCGGAAATAAAGAAAATTGAAGCATTTGAATGCTGAAAATTAAGTGGACAGACAAAATAAGAAATGAACGAGTTTTGGAAATGATTGGTGAGGAAAGAAGTTTGTGGAAGAAGCTTACAGAAAGGAGAGACAGGCTGGTAGGTCATATTTTGAGACATGCAGGATTGGTTAAATTGTTAGTGGAGGGTACAGTCGAAGGTAAGAACTATAGAGGAAGACAGAGATTAGAATATATGAAGCAGATAGTTGAGGACGTGGGCTGTAAGGGGTATGTAGAAATGAAGAGGTTAGCACAGGATAGGAAAGGATGGAGGATTGCATCAAACCAATCAAAAGACTGACGACAACAACAAAAAAAACTGATATCTTCGACCTGAGTTATCTGGAGGTCCTTTGTAGATTTGTCATCACATTGTACCCTTTATACAAACATTAATAACTGATCGTGTGGCGGAAAAAAGTGGTAAATGTGCATATTTCCTTTTTTGTAAGATGTAGCCTGTAGCATATACGCTAAGACTAGATTCTAAGTGTTGACATTAAGTGACAATTATCTTTGGTCAGCGGGCGCTGCCAAAGAATAATATAATTAGTATGAGAGAGGTAATCGGTGTGAGACAAAAGAGAGCAAGGATTGTGTAAAACTTGCGAGAGTTTCTGTTATTTTGGATATATGAATTTGAATAAACGTCTAATGTTGTTGGTGTTCCATATATGTGTGGTTTTTCTTGGTTTAGCAAATATTATGTTAACGTAAATGCATTACATTAATATGCAACAACTGCCGAATCAAATAAAAGGAATCATCGGCAGTTTATAACATGGCTTGCCTGGTAAGGAAAGAATAGAATAATATAGCCCTGTTATAAGCCTCATAGTTGTTGCTTCTTTTATCACTTAAAGAAAGATTTATTTCATGATTCATCAGACCACACTTCCTTCAGTACATCGAGCATGGAGCGGGGTGGGAGGACGTCGGTACCAACCCTAGTCCGGACATACTGATTTGGGTTTGGGTTTTACATGGTTTCCCAAATTACTCGAGGCGAATGCCAGGATGCTTCCTTCAAAATTCCATGGCCGAATTCCATCCCGTTCCTTCCTCCCGTCTTATCCCACCTCTAATGACCACGACGTCGACGAGGCGTAAAGCCAAAAGCAAAGAAATTCCTTCAGCACCACATTTCACAGTTTTTCTCCATATGCAAACTACTACAAAACGACGTTCCGATCTACATAAAATAAAAAACAGGTTGAATACATTTAAAAAAAATGTTTCCCTTATTTTGAGGTAGTCTCTCTTTGCATTTCGCCACATGTATGGTCTAACAAATAAACTAAAATTAAGATTAGTTTTTAGATCTTTTTCATATACCGTATCCCAAAAATTCCAAATGTGTCATTAACTGTAAGATCCATCATTAATTTTTTTAATATCTCAGGCTTTCCTTTCTTTCCTTTTTATTTTGGATTCTTTCATTTCCGGAAGATTGTTATAAAACAAAGGAAAACGCCTAGTTATTTCCAACCATTTCAATTTTTACAATATCCAGTCACGGAGTTTTATTTTTTCTCTCTCATCAAACGGTTCCAATTTTAGGAAGTTCTCATTGGTACCTAATGTGATGCTAATTTTCTTTAATCACAACCTTCCTTTTTTGTAATCACTCTTTTTTAGGTGATTTATAATGAAAACGATCTTCCCAGCCATGTAGTTTCGTTCATTGAAAAATTTCACCTAATGTTCTTTATGCATTTTTAAGCTTAGCCATTTGTTTGCATTACTTTCTTATACTTTTTACTACACCTAAGATATCCTAATTGCGCATTTGCTTCCTAGTTCTCCAGCTATAAACATTCAACTACGCAATATCTCGTCCATAATTCATCAGTTCATCATTTCTCTATTTCATTATCGCCTTCATTAAAAGTTATAATGGTTATAACATTATCTTGAATTTAATTAATGCGGACGACGGGAGAGACTATAGTAGCTTTTTCCAATCAAATGTCTGCCATTCCTTCACGTGGTGCACCCTATTTTCACGGAAGAGCCTCTGGCGACTGAAAGATTCCCGGTATAAGGAATCACCCACTGCTTGCCAACGGCCTCCTAAAGGAGAGCGGAAGAGCAGGGAGCTGTCCCGGGAACCCTCTTGGCCATGGGATTGGAAATGGCCCCAGAAGGTGGAGAATCAGAAATGATCAACGGCATGGTGATGCAGAACGCAACGGAAAACCAATGCATTAAAGACACAAAGGTTATACCGAGGACATGTAATCCTCTCAAATTACATATATCATGGATGTGGACGTGGATGTGTCTTCTCGGGAGACTAGCCGAGAAAGACTTCGTTCCTATATACATATATCATGATGGCTTCTTCCTGGGTAAAATATTCCGGAGTTAAAATAGACCTCTATTCGGAGGAATCCGGTACGGTCTAGTGGACCGAGAGTGGTGGTGTAACGGCTTTAAGCTGTGTATCCACTACGCGCGGCAAACCCTCGAACACTGGGTCGCGCGGCGATACCTGGCTTTTTCCAGGAACATTCTGGCTTTTTCCAGGAACATTGGCGCGGTCGAACATGCCGCGCTGCGAGCCATTCTCTGTCGGTCTATTGGCGCGCGGCAAAGGCCCCCCACTGATTAGCTCGCGAGCAGTTGGGACGGCAGTGTCTTTCTTTGAGTTGGCTCGCGCGGCACAGCGACAGTTTACTGCCATGAACAACGAAAAGTGTCGGTATCTAATACAGCTGTATGGTGCGAAAGAATTTTTGTGGAATAGTAAATGTGCAGATTACCACAACAAATAGCAGACACTCCTTGTTCATTTAGTTTATGTAAATGAGGAGTTCCATAAGTTTCATTGCTAGAAAACAAATTACCACTGCCAACAACATTTTCTTAAATTTCATTTTAACTACTAGACTTATTACAATAGTGTGGAGATGTAATTTGGACAGTAAAGAGAAACATATAAAATTTTTATGTTCCTATCTTGAGTAATTTTCGAGAAAATGTTCCTTAAATTTCAAAAATCTAATTTATAGCAAAGGGCTTTCAACGTATGACAACTACATACACACACTATAGGATGTCGGGTATAAAAAAAAGCAATAATTCTACTTCTAGGACTTTTATAACGCAAAATGAAGGTTTCTCTTGTAGAGGAAAGTTTAAAATAATTTTTGGAACAAAAAACCAAATTTCGATTATTTTTATTTTACCACCTTCGGTTCCGGTTAATAATTAACGTTATAAGTAGTAGTAGGTATATGAGTCTCCAGTTGCTAGAAATCTTAAAGTTATTACTAGTCTCTCGGTAACTGAAATCGCGTGTCGAAACTTAGTGTTCACTTTATTCACACTCGTCCATGGTCGCGAAAACTGACTGTGCCTGCATTGCTTGCCGCGCAACTCTGGCTGGATTGCGCTGCCGCGCGCGGCAGCCGCGCTTGTCAACAGAAACACACGAACATTGGCTCGCGCGGCGATTCCTGGAAAAAGCCAGGTATCGCCGCGCGACCCAGTGTTCGAGGGTTTGCCGCGCGTAGTGGATACACAGCTTTAGCGTTCTGGGATAGCATTCGGGAGGACAGCGGTTCTAGCCCCGTCCAGGCATCCAGATTTGGGTTTTCCATGGTTTCCCCAAATCACTCCAGGTGAATGCCGGGATGCTTCCTTCAAAAGGCCATGGCCGAATTTCTTCCCATTCCTTGCCCCTCCCCCATCCTTTCCCGTCTCTAAAGACCTCGCTGTTAAGAGACGTTAAACAGTTAAAAAAAAAAATCCTGTCGGATCTACGGGTGGCGACTACTTAGGGAGGAGTCATCAGAATGGATAGAAACATTCTGCGAGTCGGAGCGTGGAATGTTAGAAGTCTGAATAGACCAGATAGGTTAGAAAACATAAAAAGGTAGATGGAACGACTTAAGGTAGATGTCGTCGGGATTAGTAAGATTATGTGGAAGGATGCACAGGATTTCTGGTCTGGTGAACTCATAAGCTGTGTTGGAGTTAAGTTAGTGGTGGAGGTTTTGTAATTAATAAGAGAGTAGGGAAACGGGTGAGTTATTATAAACAGTTTAATGACAGGATTATTTTGATGTGGTTAGAAACTAAGCCCGCCCCAACCACCATAGTACAAGTGTATATACCAAGGTCACAGGAAGATGACGAAGAAATAGAGAAAATATACGCCGAAATTGAAAAATTAATCCAATATGTGAAGGGAGAGGAAAATCTAATAATCATGGGTGATTGGAATTCGATAGTGGGAGAAGGAAAAGTGGGGAATACTGTAAGAAGTTTTAGTCTATGAGAAAGAAATGAGCGAGGAAGCAGGTTGTTATAATTTTGTGAAAGATATGAGTTAGTTGTCGCAAACTCATTGTTTAAGAACCATGCAAGAAGGATATACACCTGGAAACGCCCTGGAGATATAGGCAGATATCAGCTAGATTATATCATGGTCAAACAGAGATTCAGGAATCAAGTTCTAGACTGTAAAGCGTACCTAGGAGCAGACATAAACGCTGACAATAATTTGATAGTAATGAAGTGAAGGCGAAAATTCAAGCGAATTCGGAAGCAAAATAAGCAGAACAGATTGGAAGTGAATAGACTGAAACAATCTAACAAGAGAGAAATGGTAAACTTTCGCCTAAAAAGTAACTCTGAAAGGAGCTCAACCGTGGATGAATGGAAAACATTCAAGAGAGAAATAATGAAAGATGATAAAGTAACATTGGGCTTTAGGAAACAAGCCACCCGAAAAACTTGGATCACATAAGAAATTCTGGTGCTGATGGATCAGAGGAGAAGGAAAAAAAATGGTCAGCAGGAAGAGAGCAATACAGGATATTTGGAAATCAAATAAGTAGGAAATGTAAAAAATCAAAAGAAAAATGGCTACAAGAAAATGGTCATAGGTAAAAGAGATGTCACATGCAAGAAGATCAAACAAAATTTTGAATAAATGAAGAAAATAGGTTTAAACATTAAAGTTACCCATGGGAAACTTCTTTTAAGCTCAGACTATAGAGCTAACCGATGGAAGGAATATATTGAGAAACTGTATGATGGGGACGACTTGAACAATAACGTAACGGAAAAGGAAGGCGATATTAACATCGATGACTTAGGAGATCCTGTTTTGAAGACAGAATTTGATTGAGCTTTATATGAGTTGAAAGCAAATAAGGCTGTTGGAATTGATGAGATCCCTGCAGAATTTCTTAAATCCCTAGGAGAAGAAGGAATGAAGAGATTGTTGAAACTGATATTAAAAAGTAATGAAACGGGAGAAATTCCAACTGATCCAAAGAAAGCACAAGCAGACAAATGTGAGAACTATCGCACCAGTAGTCTAACATCACATGCTTCAAAATTACTGGTCAGAATAACATAAAAAATAATGGAAAGGGTAGTAGAAGAGATAGTAGGTAAAGATCAGTTTGGGTTTAGGAAAAACCGCCGTACAGGGGAAGCAATTCAGGCTTTAAGATAAATACTTAAGGATGAATCAATAAAAACAAAGATACTTTTATGGCGTTTGTTGATTTAGAAAAAGCTTCTGATAATGTTAGATGGGACAAGATGTTTAAAATTTTAAAGAAGTAAGTTCTCAACTATCATGATAGAATAATGCTTTACAAACTATATAAGAATCAAGGGTCTATAATGAAAAGCAGCGAATCATGAGAGACATGCTTCAGTTAAAAAGGTTGTAAGACAAGGTGGTAGTTTATCCCCGTTAATATTCAACTTGAATGTAGAGGAACCAATAAAGAAAGTAAAAGAAAATTTTTCAAGCGTCATAAATGCTCAAGGAAAAATATCAGTATGCTACGATTTGCTGATGACATTGTCTTGTTAGCAGAAAGGACTGAGGATATTGAGAAGTTACTGAATGGCATGAACAAATTACTGAAGGTAGATTTTGAACTGAATATACGAGCCCTGGTGAGGTGATAATATCCTCGTCCGTGTGCACAACAGAAGTCTGCGGGCAGAATTAGCACCAGATACATACAGGAATAACAGACAGAGTAAGAGCGTATCAAGTTACTTTATTCATTTGAGATAAAGTATAATCTTTGCCCGTATTGGTTGTCGTATCTCCAATCCTCTTAAATTTGTGTCCAGTCAGAATGTATTAGCCTCTTTGATGGCCGCCAATGTAGAATCTTGTTGTTTCAGTTGTCTGGTAATTTTCCAACCGCATTCCTTACTTAAGTGCAGGTGCGGTCCAAGTTGTTAGTGCAGTCAGGAAGCATTCGCAAAAGGGTATCCTCTTCCATCGGCGCGGTGTTTGTAAATGACGTTATTCGGGGTCCACAGACGTGCGTTATTAAAGAGGGTTACGAATCTGTTTCTGGTAACACATTCTGCTCACGAAATTTTTTTAAACAAAAGTCATGAGTATTTAATTTAAAACCACGGGGATTAAATTATTACAATTTTATGTTACCAACATTTTGATGATAATTTACCGATAATGCAGTGCTCAATGCTCAATACACTTTCAGTTCTATAACACTTCTGATGGCTTGCGACTTTGTTGTACTGTAATTCAGAATATTTTGCACTTCTGTTATAGTGTAAAATCTGCCAGGAAGTGTGGTGCAATTTTTAAACAGGAATGTGTTACATTAATCCGAACGCCACTTATTCCTTTCGCTTTCGGGGAAATCCTCTTCCATCTTTCCGCACAGAGTCTAGCGCTTCCTCCATTAAAGAATCATTCCTGAAACTCTTGTTTTGAATGAGTTGGAGATCCACTTTCCGTAATGCTGTTAACTTCTGTGTGAGTGGATTTTAATTCGGGGAACAAAAATAACTCAGCTGCATCTAAATTGAATACCGAAATTGTTTGCATAAAGTTTTCTAATCAGCGACTATGAGCTGCGAGGTGGTAGCCGGATCCAACGAACACGTAGTCACAAAGGAAGCGGAAACAAAATTAGGTAGAAAACAATAGCTTAAAGAGGGTCGTGTTCAGGCATTTGCAGATCCAGGAAAAGCAGGTGCCCTGTCCCTCTACTTGAAGCTATCCTTACCTATTGCCAAGACTTTGTAAAGAGTGATACTGGTTTGTAACAACGAAAGAACCAATAAATTGATCAACATTCGGGAATATTTTTATGGAATCACTACAATTTGCGTGCTTTTTTGCGTGCGTGGACCCTGGTGTATGTAGAAATGGTTTACCCCTATATTCTAGTATCCTATATTCTAGTAACGTAGAGAAGCAAAAAATGTAAATTTCATCAAAAACTTTCACTTCTTTTGGTCATTACCTTAGGTTCGTTTCATACCATAGTCCGAAACTTTTTTATTTTTATTTAAATTACAGTTCAACGCAATATAAACAGCAAATTAAAAAAAAAAAAAAAAAATAAAATTGTTCCTTTGCTCAGAAATTTTCCACTATCCTGAGAATATACCTTTCGAGATAAAGTTTATATTAAAGCTTAGAGAAACGAACCTTATTCACAATGCCACTCAAAATTTACCTCATGCGACAGCGTTGGCAGTACAGTCGGCGGCCATTTCTAAACATAACTTTGACGCCATCCAGAGCATCCACAGCAATGAATGAAGAATCGCTAGCAAGTCTTCGTGGTACCATATAAAGATATTCCTGTGCTCAGACAACGAATTTCATGCAGCGGCCAAGTTTTCATGAATTCTGTAGCAATATATATACTTCCAAACAATGATTGATAAGAGCATTTCTCATTCTAGTCCGGGCTGCATTCCAACCTAACAGCTAGCACATTGCCACCCAAAAGCCAAGCAAGCTTAAGTTATGAATGAAAACTAAATTCCACGTGTCTTACAGTAAATAAAAGTACGTGATTTTTCAATCTGGTCCAGTCTGCAAATCAACCTGACCGGCTGTGTCGTGCTGATGTGGGCATTTGAAAACAACGCCAGAAAGCAAGAAAACATTATTATTATGTATTTTGTGGCTTTAATAAAGATATTTTCTAAAATATTATTGCCTGAGGAACGTGTTTACCAAACGTCACACCAAACGGATAGTTAACTCTCGGAACGCAACTATTGGACCACTGCCAAATTATCCATATTCATAAGTATATTAGTATGGATAATCCGTAATGTGGACAAACCACATCGGAAAAAAAGTTATTTTTGTACGAAAATGTGTACACACTTTTCTTGAACGATATTATTTAAGAATATTTGCACATTATGTTCACCAAATATATACTACATGAGTGAAGTCCTTCGAAAAATGGGCAATTCCGCGCAAGTTATTAAGCAACAACCTGTTTGTATTTATCTCCCTGTTTCTCAGACCACTTTCTTCAAGAAAAAACTGAATTTCGTATCTTTATGACATTTAAGAGAGATGTATCCGCATATTAACGTTTTTTAATGTACAGCGTTTAACGACCGTAGCAGATAAGTTGTACCAGATTCAAACTTTTTAACTGTCTACCAGAAACAAAATATGTCTACCACGTTAATAATCTATCGCACTTCGCATGGTAGCCAACCTGTTACGATGTCAAGTCAAAGTTTATTACGTTTGATTCATGTACTCAGTTTAATTTAAAGCACCACAGTCCAGAAAACTGAATAACCAAACTAAAAAAATAAAACAGTATCCTAAGTTAACTAATGTTATCTCATGTCAGTTTTTCGTGAAAGGATTGCTCATCTCAAATGTAGGGTGATCCGTGGCCCAGATTTATTTCGTCAAGAAATGATTTTAATTACTTGCTCCATCCGTCGGCTCATATAAGTCATTAGCTATTTCCGCAGATTTTAATAACTGTTAGTTCTAAAAATTTGAAATCTCCATTGAAACTGTTGCAGTAGTTTTTGGGTGATTTCGTTTCAAACCATCAGACACACGCAGCTTTCTTACGGATTTATAATAGCACAGATATCTAAAGTAAATTGAACACAATCTACGAAACGTTTGGCCACTAAAAGTAAATTTGTGAGATCGTCAGATTGACATCAATAGATGGTTTAAATGAAATAGTACCTGGGCGACCGATCTGCGCTCGGCATCTGTTCAATATACGAGATTCTAAATAAATTTTGATTAAAATAAAAGGCTTGAAAGCTTCCTTCGTATTTTGAGGTGATCGTCTGGTTTACCACCTCGTAAATTGCTTATAAAGGAAAAATGCTATTATTATATTAAATAAAATAATAATGCTAATCAGGGATTAATTAATGATGCAAGATTTGTGGTAATTAACTTAGACGAGTACATAATCAGTGCAAAATTCACTCACTCCGATAAAACTATGCTCATACCTCGCAGTAATCTCACATCTTCTGATCAACCGTGCCTTTCCAAATGATAAGAAAACAATTCCCTAAAGAAGTGACCTTCGCTGTGGACATCAATAAGGCACAAGCTCTGACGCTCAAAAAGGTAGGATTGTATTTATCAGAACCTGTTTTTTCGTATGGACATCCGGGCTTTTTCAAGAGTTTGTAGATTCATTAATATTTATTTTTGTGTTAAAGACACATACGGTTAGAAAGTCAACGATGATAACATTATAACTGATAATATTGTTTTCAAAGATGTTTTGTAAAGTAAAGAAGATTGAAAAAGGACATCTGACTAAACCAATATTTTTAAACATCTACTTTTTAAATGTTTTACAGTTAAACATGTAGTATTTAATGATAGCGACTTTTTACAGTAAAAGTAATATTTATCACTAATCTTCAAAATAAAATACCTCTCATTAATAAATACATGCATTTACTTACTTCCAAATTATTATATTATCATTCGGTGACTTACCACGTACTACTCGCACGGGTTAGCTAGTGTACAAAAAATATTCGTTTAAATATATGAGTTCCTTGCTCTAACCAAAGAGAACTTAACTAACATCAGCCCAGCTCACTGGTACCTTAAACGCCTACGATATGGCATGAACGCCGTTCGGAATACAAGAATTGTTAATTTTTATAGAATTGTGTTTTTGCAGGGAAGTCACCCATATAGGCATAAACTTAAAAAACAAAACGCTATCCAAATATGAAATTTCAGCAAAATCGTTATAGCCGTTTCCGAGACTTAAAGTATATATATATAGGCCTACAAGAACTGCTCGCTTAAGGATATAACATTAATGTAAAAACCCAATTTACTCTTATTAGTTACAGAAACTCTATGCGAATAAAGCCAATTACCGGGAATGGAAATTGAAGTGTATAGAATATAAATCTACACTATATAATAAAATTATAACAATTTTGTGTGGAATTTATTTAAAAAGAGTAAATGCGTATACAGTACTGATGATTGAGATGCCAAAACCATAAAAAAATTAAGTTTTCTCTGTCCTTGAATAGTGAAATAAACTAACGGAAGGATTTTAACAGAAAAACATATAGTAAATGATTCTGTCGTGGGTCGTAACAGAAAATCCTTTTTATTTCGATCAGTAATTTTGTTATCGGAGATACTGAGAACAAAACCATTAATTATTAAATTTTTGTCTATCTGTCTGCACACCTCGCAAAAACTAATGGACAGATTTTAACGAAAAGACACACAGTGATATTCTGTCTTGGGTTAATATGTAGGGTACTTTTAAACCAAATACGTTACAAAAGTTCCTGATGTGAGAGAGCCCAAAGCCGTGAATTTTTTAATCTTTGCATCACCAAAAACAAATCAATAAAGGACACATACTGGTAGCTAATATCATCAGTTAACATACATAAAACCTTTTTATACCGATTAGTACCCCTTTTTGTCCATGAAACAGGGGTCAAAACAATTTTGAAATTTTCAGATGTGTGGGCGGAACATAAAAAAAAAAACAATCATTCCGACATAACTGTGAATAGTGATAGTTCAAGATATATTTCGATATGACATCGACATATTGATAAATAAGAAACATTGTTCACTAATTTGACTGTTCTGCAACGCATTCTATCAATTTAATATTTTTTTACAAGTAAACTTTCTTGCAATTAAAATTTCTACCCCGGTTGAATATAAAGATGTCCAACTAATCATAGAAACTGTTCTGACATAGGCGTGGTAGGAGTTATAAATAATATTTACTGTATATTTAACTTTGCATATTACTTCTATTCCACTTATAACATTTTACTGAGCAAAAAAGAAATACCACCAGTTACATGCTGTCTTCATCAACGTAAAAATTAAGTTCTGAAGTTCCATCTGTCATAACGCACTTCAAAGAAAACCAGCATGTTTTGAATACAATTATAGTCAAAAGACGAATCAGAATTTACTTGGTAAAAAATGAATTTTCACATCAAAATGAAATGAATATCGGTTACTTTATTTCCCAGGGCTAACGTAATTAGAGACCAATTAAAAGGAAAAATTTCAACTTCGAGGAAATAAAAATGTAACGGAATTCTCTTACCGTGGAGAGTCCACAACATTTTTCGTACTGATGTCAGATTCATAGAGTGTGAATAGAGCATACAATTTTTATACGTAATAGAGAAAACTTCTAATTCAAGTGTTATGTATTATTGTCTTACAGTATGTACTATCATTATTCTGAAATCAAAGAGATATACAACAAAGAAACTGGCTGTGACTAACAATTTTTCGTACGACTCCTTTGTTCATTTTTTAAAGTGGTTATCAAGTAAAATACTGAATTTTATGAGCTAGAGAACAGTGTTCTCGATTGTGGAACTTTAACCTTCATATGCTCATAGGGTTCAAATGCCAATGATAGCGTCTGATTTCTTGCTCACAAGTAGACTACTTGTTTCTTGAGTTAAGGCGTCTAAAACTATTTTTCAGATTTTAGAAACGACGAGAGATCATGACCAAGTTAAAGGCTGTGCATTATTGCCATTGCATCACTTGAATTAAGTGAGAACAGTAACGCATGTATTGTATGGATCTAAAATGTTTTGTGTAGTTAGTGAATACCTAGCTAGAAACAGAGTTGGCTGAGTTTCAGTTTTCTTCCTTTCGTGGATGATTCTGGTACCGAGATGTCAACAGATATTCGCGTATTGGGATCTGTATCCAGTTTGCTTCTGTACTGGAATACGAAACGACTCGTATGAAATACAATACAAAAGTTTCAGTAATGAGTTATCGATGATCACTGTGACGCTTTTCTGCCATTTTTTTTTCAAATACTCATTGTTATCCGCTTCCATTACAGACCTTTAATTTGATAACGGATAGCAAGTACTCAGGAGGAATGTATGCTCAAAAAACATTCCAATTTTGAAAATTATGGTCTTTATTCACTATAAATATATTTCAGTCACAGTTATGTTTTGTGAGATATTTTAACCGTATGTGAATGTGAAGAATTATGATCTCATGTGGAACATTCAGAACTGAGATTTCACTTTAAATGTTTGTTGATCGGATTGAAAGATACTTGCAGAAACTTTCTTATCAGTTCAATGATATTAAAAACATTCTCAGTGGTTGTGAACGGTGATCAATTTTGCAATCGAAAGCTTCGGTATCTAGAGTCTAATTATCACAACAATTGTGAACTCGTTCACGATTACTATCTAGATGATAGTTGGAGTTTTGTTTCAGCTTCCACTAAATCTGCATATTTCCCCCTAAGCAGTTACACAGTCCCCCGCCTCCTCTCCTTCAAGTCTGGTATGAAGCTGCCAGAGACTACGGTTTTTCTTGCAGTAAGAATATTTCCTGTGCCATCACCATAATTCACTTGTCTTGGCTATAATTATTGTGATTTGCGTAAAGGTTACAATCTGTCAATTTTATAAATAATTGTATTGCCAATGCAATTGAAATTGTTGTTTTATTTTCCGAACGCGTTTCGCTTCAGTTGCGAAGCATCTTCAGCGGTTCTGTCTGTAGGTATTTATACATATAATTACATTTG
This sequence comes from Vandiemenella viatica, assembly GCA_031002005.1. NCBI lineage: Eukaryota > Metazoa > Arthropoda > Insecta > Orthoptera > Morabidae > Vandiemenella > Vandiemenella viatica. The sequence continues at coordinate 50,949,956 of JARYHS010013630.1, read as the reverse complement.
TTCTATTTTACAATAGAAACATGAAAATTGTGGGTTACAGATTTAAACTTACGTACATTTTTCTTTGGTCACATATGCTTATAATTGTACAGCCTTTTAGCATCAGTTATGTTTGTAACTGCAGTATATATTACACATGTTGGTTGCATTTTAGCGATTATTTGCGTAGCACTGTAATACGTTGATATCTGATGTCTTACGTTAGTTACTGTACATCGCTGATTAGCAGGTTTGTTTACCGTTTGTCTTCTGTTTTACTCGGTGGGTGGCGTGTTTTTCAATATGTGTTCGTGCTTAGTTTGGTGTATTATTATTATTGGCTGTGTCCTTTTGTGGTGTGTACACAGAACACAGACAGAACCGCTGAAGATGCTTCGCAAATGAAGCGAAACGCGTTCGGAAAATAAAACAACAATTTCAATTGCATTGGCGTTACAATTATTCATAAAATTGATCCTATTGCAATTGAGGAAATGGCCCACAATATCCAGATGTTACAACATGTTTTTCTTTTTAGATAGCGAAGCATCTAGACAAATAATTCTTACGTTTGGTATACAGAACATTATTCTTAAAATATGGCTGGCTGTTATGAAAGAAACATACATAGATTTGAACTGTCACAGCAGCAAGGAACCTTTTAATTACAGCAGAGAAGATATATGGCAATGTTGCACATTATTTCTAATCCGAGGTGATTAAAATCACGACTTAGATCGTTTCTGACCGATTTCTTGGCGCCTGTAAACCACAAATTTATTAAACGTGGATTAATAAAAAATATTTACGTGGTGAAATATATTTTTTTAATGTTTTGACTTTAATTGTTTCATGAATGAACTATCTCACAATATTTTAGTTGGTGTAAAACCGTAAAGTTTAACGGGTGTAGAATTGTTCTTGGATGGTAGCTAAATTGAAGTAGGTAAATGCCTTATTTTTCTAAGGCCCCAGTATTTATGGTAATGAACGGGTGATCTGATCTGATCGATTACTTGCATTTTATTACTATTTAACACAAAAAAGTGAAAAACTGAGTTCTTAGGTTAACAGCTCATGATCGCGAGACATTGTTTGTCCTCGCAACATCAACTGAAACAAAAATAGATTTCAAAGAGTCTAATGGTGGTAAAAATGCATTTTTAATTGAAAAATAATAATTTTTGAGACCAATGGTTATGATCCCGTGACCTGATGTTCCTAAAATCATTCATTCAGTAAAATTTCATGATTTTTGTTGTTTATGAAGGTACTTACAAATACTAAACAGGAACACAGATAATCTCATTATATAGTAATAATAAAAATGTAATCAGTAAAAAATAATCGAAAAAAGGTCTAGAAATGTTTTTTGGTTTACATTACTCCACATTTTCAATCTTCACTATACAAGAAGATCAATATTTATGTTTTTTTTCTGATTTACAGCTTGCAGTCAGAACGGATTAACTGCAACTATAAGCTCTTCCATTTTTATGTTTAGCCGTCTTTTCTTTTCTCACTATGCAATGTCGATGCATCCGTGTTAAAGAGAAATATCGACGAGTATGCAGGTGGCCGTATACTCACCGAGCACGCCGAGGCGGAAGTTGAGCGTGACGACTATGACGTGGCCGTGGGAAGCGAGCACGCTGCCGTCGTAGGGGTTGCCAGAGTTCCACTCGAACGACTCTCCGTGCAGGAAGACGATGACGGGCAGCGGCGCGGGGTCGCCTGCAACACACACCAACCATCAGCATCCGACTTTACGTCACAGTATCGGAAACTTGTTTTTGAACAAATTGTTGTTTAGAACAAATTAGAGATTGGAAAATTCGAAGCCGTTGAGCCAAACGTCATACACCTTACAACAGTCTACATATCTTGGACTTCTCAGTTTATGTCGTACGGAGCTGTTGACGGATACAGTCGCTGCGCTGAGACCTGTTGTGCCCCCTGACACGCCCGCTGCACGCCTAACAGCGTACTGCGAAGTTTCGCTTGATACACGCCTAACAACATGTCCCCCAACAAGTTCCAAGATGTCGCCCGTTAAGGCCGCGTTTACACGATGCGAGTTGACTGGAACTACAGTAGGCAGGAGCATCGATGGTGGGGGCAAGAGAGCCGACTACGATGTTAGTAATAATTTAAAGACAGTACACTGTCAGCACAGTTCTCTAGTCGAACGTTGGGGTCTTCTTGAAAGTATGTCCATATTACAGGAAGAATTAATATTGTAGCTGATTTTTTAATTATAACATTGAATGATATTAAGAATAAAAAAAGAAAATGCCGAAAATGGGTAAGAGAGTGGATAAAAAAAGGAAACGCTTTAAGTGCTTCAGCGACTATTTTGATTGTAGTAGCAATCGAAGATGTAGAGAGTTACATAAATCATTTAAGACTAAATGTATCTCAATTTGAAGAGCTGCTGTTACATATAAAAAACAAACATGACACCGTTATGAGACAACTTTTTAATATCAGTATCTCTAATCCTTGTTCTTACAACTTTTATTCTTCAAATTCCACGGAATTTCTTCACTTTCATGCCGTTCTGAAGATTTTAATGCCTCTGCTTCACTCTGCTTACTTGACTTATTAGTTGTCGTCATCGTGTTTGTTGAATTCACACGACAAAAGTTGGTCATGAACCAAGACCACTATTCTCAGTCAACTGACTTTCTTGACACGAGAAGTGTGACAATTAAGCGCTGCGCACGCACCCACTACAGTACACTCGTTCCAGCCAACTAGAATCATGTAAGCGCGACCTAAAACACGTTACACGCTTAAGGCTCCGGCCATTGAATTCTTAGACACCAACCACTGAATTTCTAAATACCGTCCCCCGGTATATGACACAGCCATGTATGCTCACACTCGGTGTATCTTACGTCAGAGACGAATAGCAACAGCTTCTTTCATGTACAAAGAATTTGATTAACCTTATTAGCAACAGTTTTATTTAAAATGTTTTATGGAATATGAAGAGTTGGCCGCGGCAATCTGCATTTTAAACTATCACTAAAATGAGAAAAAGGACGCTGTGGGTTCACACAATAAGTGGTAAGAGATTAGAAATAAGAGTGTTTTATACGTTGTTTAACGAAGTTGTGGGGGATGATGGAATATTCTTTAGTTATTTCCGGACGAAAGATGGATTTAACCGTGATGTTACAAACTCTTTCAAAGTGTTTATTGATTCCGAGGAGGTCGGTAGCATAAAATCAAAACAACCAAAAGAAATCAGAGATTGCATTTGCAGATATGTATATAGAGGAAGGCAATTTACCACGGCAATACTAACAATATGTTATCTTGTTTGTCCGGGTGCAAACGCGTAATTTTGTTTGAAACTCACATTTCGTCGATCATTCTGTGGCATTTATCAAGACTACTAAAGAATGATGGATAACCCAGATAACATTGACAACGATAGCGAAAGTCTACGCTGTCACAACAGAATGTAGTTTTTTGTAACAAATCAATTGACTGTGATTAATTATTAAATATTTCGTGTAAATTACAAAACTTTATATTTAAAATGGAAAAAGTAAACTGTAAAAATGATTGCAAAATTGTACTTTCTTTCTTTATTAATTTGGTAATTCCCTGAAATCAAGCATCATTACATAAAATATTTCAACTCCCAGTACTTTGGTTTTGTTATTCTGTTGGTGTACCCCTCTGCTTGAACAGCACACAGAGCCGATATTTCTCTAATCAGCTCTCTTAACTATTCGGTATCAAAACATTCCATTGCTACAAAGTAAAATAAAAAGAATCAATGGGGTTTCACTCTAAAAGAACTAATTGTTAGGTAGATGGCCGTGACACAGAAGAGTGTACTAGTGGCTCGAGGGAATAGCCGCCGAGCAAACGCTGAAGCCAGTCGCTCTGTGTGAACGGCCTCATTCTGTCCTATGTTCCGGCGGTATCCCGAGTGTCCCGTGTGAAAGAGGCCTAACAGCGTGCTGCACTTTGCCACTTCATACACACTTAGGTCGGGCCACACTAAACCCCAACGAGTCCGCACCTTCACCGCACCGACAATCGGCCGAGTGACGACTCGCTCCTCTCGCGTCCACGCTGGTCCGTAGCTCGTGTGACGAATGGGTTCCTACTCAGTCTTTAGTCTCCTTTACACTTGGTTGTTTCACCGAATTAATGTAAAAAAATTACCTTAAAAGTGATTCGGGGATCGTAGCTGCGTCTACCAACCGTAATTTATTATAGAGTGCTGTACTTTATTTTGCGTAGGCGTACTCTATAATCTACGAAAGTTAAAAAGTACATTATAATACTTTTTTTTTGCCTGACTCCTGTTATTACCTTCACTGTTTGATCTCTTATCCACAAAAAATAGTACTCCAAAGCAGTTTTAACAAATTATAGTCACACTATGTTGGATTAAAAGATTCTCGTGTATCTCTACATAGTCACAATGAAGTGTCAAGTGTTATCACTTTTAACGTGTTTGTTTTGATTGAAGTTCCTTTCAATTCACTATAATTTTTGTAACAAAGAAAAAGAATAAGATTATTATACATTTTAATTTAAATACGGACCGCAAAGATTCTGTAAAATAATAATAATTTCAAGTGATCAAAAATTCCAGTCACAGAGTTTCTTATCAGCCACGCAGTACACCTCTATCGTTTTCACCTCAGTTCACCGAGTGTCGGCCGACCTGCGGTGTCGTTTGAACTCACTTCAATTGAGTGAGCGAAAACAATAAGAAAATTGTCGGTGCGGTGACAGTGCGGGCTCGGTGTGGTCTAGTGTGGCCAAATAGTGTGTGCCGAAGCGATAATTCCAAACGATAACACCTATTCTTAGGCGTATTCGCCATTTCTTCCCATCTATTGCGTATATGAAATAAAAATGTAAGCAGTGCCAAGAAATAATAAACCTGCTATTGAGGTAGACCGTTAAATTTTTGCAACTGAAACCTTTAATAATGAGCTTTTGCATTAGATAAATTAAGTTACCATCTTAATAGAATCAGACACATTTATTTAGGATTTGCAGCTGCTAGAAGCACATCCCTCCCCAAGATTGTAAATTCAGTAATTGCAAATTTCGTGCGATTTGTGAGAGGATGAGAAAATATAGAAAATAAAGCGTTTTAATAAAGAAGCAACATGCCATACTTTGTTCGTTGGAAAATCTGGAGTGTACTTAAAATTTAACGTTCCTGTCACTTGGTTTATAATCTTTATTTGGAACTGTTTGTAACTTAAAGATTACACTCAATGCTGAATTTCAAAACTTGATATATGAATTACACAGTAAGACGATTTTATAGTTGAATGGTATGTTTCAGATTAAACGTAAATCTCATCTTCTTTCAACACGTTTACGTTTCAGGATATTGGACCATGTGCCACAAACGATTATCAAATTATATGCAGTTCAACTATTTCGGTTTTTTCTTTCAACCACGAAAGAACGGAACGATCGTAGGAAACCTTTTACAACTCGAGTGCTCCGGTGATTCATATGCATAAGCGGAAATGGGAGAAAGTTTAGTGAATATTTTAAGGTTCATTATCCACTTCTAACGTCGTAAAAATAACATTGATTCTTATTTCTGTGTTATCAACAGGTTTTAAAATGCTTCACTCAGGTGAAATAAAATATTCTTCTGTATAAACTTGTCAAATTTGTGTGTATTTGACTGAGGACGTAAATTCATTACCGTGAAATTACGGTTAAGTGTTGGATATAAGCTGTAATATCGTAACAGCATCTGACGTTCAAGAGGCAGATACAGTTATCACCTGAAAGATTTTTCAGTATCTGTAATAGGTGGTGAAACGTTGTGTTGCGTCTTAAACAGAATACATTCTTTCTTGGTCAGAGTGGTGGATCACCGGGGATTAATTTGTTTTTGCAGTAAAAAAAGAAACCACAGCCAGAACCGTGAAATGGGGAGAAAAAATGTTGTACCGTATTGGGAAAAAACCCTATATCGAATCTGAGAGCGTGTCCGCTCGACCGCCAAACGATATTTGTCTGCCACTATCAGTGTGTGCGAGCGGCGTGTAAACGAGAAATACGTCTGCCGTGCCGGGTTCCAACAAGGCGCAGTTTACTGTTTATTCCGACTAAAAGCGGGGGTGAAGAGAAACGACAATTTCACGCACAGCAGTTATAGCAACAAATCGTTTGAATCTTCGGCCCTTTTTTCCCTGCGGAAGATAGAGACAGTCTTTTGAAATAATAAAAAAACTAAATCTTGTTCTTCCTTCTCGAATGTTTAAAAAAATTCTTTAGTGGTATCAGCTACGTGTAATGCATGTATGTTGCACATACACAGCGTAGCTATCCACTTCACTGTATTTTGTACACCAAAATTTCCAGAGAAGTCGATACGTAAGTAGAAATAAAATTAGCGTCTGTATCCTTTACCAACACAACTGTAAGCTTACCTGGTAAAACTGACAAAGACAGTAAAATGCAACTACTTGCTATGAACTATACTGATGATTCCGTATCTTCAGTTTTAACTTGTGTTATGTCTCAAACCAGAGGTTCTGAAATTAAAAGAGTCACTAAGTCTCCATTTCTCTATGTAATTCAAGCTTCTTTACATATTTAGGAAAGCTGGAATGATCTCAATCTATATAATATTATTCTTTGCGTTTTAAAAACATATTTCGCGCGTTAGAGATTGTCAGAATACGACATTTATTGTAGTTTTTTTTGCTTTAATATGGGTTATTCTAATGTGCTGAATTCTCGTTGCCTTACACCGTTAATGCACTTAATATAAATCACTTACTAACATCAAGCCTTGTATTAATTCCAAACTTCCTTTATTTGAACTGTCCACAAATAAAATAAATTACTACTCACCAGCAATCGAACATTATGCCAAGACCAACTTACGCCGTACCAGCTTACTCCATTGTTTTTCCTTAGCTTTTTTCTTCTTACAAAGATTGTTATATCCTTACTACAACTCAGATAACTCCTATAGTAAGGGTTTTCTCTGATGCTCTTATAATAATTTTCCTAACCTAAAGATATTTTATTATAAATTAGTACAGCTCAAAAGTAGCGTCTAACTGTTTGTAATTTGACAAGATCACAATTACCAGCCAGTAGAGCGATGTCAGTGTTAGCACAAATTGCAACATGACCTTCTATTAGGTCTCATTTTTATTCAACATGTTCATTTGGAATATAACAAACCACGCTGATGAAACAATTAGATACAAATTGCGTAGTGACAATCACGCGATGCTATTAATTCCATTCGCTTTTAACTCATTCGATTAAATGTTAATCTCAATAAATTACGGTGAACGCTAATCGAAGATTTTTATTCCGTGATGGTGGAATGCTCATTATAACTCTAAATTCGGAGAGTAAACGTATTTCAGAATGCAAGCATTAGATTTCATTACCACATAAATGAACAATTCGCTTCGGTAACAAGTTTAAATACGCCTACATCAGAATCTTGAAATTGTGCCTCATTAATAATTTAAGTATAGTTAATAAAACCAGAATGGTTCTTACCGGTTTATAAAACCATCTCGTGACCTCATCTGCTACTAAGGGGAAAATTATGGCGAAGTATTGTACAACTTGGATTAAGTTACATCTGTAAAGGATATTTAAAAACTACTAATGAAGGAGGTTATTTTATGAAAAGGTTAGTAGATGTAGTATAAACTAATGAGTGTATGATGCAACAAATAAGAAAGTATTTACAGTAATTAATAAGGTTCCAGTTTTACAATTCCTTGGATGTATGTAAAAATACGACGCTAAAGAAACAATGTTTTTAATTGTATTTTTTTTACAACATTCAGGTTTGTAAACAGGTAACGATCCAAAAATAGCTTATTACACATCTGTAGAAGTTTTATGCTTAGTTTTTTTCGCTAATATGCTATATAAAAAACTATAGAATTTTTATTTTTAGTAATTTCAACTCTAGTTGCACTGACTAGTGGTATACTGTATTATCTGAGCATATTTGTAATTATTGCAAACTGTTCCTATTTTATGAATTATTGTAGTAATTATTACCGTAATTGATGTTTCTTCTAACAATTAAGTACCTGAGATGTATTTTATAGTCATAGAGGGGGCTGCTCTCCCTCACATAATTGTTATAGTTAAGAACCTACTAAAACATTTTTTAAAATTAAACTTGGAAGTATCTCTATTCAGTTCTAAAAGTAGTTTTCACAAAGTGGATTGCGAACTTTTATCTGTGTGAGACGATCATCCAAGAGCGTAGCAAATATCCGCACGCTGAACTGTTTACAAATTTCCCAGAATGTCATGTTGAGATGTCAGACAATCATGTCTCTATTAATAACAACCTCCCAGAAGCTGTCTTTACCATCGAAATTTCTGGCAAGACTGAAGAAAGTAAAGAACGGCACTGAATATTAATAAATGCAATAATCACATACAAACTTTCTCTTGTTTCCTCCATTGATTTGCGTACTCTTGAAGGTAAGTGAAATCTGCTGATAATATTCACTTTTAATTTTTGAAAAAAAAACGTCTTACTAAGAATTTTCCCGTGGACGTGTCCAAAATCTGTAGGAATGTTATCGAAAGTTATTGATTGGGCATAAATGGATCTCTGTCTTTCTCCCCTTCGTTCTTTTTACTATCACATATTTGGAATGAATGGGTTCTTGTCTTTCGTCCCATCTTACGCATTAGTTTGCTTGTTTAAGGTATTTATTTATAAACCGCTATAAGGGAGGAATCAACTTGAGGATCAGTTACTGGGGAGATCGTCATGATACTGACGTTGATATTTTCTTCTCTCAAGGCAAGATGATAGTTTCTATAATTTGCGTTTGATGTCACCTGTGTCTTTTTGGAGCAAGGTACATGAGTTTTTATTCTAAAATTACCAAACGACGATAGTCATGGAGGTTACAATAAAAAAAGAGTTCTCTAACGTACTTTTGGGTTAGTTGTTAATTTAATAGCTCAGTTAATTATAAATTCTTTTTTCATATGTGTAGCAAGATCATCCATACTTCCTCAACTGAATTCCTTATAGGAACTAATAACCACTGTTCCATCCTTCTCCATAGTTTTGTGAGTATTATGGATGGACCTGCTGTTCCTGCTGTGTTGCATTGAATCAATTACATTTTTCAGAAAGATTATGTATTACGAAAAAATCTAAGCTCCTACGTTTTGTATCAAGGATCAACAGATTTGTATTTTGTTTGATTTTCGTGCGTCGGATGACTTTTGTAGGTCTTCTTCACTAAATTACCTCGTTTTCTTACCTTTTTGTAGTCGCTTACCATGTGTACCGTCTTGGTGAAAAGAAGTGCTGTTCTTTGCCATTTTCTTTTCATTTTCGTTAATAATTCGAAACGTGATAGCGCGTGTGCAGGGGAGCAGTCCGAGGTTTCCTCGCGGCTCAACGAGTCCCATGCGACTCCCTCGCTATACTCGTGGGATACGCGAGTGTGTTGAGGGACCATCAGAAACATCTTACACATTACTTCCTCGTTACTTTCACAGCCAGTAACGAAACCTATCCCTTCCGATACAGAAAATAAGTTTTATCCCAATTTTATGAAAATCTTGCTTTAATGAAAAGTTAATTACAAAATTTTATTGATTCAAAAAAGTGTCTGTACTTTCGTAGCGGCCACAAAAATTAAATTGATGGTATAAGTATTCTATTCGTGTCACATCTAGATCTCTGTTTGATATTCCTATTTGTACCTTTATTTTAATGGCTTTACTATCTACGGCCGTCACTGCTCGTCTCTTCGTACCCCTATTCGAAACTCTTTGTCGGCCAAGTGAATGACATTTTCCAAAATGTTCATTTTGTACATCCGTTTTACCAAGTACCCGCCTGAGCGGTATTTACCTGTATCCAAGCTTTTCTTGACTGTTCAGTGAGAATTATAATCTTAGTGGCAATATACAGTTATTGGTTCGTCTGTGATTTACTTCTTGAAATATTTTAATGAGACAATAATATGACATATTTCTTTAGTAATGTCACTTCGATCAGTTTTACAAATGATAAGTTATTAATCCTTCTTTCCACTCATGTCATTATTCTTAATAACAATACTTAATTAAATTGCGATGGAGTGAACTGTAATTTGTTCATTATACTTCTACAGTTCACCAGTAACACCTTCATTACTTACTTTATACTTTCAGCATTAACCTCATCCTTCCCAGTTATACATCAGTCAGTCATTCTTTCAGCAACTACATATATTTCTTTAACATCTGCGATTTTTCCCATCGTGGATCTACAATCTGTATCACTTAGATCATCTATTTTCATCCCTTCACCATCAGTCCATATCCTAAAAAAGGCACAGTCCTGAACCCATCATCACTGGAAATCGGCTATCTTACTGCTTTAGCTAACAACTCAGAAAGTACCTTGATTATCCTGGTATTTCTTCTTGTGGATGTAATTTTCTTTGACGCAACAGGAAACATATATTCTCTTATTGCCTATTCCAACACCTTATCATTTGGTTTTTAAATTTAGAGTACGCCTAATATTCGGCCGTTCTTCTGGACTGATGATTCTTTACAAGAGCTGATTTTATGTTTGCCTAGGTTTCTGCTTTGCTACATACACTCAGCTTCCATCATATAGCGCTGCATATTTATTTCAACAATATTTCATAGCCTGTTTGACACTTAATTAGAACGCAATATCTTTGTTATCAATTAGCTTCTATAATTACAAATTATTTCTATTGGTATTGGTAGAGAGCGTTTACAATTTTTGTTATTCGGTTCCATTATCTCAGAAATGTTTCTACTGTCGCTGATGTGGTCACTCTACAGCTATACATTATGATTGCTTCTAGTTATCGAGGGAACTGCATAGAGCAATCTTCCTCAACCCGATCTAGGAGTCTGATTGGAGGAACATGATTCCTCATTGCTGCCTTATTCTAGCTATCGAGGGAACTGCTTGTAGCAAGCTTCCTCTTTGCTGCTGCTTCTAGTATCTCTGCTCCAAGAAAATCCTGGATTCTTGCCAGTTACTCGATGGCACCACTCTACGATTAATCTTCGATGATATAAACCTAGGTTCCTAGTTTCTCTTCTTGGAACCGCTCATCTCCTCATTTAACATAAGTTCTTTTGCGAATGTCATGACAAAAATTGCCGGGAGAAGTTCGCTGGTAGTGAACAAGTTGGTATGTTAACTCTAGATTGATTAGGTCTTGAGAAACCGCTACGGTCATCCTATTTAGGGTTTTCCATGGTTTTCCCAGATCGCGAATGCCGGGATGATTCCTCAAAATAGCCCATAGACACCTTCTACCATATCCGGTATATCCCTTCCTATGTACAAACAGTTACACATTAGGATAGGAGTAATGCACCCTCCACCACCCACTTTTATTCTACATCTACATCTATATTCTGCAATATAAAAATATTGTGGGTGGCAAAGGGTGCTAAGCACCAATCCTAATTCTGTGAATTCGAATCTCGAACAGAAGGAGGAAAGAAAGAATACATAAAAGTATAAGTACGGCATCTTATTTCTCGAATCTTATCCCAACTGTCATTGCAAGCTAAATAGGTTGGCGGAAAAAGTATTTCATTGCACTCGTAAATTAAAGATATACGCATATTCTCCAACAAATTCAAACGAAAACGAAGTCGTCCGTCCGCCAAACAATCTCAGCCCAACCCACGTATCAGCTCTGTGATTCGCGGAGTGAAACTGTTGTTATTCTGAAAAGAGTTTATCCTCAATAATTTTGTGCTGTCTGACTGTGCACAGCATCTCCTTTTGGTAACGCCGTATCACAAAAACGCAATGGTGGTACAAACGAAACTGCGCGCTGGATCTTGTAAGCGATAATTTTCAGAACTGAGCCTGTTTAGAGTCAATGGACAGAGTGAAAATAAGATATTGTTGTAATACCAGCCTCTACTGCTATATGAGTCGCGTGTTAAAAATCTATTGCTCACAGACACGTCAGATTGAATGTATTACGGTGTTAGTGGATGCAAAATCTGTCACATCAAACATAAAGCTTTAAAACAACGTACGGAATAAGTCATATTTGTCCCAAATGTGTTAGACTTGTTAAAATAAAAATTTCGAATTGCTTTGATGAATGTTGAGAAAATACAGTTTAAAATCATTAAAACTGGTATAAGTAAAAGATTGAACTGGGAAACTGCCAATCATCCAACCATCGAAAGAACTAAGTCTTAAAGAAACTGAAAAATAAGACTGACCGAGTACTTTGAGCTGAATTCCGATGTTAAATTACCCAATTTTTATGTTAAGTTGGACTTTGAAGATAGGTAAGCTTGGTTCTTAGCTTTCTATAACAGCGACTACAATGGATAGGGAGCGAAAATATCTCATGCTTTCATTTGCTAGCCGAAGAATGGGCGGCGTAACTCGTAATGGACATAGTATCATCTTGAACATACTGGCTTTTATTATTATTGGTAAGTAAGGTACAAGAAGAAAATTTCTGAAAGTGAAAATGTGTTCGGATATTAGATTAAGTCTTATTTAATCCATTACTAGTCCTGTGATCCCGGTAGCTAAAGCGTATTAACTGTGCTGAACACACGACCTGAGTTTTGCTGGTACTTGTAGATGTAATAGAAAAACTTTTCCTTAGCATGATCAGTAACTAATGATACATGGTTGTATGCAATGCGTAACCACCATACAGCATATTGAAAACCTTGGTTTAAACCGAAATCATTCCACACTTTCTATGACTTGAGGACATACGCCATCGGTCATAGTGATTCTTCATTTGGATAACGACGTAGAACCTGTTGATCTCTTAGCAACACTTGAATTATCCTCAGCTTTCTTCTGTAATACACAAATCCCCAAGTAGAAAAGTTTTCAAGAACAATCTCCTACGTGTGAAAGACCTCGTATGCCAGTTCTGTTCCTGACCGAGTGTGGTAGCTGAGCGACAAAGCTCTGGCACCGCATTCTGGAGGACCGCGAGTTTCAATACCCATCCGGACATACAGATTTCGGTTTTCCACGGTTTCCATGCGAATTATAGGATGTTTGCCTCAAAAGTACATGGCCAAATTTCTTCCCGTTCCTTGCCTTTAGTCCTTACTCTCTTCTAGTGACTTCGACGTTGACGGGGTGTAATACCAGAAACAGAAAAAGGGCGCCGAATTCCTGTAACCAAGGGTGAAAATAAGACTCTACCTTTAATAACATAAATATTCTTTGATTATAACATTCTTCCTTTACTTGGTTCCGACACGCACTTCACGCAATGTCGAAAGCCACTATGGTGGAAATTGTTCCGAGTTTGGACATTGTGGTGATGATGGATTGCATCAGGAAGTCCACTAGAAGACTGAAGCGGAAGCGTTCTCCTATCACCCTCTCTCTTCAGATTATTCCGGGTTCCATATATTCCATACTTTTTTTTTTACATATAAAAGCCATAAAACGCCGGCGGTGTTTGCTGGCGCTGTAAGTTTTCCGATAATGACATTATCCAGCATCCCGCTTGTCAGTGCAGCGAAAGCCACACGTATTGGCATACCGGTGGCCCGGTCGATAAATTTTGGTATGCGGCTTACATTGTGCGGTGCGGCCAGCTAATCCCGCTCCATTTCTCGCAAATGGGCGGGCTTAAATAGGAGTAAAAACCACAAAGTGGTCGCTTTCAACTCCAAATCGATATATTCATGGTTAATCACGGCGCGACATATTTAGGCCCGACGGACTGCGCTGACAACAGCGACAATGATCGACTTCTGCTCGACGCTCCCAACTACATTACCAACAAGGCCGATCGTAAATTGGCGATTTACGTGTCATATTGTTCCTATTGTAATTCGTTCATTTTACTGTTTAACGACTCTCATCACAAATATCAAAGCCTTTCGGAAAACGCCAACATGCAGTTGTCACCTATTTTCAACTGATTACGTTTAGATGTGTTATCATAGGCACTCTGCTTTACAGAAGCGAAATGTAATTTCAGAAACGTTGTGTCCACTCACTATCTCACTATATTATTTCAGAAACAGTAATTGCAATGCACACTAGACAAGAGTTAAATCTGAAATTTTTGTGTGCCTCTTCGCTCTTCACGCAAAAACAGTTGAACGGATTCTAACGAAACTGCACGCAGTTCCATTTTTCACAGAGTAACTAAACTTTTTATCCGTATTAATAACATAGTTTCCGACGATACAGGGACCAAAACCGTAAAAATAGGAATTTTTGGCTGTCTGTTCGAGAATTACGAAAAAAACCATTGAACGAATGAAAATGTCCATAATTATAGCTTAGGTCATCGGGTAACACATAGAATAGATTTTATCAGGAATAGTTACGTAGTTACTGGCGATACAGGGGCCAAAACAGTAAATTTTGAAATTTTTTATCTATCCGTGCGCGCATGTCGCAAAAACTAATGATCGCATTTCAACGAAACTTTGCACCTTACGTCATCAGTTAATATATATGATACTTTTATCAAGAACAGTAACACTTTTCGATGATACGGAAGCTAAAACAGTAAATTTGGATTTTTTGTGAATATGCGCCTCTAGCAAATACTAATCAATGCTAAAATGTATATACCTATAGGTTACCGTACTTCATCGGTTGACATGCAGGATACTTTTTATATCGATTTTCGGTATTCAGAGGCCAAACCGTAAATTTTGGATTTTTTTTTATATATGTCCTCGGATCAAGCAAAAACCAACCATTTGTGCGCACAGTGGTAGCCTGTGCTAAGTTTGGTTGTGACAGAATTAAAAATAAAGAGAGTCAGTTAATTTATTTGTTCCGTTATAAAAACTAGCCATTAAATATTTTCTACGGCGAGCTTTCTCGCAGTCGATAAGGTTACTGGGTTAGTAGTTTATACGTGGAGATGCAATATTTCAAACCATCCTAACATTCGGTAGTTCAGGGGTGAAATGCCATTCGGTTATCCTGAATGCGGTTTACCGTGGTTTTTCGTAGTCCCTCCAGGCGAATGCCAGGATGATTCTTGAGAATGGCATCGGCTGACTTAATTCCCCATTCCCTCTACGGCTGTTTATATTTTTTTTAAATATCGGATTTTCGATATATCGATATTTTAAAAAGTATTAATATCGGCTGTGGATATATCGGAGTAAAGTATCGATAATTCGATACTTTCATAAATTTAATTTCTTAAAATCAAACGTAAAAATACGGCTATCCACTGATAAATAGACGTGTGATTTTGTTCTTATTCAGGTTTTCACTTTCGAATGGTTTCTCTTGGTGATGATGATTGTTGATTTTTTAATAATTTGACCAATATGCATGTCATCATTTTCATAAAAATTAATAAAATTTATAAAACTCGAAAGAGGTTCGAGGCAAACATTATTTTGTGTATTTTTACGATTGATAAGCAATACAGTTGAGGTATTTATTTAGGTAGAAGTTTAGCTATCGTAGCATGCATTATGGCTAAGTTAAATATCTTTTTTTTAAGGTATTTCATTTAGTTTTGTAGATTGATAGCTTGTTCTGAGTTGTCTTACTTTTCTTGCTCTATGATTAGCAACTATTTGTTATTTATATTTCCCACTATTCCTGCTAACACACTGGTAGTTCCCTGGACAATGCGCACGCTTATTCCAAACAATGGGCTCGCGTTCGATTCGTGATGTGCGAACGATGACTTGCTTACACTGTTGTCATCATCTGAGTGAACTTGGTACCTACCTATAACTTCCAAATTAATTATAGAAACGTAGTGAGATTTACTTAAGCTTGCTGATCTCTATGCGTAACAGAAATGTGAGAGACATAATGCCATTCAGAGCAAACGAAAAATGATAACTTACTCTTAAAAATATCGAAGCCGATATACAGATTTCAGTATCGAAATATAGATATATCGTCCTAACAAATATCACTCATAAATATAGATATTATCAAAAAATAATATCTATATTTCGATATATTATCAACAGCCCTAATTCCCTCCCCATATGTTAGCTGGTGTTTACCTAGGCTGAAAATAGTCCTCGAAACCCTCCAGCTAAAGGCTGGGAGGAATGAAATTTTTTTTTAAACCTTCGAACTACATATAATAGATTGTTTTAGCGAATCAATTATGGATTTTTTTATCACAGTTTATACAAATAAAGAGATTCATTCAAGATACACAGCAACACATCAGACATTTCTCTTAGAGATGCTACGAGTATCTGAACGTTACTGAAGTATGTAGGATCCAAGTTTTTCACGGCATTGTATATAAATAAACTTTTATCTGGCTTCCAGTGTGAATTTTTTACGCGGCTGGATGCCCGAGAAACGTTTATTTAGTACTGAAGTATCCCGGTGTATCATTCACAACCATAAAGTTTTCCGAATTAGGCAGTTTCAAGGGGCTGTACAAACAAATGATGACAACAACATGTTTAAAATATTTGCATGCAATCTAAATTTATAAGGCGGGGCGGAGTTCCAGGAGCAAAAGCAGGGCTACTCTTCTATTTTTTTTTCTTCCCAGCAAACATTTATCTGTCTGATAATCGGTGGATTAGTAGTGCAAATATGAAATTACGCATGGAAAAAGTCGTGGGCACATCTAGCGTTAAATACAGGATAAGTGTTTCCAGTGGGTTTAATATTGAGTGGTAATCAAAGTAACTGGCGTGTACACTATAAACACGTTATGTTTTCAAGTGGCAGTTTACAATCTCCCGCCGCTAGAGACTGCAATCTGAGAACTAATGCTTGAGAGCAAAATCGTGTTCTGTACGATAGAAGCCTTCCTTCTCTTTAAGGCTTAACATGACATTCATGTGACCTTTTATCATCATTTTCTGCTTTTAATGGCTGTAAGTATTCTTATTGCCTCATCGAACAGTGTTTTCTACCGTGTTGCATTTTGCTAAGAACAGTTAGCCTACATTGATTTAACTGATAGACCCAATCGATTTTATTTAAAATTTCACGCAGCCTAATAAACAAAGGTAATGATTTTTTTTTAAATATTTTTGTATAAGTATTTACGTTAAGAAGTATAAAATAATCAGCACAATTTGATTATTGTATGGATTTTAAAGAAAAACCTTTCAAACTTTTGCTACAAAGATTTTTTAAAATATTTTTACATTTATAAAACAATATCAATGTCATTGAATTGCTTCTAGTCGGGCTTTCATTTCGTGAACACAGTTCTGAAGCACCTCAGTGCTTCTTCTGTTAAAAAGTGTTGCGTAATAATATTATTTATGCAAAGAAATCTTCTCGGGTGTCCCACCCGGTTGTGTTTTAAAATCACAATATTTCAGTGGCTGTCTTCTGCAGGTGTAAGACGGCGGAGCTCGCATTCAAAATATTGTGTTTTTACAACACAATCTCGCAGCAGAGCCGTGAAGATTTCATCGCAATCGTTCGCCGGGAAGTCGCCGTTCTAACGTCATTATTATTTTTTTTTTTAGGCAAATCTGGCATAACTAAATTATTTTTTTAATTTTATAGTATTTTACATGTCTTTACGTATTATACAGTTTCAGCTTTGCTTTGGTGTTGCAATAATTTTGCTATTTGTTAAAACTACACTGCTCTTCCAACTAACTAGTATATAATGTTTCATGACCAATTTAATTGGTTTTTTTTGTCGCTATCTTCTAGTTACCTGCTATGTGGCATGCTTTTTGAATATTTTTATGTTAGTGTTACTTGTTCTGTTTGGCGTGTACCACTTTAAACAGTGTTATGTATGTGTTGATAGCTGTGTTGGTTAATGAGTATAGTTTCTGATGTTTCAGTTTTGTGTATTTGTTGTTTATGATATATTTTCATACAGATATGGCCTTGTTATACTTTTTCCATGTTCACATTGAAGAACACTCATTGTACACTCACAGAAATAAATGAAAATTTTCCTTAAAAATGTAGAGGTTAGAAACAAATTTCCTTTTAATGTTTCCACTCCCAGCGACGTATAGTCAGAAGAAATACCGCTGATTCTAAGCTAGTCGAAACTGTGAAAACCCCATCCAAATAACTTAAATAGATTTACGTGATGCCGGAACAAAGAAACAGACGTACACAGCACACTATGGCCGTATACTGTAGAGAGGAGATATGCTTGTTGAAACAAGACCGTAATATGGTTGGTTAGATAAGCAATATTTGCTTCATTGAATTCACATAAATTCCAAGAAATAAATATATACTTGCTTCAGCGACTGATGAACTGTTCCGTTGTCACCTTTAGTATTTGACTTCTTGTTATGGATGTTCTTGTTTAAACGTTGTCTAAAATATTCCATATTTCTAGAGAATTTGGTTTGTAGAGATAAAGCAGTTTTACTCTCTGCAATTGAATAAGTAAGAGCCAATATTTGTAATTCTTTACATGATCAATGGAAATTGCTTTTTTTCTGACATCAGTCTTTAGACTGGTTTGATACAATCCTCCATCCCTTCCTATCTTGTGCTAACCTTTTCATCTCAAGATACCCCTTACAACCCACATCATCAATTATCTGCATCTCATCCTCTAATCTATGACTTCCTCTGCATTTCTTAACTTCGACAGTTCCCTCTACTAAAAATTTAACCAATCCTGTATTTCTCAAAATATGGCCTACCATCCTCTCTCTTCGTTCTGTAAGAATCTTCCACAAACTTCTTTTCTCACCCATCATTTCGTTTCCTAATTTATGCGTCCATTTAATTTTCAGCATGCTTCTATAGCACCACATTTCACATGTTTCAATTTTCTTTCTTTCTAATATTTCTATAAATCCATGCTTCGTTGCCACAAACTGCTGTGCTTTACACATACAGTTTTAAAAAGTTCTTTCTGAGTCTTAGATTAATATTTGAAAGTAAAAGATTTCTTTATTTCATGGAAGCTGTTTTTGCTAGTGCTATTCTGCTTTTAACATCATTCCTGCTCCCACCATCGGCTGTAGTTTTATTTCCTAAGTAGCAAAATTCACTAATTTCTCCTATCTCATCCGAACCTATTTTTATATTTAATCCACTATTATTGGTATCATTTCTGCTACATTTCGTTACTTTTGTCTTGCTTTAGTTTATATTTAGTCCAAAATCTTCCTTCTGTATCTTGTTGATTACAGTCAGTAACTTCTCAATATCCTCAGCCTGTTCTGCTAACAAGACAATATCATCAGCAATTCATAGCATACTGATTTTTTCTGCTTGAACTCTTATGCCATATTCAAATCTTTCTTTCACTTCCTTTATTGCTTCTTCTACATACAATTGCCTAAAGCATAAATAAGACTGACTGGTGCGATAGTGATAGAAATACTTTCCGTTGCGTCTCTCCGAAACCTTCGAACAGCGGTGTAGAAGACTGAGTCGCAACGGTGAGTTACCGTGGTTTCAGAAGTTAGCCTCAATATTCATTCGAAATCCACTTCAAAACGCACTGATACGCGCGATGAAAACAATCCCTTTGTGCGCGTTGTGTGTTTTTATTAGTCGATGCTTTGCCGACAGTTCCAATTTGTCTGCTTGAAACGGCAAGTTTTATCTGATTATTGGAAATTTCTTTTATTAGCTGATGTTGAATGGCAACCATTTTGAAACTTTACGCGCTAGTGTGACATATATAAAACGCTGGATCTGACAGGCTTATTCCATCGAAACAGAACACAAGCTAATATGGGAACCGTTGTGATTTTCACTTCTGTGAGTACTTTTCTTCCTTCATTATAATACTGCGTTTTCCTTTAAAAGCGTTAAGCTATCGAAAGATATTAATTACATTCTCCTCTCATCGTAGTTCTGAAATCGTTTCTTGTTTTTCTAGAAATTCTTTCCCTCAATATCAGTTTATACTTCTACTATTTTTTTGGGTAGCGTGATCAAAGGGATATCAAATTCTATTGGTGCTATCACCTCTAGTTCTTGAAAGGAATTAGATATACTATATGCCCCGCTCGAACATTTCGCGAACACAATAAACAGTAAGGTCGAGGGTTTGTAATAGTATGAAAGAAGAACCGCCTCATTTTTTTCTGTTGTTTATTTGATTAGTGTAATAGGTACGTATAAAAAGTCGACGCCAGTCTAGCAGTTTATTAATATCTCTGTGATAAGTACTACTGTTATCTAGTGGCTTCGCTCTGAACTGTCTCATTCACAGTTATTACTTATGCCCTTTAACGGTCAAATTCTGAAAAATTTTGTTCTTAATTTATAATGTTGCCTGAGTGGAGACCTTTATCTTTTAAATGAAACCTCATTTATCGATTTAGGTTAGGAGTCAACGGAGATAAATGGCTCGTAACAAAAAGACACGTTATGGAAATACCTTTGACCTTGAATGGTCGAATTCCGAAAAATTCCTTTCTTAGATAAAATATGATGTTACCACGAAGGAGACCGTAATCTTTAAAATAATACCTCATTTGTCTACATCTGTTAGATATGAAGGGAGATAAATGGCTCATGACACAAAAACAAGTTGTAGAAATATTGATACTTTTGCCCTTTAAGGGCCGATTTCCGATAAATTCCGTTCTTCAAAATATGATTTGACGAAAGAGGAGTCTTTAAACTCTTAAATAATACCCCGTTTCTCGATTTCGGTTAAATATCAAGGGAGGTAAATAGCTCGTGACAAAAAAAACTTCATGGAAATATTTATAATTTTGTCCTTTAAGTGTCAAATTCCAAAGATTCTGTTCTTACAATATGATGTGGCTGCGTCGGATACCTTAATCATTAAGATGATAACAAATTTGGTTAGATATGAAGGGAGATGAATGGCTCGAAACAGAAAAACGCGTTGCAGGAATAATGAAATTTTTGCTCCTTAAGGGTCGAATACCGAAAAATTAAAAACGCTTCTTTATGCAATTGTATATTCGATACGAGGGCTGAGAATGTTTGTCTGTTTGTTCTTGCATCACACTAAAACAAAGCAGCAGCTTAGAGACTAACTGAACATCTGAGGCATGTTTTATGTCGCTACGTGAGCTGGCCGAAGATGGAAATGAACTTTAAACCTGCACGGGCCTCAATCGAATCGATAATGTGAAACGAAGCTAGCCTAATTATCACTTGATAGAAGTTACCCTCGCCCTCTATTTTGCCTCCTAAGGACCACACGATGTACAGTGCCAGCCATGAGAGGAGGGGTAAGACCTGTATCCTATCCGAATTAGAACCTTATCTGTGAGACCCGGAGCATTTAACCCACAGGAGGGATCTTTCTGTTGCCATCTTTCTGTGAAAGGGCAACTTTGTGTTCTATGTATTTTTTTTTTTTATTTTTTTTTATTTTTTGTGTGAAGTGAATCTGAGATTTGTGAACATCCCAGCATTCGAACCACGTGAAAGTCTCAACCAGGGGCCAGTACACGGGGACCAGGACTCGAATGTGTTCCCGTTGTACCAGTGTACGCACGCAGCCAGACTGGAGAATCTCCATGGATGTTATTACTTCAGTATTGCAAGTAGATGCATATTTTTTATTTTATTCAAATAGACCTATAAAGATCACGCAAACTTAATCATTTTCTGTCTGTGTTTCTTTTGCCATTCCAGTATTCTCGCATCCGTTTACTGAAGGTAGGTTTTCTCTCTTCTATCCAAGTTGCACTGGTCTTCTCGGCTTTGACTTCTGGCATTACTACACAGTTGTGTATTTTTTGTCTGAAGATTTTACGATCTAGGATTTCTGATCTCTTTATATTGGCTTTTTCCAGGTCTTGTCTTACTTGATCGAACCAGCTGTTAGGCATTTTATTGGTTGCATGAGGTCGAATATCTGCTTAGTTAATCTGTGATCTGCCATCCTGTAGATGTGACCGTAGAATTTTAGTCTGCGTTTTCTGATGTCGTTGGCTATGTTTGATTGGGACTCTACTGTTTTGTTTGACTTTATTGTGTAGTCTTCTTTCGTTTTGTTTGGTCCAATAATTTTCCTGATGATTCTTCATTCCTCTTTCTGGATGTTCTCTATGTCCATCTTACAGTTTAGTGTGACTGTCTCTGTGGCGTAGACAACGTGGGGTTTAATAACTGTATTGTAATGCCTAATTTTTTATTAGAGTTCTATGTTCTTTTTGTTGCATAAGTTGCAGGTCTGTCCGAAAGCCTTTTTCATCTTGTTGAGCCTGTTTTGCTGTGGCCTCTTTTCTAGTCCTGTTGGACTGGTAATTTCGCCTATTAAGTACTTAAAATCTTGATTTTTACATATTTTGTGTGCAGTGTTTTAAGATCAGTTTTTGTGCCAAAATCTTTAGAGTATTTTCCACACAAGATTCAGGCGTATGGATTATTCCGATTATTAGTGTACTGATACGGGGTTTTCTAATTGGTTGGTCACAGCATATCGCTGAAGCCAAAGCGCAAAGCGCAATTAATTTAACATCAGGCATCCTGCCGGGAGCTGCAATAGAACCAGTTCAGTTCAGAATTTTTATAAAGGTTATTGCAGACAGTGTTAATAGCAGTTTTAATACGTATGGTTGCTGCTGATGTTGGTTGTAAGAATACAAAGTTACGCTGACTGTTCAGAAATTCAGCGTGAGCTTGAAGTTGTTTCGGTATGTTGCCATTAATTGAAACTTTAAACTAAATTACATCATCATCATCATCTTAGTCATTTGTCAGCCAGGCAGATCCTGGCTGACCGGCTGCTTTACCGTCTTCAGCCTGGGTTTTATGTATTGTATTCGGTTGCCAGAATCCGCCAGGAAGCAAGACGCCCAAACCGACCGAAAAGTCCCCACCAAGGCCGACAAGAGCAGGCGGGAGACGGGTGATGCGCATAGTCTAAATTGCATAAAAAGTTCAATGTAATTCACATAGCAAATCGACTTGCGCCTGAGTAAAACATATAACTCTTGATAAGGTTGAATACCGTAAGTATTTATGAGAAACACTATACTGCAATATGAAGGGTCGAAGATAAAGCGAATTGGGGACTACGATTCTTAAGACGAATTTTGAAAAACTGTAACGCAAATGCATGGGGGATAGAGCAGAACGTTATCCAGAATGGTGAGCGAGCGCTAACGCTCGGGCCGGACACTGTTGAGAAGAGATGCTCGAATCTTCTTCCAGTCATTCAGTTTTCGGCTTTCCATTTTTTCCCCCCCGGATTTAGCTTGAACAGGCATTCTGGAGGACGCGGGTTCAAATCCCCACCCGGCCATATAGATTTCGGTTATCCTTTCTTTTCAGAAATCACTCCAAGCGAACGTATGATCGTTAATTTAAAAGACTATGGCTGAATTTCTTCTCGTTCCTTTTTTCCAATCCCTTCTTGCCTCCATAGAGCAGAGGCGAGAAGAGAGACAAAATAAAAAAAGAATAATGTAATGTCATTGTTGAAATGTTGATGTTTTAATCTGCTGAAAAAGCAGCTTCAAGAAATACTGTCGAATAAGAGAGATACAATTAGTGAAGGTTGTGGGCGCGAGGAATTGTGTTATATGAAGTTGTGTTGAGAAGAATTATAGAGTGAATGGACGACAGAAAAATAAATGAGTGTTCGAAAGTGGAAAAAAGTGACTTCGACGTCGACGAAATACACTCCTGGAAATTGAAATAAGAACACATTGACGCCGGTGTGTAAGACCCACTATACTTGCTCTGGACACTACGAGAGGGCTGTACAAGCAATGATCAAACGCACGGCACAGCGGACACACCAGGAACAGCAGTGTTGGCCGTTGAAGGGCGCTAGCTGCGCAGCGGTTGGGCACCGCCGCAGTCAGTGTCAGCCAGTTTGCCGTGGCATACGAAGCTCCATCTCAGTCTTTAACACTGGTAGCATGCCGCGACAGCGTGTACGTGAACCGTATGTGCAGTTGACGGACTTTGAGCGAGGGCGTATAGTGGGCATGTGGGAGGCCGGGTGGACGTACCACCGAATTGCTCAACATGTGGGGCGCGAGGTCTCCACAGTACATCGATGTTGTCGCCAGTGGTCGGCGGAAGGTGCACGTGCCCGTCGACCTGGGTCCGGGCAGCAGCGACGCACGGACGCACGCCAAGACCGTCGCATCCTACGCAGTGCCGTAGGGGACCGCACCGCCACTTCCCGGCAAATTAGGGACACTGTTGCTCCTGGGGTATCAGAGAGGACCATTCGCAACCGTCTCCATGAAGCTGGGCTACGGTCCTGCGCACCATTAGGTCGTCTTCCGCTCACGCCCCAACATCGTGCAGCCCCCCTCCAGTGGTGTCGGGACAGGCGTGTATGGAGGGACGAATGGAGACGTGTCGTCTTCAGTGATGAGAGTCGCTTCTGCCTTGGTGCCAATGATGGTCGTATGCATGTTTGGCGCCGTGCAGGTGAGCGCCACAATCAGGACTGCATATGACCGAGGCACACAGGGCCAACACCTGGCATCATGGTGTGGGGAGCGATGTGCTACACTGGCCATACACCCCTGGTGATCGTCGAGGGGACACTGAACAGTGCATGGTACATTCAAACCGTCATCGAACCCATCGTTCTACCATTCCTAGACCGGCAAGGGAACATGCTGTTCCAACAGGCCAATGCACGTCCACATGTATCCCTTGCCACCCAACGTGCTCTAGAAGGTGTAAGTCAACTACCCTGGCCAGCGAGATCTCCGGATCTGTCCCCCATTGAGCATTTTTGGGACTGGATGAAACGTCGTCTCACGCGGTCTGCACGTCCAGCACGAACGCTGGTCCATCTGAGGCGCCAGGTGGAAATGGCTTGGCATGCCGTTCCACAGGACTACATCCAGCACCTCTACGATCGTCTCCATGTGAGAATTGCAGCCTGCATTGCTGCGAAAGGAGGATATACACGGTACTAGTGCCGACATTGTGCATGCTCTGTTGCCTGTCTCTATGTGCCTATGGTTCTGTCTGTGTGATCATGTGTTGTATCTGACCCCAGGAATGTGTATATAAGTTTCCCATTCCTGGGACAATGAATTCACGGTGTTCTTATTTCAATTTCCTGGAGTGTATAAAGCCCACCTGAAAAAGAACACATTGACGCCGGTGTGTAAGACCCACCATACTTGCTCCGGACACTACGAGAGGGCTGTACAAGCAATGATCAAACGCACGGCACAGCGGACACACCAGGAACAGCAGTGTTGGCCGTCGAAGGGCGCTAGCTGCGCAGCGGTTGGGCACCGCCGCAGTCAGTGTCAGCCAGTTTGCCGTGGCATACGGAGCTCCATCTCAGTCTTTAACACTGGTAGCATGCCGCGACAGCGTGTACGTGAACCGTATGTGCAGTTGACGGACTTTGAGCGAGGGCGTATAGTGGGCATGCGGGAGGCCGGGTGGACGTACCGCCGAATTGCTCAACATGTGGGGCGCGAGGTCTCCACAGTACATCGATGTTGTCGCCAGTGGTCGGCGGAAGGTGCACGTGCCCGTCGACCTGGGTCCGGACAGCAGCGACGCACGGACGCACGCCAAGACCGTCGCATCCTACGCAGTGCCGTAGGGGACCGCACCGCCACTTCCCGGCAAATTAGGGACACTGTTGCTCCTGGGGTATCAGAGAGGACCATTCGCAACCGTCTCCATGAAGCTGGGCTACGGTCCTGCGCACCATTAGGTCGTCTTCCGCTCACGCCCCAACATCGTGCAGCCCCCCTCCAGTGGTGTCGGGACAGGCGTGTATGGAGGGACGAATGGAGACGTGTCGTCTTCAGTGATGAGAGTCGCTTCTGCCTTGGTGCCAATGATGGTCGTATGCATGTTTGGCGCCGTGCAGGTGAGCGCCACAATCAGGACTGCATATGACCGAGGCACACAGGGCCAACACCTGGCATCATGGTGTGGGGAGCGATGTGCTACACTGGCCATACACCCCTGGTGATCGTCGAGGGGACACTGAACAGTGCATGGTACATTCAAACCGTCATCGAACCCATCGTTCTACCATTCCTAGACCGGCAAGGGAACATGCTGTTCCAACAGGCCAATGCACGTCCACATGTATCCCTTGCCACCCAACGTGCTCTAGAAGGTGTAAGTCAACTACCCTGGCCAGCGAGATCTCCGGATCTGTCCCCCATTGAGCATTTTTGGGACTGGATGAAACGTCGTCTCACGCGGTCTGCACGTCCAGCACGAACGCTGGTCCATCTGAGGCGCCAGGTGGAAATGGCTTGGCATGCCGTTCCACAGGACTACATCCAGCACCTCTACGATCGTCTCCATGTGAGAATTGCAGCCTGCATTGCTGCGAAAGGAGGATATACACGGTACTAGTGCCGACATTGTGCATGCTCTGTTGCCTGTCTCTATGTGCCTATGGTTCTGTCTGTGTGATCATGTGTTGTATCTGACCCCAGGAATGTGTATATAAAGTTTCCCATTCCTGGGACAATGAATTCACGGTGTTCTTATTTCAATTTCCTGGAGTGTATAAAGCCCACCTGAAAAAGAAATTAAAAATTATATTTTCTGGGTGAACAACACAACTGTATCTAGAGTCATCATTCCGTTCAATATGAGACAGAACAGCATTAGGTTTACGTATAATAAAGATTTAAAATGAACAGTACAATTTTTCTGTAGTCAGAAGAGGTTTATGCAATATTAAAATAAGAACAATAAGAATTGAATGTAGGCGAGAAATCAAAACCCACTACGCTTCACAGGTGGTTAGAATATGCTGTTCGTATAGGAACAAATTAAATGAATTTCGGGAATGAAACAAATCAGTTGAAATTAGTGTTTTGAATTTTGTGAATGCTAGCGGGCAGAGCGTTGAACAATAGCCCCGAGCAAAGCTAGCGGCAGGGAGTTGATTTCAGTTCAGCCCTCCCCGCTGCGGGTCACTCACCGAAAAGAACACAATGGCGCCGCAAACACAGACGACAAACGACACCGGGTGAACGGCCGCGGCAATTTCCCCAGCCGGCAGTTCACAATGCGAAACACGCGTACTGAGGTAAGAATCGCGCTGACCGGGCCCGCGAGTTCTCGAACAATCCGCAAAGGTCAGAGCTGGCGCAATTTAAACTTCAATTAGCATTTTAAAGTGGGGTGAATAACGAGGCTGATATAGAGCATTTAGAGACATCACGTAGGGTTTTTAAACTGGTAGAAAATCCCAACTGGGACCTTGTTTAAAACATTGAAGAATGACCAAGACACAGGAAAATAATACACATAAAAAGTAAATTACAACACTGACACCACTGCACAGAGACATATTTTAATAATACATAGACACAGACGTTACATTACAAGGAAAAAACATTAGGTTGGCATCACTGTAAACGAATGTAAACAACAAGGTTTTGCTGTTCGTCAGACAAAAAAGTGTCAATATCAATAGATTCGAAAACAGTGGTAGGGTTACCTCCATAAACAGGGTAACAATAGCTATTCTCATAGTTATGTGGAACCATAACTACAGTTCACGTCACAAAAAAGTGCTAATGGAGCTATTCCTGACCACCATGTAACTGCCTCAACCATAAGTAGTAAGTAGAATGTAGTTTAATATTAGTTAGTTATGTATATTAATATTGTAATTTTGTTAACACCAATATGTATATATATCTACAGTCACTGTCGATGTCCCATTCCACAAGGGCGAAACGCGTCTGAGCCTATATCAATAAAACCAGTTGCTAATAGACGGTGTTTTCATTTATAATTGTGTTACAATCAACTGTGGAAGGATGGCCAATATACCATATAAGACGCAATATGTAGTCGAGCAATAACATTCTTGTGTACAAACAACGTCTTAAAGGCAGGAGGAGGGGAAACTGTTACTATAAGGGCATGACAGGATTTACCACTTTTTATGTGAAATGTAAAAGCTTACGATAATGTTCTGATCATGACAGATCGAGTTCGGCAGCACTCAAATGCATTTCATGTGCGTTAAGGTAGAAGCAGTTGTTTGTTCATAAAAGTACTGTTCTGCTGAGCTTAGAACTGTAGCCAGTATAAACTTCTGATTGATTACGCCAATAATATTGACAAGCCAGTATTCTTCCTCTAATACTATTGCCTCGGGTCAGTCATCATCGCATGGACTCTAACAGTCCGCTCTCTGCTATGCTTTGCTGTTCATAACCTCATGAACACATAGATTTTGCTCAACTTCCTACGGTTGGTCGAACCATTCAACTGTAGTTGTCACGTACTACTCCATATGCATTGTTACTGCAAGTCGACTAACGATCAGCAGTTGACGAATAATCACCACCAGTACCAGTACTGAGTACAACTTTATCATCACTCTTACTAACCTTAACGGTTCTCACTTCCTCCGCGCCATCTCCTGCGTCACTAGGCTGCTCTGTTTGTCCAGCTGCGTCCTCCCAGTTCTCGTTGCACGATATGCAGATGTTGCGCTGGTGTTTAGTTTGAGCCGACAATCCGAGATCATCCGAGTATTCGTCTTGGGAATTAAGGAAAATAGTTGGTAGCGTTTGTGAACGAACTGTTCCTGCCCGCGTAGATGCCAAGTTTGCTAAAAGTAACAGTAGAGAAGTATTTTTCTGAATACCGCAGGAGAAAATGTTAATGTTTGTTGCAGTTAGTAATAAAAGGTTTTTGAAAGAGAGCAGTCAGAAATTTCAGTCAACAAGCAACACATTTCTCAATGCTGCTAGTAACATTATACTCTCAAGGAAAAAGGTTTTCGAATTCACTCCGTGCATCTTCATGTTACTTTGTGCAGAAAACAGCATCCATTATACGAACTAATAGTTTCAAACAAGAGTTCTTTAATAACAGAGATTATGAAAATGTAAGTCAACCTTAATATAACACAGAGTGATGGAGAAACTTGTTTTCAATATACCACGTGTATTCTCGCGCAACCTTCAAAGACGTGTTTGTTGTTAATTTAGTTAAGTTAAAGGCTGTTCGTCAGTAAATGATACTTATACTAACAGTTGTTAGTTGACATTTAACCATCGACAAATTTTTATATGTAAAGCTTGGCCACTGGATGAGTATTTTGTGTTTTCTCTGTGAAAGAAGAACCAAAGTTCTGCCAGAACAGTTTTTATCGTACGTGTCTATCAGTAGCAAATGTTCAGGGTCAGGTCTTTTTACTTCATAGAAATGAGTCAACAATCTTTTTTTCAGACGAAAGACCGAAAAACACTGAAAACGATAGTGATTGCTAGAAATGGCCACAATTCCATCTATAAGTGTAATGTAATTTCTGGTGGAGATAAAGTCCATATTTAGTACTTGGTTACACATTGTTAAGAAACCTTGTGGGATAGTTCTGTCTGATGTGAGAAGATGTTAACAACTAATGAAATTGAGCTTTCCTGCATCTGAAAGGCATCGAATTCAAGAGGACGAGGGTGCGATTCCCCATAGAATGGCGAGGTTCCTTTGTTTTAACTTTTGTTGCTATGGAAATGATGCATAGCGAGATGCGGCAAAAAAAAAAAAAGCCATTTTTTCTTGTCCAGCGTCATTAATGATTCCATCGATATGCACTTTTTGCTTTCCGAAGTAATATCTGCTTGAGTATTCTTTTCTTCTACGCTAACGAAATATATTCTGGGGAACATCCAACTACGTACCAAATTGTAGTGGAAGCAATAAAACTAATGCAAGTATGCTTATTCGGCAATTGCATTTCTGATGCATGTGCTTTGCTTAAAGCTAATTATTCTAGAGAGTTACCTTCCTCCTTCCATACCGATAATTGCAACTTTTGGCCGTGGACGGTGTAGTAAATAATCAGTGTTGTGAAATGAATAAATGGTGCTGAAAAACGATAAATTGCAAATTTCAGAAAACTTTCAACGGTTCTGGATGCGACTAACATTAACGAATGGAAACCTACATTCAGCATCATACATTTCAACATCATTGCATATATAGCAAACATTTCTTGTGTTATTATATGATATTTTAGTAACAGTGTGTAGCGTTTTCAACACATGCTGATTCCGTCCGATGTTAGATACAGAAATATTACTTTATTCAACCAATAATTGACAAGCAGCGGCGGAGGTAGATTCACGTCGCACGGCAGTTTAAAATGGAAATTACATCATTGCATTGAGAAAATCGCGCCAAGTTGTAGTAACACGAATATCATGTGATACACACAGCGTCACTCTTAGTTATTCAGGTGTTAAACCAAGTGATCAACACAAATTTGCACTGTAACGCACCGGCCCCCTAGAGGATTTATCCCAACCTCGTGACCTTGGACAGAACTTTGACATCCTTCGTTAGTTTATAGTAGGATTAATGTCGCGTAATTTGTGTATTTTAGAGGGGAAGTATGCTAAGCCAACGCGGATAAATATTTTTCTCTCGAAACTGGTGTGGCCGAAAGGGTGCGCAGTATTATATGACTGCATATGACTGCTCATACTCAGCCGACCAATTCCAACCAGAATATCAGTGAGAATAAAGACAGGCCTCGCGATATTATCAATCATCGAATTGAAGAGAAATGGTTATGAGACACGAAGACAAGCATAGAGAACAAACCATCTCAGTAATTGCAACGATTTGGCGACAAAATAAGCGAAAGTGAATAACAGTAATGGACAGAAAATGGCGGCATGGATTTTTAGAAGAATGACATGCAGACCGACCGATAGATATTTTAGACGAGTAGCTTTGTCTCCAACAAACGAGCAGTGGCGATTATAAAATCGCAGATTTCAGATACAGCATAGAGGAGGATCCGCACCACGGACCGAGTCTGGTGGATGGGCAGTCCCTGACAGTTCATTCTGATTTCAAGTTTCCATAGTTTCCCCCCGGCAATGCCAGGATTGTTAATGGCATAATTCCTTCCTGTTCTCTTCCTGACCTTCTAGACAGGTCGAAATTTCCAGTGCCAAACATTCCAGACGTGAAGTCAGCTGTGTATAGAAAATCTTACGGAACATATCGCAGCGTAGTTCTGCTCTAGAAGAAGGCCTAAGTAGGTGACCGAAATGTCGGAATTTCACGCCATGAAGTGGTGTCACCGGGATAGTGTAGAAACAGTAGATACTGGCGTTGTTAGAAAAGGCTGAAATAATGGTGATTTCTACCGACTTGTCTGCTTGGCACTAGACGTTGTTTTGTTCCCACACGTTGCAGGTGCGTTGATTGTGGCTACTGTTCATAGTCGTAAGTGATTTAACTTATTTCTGAGTATCGTGTCCCCGTACGATTTCTCGCAGGATTTAAGACATTCTAGACTATGCGATTACTGCAAATAATAAGGAGGTCAAATCTTCGGACTGTAACTTTGGACATGTAGTCCATAGTGTGTTGTCAGTTCGTAGATGCAACAATGTACTGTAGAAGTTGAATGATTATATACTCTCCATAGTGTGTTGTCAGTTCGTAGATGCAACAATGTACTGTAGAAGTTGAATGATTATATACTCGAGAGGAACACAGAATGATGGACCCTGTTATGTGGCATAGAAACTATATGCTTACCGAGGGTGGTGGTGAGCGGTAAACGCTCTGGTATCGCATTCGGAAGGACGCCGTTTGGAATCCCCGTCCGGGCATCAGATTTAGGTTTTCCATGTTTTCCCAAAATAACTCCAGGCGAATGCCGGGATGCTTCTTTCAAATGGCCATAACCGGATTCCTTCCCATTCCTTGTCCCCAGTCTTTTCCCATCTCTAATGACCTCGACGCCAATCCATAATAGGCTAATAATAAAATAAAAGAAAAAAGTAGGAGCCAAATGTCATTGAAAAAAGGAGCTTACATGGAACATTCACATCATAAATCTGAATTGTATGTTCTCGCAGCAACGAATTATTTGCTAATGGTTTGACGTAAATAACAATTGCGTGACGTGTTACAAGCAATAATGTCTTAACAATAAAGTCACTTTCTTATTACCAGAACATAATAACATTATGTATTATCTCTACTGTAATGTACCCTGTACTACAGATTCACAACGAACTTTTATAGAGACCGAACGTAGTGGGTGAGCGATAACGCTCTGGCCTTGCATTCGGAAGGTCGTTGCTTCGAATCCCCGTTCGGGCACCAAGATTTGGGTTTTCATGTTTTTCCTAAGTCAATCCAGGCGAATGCTGGGATGGTTCCTACAAAAGACCATGACAGACTTCCTTCCCGTTCCGTGCCCCAGTCCTATCCCGCCTCTAATGACCTCCACGTCGACGAGGCGTAAAGCCATAAACAAAAAAAAAAGAACTTTGCTAGAGGATTTGTAGATAATCACTTTCTAAAACATTGTTTTTCTCTTGTCCTGTGATATGGTTGCGACACATTTTAGTGGATGATTTCTTCAAATGAATTGGAAAAATTCAACTAAGCTATTAAGTTTCTGAAAACAGTTGTCTCAATAATTTAATAAAAAGCAGGAGTAAAGTACTGAACCTGATGGGCGAGCAGTAACGCTCGGCGCTGGCATTCGGAAGCACGCGGATAAAATCCCCGTAAGACCACCCAGACTTGGTTTTTCCATGGTTTCTCCTAAATCATCGGATGATTCTTTCAAAAGGCCATTGTCTAATTACTCTAAATATCATTGTCTCGTATTCTCTTCCAGCTCTCATTATGTGGATAGAGATATCACATTTTATTCATTTACCATCAGTTTCCGTGAGACTTACCTGCGTCATTTTTTTCATTTGAGAAATCTTTCAGATACATATGAGAGCAATAAGCTGAAATTTGGTCTAAGGAAATATTTGACTCTTAACTGGAACTTGTAATTTTCTAATGACACTAATTTTATTAAATACCAAATAATGTTGCAATCACGCAAAACAATAACAAAACAAGCATGCTGATATCACTCCCATGTCCAAGGTAGGTATTCCGCAGTTTGGACACAGAGTTTTCGCGTATTGAGAGTCTGACCTGTGTGACTGCAGCGGGCTAGTCCAGGTTGAGACTGTTAAATTCCGGGCGCCTCGGGCCGTACACGGCTTGTAACAAGCTGCGACTTGGCAAAAGTCGATTGGAACTGTTTGCGGTACAGCTGTCGTTTGGCGCTGGACGGGCAGTTAATGAGGTCCAACCCATCACTGCTGCGAATCGCCATCGGACACTTGTCACCGTAACGAACCTTCCTTCCACAACAGCCGGAGTGTACGTCCTTACGCTGTCAAATCTGCTGTACGCTCTTTTCAGACAGCTAATAATTCCTATAAGAATTTGTATAAAATACCTGTTATAATTAGAAATTAAGAGTTCTTTACTGTGTTAATAGTGCTTAAAACCATTAGTTTGCTTTTTCACTATTGTGTATCAAAATTATAATGTCACTATAACTATAATTTTAGGCGCTATCACAAGCATAAACTAATCACCATCTGTGAAAATTTTACAATAATTCGATGAAATAGTTATGATATTGTATCCGGTTATTAGGGATGTGACACAGTGAAATGAAACAAAACTAGAATCTACCTTCGTTAACAAATAATAAAAAATCTATGTTTTGCTGAATTTACTATATGAACTGAAATTAACTCATCTATATTGCACATTAAAGACTAAATATAACTATTCATTTGTATTTAGCCGACTCAACAGAATACGAGATAGTTGCGTGATACATAATAACAATATTCCTTTTTTACTGATGGTTTTACGCCTCGTCGACGTCGAGGTCATTAGAGGTGGGATGGCACTGGGGACATGGAACGCGAAGGAATTTGGCCATGGCGTTTTGAAGGAAGCACCCCGGAATTCGCATGTAGTGATTTGGAGAAACCATGGAAAACTTAAATCCGGATGCCTGGACGAGGATTCGAACCGGCGTCCTCCTGAATGCGAGGCCAGAGCGTTAACCGCTCACACACCACGCTCGGTAAATGCACAATAAGTTTGTGGTGGAACACACCTGTAGTTTCTCCTTCAAGATATCGACGATTTAATAATTGTTTTGAAGTGGTGCTTGGTATTAATATGCCGTAACAGCGGAAGTGGCGTGAAGATTTACTCACAGAGGTGGTGTGAATTCTGTTCTTGGACGACATGGTTGTGGCAACACAGACCTGGTGACTGCGCCAAGTCCACATCGGCAGACTGATTCCTCAAAGTCGGCGTCCGGGTAAAGCCTGTTCCTGATAAAGACTAAGAAAGCGATCTTCAGTCTCTTTCTAGTTGTACGTAACCTCCCCGAACTTAGTTTATGTGTAGCATTTAATTTGCACTGTCTCGCAGGGTGTGATGCTACTCGTTTGCTTCGCCAACAGATGGTAGCTTACATGTATAGTGAGGCGAATCTCCTGCACTTTTAAAGTACTAAAAACTTACCTCACGACCACATTATGTCGCAGATATGGCCCACACAACAGCATCAGCGAGAGCGTCTGACCGGCTCCTCTTCTTGCTGCGGAGACTTTTAACACTCGTCTACCTGCTAAGAAAATATATTTCTTGCAGTATGGTATTTCTGTGGTTCCGAAAATAGTAACTGTGAATCGCCTGTTGTAATTCATATATTCAATGATAGACGAATGTATCGTTCTGGATAGTTAAAATTTGCAATAAAAGAAATTTCTCCGCATTTGACGAAGGAATTTGGCCTCTGTGAACAAAGACATGTATCGCAACATAGATCTCTGGTGAAATAGTAGTATCTATATATTGTCCATGATTTTCTGAAGTATTTCCGATCAATACCGATTCCTTCAACGCCGATTTCCTCCTTTTTCCTGTCAACAATACAATCCTGCATCTATTAAGCCGTTAAGACCTATTTTTTTAAAAAAATAAATATGCTATTAGTCTTTTGAATCCTCAGGCACAATTTTACATTTATTGATGGTCTGAGGAAATCACTTCAACTGAATATACCCATTACAATGATCATCCTCAGTTATCTGCTTCATATGTTCAAATATCAGTCTTCATTTATAATTCTTTTCATTGAAATATTCCACCCATTAACAAGTTAATCAATCCTCTACGTATTAAAATGATATCCACTATTCTGTCGCTTCTTTCCGAGTGACTCCTCCATCAACTTCTTTCGTCACTTATTATTGCGACGACAGGTTTATTTTGCACTTTAGCTGTCCACTAATTTTTACTACCTTTAACCCCAGATTTTAATTTCGTTCTTTATCGTAGTTCAATGTTACAAACTAGAACACTTCTCTTTTAGAAGAAAAATTCTTGATCCATCGCTTCTAGTTTTACTTTGTAAATAACCTCAGTGACTTAACTCTTCTACTACATTGGATCCTGTTTTAATATTTCAACTAGTTACTGCTATTAATTCTGCTACAAGTCATGACAGTATCCGACGGTAAGCCGACGTGTGCAGATGTCTCGACACCTGATGAAGACGACGGAGCTAGTCGGAAATATCGTGTTTTCAAAACACTATCCGGCGGTACACCCGTGAAGACTTCATTTCAAGCATACGCCGAGAAAGTCTTCGTTTTTAAAAGTCATGACTGATTTCAGTTTCTTCTTCCAGACCTTTGCTCAGAGAGTTCAGCAATTTTCGTTATCCTTATTTGTTTCTGGCAACAGGAAATGATTTATAAACAATCTGAATTTTGCATTCACTTCTAACTTTTGGAAATTAATTGTTACTGTTAATGATGCAGTTAACAAAATATAAGTTACACAAATACTGCACAACAATAAATTCAGGAAGTTAGGAATAAATTGAGAGTTCACTATTTAGGAGATTTGGGAAGTGATAAATCAGTATCAGTGTAACATTGCTTTCTTGACGGAATAAGAAATCAGAGATGAATGAAAACTGATGCCTGCAGCCTAAAGATTAAATAGAAGAACGGAAGTTGCAGAAATAAAACTTTTTAGTCTGAAAAGAAAGGAGAAATGTATGGGCTATAGCTTCTTGGCACAAGAGAACAAAGCTTGTAGCAGCGTCACAGAATTAGTATTCATAGCGAAAATAATAAGTTTGCGAGTATAAATACGCACGAAAATATTTCTTCACCAACTAGCCTCATCGCGGAGTGCGAGATACGTAGGTGTATCCAAATTATGAACTCAGAAGTGGTGGTGGCAAGGGGGAAACATTCATAATTATGTTGCTGTTGACAGAAACTCGAATATGTAAAAGATAGCCCAGCTGAAGTTGTTATTTGTTAATCTGAACATAAATCCGATTGAAATTTCGTTTCGTCGATGAGAAAATATTTTTGTCGTGAACACAATCTTGCGACTAGTTCGTGTGTTATGTATTGCACTGAACTCCGTTTAATTGTTTGAAATAATTACGGCAGTTTTTTATTTTTAATAAAGAAATAAGGTATTAAAACGCAGTAAAAATTGTTTAAACATGACAGACTGCTTAATCATCAAAAGAATGTATCAAATATTCTTAAATTTTAGCTGAATTTTAACTGTTGCATTTCAACGTTATACAAATTAATTTCTCAAAACAATTTGCAAATACTGTTCGCCGATGTGGCATAGGGCAGACTGTGCCTGCGCATTTGGTACAGTGTGATCAAGCATTTACCGTTTCATGCATGACTTTACTAACAATTTTGGTAAGAGAACTTATTAAATTTAACAAGGATTAATATTACAGCTTTATTTATTATTTCACGGACACTTGATCCCAAAAGTTTTGAAGCCAGTAACTGTTTACTCATTTAATTATTATAAATGTTTTATGCTACATAGCAAAACTGGATTTGCTATGCGTGATGTACTCAGTCGATTTCCATAAAATTTCCGACTGCACAAATTATCGTGCTGCTACGTATTAACGTTTGTTGCCAGTACTGTACTACTGCATACAGAACATACTGCCACTTTGCTTAATCACACGATTATACCAAGTTTATAATACCATTCAGCTATAACGTTGTTTTGCCAGGCAAAAGATAAAATAAATGTAATGCAAATAACCGTGTTAAAAAAGCATGGACGAACAAATAACAAATCAAAGTTCAATATTCTTTACTGATAACTGACAGGAAATGGTTTTAACTGTTTAAATTAACTGTTTTTTCTTTAAAAGTTAGACAAATAAAACGTAAGGTTATTTTACAGGATAAACACAGATATATATTTATTATAATAAACTAAAAAACGATAAATTTGATAAATATTTGGGGTTGGTCACAGTTTAAAGGAAATTAAATTTCCTTTCGTTATTCTATCCCGAGCCCGGTGGCTAAGTGTTAACGCTCGAGTCTGGCATTGGGGAGGACGTGAGTTCATATCCGTCTAGGTTTCGATTTTCCATGGTGTGCGGAAATCACTCCTAGTGAATGGAGGACGCTTCTTTCAAAAAACCATAGCCGAATTCCTTCTCGTTCGTTTATCTCAATACTTCTCTGCCTCTAATGACCTAGACGTCGACTAGGTGTAAATTCATAAGCGAAACAAAAAGAATTATTTTTTTAATTAATCAATATTCACAGTTACGCAATAAATTAACAAGCAAATTTTGTACGTGTTACTAGAGCCAAATGTTTTATGAAATTCACTTCCTCTAGATTCCATGAGGCCTTTTCATAGGCTACTCTGTATGAGTGACTGCATGCTACAACTTTCCGATTTTTTAAATTTTTTGATATATTTCTCCTTTCTCGCATTTTTTTTCTGTCGGTGAGATGTTATGAAATATAAATAACGTAAATTTACTAGTCTTTATCGGAGGATACAATCACGGAATGGTCAGTGCTGTTACACAGCTATAACATTCCTTCCAGGGACAAATTATAATGCAAACAATGTTATATTAAAAAAAATAGCTTCCATAAAATGATAATACTGTAGGTCTATAAAAAAACATAAAAATGACTCACATGACTAAATGCAATTAAAACTTGAAATGTGGCAGGATTTTTGGGTCTCATCCAGCTACTAGAATTTCAAAATAAAAAAATTAATTAGAAAAAATGGATTAAGGAGAAATGATATTAATTACCTCTTGAAAGTAATGATTATCAAATTTTGTGTTTGTAATAAGCATTGAAAATCTATGACATACACTAGAATTATTTTTACATATTTGGATTTGGATTACTGTATTGGGACTAAGTTATTTGAACAGCTTAAAATTAAACTCTCAGAATTATCTGAAAATGCCTTTTGAGTAATTCAGAATTCAAATTGGATCTATGTGGCTATCATCTAATCCAATGCCTGATATAATTCAACAAGAGCTTGGATACATTAGCCTAAGGTTTCTTCTTCCTACATATGCCCCTGTGTTGTTTGAATTACGTCACCGTTAACTTTTAACTTCAAATATGAACATATTTACCGAAGTATGCATTATTTTATGCTTTCTGCATCATTCGTAGAATTTATCTTAACACTGAAAATTATAAAATGACTATCGCATCGGCACCAATCCTTAGAAACTTGAATAACACATTCAGACTTTGGAAGATAACAGAATTCTTATTATGGTTTACTGACAGTAGGAAGTTTTTTGATATCGCATTTTTATCCACAACTATGACCACGAAGTGTATAACCTTCCTTATCCCTCTTGGAACTTATCCTGGCAGACGTCGCCAGATATATAACCAGGCCGTTGCCGTTTTCTCTTGGCAGGGTAAGCCAGATATAATCTGCCTATGCTTCTTTTAATCATGGCAGGTTGTGCTACATATAACCAGTCTGTCAGGTGGTAGCTTTCGATATTAAATAAAAAACCATGCATACATTCCAACAGCAAGAAATATTTATTAACCCAAGATAAGTAAATTGCATAACATTTTTTAATACACTCCGCGCTTTCTATATCACCTGAGCGATCAGAAACCAAAAAACCGCTCGACTTTTTTTTCTCTTCTCTCTCTGTGGAATTAGTGCCAGTACATGTATTCAAATTATTACATTGTCCATTGATTTACTAAGAGTTAATAATTACAAAAACAAACTACTTACTATACACTTGGATTCGTAGCGTATATATTACAAATGCTGGAAACAAACCACCTGTTTGTGGGTTGCATCTAACGGAATATATTCTGTTCAGTCTGGGGTAATGTTTACCAAATTATGATGTTAGGTAAACTTATGGCATGTTTTGTACTGCAGAGCATGTGATGAAGTCACCTGAGTGGTATGTCATACACAAAATACTCTTATACGCGATTCTGGGACACTCTAATTACAGAAAATAAAATACGATTATGTAGATGAAGACAAGATACTGACATATATTTGGAAAGACTGTCAAAAAACGGCTTGCGATTGCTGATTAACGTTCGCACATTGCTTCATAATCGCAAACTAAAGAAAGGAAATTATTTTGACAATTGATTGGTGTGACGTCGATTCCAGAAGAAAAGGAATGCTTCACATAGGTATGAAGATGTGGTCATCGCTGAAGGTGTGGCTCTTAGAATTCGCCCCCTTCAAGACTCGCAAATGCCATCCGACGAGACAATGCAGGTCGCTACGTATTTCCTCTTGCCTTTGTGTTGTGGCGATATGCCGCCTATCCTGTGCTTCTTCTTCTTATACCAACACCTTTTCCCAACATTATAAGTCGGCTGCCTTGATGAGTTTCCTCTGCTTTTTCCGGTCTACAGCCTCCTCTTCGTTGAGTCTTAAGTTCACGACGTCCATCTTAACTAGATCCTTCCGCCTTATCTTTGGTCTCCCTTTGGATCTCTTTCCTCCCACAGGCATCCCCCACCCTTTCTTGATTTGCTCTTCCTCACCTCTTCCCATGACTGGGGTACAACCTTAATCTTCATTCTCTAATGACTTCAATAATACTAGTAACTCCATCTATTTTTCTTATCACTTCATTTCGAAATGTGTCCCTCCTTCAGAGCAATATCCAAAAGCTACCTTAGCATCCACATTTCCGTCTTCTTCAGGAGGTCTTCCTCTGTTTTATGTGAAGCCCATGTTTCTGATCCATAAATAATAACTGGCTGGCCTTACCATAGTCACTTTTACTTTAATACTTTTAGGCATCCTTTTATCACATGTCACTCCAGCAACATCTCTCCATTAGCTCCATTCAGCTCTAGCTTTCACCTCTGGTTCACAGCCACCTTCTGCACTTATTATTCCACTCAGCTTGAGTCAGCTTAATTCCTTTGCTGTCCATAATGTTAATTTCACGAGCTTGTTTGTTACTAACCAGTCTTCTTTGTGTTGATCTTAAGACCCTTTTGTTCTAGTTTTTCATGGCACAACCATACTCTCTCTTGTAGGTCTTCTTCAGTGTCTGCTATGATTACTGGGTTACAAATTTTGGTCAGACAACTGCTGGAATATGGTGGTCTAGTTTGGGACCTACATTTTGGGTATCAAATACAGGAGTTGGAGGGGGTGCAGAGGGAGCTAGAGTGGGATTCATTGAAGAATAGAAGGAAGGTGAAAAGAATCATGGGAATGTACAAAGCCTATACTGGTGATGAAGAATGGAAAGATATTGGTGGGAAAACTAAGAGAGGTGCTTGGAAAGGTAAGGTTGACCATGACCACAAGCTGGCACTGGAATAAATTGTCAAGAAAAGTAATGAATAATTTACCGCAAACACTGAAGGAAATTAAAGTAAAAATTAGTAGAGACCAAAAGTAGTTGGGAAGAGTAAAGGAGAAAGGGGAGTATGTAGGGAGATTGCCACAGCAATTATAGCAGTTATAAGTCATCGCCGATTTGCTATCATCCCTGATTTTCTCGCTAATGCCATCCATTACCAGCACAAATAGAAATGGACTTAGTGCTGAGTCCTGATGTAATCCTATTTTGGAGTTAAATGCTTTAGTGTTTCCTTAGTGTGTACTCTCTCTGTTGTTAAAGAGCCACCGTACATTTCCTTGATCATACTGGCCATCTTTTCTGTAACTCTCTTCCTCCTAAAACACCAGAACACCAAATCGCGTGGTAATCCACCATAGACCTTTTCCAAGTCTATGAACGCATAATACATATCTTTTTTTACTTCTAGGTCTTTTATTAGAGTTTTCACACGATAAACAAAGGATTAGTTTATTCTATTCTTTCACAAATACGTACTGGAATTTAGCTAACGATATTTCTAAGCCTGTTGTCCAGGATTCTTTCAAATAATTTCAATCCTGTGTTTGCATAGTTTAATATTGTTGCTCAAACTGGACACATGAAAAACACAAGTGCACAAATAATTCCCGCATTGGGTGATAGGAAAAAAAAAAAAAAACTGCTACGCAGGGAATATATCTGTGGTTGGTCGGCCGATACACTCGAGCGATTTCTCGGAGTCCTAAAAAACAGAGCGCTCCCGTAAAACGTGACGCCTGGTCACTTTCTCGAATTGTCCTTAAGATTTACAGCACCACAAATTCGAACTTTAAGGTCATTTTATGTCTGTCTTACTGTCGCTCTAGGCTGAAACACGAACATCCGTTTTCGGGACCACCTGGAAATGCGTTTTCCTTAGTTGGCATCAATTTATTCTCGAAGTCTTATTATAAATATATAAGTAATATTAATATCCCTTCAGAAAGTTATTGTTATTTCCTATTCCTCAGTTTAGCTTCAACACGTAACAGTATTTACAATAATGCAATTAACTATGTAAACCGCTTTAAGTTTTGTTTATTCCATTCCAATATTAACTGTTCATCGTCAGATTGTTTTGTTGCTCCTGTCTTGTACTCTTTTATACCTAACGGAATGTAATGCATAAAACTAATAAATATTGTTATTCTTACTAATAGATGGTAAACATTTTTATTAACCTGTGATGAGATATTTAGTTCTCAAAAAATGAATGAAATACGAGCTGAAAATAAAAGTAAGTGGGGAAAGGAAAGAGTGAAAATGGATATGTAGTGAAAATGCACTCTAGCAAGCTCTCCATCACTATTAAATTAAATCATTACAAAAATGTGTTGATAGATAGATTTTAGTCGTCATATAGAGCACCAATACTTATTTTAACTAAATTATATCTTTTTAATCCACCAAAAGGTTGTGGATCCTGCTCTAAGTGTCAGTGTGGCTATCAAAAAATATGTGAGAGTTATAGTATAGCATCCAGAGAATAATTACTCTTAGAAAAAGAAAATCGGTTGTTATGGAGACTAGAGGAGAAACATAGAGAGAAAGTGTTGGCAGTTGAGCGACTAGACGAGCCTAGTTAGCATCTTGGGAGGTGTTGAAATAAGTGTTACTGATCAGCTAAGGACCTGAGTAATTCTTCGGTTTCTTTGAAAAGAAAATAAGGTGAAATAAACGTAAAATGTAAAATTAGAAAGGTTATTATTATTATTATTATTATTATTGTTCGCTACAAGAACGTAAAAAAAAAATGATTCGGTACGATATTTCCATCCATGTTACTTATAAATCAAAAAGGCTTTAATAAATAAAATAACATCGACATAAATAATAATATACGACATG
The DNA here is from genome assembly GCA_031002005.1 of Vandiemenella viatica. NCBI lineage: Eukaryota > Metazoa > Arthropoda > Insecta > Orthoptera > Morabidae > Vandiemenella > Vandiemenella viatica. Next base: position 50,907,693 of record JARYHS010013630.1, on the reverse strand, counting down.
GCGACCGTGAGAGGACAGAAAAGTGTTATTAAATTGGTTTCATGTTATAGTTGTTATAAATGTATTGTAATCATTAACAAAGCGAAGAGATACTAAGGTCCGTTGAAGAAAAGTTGAGCATAAGATTTTTTAAAAGTATATGGTAAACTTGGGGGGGGGGTAGGGGGGGCTATAGTATAACATCCAGAGAATAATTACTCTTAGAAAAAAAAAATCGGTTGTTATGGAGACGAGAGGAGAAGCACCGAAAGAAAGTTTTGGCTGGCGAGCGACTAGACGAGCTTAGTTAGCATCTTGCGAGGTGTTGAAATAAATGTTACTGATCTGCTAAGGACCTGAGTAATTCTTCGGTTTGTTTGAAAAGAAAATAAGGCGAGACAAAAATAAAATGGAAAATTAGAAAGACTATTATTATTATTATTGTTCGCTACAAGAACTTTTAAAAAAAAAAAAAATGATTCTGTACGATATTTCCATCCATGTTACTTATAAAGCAAAAAGGCTTTAATAAATAAAATAACATCGACGGAAATAATAATATACGACAGAGTTCAGGAGAAACGATCGCAACACATTTTTGAGGATTATCATGTAACGACCTGTTTCTGTTATTAAGTACTGTCGTTAAAAGTTCACAATCTGTGTCCTGTTACTGATAAAAATTACCTTGTAGTAATCGTGTGTTTTACTGTTATACTGGTGGCATGCAGAGAGACAATACCCTTGTGAGCGCGGGGCGTTTGCTTTTGTTGTTGGCGAGCACACACGTACCGCACGTGCGTGTGGCACTGCGGCCATTCACGGGTTACTGCGGAAACGGACAAAAAAATCGCATTCCGACCATTCCGCGAGCTGCGTTTGAAAGCTTCTGATTCTCTTATTTATATCATCGCGCGCAGACGTTTCTGAATATTTCTGAATGGTGGATAGCTTCCTGCCGCTGTTTCATGGGTAATTTGGCTCCATGTATTTTACTTCACATTTGCAGCTGCGATCGGCATCCTTACAGCGCCGTTAACAAGGTGGATTTTTACTCCGTCAGGCATGACGATTGCTTTACTGACTACGCTGCACACGTCGACGGTAAATAAAAAGTTCACACTATCATTCATTCTTCTCTGTAGTTAGAAGTATGTAGTTACATAGTTGTAAGAAAAGTACGAGACTCTGGCTAAATACCCTACGCTACATTATCATATTACAGAGGAAAGAACTTACGCTGACCAGCCAAAACATTATGACAACCATGTTACTAGCATATTGGTCCACCTTTCGAACGTAATACAGCAGCAATTCGGGGTAGCATGGAATCTACAAGTCCTTAGTAGGCTTCCAGAGGTATCTGACACCAGATTTGTATGCACAGGTTACGAAATTCCCTTAAATTAAGGGCCAGTGGTTTGCGGGCGCGGATACTGGGAACGAGCATCTCGGAAACGGAGAGGCTGGTCGTCTGTTTACGTGCTACTGTAGTGAGCATCTGTGGAAAGTGTTTGAAGGACGGTGAAACCAACGAGTAGGCGGTAATGTGGTGGACATCCTCACCACATCATAGACCGTGGCGATCGAAGGCTTGCCCACCCTGTAAAGCAGGGTAGGGGTTATCTGTGGGCAGAATCGCGGTTCTTGTGCTCTGAAACACTTCTGGAAGCACCAGAATTGTACTCTTCCGTCAGATCTGCCACAGATCACCCCCTACCCTGCTTTACAGAGCCACATCACGTTCTGTGATGTGGCTTGTGTGTCCACCACATTATTGCCTACTCGTGGTTTCACCGTCCTTCAAACACTTTCCATAGATGCTCACTACAGTAGAACGTGAACAGACGACCAGCCTCTCCTTTTCCGACATGCTCATTCCCTAGCGCCGCGTCCACAAACCGCTGGGCCATAATTTATGGGAATTTCGTGACCTGCACGAAGAAGGTGTGAGATACCTCTTGAAACCTACCAAGGGCTTGCAGAATCTATGCTACGCCGAATCGCTGCTGTATTGCGTTCGAAAGGTGGATCAATACGCTAGTAAGTAGGTGGTCACTATGTTTTGGCTGATCAGTGTATAAACACATTTAAGCTACTGAATGGTTAAATTCTGAGACCTTTTAAAGGGCTCTGAGGGAGATATTTCCATTCAGTACGTAATGTCCTTTCATAATTAATAATTATTTCTTTCATTTTGTTTTTAAGTAAAAATAATATAAGTATTGTGAGCATTACATTTATTTAAAATATTTGAAATGGAAGGATTTTGCGACTTTGTTTATTGATTGAGAAACAAATATAAGGCAATTGAACAAATTAAATCATGCATTCAAAGTTCAAGATATCAGAACAATATCTAATGGTATTACCAACCATTGACGGTAAAGTTGATGTAGTCTGTCCCACAGGTTCGGAGGCTTTTGTTACGGCTGTGGACTTATTAATATACACTTAGAAAAAAGTCAGCGCTGAATGACAAGACAGCATACCGCGATTATAATGTGGATCCTTCCTCATACGAGACTTGTGGAATCAGCTGAATGGAATCAAGCAAATCCACCCAAGACACGAGGAGGATTTCTCTTTATTAGGCTCCGAGCGTGGTGGGTGAGCGATTAACGTTCTGGCCTCGCATTCGGGAGGACGCCAGTTCGAATCCCCTTCCGAGCATACAGATTTGGGTTTTACATGGTCCAAATAACTTCAGGCGAATGCCGGGATGCTTCCTTAAAAAAGACCACGGCTGAATTCCTTCCCGTTCCTTGTCCCCAGTCCCATTCCGCCTCTAATGACCTCGACGTCGATGAGGCGTAAAGCTATAAGTAAAAAAAATCTTTATTAGACGGCTTCTGCTTAATAACCTTTCATCGATACAAATTCTTTCTACATACTTTCAACAGTAGAAGAAATTCGGTTATATCCTCTCCTGGACACACCTCTATGCTTTTTCCGTCAATCCAAAAGTCACTCCCAATGGTTCGAGTGGCAAGAGTAGAAGAGCTGAATGAGGACTAATCCGTGGCGTTGAGCAGGCACCTCGCTGGTAACAAACACAGCCATCTTTATTAATATGTTTCGTACAGTTCTCTTTGGCAGGTACCATCTGAGTCGGTGTTGTTTTGGTGCAATCACACGAATTAATCGGTCGGTTATTCCCTCCATGGACAGTGTTATTACAATCACACGTAATCAATTTCATTGCGACTATCCGCACTGCATGTATCAGTATCATACAGGTCGTATAAATATTAAAAAATTGAATGACTATGAAATAAGTAATTAGAAGCAACACAAAATTAAGACCGCACCTTTCAGTTCAGAAACAGGATATCCCACCTCTGGGCAAGTGTGACGATCACACAGAGCTTTAATTTTGCGATCTTCGACTACCAAGTCTCTGGTATCGTGAGGCCTCTCTGCCCAGTTTAACCTCTCAATATCATGACGACTTTCCTGTTACTAAATGCAATATCCTCTTGTTACAAAAAGAATTTTAGTTTGGTTCGAATTCATGAGACATTTTTGTTCTATTTGAGAAATTCAGAGTCTTATGTGGTTCCTCTACTATTTGTGTTCAAATTATGTGTGAAATGAGAAATCATAAATTTAAGATTTTGATCATCATTTTGAAGTTGTTGAGGAAGCAAAACTGTTTTAGTGTAGAGAACGATTATAGCGGCATCTAAACTTTATGAAATGTGTAGGTAGCACCTGCAAATACCGCGACGAGTTACTCAATTATTACCTCTCGTCATTGTGATGGTGCTTTTCACTTATCAACGACACCTACGAACATGGGGAAGCGAAACGTTACAGTTGTGCACCAATTTATCCTGACTTTCTAAATCAGCAGTAGTTAACAGAATATCAACAGGTAAAAAATATATTACATGCCCCGTAGCCAACCTAGAATTTCATCACATATCCAGCTCTTACAAGTAAATCCAATGGCGTAGTTAATGGAAACGGTGTAATAAAACTGTAAATATAATAATTCATGTCAAATACTTATGCAAGAATTTAAGTGATTTGTCAATTACTTCAATCAAAAACTTTAAAAGGAAAATGTCATAATTGAAATCTATAACTTTCAATACATTTCTTTTCACTGTGTTGTAAACAAGTTGTTTCCAAAATAAAAGTTGAAAACATTCATACGTAAGTAATATTAATTATTAAATTAACTGAAATACATTTATCAAACAGAACCTAATTCACTTTTCTAAGACTGATTGCGACACAAGAATTTCTCACCTAGGATTAAATGCTCCAGACGTAAGAAGTCTGATTGCAGCCGTGGTGAGGCTTCCAGCGCTCTCGTTCTCTTATTTCACACTAAATTAGTTAACAGAGTTAACGTGGTCGCTAGTGGCCCTAACGAGGGGGAGAAAATAAATTCCTACCGTTGCCTCCTGATTTTATTTTATCTTTGGAAAATGTCAGCGATGGTGTTTATACAATAACGGGTAATTTGATGAAATATTACGTTCGACATTATGTGCTGTGAGATCTGGATCGTACAACACAGATTCAGCTAACGACATAATCCACCGATGCAAAGCCCAAACTGTAAATTTCGTCCTCGTCCTTAACATTCCGCAATCGATGAAACTGTTTGTCTTTAACGCTCACAACAATTATGTCGTGTAGAAAGCTTTATAGAAGACACTTCTGTCTCTGTATCAATACACCACTCGGTACACAATACGGTCGTCTGGCATTTTGGGAACCGTAGAAAGTGAATATATGTTGAACCTTGTTGAAATAGGATAATAATATTCCTTTCAACATTTTATTTCGCTTTGAACCGTCGTTTACAGTTAAAACAAAAGCAGACCTCAATGGCGGCCAGTTCCAATCGGCCGTATTTTTTCCTGGTGAGTCAACAGGTAGGGAGCACTGTTGTCAGTTGAGGCACGACTCATATTTCTCGTCTGTACACAACTAACGTGCAGTGACGCACGTCAAAACATGACTGACAGCAAAGCAGAAGGGATGAGTGATGTTTCCATTGTCGTTACAATTTCGAAAATGAAACTGCAGCATTGGAGGTAGAGGACAAATAACATGTATCTTTTTTTTATTGCACTGGTGATCCTACTCTGCTTCTTTGAATCCCTTTTGTCTTCACAAAGAAAATTTTTTCCAATTGCAGTTTCCTACTACGTATAAATCTTTGTCACCTTTTTGTTTACAATGTTTATAATGAACCGAGACCGTTTAATGTTTTGTAGATACCGGTGACTCGGTCACTGTGGCTGTTGCGTAACATATTGGATCTGGTAGGTACAACGGGAGTGGGAACGAGACCAGATCCCCGCGTACCGACCGACCTGATTGCGTTTTTAGGTATTTTTCGCAGCCATCAATTCGAATACTGCGACGGTCCCCAATCTCTGCCTCATAAACTATATATTTCTCAAACAAAAAATACACTTATCACACACAGAACGTAGATAAACATTTCAGAGACAGATGGCAACATTTCTCCCATCGGTACATAGTACGTCCAGGCAGTAGGTTGAATGATGTTTGTAAAGGCATACAGCCATAAAATCAAAGCTCCAAATTTGATCATGCCAATTACGAGTAAAACTCATCATGAGCAGCTGACTCCTAATATTCGGAAAAAGCGATGAAAAAGTTGATTTTTAGAAAATTTCTCTTTGCTATTGTAGCAAGACGTTATTACGTCCACTACAATTTTAATAGTTAAAATTTTATATTTTTCTTAATTAAATTTTATATATACATATATATATATATATATATATATATATATATATATATATATATATATATAAAATCAGATCTGTAAATTGATTTAATTCTTTAATTTCCGGGCCAGCCAAAGACTATATGTGGTGTAATGAATGCCAAGTTATTCAGGGAGTGTACGGAAAATAAGGGAGGGTTGATTTCTGGCAAGGAGTGGACAGCTGAAACTCCGTATCCTGGGGCGGAAACAGTCCCGTTACCAAGCCCGCCACGCTGTCGCCTACAGGCCAGCGGACGTTGCACCTGGCGCGGGGGGGGTTTGTTGGCAATGGCGAAGGTCGGCGAGTTTTCTCCCGCCACGCCAAGAGACGCGTGAGTGCTAACCCACGTATCTGAATGCGCGAGGTGGAACACGTGATTTCAAGAAGCCCATTTCCTCCAATGAGAAGTGAAATTCGGGTTTTTTGATATGTTTCTTTCTGTCCACATGTGACTACGGAAAGGAAGAAGGGACTCTTTCTCCGACAGTGGAGAGGAACGGTCGACTCTCTTTCTACGGCAGTGGAGAGGGACGGTTATGTTTTTGGAGAGGACGAGGACGGTTCGACAGAGCTGATGTCGTACCGGTAGTCGTCTTATAAGATCGCAGACTGGCGATCCTGGAGTGACGGTAGACCGCCATGTCACGCAGATAGGCTGTGACACGACTTGCAGAGTCGCTGTCAGCAAATTGGTAAAGTACTCCGCCAGGCATGACAAGTTCACGAGACTGTTGAATTCCGTTAGCGTCCTCAGATTACGAGACTTGCTCTTTTTACAAAACCCTGAGTTAACTGGCAAAGATTTGTGAAACGTGATAGTACGAATTTTATTGTGACTATTAAACTATTAAAGGCACCCGAGATTCCATGTGGTAAATATCTAATGTTACAATTGTTAACGTTGTTCATTTTAAATATCATTTGTTAATTTTGATATTTAAATTTGCAGTAGGTGATTCATGACTTACATTAAAAATAAATTCAAATATTCTTTGCTTGAAATAACGGCGTATTGTAACGTCTAGGCTTGTTGTTTGCTTGTTTGAGTGATGTTAACGGTAAATGTAAAGTAGCCTAGCGATGTAGAAGCCATAGCAATTAAATAAAAAAATCGATGTCAGATCTTTTAAGGCCTGACCGATGTTGGAAGATTCTTACCAATCAAAGATTTTTTAATTATGATAATTAATTTTTAATAAAAAATTAATTAAAAAAACCCTTTGAACACCCCACCTCGTTTCACTATATACTTCTAACATACGTGGAATAATTCTTTCTGATTGCACTATATTGTTGTCAATTTAATCGGCATGAATGGTATCATAAAGCTAATCTAATTTGCCAGTGATATGTTTTTAAGATAACAATAGGAACATGCACTATAGAAATACCAGAAGGAAAGAAAATTGAAGCATTTGAAATGCGGTGCCACAGAAGAATGCTGAAAATTAAGTAGACAGACAAACTACGAAATGAACAAGTTTTGCAAATGAGGGGAGAGGAAAGACATTTGTGGAAGAAGCTTACGGAAAGAAGAGACAGGCTGGTAGGTCATATTTTGAGACATGCTGGATTGGTTAATTTGTTACTGGAGGGAACAGTCGAAGGTAAGGACTGTAGAGGAAGACAGAGATTAGAATATATGAAGCAGATAATTGAGGACGTGGGTTGTAAGGGGTATGTAGAGATGAAGAATTAGCACAAAAAAGGGAGGGATTGCATCAAACCAGTAGAAAGACTGATGACAGAAAAAAAGTATACGCACAACATTGAATCTTACTTTTCCTCATCGTAATTTGCATTCATAACTTATTACTACGTAAAAGAGATATTTGGTCAGGAATGAGTTTGGGATATGATGTATCTGAGTAGATAGTGTGTGCCACACAAACCTTACTGACAGATAATTATAGAAAGTCATTCATATGCTTCATAATATCCTAACGGATGGGCAAATGTGCATTTAGATAGATGCTTTGAAGTCACTTCGGTAAAAAGCTTTTACTTGTCCACTTAAAGATCGGCTTTGTGACTAGCCTGTAGATTAGCTGGTTGACCTCGCAGTAGGAGGAGCATACATTTTGGCTGTTTCGCAATTAATTTTATTGGAGAAATGGAACGCAAAAGAATTTGACTATAGTCGTTTGAAGTAACCATCCTGGACTCATCTCGAATGATTTCCATAAATAAAGAAAACCAAAATTTAGATGGCCGGATCGGGATTCGAACCCAAAACCCCAGGCCCGATCATTGACTGCTCACCCATCATGCTCTATTCTGTAGTTATTATTCTTGCTCCTTTAATGTAGCTTTAGTACTCATTCTTTGTAGGTATGGGCAGATCTTGACCTGTTTTCATCGGTAAACTTATCAGAAACGTCTCTATTCACAATAGATAAAAACTCAATAATACGTGTTACTATTCATTAGAATACTTAATTGCTATTATATATATTCTTCCGTCTTTCCAAAACCCCACTGTTATTCCCTCATGCATAGGAACCATCTTTATTTCTCATTTGTTCCACGACTTGCCGCTAGGTAGCGCTGTCCGTCCTAACAACCTCTGAAAAGTTAAGTACTAAAGCATTTATAGATACAAAAGGGAGGCAACCGTGTTGCCTCGCACGATGCATCACTGATGACAGCATTGGATACACAATGTTTGAGTTTAATACAAACCGCGTATTGGAGTTTGAACGAAGACATAAAACAAAATAAACAGTATCATACCAAACTCATGTCGGTCGCAGGTTATCGGTATCGAAGACTATGTAACCTCCACAAAAACTTTGCGTGAACTGTTACTGGTAGATTCCAATTTTCTTCCCCAATTTGGAAGAGTTTGATATTGTTACTGTACTGTCTGGACAGCATTAATGTGTATATGTTCAATGTGGCGTGTCATTTCTGTTGTGGATGGGAGATGAGAAAAGGGGGAAGGTAAAAGCAACTGGCAACCAACGTACTCGTCGATCTAACTGGGAGAGAAAAAAGAGTGGGAAGTTCTTCGTCCCCATCCGACATTCAAATCACCATCAATAGTATGGTGAGGCCTCATTCAATACGCTCTACCTCTACACAGTCATGTTTTCTGTGATTAGGAATCAAATAGCGAATGGCGGATGAACTAGTTAACCCATCAACGTATGCCGTGCAAACAGAAACATTTCGCTTTGTATATTTAGAGATTACGGCTTTAGGTTCTTGCAAGAGCAAATGAGATTACCAGTGTACTAACAGCATACAAAATAAACGGAAAACGTTCTTGTAAAATGATTGTCTAAATGTGAACTGTCAAAGTATATATATATATATAAAACGAATTAGTATTTACTTCCATACAAGTTCTTCACAGGAATAAACATTCAAAACTTGTTCTAAAAAGTGGCTCAATACCACAGACTGGGATCATGTTTACAGTGCACAAGATATGAATGAAAAATAAAACATTTTTAATAGCATTGTATTAAGTTACTTTGAAATTTGCTTCCCCTGGAAAATGTGTCGTGTTTCTCAAAAACAACAAAAACCATGGATAACTTTGGGCATTAGAACATCATGCATTTGTAAAAGTAAGTTATATGTGTTATATATTGCCTCTAGGAACAGTCACAATTCTAATGTTAAAACACATTACAAACGGTACTACAAAACCCTGAGAAATGTTATTAAATAATCTAAAAGTATGTAGTACAAACATAAAAAAATGATTCTGAAAATAAAATTAAGAAAATATGGAACATTTTAAAAAAGGAAATAGGAAAAAATAATCAAACCAGTAATGACATTTATATCAAAGAAAATTCAGTAGAATCCAGTGTTTCAATTACTGACATATTTAATAAAAAAATGTATCTGTTGCTGATAAATTGACTGCAAATAGCTCAGTGACACGTGGTATGAATTTTTGTCAATACAGGCTTCCAAGAAAAATTTGACACTAAGAGGTCATTATGAAAAGTAGTAGGACTGATTTTATAAAATAATTTTTATTGAAGATATGTTTACAATTCCTTAATTCTCTTCAAAATAGCACCCTTGGGCAGATACACACTTAGAATTACATTGCTGCCATTGGTCGTACGCCTTCTAGAAGTCATATTCGGAGACGCTGTTCAGAGCCCTCGTCGATGTTGCTTGGATGTCCTAAATCGCGTCAAACCTCTGTCCCTTCAGTTGTATTTTCATCCGTGGGAATAAAAAAAAGGTCAGTTGGAGCCAGATTGGGACTGTATGCGGGGTGTAGCAACGTGGCAACGCCGAATCGGGCCAACAGATGCCTTCCACGTCCTCCCGTCCAACGAAGGCTCGCATGAGCTAATCAAAGATCAAGACAATGCTGATCGTGGTTTTTGGCCGTTGTGGGGTAATTCATTAGGAGTTCGTTCCCCCTGGGGAAACTGTCAATTCGAACTTTTACGTGCAAGTGCTAAACCGCCTGCGAGACCGAGTGAATCGCGTCCGACAAGTCATCTCCGCCAACTGGACACTGCATCACGACACTGCGCCGTGCCATGGCGCGCTCGTCCCGAGGCAACTGTTGAACCGATTCGACACGTTGCTGCACCCCGCCTACAGTCCTGATCTGGCACCATCTGACACTTTTTTACTCACACGGATGAAAAGGCAGCTGAAGGGACAGAGGTTTGACTCGATTCAGGACGTTCAAGCAGCATCGACGAGGGCTCTCAACAGCGTCCCCGAATCTGACTTCCAGAAGGCCTACGGCCAATGGCAGCAGTGTCATTCTAAGTGTGTAGCTGCCCAAGGGTGCTATTTCGAAGAGAATTAAGAAATTGTAAACATATCTTCAATAAATAATATTTTATAAAATATGTCCTACTACTTTTGGTATTGACCTTGTATGTCTGTAAATTTAGCTACTCCAGAGAAAATAAATAAAGTTAGTATGTCTCTTAAGAGCAAATATTCGAGTGGTTATGATGGGATTTCCAGCAGATTAATTAAGCTGTGATACACAGCTTTAAATAATATACTAAGTTATCTGTTTAATATATCTTTATTTGGGGGTACCTTCCCAGAAAGACTTAAGTGTGATGTAGTTATTAAACCACTCTATAAACAGGGGGATAAGTCAGCTGTATCGAATTACAGTCCTATTTCATAACTAACAGCCTTCTCCATGGTTTTTGAGAAAGCATTGAACACTAGGGTTTACCAACCTCTTATAATATTGTCACTAATCACAATTTGATTTTCAAAAGGACCATTCAACAGAACAAGCTATATTTGCATTCACTGACAATATTTTAGAAAGAATAAATGACAAATTAATTTCTGTGGGAATTTTCTGTGACTTATCTAAGGCATTTGACAGTGTAGGTCATAAAATTCTGTTGCAGAAATTAAAGTATTATGGTATAGATGGCATTGTTAATAAATGGCTTAGTTCTTACCTTCTGAATAGAAAACAGAAAGTGTCACTAGAGAATTTTAACGTGCTTTATTTGGCACACTGTTTTCTGAGTGGAAATTTATCAGATGTGGAGCACCAGAGGGCTACTATTGGTTTATTATATAAATGATCTACCCTGCGTTGCATCTAAAAACTCAAAATTTGTTCAATTTGCAGATGACACAATAAAAATACTCCAGATTTATTTACGGAATATATTTCAAATTATGTGTTTGACCTCATTAATAAATGGTTTACAGCTAATGGCTTGTATTTAAACCTCCATAAAACTCAATATATTCAATTCAGTATTTCACACAGATTAACACAAGATATAGACATTATATCTGCATTCAAGAGTTAGAGTGTGTGAAATTTCTAAGTTTGTATATTGATCATAATTTAATTTGGAATGTACATGTTTATGACTTACTAATGCGATTGGGTGCAACCACATTTGCAATTTCAGCTCCATATGAGCAATTCTACACATAGAGACAAAGTGTTCAGAATCCAAAAACGAGTAATAAGAATTATGTATTGGGTTAGCAGTAGAACCTCATATAGAGAGCTGTTCAAGAAGATAGGGATTTTAACATTGATGGCTGAGTATAAATACACAGTCACAAATTAAACTTTGTTTGAAATACACAATTGTGGTAATAGAAGTAAAAATAATCTTCTCAAGAATTCTTCGTTTCTTCAAAAAGGGGGCCAATATTCAGAGATACATATGTTCAATAAGCTCCCAATACATATTAAGTGTCTAGCAGATGATACGATTAAATTCAAGAAAAAATTGAAAGAAATTTTAATTGAAAACCCCTTCTACTCTGTCGAAGAATTTATTCCAAAGGTATCTACAAAATAACGCCAGTAGTTTGTGTAAATGTAGTTGACATAAATCATGCACTATGTATGCTATGACATCTTCTGGTATATGTATTATTTTGTCATGCAATTGTTTTAAATTGACAACTTTCCACCTCCCACAGAGCCAGTGCGGCAGAAAGATGTGACGGTTTTAAAGTAAAAACAACTTGAAAAATAAAAGTGATAAAAATATTTTATTGCTTATTACAGAAGGGTGTTCATGTAAATTAATGAAAATAACATCAGAACAACCAATTTCATCCGTTTAAGATGTGAAGATAACGTTCTTTAAATGACGTCCGTCTTTGACAAATCTTTCTTCCAGCCTTGCAGTGAAGCTTTGAACACCTGCTCTAAAATTGCACGAAGCAGGTTGGAGATTTCTTGGCGTATGGCTTGTTTCACTTCGTCCAGTGCACGGGATTTTTTTGAGTAAACTCTTGCTTTAAGGAGCCCTCACAAGAAAAAATCACAAACGCTAAGGTCAGGAGAGCGAGCTGGCCATTCAATGTTCCCAAAACGCGATATCACTCGACCACGAAACTTGCTTCTCAAATCGTCCATAACCTCATTGGCTGTATGGGCAGTTGCCCCATCCTGCTGGAACCATATCCTCCTGCGCACTAAATGGTTTCTCTTAAGTTCAGGGATCATGAAGTTTTTCAACATCAACAAATAACGTTGCGAATTGACCGTAATGATTCGACCAATCTCTTCAAAGAAGTATGGCCCAATGACACACCTTTTCGTTACACCACACGGTAACATTAGGACTATGCAGAGGACGTTCATGCAGTTGTTCCGGATTTGTTGCTGACCAATAACTAAAGTTCAGTTTGTTTACATAACCATCCAGATGGAAATGTGCAACGTCGCTCATCATTAAAAATTTTTCATTAGTCAATATAGCAATCATTTCTTCTGCAAATGCTTTACTCTTTGCATAGTCATTAGGCTTTAACTGCTGGAAAAATCCATTTTGTACGGGTGGAAGAGCAGATCGAAACGCAAAATTAGTCTTACCGAGCGGTCAGACATGATGTGCAAAGCAGCAGCTTGTTTACGGGCCGACCGCAGAGGACTGGCTTCCACAACTTCTCTTACAAGATCGATATTCTCTGGCGTTCTGGATGACCTTGGCGTTCTGGATGACCTTGGTCGACCTGTGGACTTCTTTTTTAACGCTGAACCGGCACTTTGAAGGTGCTCATCCATAGCATAATTGTGTTACGAGTTGGGAGTCTTTCTCTTGGACCCACATTCCGCACCCCGTATTTGGATCAATGGAAAATGAATGTATTGTATTGTACAAATGTTGCCATGTTAATGCGATGCTGCGAAAGTCTGGTCGTACGCCTACGAAGTTGGTTACGATGAGGATTAATCAATTGAAATGCTAGATTAAGGCCACGGCTGACAGATCTGTTCTGCTGAGCGTCCAAGTACTACATACAAGCCGAAGCCTTTGTAACTTCAGACTTCATACATTGCCTTGGATTCTAAAGTCAAACGAAAATATAAATAGTTTTGTGAAAATAGCTTTAATATTAAAGTAATAGTATTTGCTTTGATAAGTGAGTGCCTTCTGTAGAATAGTGCTATATCGCTACTCCGTAGGCTCTATTTGTTAGAGAAAGCCCCCAAAAATGTAGCAACACAGTTCTTTTTCACATATAATGCCGAGAGAGTGAGAGAGTGATAGGAGGGGTTGTGGTGAAAGGGGGGGGGGGCGGTAAACATCGGCGACAAGCTGCCACAGAGCGCCGTGAGGCCGATGTCGAACATTTCCCGATACTGTCTAGCAACCCGCAGATTCGTTATTGGCTGTAGCGTTGTCTGTGCAGACTAAACAGTCTGCCTAACATTTGTTCAGTCGATGGTTAAATCGCTGTTTTATTCTGTGGCTAGTCTTCTCCATACAATGTTCCAGATGCCAGTAATTTTAATTTCACATGCATATATATATATATGTGGGGGGGGGGGGGGGAAGGGAAGGACTATTAATCCTATGTAAGACTGGAGGTTTTCTCGGCGTTGAATATGACTAAAATCTTCGCGGGTAACTATGAACTAAGGATGGCGGCAGAACTTATGACCACCGAGACGTCGTGTTTAATCAATGGAATAATTCGGCCATCTAACCGAGAAGATTGTATTCAACTTTTAATCCTGTTTGCATCCAGTATTATGTTGAAATTCTCACAACAACGATTCTGTTTTCCGCATTTTCTATCAGTTTACTTACCTTATCTCCCGAGTTTTTACATGAAATTTTACTTAAATTAGGTCAAAATGGAAATGAATCCAATGTTTTACCACTAGAAATTTTCCAAACATAAACATAATCTTTTTTAACAATATAGAAATACTGTCTCCTTCAGAATAAACCGGGATATTAATATAAGTGAATTACATTGTTAACGCAAAATGTTACTAAAACATTTATTGCATGTACTTAATGTAACTCCAAACAATCTGAAAGGGTTTTCATAAATTGATTTCCTCAAAATCTTTAGTCTAAAAACTATTTTCGCTATACACATTTAAATCACGTGTATGTAGATTTTAAATAGAACCAGCGTATTTAGATACATGCGAGAAAACAAAAATGAATTGTAGCTTACAGTTCATATAAACTTGTAAACTATAACACTGCAAACAACTGTAAAATAGGGGTTGTACTTAAAATTCCCTTAAAATGAAAGGGGGGGGGGTGTTCCATACAACATCGAATGAAAACTTTAATGAAGAGAGCAATTAAAAAACTTATGCCTAACCCCCCTCCCCCCCCCTCTTACCTAGGCACTCTCGGAATTCCGGTTACACAATTCTGAGGGTCATTAATTGGGTTATTGTCCACTAAAACAGATCGGGGGTGGGGTGGGACATTCTCCACCAGTGAAAAACTGTTACTGACCTGTTGAAATTTGGATTAACTGCTTCCTTATAATGTCCTCTTCACGTTTTACACTCTCCTTTTCCGGAAAAGTCGCCAAGAATTAAATTAAAAATGCCGAAATATCGGATGCTCCGCAACCGCGAAATATTAGCAGCACTGTAAAAATGACTAAAAAATTATCGGTACAGGGATCATATCAACCTAAATAGGTTCGTTATGTCATAGTGATCATGGTTAGGTTGAAATTCGGCCTGGACCAAGAGTAAAAAGTTTACGGGAAATTCGTTCTGCGGCAGCCCATGTCGCAAACCAGAGACAAACTGCGCATTTGTTTACAACTGAAGCAATCGATTATCTCTGACTGCTTATATCGATTCCAAGATGATGAGCCTTATAGTACTGCATTTCGGATAAAAATTTTGTATCTGTTAATTTTATGCGACGTTTTGCAACGGAGTGAAGCTAAAACAGCAAGAAAATATTACAACAAAGAATTAAACCAACATTTCAAGAGATTATCACTGATTTCGCAGCGCCGGCGGCAACTAATAACAGCGCTGCAGTGTCATATTTAGGCATTTTTAATTTAATTCGTGGCGAATTTTCCGGAAAAGGAGAGTGTACAACGTGAAGAGGACATTATAAGGAAGCAGTTAATCCTAATTTCAAAAGGTCAGTACCAGTATTTCGCTGGTGGAGAATGTCCCACCCCACCCCAGATCGGCATACTGATGATCAATTTCCAACTGAATTAATATATGATCGTAACAATGAAATTATATAAAAAATATAACATCCTGAGGACGTTATATCTTTCTCTGTGCTCATCTTCAGACGGATAGGAATGTCACAGCTGGTGTTAACTCAAACACTGGGCTATGAATAAAACCATGTAGAGCAAAAGGCAAAAAAAGGTAAAGAATGCTATGTTCTTGAACTATGTTCAGGGTAATGGTCGTGTCGGATGAAGTAAAGACTGTGCAAGAGAGAAAAGATTACGGTTCCGTATTTCACAAAAGAAAAAAAAGTCCTGTTCAGACGCTGCAGCGTTTCTGCGTGGAATGAGCTGCGAAGTTTTCAATCTCTGCCACAGGGCAACATGAAAAGGGTACTTCAAAAACAGTGCCCGGAGCGATTATATAGCTACGGGAAGCGTCTATACGTGTGAAGCGGGTCTTGAGGAATGCATGGAGGGTTTATTATACCGAGGAAGGTAATGAATTATCTATCTCGACAACATAATGCAGTATACCGGTAGAATGGTGAATTCAGAGATGATTCTAGTAATTAATTGCAATACAGGATAGGAAAGATGCTATGTTAATCTGAAGTTCCATAATAATAATCAAACAAAACTTAAACACATTCAAATCACTTACCAACATAGCTTCTTAACATTATTTATCGTGTATCCTTCAGATGGTTTTCCTTTTATTTATTAAGCTTTGTTTTATTTTTCTGCATTTTAAAATTACTTCTGTGATTCAACATCCACTTCTTGTAGCTTCCATTGTGGTTATGAATTCCTTACTTCATTTCAAAAACAGCACTGTTATTATTTAATCGTGCCTTTACACTTCCTGGTAACTTAATCCGTATGTAGTACTCTTGTCAGTATGTTGATTCTTTAAGCTCTTGGATTTGAATTTACTTTTGGTAGCTATGTATTCTTTGTCAAAGATAATTTAACATGGTTTCTAATCTTTGATTAATCACGCCAATCTATAAGTTACTTCCCTTTATCCCCGCACGTTCACATGTATGTATTCATCTTGCTTAGATTCAAGATAGCTAAAGATAATTTTTAACTTTTACACAATTCTACGATCATAATTTATGGCTCTTCTTATTATCTACGAGCAAAAATTACTTTCTTCCTATTACTTCAGTTAAAACAGAATTCCTGCAATCCATGATAAAAAAAACTCCACCCATTCTTTATTTATTTTTGCTTATGGCTTTACGCCTCGGCGACTTCGAGGTAAAGGACTGGGGGCAAGGAACGAGAACGAATTGGGCCATGGCCTTTTTGAAGGAACCGCCCCGGCATTCGCCTGGAGTGATTTGGGGAAACCATGGAAAACACAAATCTGGATGGCTGGCAGGGGATTCGAACCCACGTCCACCCGAATGCGAGGACAGAACGTTAACCGTTCATCTGTCATGCTCGGTCCCATTCTTTTGTAGTGTTGCCATCTACAGGGATCTTCGGCTTAATTTTCAAATTGTCTGACACTATACGGTTCTAATCCCTTTCCAACAGAGATTTTTAAGGCCAGGCTGCCCAAAATTTCCATGTCAATTTAATTATATCTGACTACAGTCAATTTGCTTTATTGCAACTGCACCAGAAACACAGTTAATCTAAATTTGAAGTCTGTGAGTCTAAAATTCCATGCGTGTGCTGTTAATATTAACAACATGCGTTTCCTTATTTGATTTTCTATTCTCGTAACTACAATGTTAGTGTGCCTGAAAATCTTTATCATGCCCCTGGAACGAAATTACAGCGGTATTCTCTTCTTCCGACTGCACTCCCAATACACGATTTAAGTCCGTCCGCTTCTATATTAAAATCTTCTAATGTTGCACCTTGAAGCTTCTAACATTGCACTGATAGCCTCTCAGAATGTTGTTTCTGATAGCTCGCTTCGGCGCTCTCTGATAGCATACCAGTCGCGGGACTATCTCCTATTCAAGGATATTTTTTCCGGTACGAAAGTATCATAATACAAATTTGGAAGGGATTTTTTGTGGATTGATTTTTAGTCTTCATTGCAAAGGATAATCATTGATTTCAGCATCAACGTTCTGCTAATCATTTATATTCCGTCTATGTTTAGTCGGCTATTTCAAGTCCGGGACCAATAGGCTTTGGTGGGCTACGTTATCAGGAGACTGGCGTCAGGCTATATGTGAGTTCTTGCGCTCGAAATCGATCGATACGCAGAGCTTGTAAACATCTTGTGCCACGTTAAGGAGAGTATGATTTTTTAAAGTTAAGTGAGACGTAAAAAGAAATGAAAATCACCGTGGCATTGTTTGGGACTGTTAACTGCAAATTGAACGCTGTTTCTACGTGAGGACAACAGATCATGTATGAAATTTAACGAGCTTGGGAAAAAAGGTTTTGTTTCTTACTACGATTGCGAAGTGAAATTACACCCAACGTTTTCTGACAGCATATTAGCACAGGCGTAACGTAGGTTTAAAAGTCTGAGTAGGCCTCAAGCATCTGAAGAACGGTTGTTGTAATTGTCTCTAAACCGTAGAGTTCTTTTAATTTAACGTCTGTTCCCGTGACACAGCTATCAAAAAGTAGATTTTCTATCATAAGGGGGAGAATGGCAAAACAAATGTTTAAGAACGGTGTTGAGAATGTCTTTGCTTCACAGGCCTTAAAAAATAACATCCTAACAAACAACAAAATTAAAACTGCTGCACCGTCATGACGTAACTAAATGTCTCGCGAAGCAGAAATCGAATGCAATGGTCATTAGTAAGCGAATTTTTCTTGTACTTGTTTTTCAGTTGTGTTACTCTATTTTCATCACTAAGTAAATGTGCAAATTTATAGATAAATCTTTAGGAATGCGTTCTCTTAGTCTAATTTGTCAAAAAAGCAGCATTTTGCTGACACAGCAAAACATAAATTTTGTTTCCTTGGATGCTGGTTATACTTATACATTTTATTTACTTTATGCTCATAGCGTTTGTTCATTGTGGAAAATAAGCGACTTGGAAGCAAAGATATTTCACCCTTGCTTGTAATGAAATGATTTCTAGTGGTAAAAAAATCTGAAATTATTACAGATATTCTCTTTCTGTCTCTTATCGAGTGTACTTAATGCAATATCAGGTCTGTGGCATGTAGAACACAAGTTAACTTTGCTCTGCCGCCTATGATGGGAAGTTCTCTATTGAGACCGAAGACTTTATTTATTTTGCAGTGTGTACGAAGCTCAAGAGGTGCTTCATTCCAGGAACAAAGTTTATCGACGCTTCAAGTTTTCGAGAAGTCGTGGAGGAGGAGACCTTGAAACAAAAAGTTCCCACAGAGCCAACACCAGTCCCTCCCCCCCCCCCCCCCTCCCCGCGTGGATCAACAGAAAATACACTTCGAAGGTACTAAAGTAAGTATTACACGAACTAAGTGCTGAGTCTTTGTGTTTTAGTAGATTTTATACGTCTATGGTTTATAATATACCTTAGTCTCCATTTGTAACAACAGCACTTACTAATTATGTAACAATAAGTGAGGGCTATTGAGTTTGCCAGGAGAATAGAAACTAATTGAGGAAGCTTTAGTGTATGGTTTTAAATTTCAAGCCGCTATTGTAACCAATTCCCTTCGCGCACCGATGATGAAATTCTCACCTATGCTGCCTGACATATGATATTCTCCGGGTGATATTAAAACTCGGAGACAATCGTATTGCGGTTATAGTTATTTGGACAAAAGGATATTCCAGGGTGAAGGGCAATGAAAATATTGACCGTTAGATTAAGGGAACTGCATTAAATGGGATTAAGGTCAACTGCATTCCAGCAGCCAATATTACGAATCACAAAGGAATGGAACAAAGAGTGAGGGAAAACGATCATAATAAAGCTAGATTTTACAGACAACTGCATCCCTCAATACCATGCTATCTCAGGCAGGTAGTGCTATCCTTAGCGTATCAGCCTTGTATTTAGGAATTTGTTTAGTGTAAATGCCTTGTAATATGGACAACAGAGAGAAATTCATCGCCATAATACGCAGACCTGCAACCTCAATATGCTGTACCTCCGACCACAAATACTAATTTAAGACCTGACCGTACGAAAGTGAGATCTACAGTCTACTTCCCGAAAGGAAAGTGAAAATATTTGTTAATAAAATAACAAAATAAATCAGAAACGCATTAATTGAAAATACTGTGTACATGATTAAGTAATAATTTGACAATTTTAAAACTTTCTTTTTTCAATAACTATAAATTTATGCCTCTGCAATTTTTATTTCATAATCGATCAATCAATATAGTCTCTCCGTGGATTAAGACTTTCATATCCAGAAGATAATTTTACCAAGGTCGGTTCAAAAGTTACTTATGCAAAATTAACATGGTAAGCTCCCTTTTCTGTCAGCGTGAGAGATGTAAAACACTTAATTCTTTTTCTGTCAGCGATACTGGTGCGCAACCCTCGTAACTCGTCACATATTTGCAATGGCTGGGCGCAGCGTTTCTCAATAAGGTCCAGCATCTCCTTCCCGAAACCTATAGATACCGATCATTATATACTGGAAATACATTAATGTTCCACCGATCAGTCGAGATGTATTAGTCATGTAACTGGCGCCAAGGTATTGTATGAATTGGAGGCATACGGTGACATCTTATTGTGATGAGTTTTTTTTTCACTTGTCTAAATGTCGTGTGTGAAAGCGAAAGAGCTGAGACTTTGAGAAGAGTCCTCGAACATATCACTAGTCACCGTCCTACTGGATGAAGAATGGATCAGTCGCTGTTTTTGGTGTGAATAAAATCCGACTAGGAAAAGCAATGTAAGTACAGTTCGTATCTACAATGTTTAATCAATTCGACTTCTTAGTAAAAGGCTGAGAATATTCGAATATTCCAGCTATTATGTTCATGTAAAGCTCGAGATCTCAACAAAAACCATAAAGACATTCCACGGCAAAATTCAGTGCCGAAGGTGAATATATTTAGAAGAATTACGGGCGCTTGTTGTGAGAACGAAATTCTCAAGCCACAGACCAAAGTCGAATCAATTTTATTTTTTACTATTTATTATGTAAATATTGAAATGACATGAAATATATAGGATCTGTTGTAAACACATGTATTATTATTTACTACCATGCGGGGTTACTGAAGACGAAGGATCCACGTGCCCTACTTTAAGGCGAATGAACCTGGAATCCACCCTAAAACCGCAAAGGTAAGGGGCCAGCACATACTCTCTGCAGGACAATGTTTCCTTAAAACGTATTGAAAAAACAACAAGTTAAATCACTATCAATCACGCTATAAATTTTGGTTTGTATGCTTCTCCCCATCGCGCGGAAATGAAACCAGACGCGATACAAATATATCAGGAATTCCAAATATCTCGGCCACTCATGTCAAATTATAATTAAGAATCCACTAATACTTTAGAAGTGACATGAGGGCGTACGTTTTACGTCAGTTTAATGATTGATTTTATGAATATATTTTTTCGTAGGTAACACGCATGTAAAGCATTTCTAAAGAGTTAGAGGTCATTTGAAAGGATTGAGTAGTATTTTTCCGTGAGTAACAGTGTTGCATCGTAACTGAAATTGTGAGCGTATACTAGTTCTAGGCGACGGTAACTGTTAAATTGCAAATAGGATTTTAAATGAGTAGCCTAATTTAAGAACACTTTATCCTCCAAGATTTCATGCTTTATTAATATTGTCAAATGTCCCCGTAACCCAGGTAATTGTGCTGAAATCTCGCCACCTTTCATTAACAATTGTCAATAAGATCTGAAATTTATCGCAGTAAAAGGATTACTGTAGATGCACGAGATTCTCTTAAAATTTGCGCCAGATAACTTTTGAATTATCGTAGAAGAAGTAACGACATACCTGATAATAAGAATAGAAAACGTATCGGTAATTTCTATTTAAATAATAGTGGACTCCAGTTAATCATTTATAACTAGTTGATATAAGGAGAACCAACATACAAAAGTGTACTAATGAAACATCGATATTTACTGTGGAAAATTTGATCGAATATGGTTTTCTGTTATCACTTTGCGTATCTTTGCTATGTGTTAAGCCACAGTTCGATGTCGTTATAAACTTCTGAATGTTCGGAGCCCATCTTCTTCGCTGCTTTATTTGGTCGTAAACAGAGATTTTACAGCAGTGTTGACCATTCAGTGCAAAGTGGTTTTGCGGTCACTTTGGCTCACCATCGTACTAGCTTCATCAGTCGCCAGCTTTATCTTTATTACAACATAAACCCACAGCCGCAAGTTAAGAAAACGCGTTACGCAGAGATGGATAATGACCTAGCGTCCTTCGACATCTTCCAACGATAAAACATAAGGAACTTTAAAAACAAAACGCATTTAATCCTTGGGAAACCCGATTGATAGTTTTCGAAGTATATGTCACACATGATGAATGTGATATTCTTATAAGTGCTGAAAATATAATTTACATTAAATGAGCATCTTCTTGTAGTCTTCCTAGAACAATTATCCTTTCAGATCATTTTTAATATTATTAATAATTACTTTTTGGGGAATTAATTGATTATTATTATTATTAGGCTGGTGCATAAGTTAATAGCGTCTTTTTACAAGTGTTAAACAAATCAGATAAATATAATGATGAACGATATATACTCCTTTACTAAATACAACAGTATGCCAACGCTGGAGTTGTTTATCGGTTCCACGTCTATAAAAATTACATTATTTTGAATTAAAGAAGTCATGCAGCCATATTCGGAGCGCATTATCACTTTGAATAAAGCTCCTTGAACAGTGTTCGTTAAGGAGCGGAAAAGATAAAAATCTGATGGCGCAAGATCACGTGAGTAAGGTGGATGTCCAATGAATATCCAAACCCACTCATGGATACCGTTTTTTTTGGTCAGATTAGTAAAGTGCGGGTTGGTATAATTGTGCTGTAGCATCACTTCACCCATGCGGTACCTGTGAACCCTATTTTTGAACCACCGAGCGCGGTGGGTTGAGTGCTTAACACTATGGCCTCGCATTCGTGAGGACGGTGGTTCGAATCCCCGTCCGGGAATCCAGATTTGAGTTTTCCATGGTTTCCCCAAATCGCTCCAGGCGAATGCCGGGATGCTTCCTTCAAAATACCATGGTCGAATTCCTTCCCGTTCCTTGTCCCCAGTCCTATCCCGCCTCTAATGACATCGATGTCGACGAGGCGTAAAGCCATAAGTAAAGAAAAAGAAAGAAAAGAAAGTTGTGAGAGATACACGAAAGAGTATTTAACGTACCGTAAGTTGCTATTCCAAATACTTCAAGCCTTTAGTGTGTGGCCATTCAAAGAAAGAAATCAGCTAAGTGAGATAAAAATTGTGTGCAGCATGAAAGTTCAACGAGAGATACGAATTGCAGACAATTGCCACATTTTCAGACAGACGGTGAGATACAGATAAATCGTCGAATTTTACTGACAAAATACTTGTGGAGAAATTTTACAGAAAATAGCAACTGTATATAAAAACTGCAACGCAGATTCGTCGCTGATGATGCTTTGATGAGAGGTGAAACGCGTAGGACGCAAGAATAAATAAATTAAACAGTTGGATTGGCGTTATCTTTCAACTGGTAATTAATTAAGCAACTGCGGAAACATGGTCTGCAACAACATTGCATAGTGTTAATTCTTCGAATGTGAAGAATCACTGAGTTGGCGTGGTCTATTGAGTTGCTTAAATAATATTTAAGGTAATGAGGTAGGTCACAACATTCGGGGCATGTGAGCTGTGTAATCACATAGCCGAAAAGTAATCATGAGAAAATAGTAGCTAATACAAAAAAATTGGAGTCCACATGGTGGCAAAATGTTTGAATTGTGGCTTGTTAACTTAGCTGCAGTGTGTCTTCGATGCTGTTAGAAGGGCAATGTTATGTGGAGGGTGACTCGAAGTTACTTCGGGAATCCGGCATGTTTATATCCTGTATTATCAAGATAGAGATATATGTTAGCCAGTTTATTAATAAGATGAAAAGGACAAGCTTCGGTCTTGTACATGCATAATAGTGGTGAGTCCTTCGCTGAGGATCATTTCGGTGATTTCTGAGCTCTTACTCATAATTATTATGGCCCTCTCGCCTGAATCATTAAATTTTATGAATTTAGTATCTATCATATCGGTAATATATAAGCTAATAATGAATCAATCAAACAGAGAACTTTGAATTAAGTCATTACTTGATTTCTTCGTTCTGCTCACTGCATTGTACAAAAATACCAGAGAAATCTTGAAGAGACAGGTTACGGTTCTGTAAGAGTGCCGCAAAGAAGTTGAAAGTTAGCTCATTCCTCGAGACAGTATCGTATGTAGCTTTAGGAACAATTAATGACACATGTGTTGACTCGTTGCTGTATTCTATTTATTTAGTTGGCGCGAGTACTTAATCCAGGCTTTAGCGTTGAGGTCTAAAGCCATCCTGGTCATCTAATATCTGATCAAGTAGCTAAGGTGCAATTTTGTTTTAAAGAAGTCTTTCTACTAACTTATATCAAACACTGAATAGTACAATAGCCGTTATCTGGCGGGTTTATCCGTAGACTTATCAGGTTTTATGATACAAATGTTTTGACCAATGAAGACATCTTACCACCGGCAACACTACTGAAGGGTCTGCTCAGCCAAAGGCGTGTGTTTCTCCCGCTATTGATTAAGGGTTCGCGATGAATTCTGTCGATATCTGGCGATTTGCCAGCTTTGGATTCCTTGAGACCCCTTTTAGTGGCATCGAAAATGAAACGTTGGGTGTACTCCTAGATTGGTTGACCTGTAGCCCCCAGTTGGCGTAGCTCTTTGCTTATTTGTTTTGACACCCGTGAAGAACACTACGTTGCAGCATTATACGGAAAAGTCTCCACTCACAAATTCCTAGTATGCTTTCTTTCCATTAAAGATTTAGACATTGAGACATTGTATGTAGCTATTTTATTGCAATAATTGCGGAACCGACGCCATGAATCATGTGGATTCCTCCAAGTTTCCGCAAATGAGACGATGCTTTTCTTCGTGACTTTGGGACATCTAAGGAACTGACGACAGCTCCACCCATTCCTCTCTTGGGGCCTCGTCAAGGCCGAATAATAGATCATCAACTTTATTCTAATGGCCACTATGAAGAAATTCTTGTTAATTTATCTGTGGTTTTCGTCCTTCGAGGTATCTATTTCTTATGATATCCGCTTGGAGCATATGTTTTTTGCAGCAGCAATTATTACTTCACCAAACTTTCAGTTCGTCACAGGAATAAATTGAAGATATTTTTCAAAAACGGATGAGGTGCGGTTATTGATATTTGTTCCAAAAGTTCAATGAAGAGCATGCTCTTATGAGCGATGTAGTTTTCACCTTGCTGTGTTTACCTTGTTGGAGCTATGCATCTGGTATCGAAGGAGGATGAAAACTGATCGACGAAAGTAGACTTGCCAATCTCTTCTTCCCCTCCCGACCTTTCCAACTGCAGCATCTCGGCGGTAATTAACTTGATTCAGCTGCGGCGAACCGTGCCTCGTTCCTCGGAGCCCGGCTTCAACTTTAACCATCTGTCAGGAGCAGAGGTGGGGGGAGGCTGGATTATGGCCGAAAGGTTGCGAGCCCAGTTACAGGTGTTGGCGGTAGGACAGAACTTGGCGCTGTTTATCGGCGGTGGGACGGGCAGCGGGAGCCGGGATTCTCTCCGCGTCTGTAATTAATCCGAGAGGCAACGCCTGAAAGGTAGAGGATCCGCTCTGGATTACGGCGACGGCAATGAATCAAGCCTCTTGCACCTTCATTACACTTGAGCATTGCACTTGAACGTCGGTAAGATTATTAGAACATAGTGAATAAAATTAAGATCACCTATAACACTACATGGCCCGTAGTAAATTGCACTGGCAATAACGCATTAACATCCATTCATTTACGGTTTGAAAAGATGATAAATGAATTTATCTTAAAGAAGATATGAGATCCAGAGATAAAATAAAAATAGGCATGAGACACATTAGAAGGAAATGCTATTGGTATTAACAATATAATAATCATGTTATCTAATGTGTTTTTCAGTCCCATGTGGTCAATTAATCTGTAGCAACATTCGTTGAGGTATGTGTAATTAGGATAAAAGATGTTAAAGACATACCTCACCTATGAAACCGTGCACACCTCTAGGTATTGAAACAAAAATGAATAGAACATTAAGGCATAATAATAATAATAATTGGATTAATTGAGACGGGGAGTATGCTGCAAAGGCAATTTTCCCACATACCTACTATCGATTTCAATAATTTTTAATTTAAACTCTATCAGTGTCTGAGGTAATTTATTCCAGACCGTGACTGTCATACCAACAAAAGAAATTTTTTACACTCCCAAACGCCTGAAATCAAGAACCAGTATATGATCACAGTAGTATGAATTTTCTTTTCCATGAACTGCACTTCATTTTTCTACCAATACATATAGGCCTCATTAAAAGTTAATGCTTTATACATTTACATCACTTTCCTTAGTTACTTTCCAATGACAACTAACTCAGGTTTTTTATCAATTCAGTTACTGACTATACTCTGCGATAATTTCCACAGTCAAACCCATCTACCTTCTTCTGCACACCCCACAATGTGTTGTATTTTCTCTCATTTATTATGTTCCATATATGCAGGCTTTTCAAAATAAGCTTTCTGATTTAAAAAATCAATCACTGTAATATAATCGATTAACTTACGTATAACGACTTGATATGTTAATTTGTTGATTGCAGTCCTAACCAAATAAGGCTGGTCGACAGGCGCTATATCGTTCTTCTTACTGATTTAATTAATTATTCCAGATCCTAGTGGATGAGCGGTTCTTGCAGTTAATAAAGTAGGCAGCCACATTTTAAGCAGAAATATTTACATTTAGTCCTAGTTACAGGGATAATATATAATGCAACAGCCAATTGTCTGGGTTAGAACATAAAATCATGTATAACTCAGAAATGGTTAATTTCATATAGCCAACTGAATTGTGATAGACTAGGAAAAGAAAGTAGCTAGAGGGAATTATAAAAAAAACCTTTTATAGTTTTCCCCGTCAATATTTTTTCCTAGGTAATGACATTATTTTACTATTCATTCATATTTATTTTATTATTATTTTTTAAACGAAAATTTTCGATATTAAATCGTTATTCATGACTACATCTTTAGTGAAGGTTGTTTTTATACTTCTGCAGCTTTGCCTGCTGCCGTCATGTTGGAAATGGTTAGATGTGGCGTACGATCCATCATGTGACTTTCTTTAAGAAATTTCCCGTAGTTACCTAATAACATAAATTACAGTTGGACAAGAAGATTATTCATAAAAAAAGTGTTTTTCTACTGGTAACAGAATACTATTGAACTTCTATAAAATTTGAGATATGTCCTGCGAAACTGGCTTCGTAAATCTATGTCACAGTAACGTCTCGCTTAAAATTAATATGAAGAAATTCTCTTTGTAAAATCGGAGGAATTACAGAATGAATCAAAATTAATCCGATACATAAAGTTATTATACGTGGACACATTTCTTCAGAAGTAATAAATATAAATTTAGAAGTTATCAACTGAAATCGACTCCTACTAAAATATTTACTAAATATTATAAAGTCATCTGTAGACATCAGCGCCAATTAAATTAAAATTGAAAGTGGAACACTCGTCCTTCAACCAAAGGACCTCATGCTGTGTAGTTTCGCGTTTACAATGTACATGAAAATGAGTAAATGTAGGGACGTCTCAACGATCAGTTTAAGAAAAGATTCTTTTTAATTGAATCTCCTAAGTTTTTGGATCTCGTATGTTCCCTGAAATTAAGTTAAACAACATGGACTGGTGGGTTAATCTCCTTAATTATTCTGCTATTTAAACATATTTCGATGCATTTCTCAATCAAATTTTTGGATGCGTTTTTTTGGGGAAATCAATTGGTTTTCGGAAGAATTATAAAAGATAGGTAAATTTTGTCGAAACTGCCAGTTTATTCCGCAAACTTTGGATGAAAACTCTAACAAAGATCTAACAACTACGAAAAAAAAGGAAAAAAAACTGAAACAGTCAGTGGAATGGTCGGTTTTAGAAATTAAAAACCTTCGCAAGTACAAAAATGTTTTAATGACTTTTGAATTGGTCAGTTTCAGAGCCAAAATATTTTATGTCTTTTTCATAAAGACCCTTCCAAAATCCGTGACGGAATAGTCTTAAGTGAAGGAATGTTCCATTATGTTATTTCTTTGGGGGGGGGGGGGGATAGAAGATAATAGTTAGCAGTTAATACTTCCCACCTTGTGGATAGCTTTTTTCTTTAAAGAAAAAAAATCAATCATAAACTTAAAAAAAAATACGAAGACTAGGGAGGACAGCGCAACTACACAAATATCTGTTTGATTAATACTTTTGTATTTGAGTAATTGGTGGTACGGTAATTGGTAAACATTCCACACACAATAATGTATTCAGCCACGCGCAGACTTGTTTTTGTGGCGGTCGGAGCAGTTTCCATTTCATTAATACATTATGAAAATTGGTTTTAAAACATACAGAACCAAAAGGAAGCAGCCTTCGTGTTGAATTGTGTGACACCACCAATTTGAAATACCGTGGCAGTTTAGTAGCATCTTACTGGTATGAACGCAGCAAATATTGAAACTGATGGAACAAATTTTGATGCTACAATAGTTAAGCGTGAAGTTCCACAGTGAAAAGTTCGCTTTATCTTCTTAAACAGTAAGAGATAACTGATTACCTAGGCGAACGTGCTGACAGTTGAAGTGACGGACATATACAAAATCTCAGTAGCGAATCAGATGGGACATTCCTTCTAAGAACCTAAGAACAAAGATTATGTATTTATTTTTGATTGCGGCAGGTGCACAGAGGAATACAATAAAACCTTATCGATAAGTTAACAATTTTACGAAGAAGTTGAAACCTAAGAATTAGGGAAGGAATATTCCCGCTAAGTGCAAAATTGCATCATCATCTATTCCGAGGCAAATCGAAACCCTAATTCCAGTGAGTAACAATAAAATGTTACTTATTTTTTATGTTGGTGTTACTTGACGCTGAATAGTATTAATGCTTTGGTCAAGGATATAAAATTCCTGAAACTCAAAGAAATTATCTCGAATTTCAGCCTACTTCATATAAATCAATTCATCCAGAATAATTTTTGATCACTTGTATTATTTTAACACATTACTTTATCGACATGCTCTCCAACATCTTAAAAGATCCCATCCCACATGTTTATTTTCAACATTCATGATATTCTATCGTTGTTTCTCTGTTTTGTATCTACACTCGTTACAAATTTATCTAACTTTTGCTAGCAATACTTTTCTTCATTATTTGTTTTTATGCACTCTTACTATTGTTAGTTCAATTCAATAAACTGGTCTCTCTTTTTGGACCGAGCGTGGTGGGTCAGCGGTTAACGCTCGGGCCTCGAATTCTGGAGGACGCCGGGAATCAAGATTTGGGTTTTCCATGGTTTCCCCAAATCATTCCTGACAAATGTCAGAATGCTTCCTTCAAAAGGGCCATGGCCGAATTCCTTCCCGTTCTTTGTCCCTAGTCCCTAGTCCCATCCCGCCTCTAATGACCTCGACATTTACGAGGCGTAAAACAAAAAAAAACTACTTTTTGAGCTCTAAAGGACAGTTTAAACCTATTTTAAGTCCCTTTGAATCGCACCTCATCTTTGACGAAGCTATTGCGCACAACACTACACTACAATTCGCCGGCAGTAAAAAAAAAAGCGAACTCTTGGTCTCAGAAAATACTCTCCAGTTACTTTTGGCCACTATCACTTAGTGATCAAAACTCACTTTCGAACGCAGTAGTTTCAGAGAGCTGCCTTAAACTTGTCTCTCTATCAAATTTTCAAGTTCCACTCATACTCAAGATAACAAATGACAAATCCTGTGGCTGGCCACAATGATTCAGACAACTGCAAGTACGCTCTTCAATTCCGACAAAACTTTGGTGATCTCGTTATAATCGCGCTCTCCAACTGCTAAGTGATGAAAGAATCCCATCTTAATAAAATATTGCTCCTAAACATAGCTTTCCCAAAATTCCTCCACCTGAGATAACATCTGAGTTAATTCCCATCAGTGAAGTTATGCAATAGACTTCTCTGGTGTAACAAATTTCCTTTCGCTATTATTGAGACACTGCGCCACGCACTTAAACCATTAATACTGCTCTTATAATGATTAAAAATGCCCTTAATCCTCTTAATAATGTCATAGATAAGTCACAATATCTTCTAACCGGAGTGTACCGTAAAAGACCGTTTGATTCGTTAATTATCTGAGATCAAGCTGAAGCTCTGCGAACTGTTATTGTCGGGACCAACCCCAACCGTCTGCTGGATAACACAGATAGACTTGACTCCTCCGTCCGTTTAGCAAGCAAGTGGTTTGGGCGAACTATCTGCAGTGTGATAATAAACGGGCTGGATCAAACAAAGCGGAGTCTTTCCGATTACTTTAAATTCATAGTAAGCGACCCAGCAGTGTGTTTATTTAATCTCTTCATTTCACTTCCAAGTACTGCGTACATAATGGTATTATAAGTCTGTCAACGCTGATGAATGCTACATTTATTATTAAGTAGTAAAAATACATCTCTTAATTTAAACTATTACAACAGGAATCGACTTTGGACCCGTACTTCTATGAGTATTCATACATTAATTTCTATTAGTATCTTACTTTGTAGTGTGAAACGCACTTTATTTATCTATGTTGGTAATACCGCCTTCAGTTAAATAGGCAAATAACAATTTCAGTTTGATGCTGGCAGATGTAACAGGGAGATACTCAAATCGATAGCTGTCGGATGCTCATTAAGAATGTTAGTACTTGCGACTTACCACAGATTAAATTTAAAAAGAAAACCTCATGTGTTACATGAAACAAATGTTTTCTTATGGAAAGTTACAAATAAGGCTTGAAGCGAGTTGTTTTAAAAGTTCTTCAATCTACCAACGAACCATTCCTTTCATTTTTACTCATCATAGAAACGGGATATCTTGCGCACCAAGCAATTAAGTTTGATCAGGAACTTCTAAACATTCACTGCGGACATCAAGAGAAGAGTTAAATAAATGCGAGTCACATTTATTTAAATCTCTAATGAATCACATCTCCAATTTTTCTCATTTACACTACCCACGTCTACTGACCTTGTCGAGTGAGTACCTAGACGGAACTCCTAGGGTAGATGAACTTGGCTGGATCTTGACCAGATCTTTCATCAGTTCTGCGAATTTGGAGCTCTATCTACAATAATACCAGCATGCCATCCACGGAGTCTTACCTCTTACATATTGTGGAGTGTAGACATCACTCAGAAAAATATAACTTTTTTCACTAAGCAACAATGAGACTTGGCCTATTTATAGAAGAATTGTTTTTGTGGGATCTTATTTCTTTTTTCAGTTTGATTGCTTATTCTTAGTCTTCGCTCAAATTTAACTATTTCATTTGAAAATCCGTTGATAACAATTCCAAATTCGACTGTTATTAATATAATGTGTCCGACACCATCAATGCTCGCACTCTTTGTAAGCAATAGGTGCGCGTTCTGGCCAAACTTTGCAGTTGTAGATTTAACTGCACTATAGGTAAATTCCAGGTAATTAACAAACTAAGCATAGGGTCATAACAAAATTTGATGTCTTGTTTCAGCTTGCTTATGTATACAGAAATACAGAAATTTGATGCATAGATCCTCAACTAGAGCAAAGCAATTAATCTACAGATATGTGAAATGTTTCATGTTTGGGGTTACCAATCGATACATACAAAGAAAATCACCAATATGGAATTTTCTTATGATTTGAGGATGAAACCATATATGTGTACCAAATTATCTGTTTCTAGAACCACCGTAAATACAGTGGAATTATGATGACGGCGTGTCGTAGTCGATTAGAAACTTAGAATTTCACTAACTTTCAAAGAGAAGAACAAAGTAAGATTTAATACATTAGTTCAACTTAGTGAACTCCGTCTATAGTAAAAATATCGAAGCTTGTGAAGATATTAGGGGAGAAAGCGATTTCACATTTTGCATACCAAATTTCAGCTTTTAGTTTAGAGTTTTGATGAACATCAGTGAATGAGTGAAAAATTTGGTGTAATTTGCATAATAAAAGCTCCCAAAGTAGGAACTGCAAAATTTAATTTGTTAGCTAAAATTGGTGAATTCCCTAAATAATAGAAATCTGAGGCATAGGCGAAACCTAGACCAGCGCTAAGAAGGTACAAAAACGGCCTGAATCGATTCGAGCAAGGATAGACTCGATTTTTTTCACTTGTAAATACATTCACTCCAGCCCCACGGGCACAGGTGGTTGCGCCACCTCTGACACGGCGGTATCTGGTTCGAATCCTGACGATGGAAGAAATTTCCATCAACAGGACTTGGTTGGTAGGGTAGAATAGGTTGTGTGCACAATTCCTAATCTCCAGAATGTGTACCTAGGTTCTGAGTTAAATCCCAAACCTCTACAGAGTGTGAATGGATTGAGGGCATACGATACTGCTGATAGTGATTCATTAATCTTATGAGGACGGTTAGCTTGGTATCCAACGGTGTCTTTCGGAAGAATAGATCTGAATGGGCGTGCACCGGGTTTCGCTCTCTCCCTTACATCGTACACACTGGCGGAAATTAAAAGTGCAACTGCCAGACAGGAATGGTGAAATTTTGGGAAACTCAAGAAGAAATGTCAAATAATTGAAATGGATCAGTCAGAGTTTATTACCTTTAGATTACAGCTGTCTACATTCGTGTATCCTTGCCGACATTGAATCAATAAGTGTTCGGATGTCTCTTTACGCCTGCATGTATAGTGCAGTCAGGTATGGCACAGTTTGTGTTAGGTGACCATGTGATCTAATGTCACATCCCAGACATTCTCTGTTAGGGACAAATCTGGGGATCGTGCAGTCCAAATTATGATCGTAACCACTGGCAAGGCTTATGTTGTGATGGCCACAGTGTGAGAACGGGCATATCCCGTTTGAAGATGCGATTTTTGATGAAGGACATGAAAAGTATCACAACAGGATGCAGCACCCTGTCCACATAGTGATGGGCTATCATTCAGCCTTCAACAACAACCAACTCAGTCCTATTGCCGAAACTGATTGTCCCCAAATCATGACACCAGTGGCTGGACACTGTGTGATGTTCTGAAATCACAGAAGGACAAGCCGTTTCTACACTACGCCTGCGTACACTGTTGTCTACTATCATTTTGCCATAGACAGGATCGGACTCGTCTCTTAAATACAATGTACGCATTTCACATGTCCATTTGAGTTTTGCATTACACTAGGGTAGATGACGCTGGCAATGAAATCAGGTTAATAGAACTTATTGTCTAGGGGTCAGAGAGCGTAACCCAGCTTCAAGCAATTGGTTTACAATCGTCCGAGGAGGGACTCTCTCTATAACCAAAGCTTGGATCTGGCCTGCATTCACCTGTCTGCCTGCAACAGCCATCCACACAATCTGGCGAAAATCTCGTGCTGTTGTCCTTCTATATGGACCTGTGCCTGCTCTACGAGTACTGGGCCTGCTTTCATCCACTGTGTATCAAGTCTGTATACTGACATTGTACAGTCAATATTTCGGGAGATTTCACGACAATAATCCACCCATTTTGAACAAGCCAATTCTCCAACCTCCAACAGTTAGACATTTGGGTGTAGAGAGTCGTCGTCATTCTTCTCTTTGGCATGCTTGGTCAACAAGAACGCGTGAAAAAAAATATTTCGTGTTACACCACACTGTTCACCACTCACTTATAACACTAAAAACATAGCAATTTTGTGTAGTAGATACACCCGTAGTTCTCATACTATTACATGTTAAACTTTCAATTATTAATAATTTAATACTCTTAATATGGGGATACTTGGGGTAAAATTTCATTCACTTATCACAACTCCACTTGGGTGTTGCACTTTTAATTTTCACAAGTGTATCATTAATTAAAAACGCAAACAATATACTACACTTAACACGCACACTTCACAGTCATCCAGGAACAAATATTTCCGTGACCGGAGAAGAAGTAAAACTACCGAAGTTAAACTTCCGATGAAATTTGACGTGGAGTAGTAACTTTTTTGAGGACAGCCATCAAACCTGGATCACTGGGTAACAGACATTTTTAATTTATGCTGTAAACACAATTTTTTTTTTTTTTCAAGAGTGTGACGAAATAATTTTTTTACAGTGTCACCGAGAATTATACAGTTTGATATTTAATAACAAAATAGAAAAATGTGTTCTACTGTATTCTCTGAAGCAGTAAACACACAAAAGGCGGTAAAAAAGACACTTTTCGATTTTGAGGGTTTAACCATAGCATTACCCGCAGGCACAGTGCTTCAGGCATGAAATCCGTGTCACTTTCAGTAAAAGGGTTTTGAAAAAAAACTAAAATAATCAAGAAAATCAAAATAACTGTTTAAAATAGATTTTCTTAAATTAATTACATTTCTGGTTCTGTTTTCCAGTTTAATGATGAAAAATTGCAATCTCTTTGTTATAGAAAGTATCTCTAAAAACGCGGAAATCGGTCCAAAGATATCTTCACCATACAAATAGATAGGAGGAGATTTTCATTATAATTCACCGAACGAAAGTTACATTTTCAATTATTCTCTTCAGATTTAATGAAATCCTGAAAGTTATTCTCCAGTGCATCCACAAACTATATAGTTTGTAAAACTAAACAATTAATCACCGTTGTAGTTGCGCTGAAACATTAATCAGTGCTTTGTCAGAACAATGATACAAGTTTCGCGCACTTTATAATTAATTTATATGTAGCAGCTGGTAAGCTAGATTACAGTCCGGATGAGAGCGCTATTATTGCGATCTTGGAGAAAGAGGTTCTGCTGCTTCTTAAAGATCTAGCACATAATATTTACGCGCTTTAGTTTGACGTAAGAATGTAATAAATTGAGTTTTGTTAGTGAAATTACAGACTTCCAACTTTTTATATTTTTACAATAACTGGAACAACACTGGTAGAAATGACATTTAAGGAGAAGCCTAATTTCGACTCACATTATAGCCCATTAAACAGATATTGATATTAAGAAAATCAAAACGTAGTCTTTTTCGTTCCTTAAATGTCTGTTTTATTCACGTCACCCTTGATGAGAGAAATATATAAGCTTTAGAACTCAAACAACTTGAAATCAGTGCAATTTTGTTGCAGGTTATTTTTCTGCATTTCTTTAGTTAATTGTAAGTAAATAATGTGTGTGCAACTGTTTTATATTTGTTTACGTTTCATCTCCCCTCGAGACATGACCAGCGAAGAATTATTTACATTGCTATAATTGGGGTTGGTAGCTGTACACCTATGCTTTTTCCGCAAAATGTGTTCCGACTAGAAGCATCTCTAAAAACACTACCAGGTGGATGTAGTACAGCGCACCTTTTCGCATCTAAATTGTCTACCTGAACAATAGCTTAAATTCGCAATGCAATAAACGAATAAATCATAGTACATAGCCGTTCTTTATTAACAATTAATAAACTTGAAATCGTAGAAGAAATCCTGTAGAGTTTCTTTAACTTCAAATTCTTTATTTCTCACAAGAAGCGTGCATCAGTGGTATGTGACTATCTGACAACGATTATCTCACCTATGATTACTGTTTAAGAAGTTTGTACTAAAATGTACTAAATGAGCTATAAACTTCTAGACTATACTCCTGATTAAATATTGCCGAACGTTATGATTACAGTCGCTCAAGTTACGGTGGGTCATAATGAAGACAAATTAAGACTGCTGTAAGATTAAGTAAATACATAAATTACATGCATTAATCGCATTATTCCCATTCATGTGTGGAAATATTGACATTTATGACTGCCAAACTTGTACTGGGAACGTCGCCAGACGGCTCAGTTTTGACGCGGCTTGAAACCCGAGAAGTTTTTATAAAGCATTGCCGCCGCGAGAACGTACATAGTTATCTATTGTACTGGGAACTTTAAATTACTATGATTATAGGTACTGTGATTTCATTTCAAGAAAATTGTTGACAGAAGAGAGGCCAAGCTCGGATAATGACGACAAACTTCAGAATAATCAAAGGTTTAGTGCAGTTTTCTGTAAGTGACTGTATACCTAACTTTATAGTCTGTATAATTTGCTTCCTTCTATTTAGAAGAAAATTATAACAAATGTTACGGTGTTGTTGTTAAGTATATTTAAGATATTATTTTCTGGGACACATGAGATTATAATATTTATAAAGCTTTTGTATCACTGCAAAATTTTTAGTGGTGAATCTAATTTCAATTAAAATACTGCCATTGTATTGTAAACTATATTAATAACGGGAGTGTATATACGCCAGGCTTTGCTGTTCTCTGTTCGAATTAACTGTTTGCAGACATAATCCTCGTCACTGGAAACAAACATTATATTAATTAAATACTTTTGCTCCCAATTAAATTCAGTTTTCGTATATTTTCATTTATTTCTAATGTCTGCATTGTACCCTATCGAGTATTAATTTGTAATCGATTTTGCTTTCACCCCGAGCTATGCTCAACTGACAACGGTAAATGTATGCTTCGCTACGCACTGGCCCAGAATCATGAATTTCATTTCCATATTTTATGCCACCTGCTTTAATTATCTACAAGCAGATATAAATGAAGCCTAAACTATCGGAATGTGTAGAAATATAACAGTTTCAACGGAGTGTTTCCTTCTATATCCCTCCTTCCAAGTGATTTATAAACTGCCAAAACTAATTGAGAATTACGTTTCCCCCCCCCCCCCCACAACACCTTCAGGTGGTGCAAATTCTGCACCTCGAAGATTTCACGGTGACTTGTTTTTGCTGTAGTCTCCGACTTACCCACGGTTCCTCCGCATTCTGTGCCGCTCTAAATCTCAGCATGGTTAATTATTTTGGACCGCAGACAGCCAGGCCGAGGGGGGGTGGGGGAAGGACAGGGTTGCCAACTTCAATCTGGGCCCATATATCAGCCGCTGCCGCCGCCCCAAATCCTTAACTTCAATATTAACTTGGGACTTTCTTTACCCTCCCGCCGTCCTTTATTAGCTCTGGCTTACCTTCAGCCGCTTGTTTTCGGCATTTCGCGGGCTTTATCCTCATTAATTAGAACAGAGGTGATAAATCTCTCACGAAGACTCAATATAGAGCTATTTAGGCGCTCTATTCATGGTCAATAATATTTAATTGTTTCTTTCAGTATTTTTCTAAAATTAACGCAAGTCTTCAGCATCTCATTTTAAATAACAAAACAAAAAAAACAAAAAATTCTTACTCGGATGGGAATGAAGAGGGGGGGGGGGATAGCGAGGTGAGGAGTGCGGCTAGGGGCTTACGCCTCGTTGAAATCGAGATCATTAGATGCGGGATGGGACCGGGGACAAACAACGGGAAGGAATTACCGCCATGGCCTTTTTGAGGAAAGCACTGTGTCATTCGTCTGGAGTGATTTGTGGAAACCACGGAAAAACCACGTCTGGACGGACCGGCGTCCTCCAGAATTCGAGGTCAGAGCGTTACCGCTCACTCACCACGCTCGGTACGTGACCTTGAGTCTCCTTTTCGCAGTGAATAGGCTACAACTACTCTGCAACTGATAGTAAACCTTAAAAATTTACTAAGTGCACAAAGTTCATCATAGCTCCGACAACGGTACTGCTGACTTGATATTTATCTATTTTGATGATTATTATAGATGCTGTAGGCAGGGCCGGCGCTAGGATTCTCGGGCCCCGGGTAACCATTCTTAGGGCCCCCCCCGGTCATTTTTTATTATATTTTTTTTTATAAATTCAGAATATTTCAAGCAAAGAAAAAGGTAATGCATTTTAAGAAAGTTTTTTAATGTTCTCAGTTTACATAAATTCTATACTTTACAAAATTATACTTCCTTTCTAGCTTTTTTAGATGCGAATTCTTTTATAATCGCGGTATAATCCAATGAGCGGGCTAACTCTGATTCTATTGCTATCATAGCTAATCCAACAAGCCGTTCTTGTCCCATTGTAGTTCTCAAACAATTCTTAACTCTTGCAAGAACGCTAAATGACCGCTCTGCTTGTGCAACAGTAACAGGCAAAGTGCAGAAAATACGTAAGGCTACCATTACATTGGGAAATATGTTATTAAAATTGCATTTATGCAGAGCATTAAGAAGATGCAAAGGGGGAAGTGGCTTGGATCCAAAATTAGCTACATGAATCTTTTTTAACTGCAAAATTTCTTCTTTTAAATCCTGCGTATTAACGTCCACACCGTACAAAGATGCCATGTATTTCACCTGCTCTGATAGTGTATAATGGTCTAGGCTTATGTAGTTCCACAAGAAACCAAATGTGTCCATCATTTTTTCTATGGCATCATACTTTATAGTTAAGTTTCCTATAACTGTATCTAGAATAATATTAAAAACATTTACTTTAAAACTGTTCTCTGGGTGCAGGTTTAAATCTTCGGATGTTTCATCTACGAAGCGTTTTCTTTTGCCTTTCCGTTTCTCTGTGCCGCTTATCGTCAAATTGAAGTCTGGTGATATTCCAATATTTTCTGCTACCTTGCAACTTTCTGCGTAAATGGTATCCCATCTGTCTCTCAATTCATTTAATTCTTCCACTAGACTCTTAATATTGGCACTTTCAACATCGACTGTAGCTTCCCTTGCTTGAAGCACAACGCTTCGTATGTTTATTGCAGTTAATACTTTGTACCAAATTGTAGACATGACGATACATTTAAATGATTTTAAGTACTTCTGAATGCCCTTTAGTTCAGTGCGTGCCTCTGCAGCCAAATTAAAGTTAAATGCAAGTTCAACCACCCTTTGTAATCCTGGCAAATGCTTAGCAAATGGACGCACGGCATCTATCCGCGCAGACCATCTCGTTTCCGATAGCCCGTGAAGGGAAGATCCAATATTTTCTTTCAAAACTTTCCATCTTTTGGGACTAGAATGAAAAAAAATTATACGTTTTTGTAACAATTCCAAAAAAGTGATTATATCTACGCAACCCTCCGCGGCATGGACGCCACAAAGATTTAATGAGTGAGCGCCACAAGGAGAAAAAATTGCCAGGGGATTTTCTTTTAATATATGTGCTTGAGCTCCCTGATAGGTGCCACGCATATTGCTCCCGTTGTCATAACCCTGCCCACGACAGTCTGAAAGCTTTAAGCCATGACGTATCAGCTCATTGCAGATCATTCTGGCGATTGCCTGACCAGTCTTCTCTTCACAATCAACGAAGCCAAGAAAACGCTCTCTAATTTTGTATTCGTTTTCTTCATCAAGGGCGATGTAGCGCAGTATAAAAACATTTTGCTCTATTTGGGCTTCATCAGGAGTTGCATCGACTATAACAGAAAAGTATTTATTATGTTTTACCTCTCTTAAAATAGTTTGACGAACAAACTCTCCAGCTATTTCGATAAATTCGTTCTGAATATCATGTGACAGATAATGAACCATACGTTTTCCTCCTTGTTGCGACGCTTCAGTTTTTCTTAAATGCTCTTTCATAATTGGATCAAATTTCCCCAAAAACTCTAAGACACCCAAAAAATTACCATTTTGACGATCTCCGACTAAGTCACTATCACCTCTAAAAGCTAAACCTCTTTCCGCAAGGAAAAGAATAGCTTCGATTACGCGATGCAACACTTCGGTCCAATACTGTTCTTCTCTTGCAATATTTCGGTCTAAGAGATTTTCTATGGCTGAACTACTATTTAGCGCATATTCTAATTTGCGCCATTCTAAGTAAGACGTTTTATGATCAGCGCTGCTCTCATGTTCACTCACTTTCTGTTTCAGTTTTTTCCAGCCTCTTGATAATCCCCAACCGTAGCCTAACGCCAAATCAGATTTAGAGATATCCGAACGTTGCGAAAACAATCGGCAAGCAAAGCAGTACAATGCTTGCTTTTCTTTGCTCCATAC
Organism: Vandiemenella viatica; assembly: GCA_031002005.1. NCBI lineage: Eukaryota > Metazoa > Arthropoda > Insecta > Orthoptera > Morabidae > Vandiemenella > Vandiemenella viatica. The sequence continues at coordinate 50,867,965 of JARYHS010013630.1, read as the reverse complement.
AAGCCAGTCCCTTTTTGAAACTTCCCCATTTTTAAGATACGCTCAAAAACATTTGAAGGGAAAGATTGATTACATTTTCTGTCCCGCGGCAGTCTTTTCGGTGTTTGCTCAGGTCCTCGCCTAACAGCTTCTTCTACCTCTAAACTATTGAAGCACTTTTTTTCACTCCACAGACCGATACAAAATCTAAAATCTTCTCATTCCCTGTCGAACTGGCCTTTAAAACATGTTCACTTTCTGAAAGGATATCGTCCCTATCACTGTCGCTTGCACTAATACTGTCACTTTCACTTTTTGGCAACTTAATGCAAATGTCAACTTTACTGTCCTCTCGATCGACGTGTTCCCATTTCTGTACTGCCGATGCTACAGAAGCTTGTAAACAACAGATTTCTTGCATATCAGCATCTGCAAAATGATAATTTTATTGCAAATTTAAGAAAAATAGCACCAACTTTTGTGCGAGGGCTAGTTCTTAGCTCTTAACTAGCTACTCTACAATGACCGTAATCAGTTACAAGTGAAATTGACTAGCGACTCACCTTGTCTCTGATAATCCTGCTTCTGCATAGTATCGATTAAGGAAGGCTGAACGTAATCTCCGCGTCCTTCTGACTTCGCTGACACTGCTGGCTTATCGAGTGGCACAAAAGGTAACAATGTCCTGTCCCTTTTTCGCAGCGTTATCTTTTTCAGCCTTACGCTTCCGTTTTGACAACCTGATGAAGCACTGTAATACTTTTTTCCACTCGCGTATCTCTTTTCCATTTACAATTTAGCTCTTAAAACTATATGATGAAACGATACAAAAACCGTAAATTCCTACACAAACACGAAATATTGAAAGACCGTGGCAGCAGGCTATTCAGCAGCACTGCTTATGAGTGATGAGAAGCCACAACATTCAAACTTCAACAAAGAGGAAATAGGTGCTGACTGACCGTAACTCGATTGTATGACAACAGCGCCCAGTGACATACCAAAGTGACAAACCCACACGGGGTGGGTGGGGGTTTTTTACGGTATACCTGCCCTCTACTACCTGTACTTACTCGATGGATACTGCTCACAAGTTACCAGACCCGGCGAAAGGGGTATTTCCTCAAATCCAGTTGATACATGAAATCGATAACGCTTGGTGGGACATGATGCACATTTTTATTTAATTAACAAATCAATCGATATGGAACTTGGTTACTGGATATTAAAGTGAAGTAATTTGGCAATTTTTTTTCTCTTGTCATCCAAGCGTCACAGAATTTGTTGTAAACATTAGCAACAGGCATTGCAAATGTTGTGGTGCTCACTTTTATGTCATATGAAGAGAGTCTCGTGTATATGGGACAGTACTCATTAACGAATCAGTAATATTACAAGCTTATGATTACAGTTAGTTACATTTTTTTTACTGCTTTACGCCTCGTCGACGGCTAAGGTCATTAGAGGCGGGATGGATACTGGGGGCAGGGAACGGGAAGGAGGAATTCGGCCATGGCCTTTTTGAAGGAAGGGATTCCGGCATTCACCTGGAGTGTTTTGGGGAACCTGGAAAACCAAATCTGGATGCCTGACGGGGATTCGAACCCACGTCCTCCCGAATGCGAGGCCAGAACGTTAACCGTTCACCCGCCACGCTCGGTGGGATAGTTACTAAAACATCCCACTGAATTTCATATGTTAACTACTAATACATAACTTTCCATGTTTATTCCTACCGGATATATATGAATGCAATGTGCAGATACTCTAATTAATCATGCATATGTAACAGTTTGAACAAACAGAAAATCATGCAGTATTTTAGCGAATGTGAATAACTTGGTCACCTTCCCATTCTACTTCCAAGAACATATTTTGTCAGTCATCTTTAGTTTACGAGATCCTAAGAAGAAAATTCTTCTGTTAGGTTCTAAATCTATTAGGTTTTCGTATATAACGTTTTATTCCTGTGCTAAGACATAGAATAAGTAGCTCCAGTGAATGTTTCCCTTTCTGCACAATTGACAACGACTTTGTGAATTATAATATTTATTCCTAGTTTTAATGTATGTTTGAATTGAGGCTAAAGAGGGACCTACCACTACAAAAGATAGCATGGAGTATGTGTATTGCGCTGGGATTGTCAGTACATCGTCCGTGGGATATTTTCCGCTGATATCTCTTAGAGCACGTTTTTGTGACTTAAATAGTTTCTGTGCTTATAAAGATTTTCCCCCAGAATGAGATCTGGGCGTGACCTAGTTTACTGCCTTCTGAAGGCTATCGTACATTAGTACTGATCGGTCAGTGTTTTATAATACAAGAAACTAAAAATAGTAAGTTAAAAAAGGTTCTGCAGATTTGCAGTATGTGAAAACTTAGCATTTTTTCTGCCTCTCAAATAAGTTTTTCTATGTACTAATATTTCTAACATAAATTAACAATATATTGCTTGTCAGTCATTATTTCTCAGCAGCCGAGCAGTCTATTATTTTTGGGTAAAGTTGCGTCCATTGAAAGAATTGTCTTTTTGAAATTTTTTATTGCTGATATTTTTAGGTGAAATGTATCCTGATTCCAACTGAAAACAGAGCGTTTCCATTTGCGTCACTAAATAAAAAACGTCTGACAGTAAATGCTAAGAGCGCCCAAAGCCTTAATGTGGGGATCCACCAAGAGCGCAAAATGTTTGCAAACGTTTGAAATATTTGCGTACTCAGAGTTTGTCAGGTGGAGACGAAAATAGCGCACAGGAACAAAGATTTGCTGGTAGTTTGCAGGGGTTCCGGCCGATGTCGGTACATCAAAGGAATTGGTTGTTCGTGCACGGACAGTGCGTGTTCAGTGGAGATAGGTTCAACATCAGGGGTGCGTGTTCCGAATAGTATCAGTTTTAAGTGCGTTTTAAATATAACTATGGACTGGGATAGTGAAAAGTGTTTACTCTTAATTGAATCATAAAAATTAAAGCCGCATATAAGGCAGAGTAGTCACAAATATTACTACAACAAAATTAAAAACCATGGTGCCTGGAGCGAAATCGCAACAGATATGGAAACCACTATTGATGTTGTTAAGTGGAAAGTAAATTCTTTGCTCACCTAGTTCAGAAGAGAATAAGTTAAATAGCACAACTCGATGATAGCATGGCAGGAAAAGGTATGTAATTTTATAAAATAATTTGCTTAGGTTTTCTATTATTGTGGGAATCATCTTAATTCAAAAAGCGAAGTGTTATTGCCTATCTAGCTTCCACGGAAACAGTGTTTTTGAAATTTGTATCTCGTTATATATTCTTGCACCAATCAGCAGAGTTACGAATTCAAAATCTTCTTGTGACATACAACATTTTTTTTAAAAAAAATAAACTACTCATATCATCTATTCTTGAGTTATACATCAGTCTTGCGAATTTTTATTTTTGTTTTAAAAATACGATATCCAAAATCTAAGTTTCTTCTTTATTTTAATAATGTCCTCTTCTTCACTTATAACAGCACTAGCAATAAGTTTTCCTCTCGGAGCCATTTAGACACTGCAGTCAGCAGTTTGAACGACGACAAATGTTCGCACATGAACTGTTATTTGCGAATATTTAGTCAGTGGAGCCAACCAGTCAAATCATCCGACTGCAAACACACAAACGTTTGCAAGTTCTACAAACTTTTGCAAACTATGCGCTCTTGGTGTCGTCAGGGCTGGAAGGTGCGTTTTTCTGGTGACACCGTACTTCCAAGAAGGTAGGGGATTATAGACCCTTGTGCGGCTGTCACCTGTACGTCAGTCTGACGCCCTGTAGCTCAGCCTGTCTGCCGCCTTCTCAAGTAAACAAAAGTGGAAGCGTAAACAGTTTTAAAATGGCCAAAGCGCGAACGTTTTTGTCTATAATGTCGTCCTAATGCTTTAGAAGTAGAAAATCGCTTTCAAAAGAAGAAGGTATTAAATATAAAAATTGTATGTGAAAATTATCCGGAAGAAAACCCGAGAAGAATTTTTATAATATAAATTGGAGATATCAATGAATTGAACGTTATATGTAATTAACACTTTTGTCTGAAGGGTAAATTAAAATTTACCGAACACAAAAATTGTTTTCACTCACTTAAATCTTTTAATAATGATTTTTCTTTACATTATTATTTTATGGTAATATGGTACTAGTTAAAAAAGTTTTAAACTCGTCAGAACGAGCACCGCAGCTGTCAGTATGCGAAGCTAGAACTTGACGAGGGACGTGTAGTTTAAAATTCGTGCATGCATACTCGTACATAGAGTGTGTAATATATGTTCTATAAGGCAAGAAATAAAATAATTTGACTTTTAAAACATTGACCTGACTTTTACTAATATGTTTTTCTTATACATTCATTAAATTTTGTATCAGTTGATGGAAATTAGAATACGTCTATAAATATTCCAATACTTGCACGTATGTAACATTAACATTTTTGGGCTACAGTGTCTGGTGTCCTACTAAATGCACACAGGTGACTTAAGCGAACAAGAGTCTGCATTCCCCTGCCTCCTGGAAGGAGGTGTCGCCAGATAAAACTCACCTTCAAGCCCAGGCGATGGGTAAGGCTAGGTGCGTTCTTAGGATAAACTGTCGGGCAATTTCTAATTAGTCACACAAATGGAACGATCTGTTTACAGTTAGAATCAGCCTAAATCCCACCTAGAATTATCATCAAACAAAAATTTGTAAACTGACCAGTTTTTCAAACGATGCAACTGTCGAAAATAATAATAATTGCATTAATATGAATTAATCTCCGCTCATTTACGTATAATGCTGAGAAATCACGACTGACAATGAATATATTGTTAGAAATATGTGTGCACAGAAAACTTATTTGATAGGAGGAAAAAATGCTAAGCTTTCACATACTGTAAATCTGCAGAACCTTTTTTAACTTTACTATTTTTAGTTTCTTGCATTATAAAACACTGCCCCATCAGTACTAATGTACGATAGCCTTCAGAAGGCAGTAACTAGGTAGCTGAAAAAGTCACCCATTTACAGTGGATGAAACGATTACCCAAGCAATCTGTGAATGAAAGATTCTTACTCAAGAGTTTACAAAAAAAAAAAAAAAAAAAAAAAAAAAAAAAAAAAAATGACTTTCAAGAAGCATTTAGCGTCACATATGGGAACGTCCAGATCTCATTCTGGGGAAAATATTTATAAGCACAGAAACTATTTAAGTCACAAAAACGTGCTCTAAGAGATTTCAGCGGAAAATATCCCACGGACGATGTACTGACAATCCCAGCGCAATACACATACTCCCTGCTATCTTTTGTAATGGTAGGTCCCTCTTTAGCCTCAATTCAAACATACATTAAAACTAGGAATAAATATTATAATTCACTAAGTCGTTGTCAATTGTGCAGAAAGGGAAACATTCACTGGAGCTACTTATTCTATGTCTTAGAACAGGAAATAAAACGTTATATACGAAAACATAATAGATTTAGAACCTAATTGAAAGAATTTTCTTCTTAGGATCTCGTAACTAAAGATGACTGACAAAATATGTTCTTGGAATGTAGAAGGGGAAGGTGACAAAGTTATTCACATTCGCTAAAATACTGCATGATTTTCTGTTTGTTAAAACTGTTTGCGAGCAAACCTAATACATCGACAACTTTTACAATGACTGTTGCTAATGTTTACAACAAATCTGTGACGCTTGGATGACAAGAAGAAAATTTTTTGCAAATTACATTACTTTAATATCCAGTAAACAAGTTCCATATCGATTGATTTGTTAATTAAATAAAAATGTGCATCATATCCCACCAAGCATTATCGATTTCATGTATCAACTGGATTTGAGGAAATACCCCTTTCGCCGGGTCTGGTATCTTGTGAGCACTATAACATCGAAATAAATGCAGGTAGTAGAGGGCAGGTATACCGTAAAACCCCCCACCCACCCCGTGTGTGTTTGTCACTTTGGCATGTCACTGGCCGCTTTTGTCATACAACCACAGTGTATTAGTAAATTTAATCACTAGTTAAATACAAACATGTTTAAAAAAAAATAATCCCGCAGATTAGGTATGGGCCTCCAGCGCTCTCGCCTTTTGTTCACAATGATAGGTGCAGATTGTAGAATTTGCGTTTGATTTTATTAACTAGGCATACTGGCCGGAGGGCCCCCATGGGACGCACGGGCCCGGGTACTTTTGCCCCGCTTACCCCCCCCTAACGCCGGCCCTGGCTGTAGGCCATAATCCTCTTACTTACAAACTCAAGGTATTTTATGTGATTGTCCTTAGTTTCTGAGATATGGCGTCTCAAAGTTTCACAGTACCTTACATACCAACTAAGCAGTTACTTTTTCAGCTTGCTGCCTTAGGCCAAATGATAAAGATCAATTGTCTCCAGCTTTGTGCAAGCGTTTTCTCCAGCTGTACTATTGCAGATACAGAATCTGCGTGGAAAATGTGTGACCCATAAAATGTTATTCTGACGAATGCACGTCTACTAATAGACGTCCAATAGAAGAAAATGTTTGTATGATATATGAAACTTTTTATTACTTTATATATGACATTTTTATTTTGACAAATCATCAAAAACTATGAAAATCGTTTGGTAACGGTTAACCAAATACGTTACAATCTTTCCGCAGCTGGTCAATCAATCATCTGTAACAGTGATACCATGGTCATGAATAGCGTCGATAAAGGCAATTATTAAACCCTACAGATAACCTGCACATATCAGTTGACATCAATGTTTATAATGTGGTTTAGACTCGTTTGGGATTGGTTGGAGTTAGCTGACATTTTCATTAAGGAGATTCTTTTCTCTGGTTCCTGTTAATCTCATGTTATTCCAGCAGTGTACAAGATAAAATATTTGCAGGATATTTTTGGAGAATCTTAGTTCTAGGGCCATACTTTTCTTAGAATGACATTTGGTGAACTGAGCATTACAGGAAAATACATATATTTTAAATCCATTTTACAGCCACATATTATTCATTAACACAAAGGAGACACGGAGACCCTTTACACTAGGCTGGACTCGAACCGGCAACCCTCATCACAATTGGCTAGCAGGACTGGTGGAATGGAAATTCGCAAAAACTTTACCAGTTTCGTAAAAATTTACAGATCTTTGTAAAATATTAGGATTGAGGTATGTTTGTTAACACCAAATTGTGTAATCAACTTCTGAAATCTTCTTCGTTTTCCTGACGTTTTTAAACTCGTCTTTCACACTCTTCTGAAGAATAATAGACTGTTATCTACATCGGACGCCATAGCTGACTAGCCTCTGGTCCTAAACACCTCTGGCCTAGTGCAAATGGAAATTACTTTTGGTTTCGTTGTTTACAGCCGATTAAATATTTGTTCGGAACATTCGTTTATGACTATGCGGTGATAGCTGTTTGATTTAGAGGGTCGTTTATTGAGTCAGTTTTTACCCCAGAACGTTAGTCCACACCGTTTTATGACCGTGTTGTTTCCAGTGGACGGGAGGAGAGTTTGTGTAAGATCGATATAGATTTCAGTCGAAATGAACCCAGTCATGTGCAACACATTTATGACGTTCATCCACGAAATTATTAGAACAAAACAATATACAAGAGTCTATGTGTCTATCAGTGGAGAAACAACAAGAACAACACAGGTATAATCAGACCTCTAAGGAAAACAGTTTGAATATACACTGAAGTGCCAAAAATCGTGGTATAGGAAGATGCCAATATCCAGATTGCGGTAGCACGGCGGAAGAAGTGTAGTCTATTAATGTTGGAAGCTGTGTCGTGGTTTTCAGCTGTACTCTCATGAGTCGTGTGAAAGTTTTTCTGACGAGATTATGGCCACACTACATGCGTTCACAGAACTTAAGCTCGGAATGGTTGTTGGCGCTACACGAATGGAGCATTCAGTTTCGTAAATTGCTCACGAATTCAATATTCTTCGGTCCATAGTGTCTATAGTGTGACCTAAATTTGTAATCTCAGGCCTTAAATCCGGTTCAGACTAACGATAAAATCAGGTCAGAACAAAGATCAAAATCGCTATACATGTAATCTAATGGGAACATTCTTACTGCTCTATCTAGTCAGGTTAGGGCAAGTAAGGTTAACATGAAAATCTCGCCGCGACCGATAAACAACGATCAATAACTGAATACACCTGACTTGAGATGATCTGATCGCTACTGTGAATGTGCTACGTTCAGGTCATATCAGATCAATATGGATAACAGTCTCATAGCTTGTTCGGAGTTTCAATGTTATATTACATTAAGCACAGAAACATTGCGATTCATTTAAAAAAACAACACTGTAGGCAGATATAAAAAAAAAAAAAAACTGTGTAAGGAAATAAAAATGATAAAGTTTCACAACAAATAGAATTAACGCAAAAAGTTTATTATTTTATATTATTTTAATGTATATTATGTATTCAACTGTACATATTGGGAGAGACTATATTCCTTTTCGAACTAAATGTCAGCCTCTTCTTCACGTGGTGCAGCATATTTCCACGGACGAGGTTCTGGCGACTGAAAGATTCCGGTATAAGGAGTCACCCACTGCTTGCCAACGGCCTCCTAAAGTAAAGCGGAAGAGAGGCGAGCAGTCCAGCGCACCCCGTTGCCCTTGATAACGGTTCCTAATGGCGGATGAATCAGAAATCATCAACGGCATGGGGATGCAGAAGGCAACGGGAAACCACTGCATTAAATACCCAAAGGGTTACCCGAAGACATGTAATCCTCTCAAATTACATACATCATGATGGATTCTTCCTGGGTAAAATATTCCTGAGGTAAAAAAGTTCCCCATTAGGATCTCCGGGAAGGACCTACTCAGGGAGGAGTCATCAGAATTGATAGAAACATTCTACGAGTCGGAGCGTGGAATGTTAGAAGTCTGAATAGGGCAAGCAGGTTATAAAATGTAAAAAGGGAGATGGAACGACGTAAGATTTATGTCAATATGATTAGTGAGATTTAATGTAAAAAGGGAGATGGAACGACGTAAGATTTATGTCAATATGATTAGTGAGATTTAATGGAAGATCGCACAGGATTCCTGGTTTGGGTAACACAGGTTAATTAGCACACAAGCGGTCAATGGAGTCACTGGTGTAGAATTTGTAATGATTAAGAGAGTAAGGAAACGGGTGAGTTATTATGAACAGTTTAGTGACAGGATTATTTTGATGAGGTTAGAAACTAAGCCCGTCCCAACCACATTAGTACAAGTGTACATGCCAACATCACAGGAAGATGACGAAAAAATATACGCTGAAATTGAAGAATTAATCCAATATGTGAAGGGGGAGGAAAATCTTATAATCATGGGTGATTGGAATGCGATTGTAGGAGAAGGAAAAAGGGTAATACTATAGAAAGATTTGGTGAAGGAGAAAGAAAGACGGTCCTGGCAGTGTAGTGGCTAGCGCGCTGGCCTCGCACTGCAAGGGCCGCCGGTTCGAGTCCGGCCTCGGGCATGGGTGGTTTTAATAAGTGTTGTGTTCGTCTTGTGTTGTCCTCACTGTAGTGTCCACAATATCATAGTGAATTTCTGATACAGCAGTTGCAACGTAAACAAATTGGAGCTGGCTAAATGGTCGAAAAGACCGAAGGACATATTTAAAAAAAAAAAAAAAGGAGAAAGAAATGTGTGAGGAAGCAGCTTATTAGAATTTTATGAAAAATAAAATCTAATCGTGGCAAACACGCTGTTTAAGGGGAGACGGTGGCAGTCTTGCAGTGATTTATTGGAAAATCTAAATCTCTCTTATTTCGAGTTCAATCTCATTGAAATTTTACACACCTGTGCATAGGGTTCCCATATGCTTTAAATAATTTTTTCAGAATTTTTAATAAAATATCATTGCTTTTAGAGTATTTTGAATTTTTTATTACATTATTTTTTGAGGTACACTTTTTTATTATTTCCATTCAAAATTATTAAACGTTCTATGTAGCAGATTAATCTACACTGATAAATGTACAAGTAAGTGCAGTATCTTTTTGATAAATTATTTCAATTATTTTCTGTGATATTTTGCATTTGAGGTTTTTTTTACAGCCAAATTTTCCACTTATTATTAACCATAAAATTTGTTAAAATGGATCGATTAAAACTTTGTTTCACTTAAATGTTTATTCCACTTGGAAGAGTGGGTGTGCCAAATTTCATAGAAATCCTTCCAGTAGTTTCTGATATATGTGTTCCTGACAGAAGAAAAATTTAAAGTTGCAGAAAAATCAATTTAAATTTTACATGAAAACTTTTTGCATCGACCACCAAACTAACTTTTCCTTCACAAACAGAGCACTTGCAAGCTTTCCTACGGGCTTCTACTACCAATTCCAGATACACAATTCTAAAAACCTGTGTTTCTGTCATGTTTTGCTTCTTCTGACACAATATCTTTCCAAAGTTTTACTTTGGATACACTTGAAGACAAGCTAATGTTTACATCTACAGGCCCAGACCTAACCTCAATATCAATTTTTCTCCTTATATTGGAAATATGGGACTTACTGTATTTTTTAAATACTTTAACTGCCCTACGCTTTGTAAAACCGTATCAATATACCCAATATTGGCACAAGGAATTACTCAATAATTCCAATTTCACACAAATGATACTATACAGCACAAATTTTTTTTACAAAACTTCTCAACCTTTTATACAACACTGCTTTGATCATAAAATGGCTCCATAGCCTTCTATACATCACTGCTGTTCAGTATAAAATAAATCACTGCCTTCTAAAGCTATATATCCACGTTACACAGAAAAAACTAAGCAAGACAATTGTTTCTCGGCTGGATACCTTAAAAAATGAACGTGGCACATTATACTGTTTACGGTTTTAATATTTTTATACCATTTGTAGTTGGAATTTCAAAGAAAAAATTTGTGACAATAATCCTAACAATATTTCCTTTAAAATAAACAAATATTTTTTTTTTCATTTTCTTTCATGATTTCTGCCACCGTCTCCCCTTAAGAACCACGGAAGAAGGATATGCACCTGGAAACGTCCTGGGGATATAGACAGACACCAGCTAGATTATAACATGGTCAAACAGAGATTCAGGAATCTAGTTCTAAACTTTAAAGCGTACCAAGGAGCAGACATAGATTCCGACCATAATAATGAGGTGCAAGCTGGAATTCAGGTGAATAAGGATGCAATATAAGCAGAAACGACTGGAAGTGAATAAACTGAAACAATCTAACACGAGAGAAAAATTTGCAGATATTAGTAGACTTAGGTCTAAGAAGTAACTTTGAAAGGAGTTCAACCGAGGACGAATGGAATGCATTGAAGAGAGAAATAATGAAAGCTGGTAAAGAAACATTAGACTTTAGGGAACAAGCTGTACGAAACCTTGGATCACAGAAGAAATTTTGGAGCTGATGGATCAGAGGAGAAGGTACAAAAGTTCTCAAGATGAAGCAGGAAGAGAGAAAAACAGGCGACTTAGAAATCAAATAAACAGAAAATGCAAAAAAAAAAAGCAAAAGAAAAATGGCTACAAGAAAAGTGTGAAGAAGAAGAAAATGAAATATATAAAGTAGATGTTTCATTTAGGAAGATCAAACAGAGTTTTGGAGATATAAAGAAAAGAGCTGTCAATATTAAAGCTGACGATGAGAAACCTCTTTTAAGCTGAGACGAATAGAGCTAACCGATGGAAGGAATACATTGAGAAACTGTATTATGGGAACAACTTAAGCAATAGCTTAATAGAAAAGGAAAGCGAAGTCGACATTGATGACTTAGGAGATAAGGACAGAATTTGATAGAGGTCTGTATGACTCCTAAGCAAATAAGGCAGTTGGAATTGATGAGATCCCTGCAGATCTTCTTAAATACCTTGGAGAAGAAGGAATCAAAAGATTATTCAAACTGTTATGAAAAAGTTATGAAACAGGAGAATTTTCAAATTATTTCAATAAAAATATGAAATTCACACTCCTGAAGAAAACACAAGCTTACAAATATGAGAATTATCACACCATTAGTCTAACATCACATGCTTCAAAATTACTGACCAGAATAATATACAGAAGAATGTAAAGTCTAGTAGAAGAGTTAGTAGTTGTAGGACAGTTTGAGTTTAGAAAAACTGCGGTACAAGGGAAGCAATTCTGGCTTTAAGATTAATACTTGAAGGGCGGATCAAGAAAAACAAAGATACTTTTAAAGTGTTTGTTGATTTAGAAAAAGCTTTCGCTAATGTTAGGTGGGACAAGATGATCAAAATTTTAAAGAAATCAAGTCTGAAATATAGAGTTAAAAGAACACTTTATAAACTACATAAAAATCAAGTAGCTAAAATAAAAATAGAGAATCACGAGAGACAAGCATTAGTTAAAAAGAGTGTGAGACAAGGATGTAGTCTATCCCCATTAATATTCGACTTAGAGAAAGCAATAAAGAAAGTAAAAGAAATTTTTTATGTGGCATAAGTGTTCAAAGAGAAAAAATCAGTATGACATTGTCTTGTTAGCAGAACAGGCTGAGGATATTGGGAAGTTACTGAATAGCATGAACAAAATACTGAAGGAAGTTTTGCACAGAATATAAATCAAAGCAAGACAAAAGTGATGAAATGTAGTATAAATGATACCAATCACAGTAGATTAAATATAAAAATAGAGTCCGATGCAATAAGAGAAGTAAGTGAATTCTGCTACTTGGGGACCAAAATTACAACTGATGGCCGAAGCAGAAATGATGTTAAAAGCAGAATAGCACTACCAAAAAGTCTTCATAGAAAAGAGAAATATTTTAGCTTCAAATATTGATCTAGAACATAGAAAGAATTTTTTAAAACTGTATTTGTGGAACACAGCACTTTATGATAGCGAGGCCAGAAAAAAAAATTGAAGCTTTTGAAAAGTGGTGCTGTAGAAGGATGCTGAAAATTAAATGGACAGACAAAGTACGAAATAAACAAGTTTCGGAAATGGTGGATGAGGAAAGAAGTTTGTGGATGAAGCTTACAGAAAGAAGAGACGGGCTGGTAGGTCATATTTTGAGACATGCTGGACTGGGTAATTTTTTAGTGGAGGGATGTAGAGATGAAGAGGTTAGCACAAGATAGGAAGGGATGAAGTATTCCATCAAATCAGTGAAAGACTGATGACAGAAAAAAAAAATGTATTGAGAATTTGATTCATTGTTCTCTTTTGTTTGTTAAGAATCAACTATTTTGTTAAACTGAACGTTAAAACATGGTTTAAACAATAATGGGTCAAATTATGATTTGACCTGACCTGATCGGAATTGTGGATACTACTGGCGAAATCCTGGATAGTGTGCTGCTCTAACCTGACGTGAATTAATCTGTGATGTGTACTGTCCTTTACCTTCATTTATAACAGCTGAAGGCCAGTTTGCCTCACGAGAATATACAACGGTTTTTATGACGCCCTTCTTAACCGAATCAGTGCATGCATCAAGACCAAAGAGGATGTAACATTATACTGATAAGTGGGATCGTACTGCAAAGTTCTTTGTAAATTTTACTTGACTTCGTAAACACAGAAATAATATCACATACCCTCTCAACCTGTGAAGTTTCATTTAATTTCCTCCTCGCCTTGAGTGTGAGACGAAGATTTCAAACATACGTATTAAGATGAAAGATTTCTTGATTTTCTGGTATGCTGGCAACTACCGGTAGGATGCATAAAGCATCAAATTCCTAAAACCGTAGAATTTCATGAATACTGTGTAACATAATAACCCACTTTCCCACACTGTAACAGCTTTTGGTAAATTATTTTCTTTATTACGAAATTCCAACAATTTTCAAAAGCCTCAGCATTAAGATATTGGTTACAAATTTTTCAACCAAATTACGGTCATGAAGTGTATCTTATCTCTTGTATAAGATTCCATAATTTTTTCTCATTGCGTATTCTAGCAACTGCGTTGATTTAGAATTATAGGCCTACAACAATTGCTACCGCTGCACAGTAAGTTTTCTTTCCTTTAATCGTGTTGATTGACCATTTAAATTTTCGATAACACACTGTCACAGGCTAGAAAGTTTGATCTTTGAAGGAGTTTAGTCAGTAAGTTTCCGATCACAACATGCTCAAAATAATCGTGCGCAGAGTTAACTAACAATTATTTGCTAATTTCCCAATCTAATATTTCAGGAGAAATATCGTTCTATGCTTGCTGCACCATCACTAGATGATTGCAGTAATAATTAGAGAAGAATTGCAAGAAGTTTTGTCCAATGATATACTTGGAATCCTATACGCTTATTTAAATAATCATATATATTATTTCTAAAAGGATTTTTTTTGTCACAAGCCACTATGTACGTCCATACCTAACTGAAATCGAAAAATGAAGTGTCATTTAAAGAAAGATTTTTTTTCGGAATTCGGTCCTTAAAGGCCTGAAGTATTATTATTTCCGTTACGCAATTTTTTAAAGACGAGCCATTTATTTCCTTGATATTTAACAGAAATAGATAAATAATATGTCAAGTTAAGGATTAAGATCAGCTTTGGTCACATCACATTTCAAGAACGAAATTTTTCGGAATTTGACCCTCAAAGGGCAAAAGTATAATTATTTCCATAGCATTGTTTTTTTTGTTACGAGCTGATATTTCCCTTTATACCTAACCGAAATCGATAAATGACGTATCATTTTAAAGATTAAGGTCTTCACTAAGGCGACATTAAAAAATGAAGAACGAAATTTTTTAAATTTGACCTTCGAAGTACAAAAGTAATAATTGTGAAAGTCACGCGTATGAGACAGAGTCAGGCCGCTAGATAGCCGCAGCATATATCAGGGAGATATTAATAAATTACTTCACTGGCGTCGACTTTTGTTACCGTACCAATTAAACTAAATAAACATACTTCTGCTTCACCCTATTGCAAATCATTGTATTCGCGAAATTTTCGCACGGGTCATGTAGTTATTATGAAATATTTTATTCGGCCTACAGTATTCTACAAGGCTACCGCTGGTCTGAAACAGTTAACAATTTGAATAGTCACTGCCTACCCACGGTTCTAGGCCCATAATCAGAATAAAGCAAAATAAACGATTTTCAACTTAATAATCGCAGATAGCACCGACATTTGATTGACAACTGCTTAAGGCCTGTTGCGTCTGGAACTGCATTCAAGGCGCAAAGAAAGGCTTGTTCGGAAGGCGCATTACACAACATTCTGTTCCGATTCGTGAGAGATATTGGAGATATGGAACGACGCTATCTATATTGATTCTATCAAGAAAGGTCGCCGCGAAGATGTTGTATCCAAAGATACGGGATCCCTGTTTGTATTACGGTGCGGCGTATTCTACGAGAACAGAAAGCAGAAAAAAAGAGATATTAAAATGCGGCCGGGCAAAGTTTGTCCCCGGGAGGCGCAGAGACACGGGCATACTTTTGTGGCTTTCCAGAAGTGAGAAAGAAGAAGCGGGCGGGCGCGACATTTCATTCCACGAAGTTGGCCGCATCTGCTGTTGGAGACACCAGGTGCGCCAACGGCAAGACGCGGTACTGGAATCCAACACGCGTTACTACAAACGGATGTAGCGACTTCTTGGGTTAAGTTGCGGACAATCATAGGTAGGCTCCAGTAATTGATAAGTAGGGTTCGGAGCTTTATGACAAAAAAAGTAAAAAAATAATAATAATAATAAAAAATAGAGACATGTGCATGCAAATATGACGTTAAAAACAGGTAAATATGAACTAAAAATGACAAAATACGACCTACCATTTAATTCCTTGTTTACTTATGGCTTTATGCATCATCAACGTCGAGGTCATTAGAGGCGGGATTGAACTGGGAACAAGGAAGGGGAAGGAATTCGGTTATGGCCTTCTGAAGGAAGCATCCCGGCATTCGCCTGGAATGATTTGCGGAAACCATTGAAAACCCAAATCTGGATGCCCGGACGGGGATTCAAACCGCCGTCCTCCCGAATGCGCGGCTGGAGCGTTAACCCAAACATTTAAATTTACTATACATCAAAACATCCTCGATTATACATTATTTATTTTATCTAGTAGTTTTGCTTTCTTGTAGACAGCATAATTTGCTTCCGTGTACTCACTACACCATCAGGAAATTAAATTTCAAATCGTAATGTTGAAGTTCAATTTAATTTCAGATAATTTACATAAAAGAACTCTTTCATTTGTACTGAAATACTGCCATCCAAATTCCCTTACGTAACTCCGTAACTTCGCACTTTCAGAAAATTTTGTTTTCGGCATGTCGGTACTAACTGATTCACTGACTGAGGATTAGTTTCAGAAGTTTTTCAGTGAGACATTGACTGACGCGATTCGACGCAGGTGTGCTGCTGCTGCATTGTCGAGATTAAAAGACGGGCGGAACATTAACTGTTAGAGAATGACTATAATGCATAACTTCAAGTCTTGACTGGTGGATTCTGACCATTTCAGTGACAATTAGTTTAGTTTTTCCTTCAATGTATGATAGGAGCACAATTCATGAATAATTATCTTAATTTCTTCTCATCTATATCTATTGAATTCCCGGTACTATTGGAAAATTACCAGTTTTTTCCTCAAAATATGACTATATGACCATAAATATAATTTCAATATGACCAAAACTAGCAAAATGGCCTAAATATGCATTTATAGGCTGTATAAAATACATTTAAATACAATCAGAAACGACTTAGCAGTGTTTAATTCAGCCTTACAGCTCAAAAAGAAGGCAGAAAGAAAATATGACTTGACCTAAAGATCCGAAGCCTATTGATAAGGATCGCAGTACTGCCTGTCACGTAATTTAGTGACGCATCAGATAACGTTACAGATATTGTAGTTGTGTTATTTGAGTCAGAATTCCTCTAATTGCTACCGTTAAGCGCTAAAGCATAAACATTCAATCTGACTTCATCGCTATTAGCCTAACTTTGATGTATATATAATTTCAGATCTCTTATGAAATAGGCACCGGATTATATGCTTGTACATGATATTTGGAAACACTACGGTTCAAATACTTGTTTAGCCATCCAGATTTCGTTTTACCATGATTTCCTGAAATCAATCCAAAACCCCTCACAAAAGTCCATCGCAGAATTCCTTTTTCCCCCTCCCCAAACAAAAATTCACTCTCAGCTCTAATGTCCACGTAATCGGCAAGCTGTAAGACCTGAAATTACAATTATAAAAGATTAAGTAAGATTATGATCTTCGCATGAAGCAGTTATGAATTAAAATATGCGCCAACTTAATGCTCATTTTAATACTATCATAATCACAGAGCCAAAGTGCAAATGGGAAAACATGGCTGTTAAGATATATCTCTATCAATAAATTGTATAATATAACTGAGATAAACGGTATGAAGAATAATAATGCAAATATGTTTTTTTCAGTAACCTCCTCCTTTAAATTATACGCGAAAATCTTTCAATGCACAATTGAATATCAGAAAACAAATCCGAAGTCTGATTGTATCGAAGTAATGATATACATTTTGATACGAAATGACATCCACTGTGATTAATTACCTAGTATACCTAATGAGTATATTACCACAATTTATTAGTTCAATTATTTAAAATTCAGTGACTAATTAGTAATGTTCAATTCCTCTTTGGTTTAGAACTTTCATCAACCAAATCTTTAGCCTTTTTGTCATGTGATATGTATGTTATTAATTCATCATGCAGTCCATATTAAAGACTTATCATTTTTCAGTTGAGGAGATAATAACTGACACAGTTACAATTATAATCGATTAGTAGATCAGCAACGTATCGAGAGATGATAAAAATATATGTTCTACGTGTGAACTGAATTATTTGTCGATTCAACGGCGACACTACGTATCCTTTTCTCGAAGCGATTCTGGCCATTTTTGAACCTCAATTTCTTCAGTTGTGCTACATATCTCAAATTTATGTTATGTATAGATATATAAGCAACCTTAGCAAATAAATAAATTTTATTTCGTTACTGTTTTCAGTTCGGATGCAAATGTCAGCAATTTTGTCACTTACTCCCTCAATGACTGACTGATGATCATCAAAACTCTAAGGTACTTCCCATAGCCGTAGAAAGCTCAAATTTGGTACACAGATAACATTTTACCCACATATTATAATAAAAGTCTGAATCTCGTAAATTTCCATATATCTACCCCTTACCGACCCCTAATGTGGAAATCGCTTTCTACCCTTATAACTTTATATAACTCAGATTTTTATTGTATAGTGAGCTTACTAAGTTTAACTAATATGTTAAATTTTACTTCTTTCCTTTTTTACTTTGGAGCTTATTGAAATTCAAAATTTTATTTTGACCACGACACACCGACATCAAAATTCCACTGTATTTCCAATAATCCTAGAAACAAGTACTTTTGTAATGAGAAATGTCTAATATTGGAGTTATTTCCCGTATTTATTTAATTACAATCCTAAAAATTAAAAATTCTGGCACATATTTGCTGCTTACTTGCTTTCCTCCGGATAAAGCTATATGCCTGGTAATTTAATTTTTTAATGCATGGAGATCAACAAGTTTAACCAATATCTTAAATTTTAAGTTGTTTCTGTACTTAGTTTGGAAGTTATTAGTAATTTATTTATGGTGGTAGTTAAACCAGCGGCAATCTGCATTACTCGGTTGTCCCGGGCACACCCATTGTTTTCAGAGAGTGGGGCATTGTTGGTAACGTATATTGACTTCTTCAATTCTGAAATGTTCTTATTCACCGAATTTCAAATGGAATCATTACATTTGAGAGGCGATTCAGAATAAGCGATAAACTTACAAAAAGAAATGAGATCACACAAAAACAATTCTTGAAAAAATAGGCCAAGTCTCGTGTTAGTTTATTGACAAAAAGTGATGAGATTATCTTCTGTGAAGCGGATTTCTCTTCGTGTCATAGATCGTTTATTTAGAATTTAAAAAAATTATGACTTGGCCATTATACACGTCACAATTTTTAGTGAAATTGAGGGCATGCTATATACTTGTCAAATTCGAAAAAGAGCAAGGGAAATATTAGCATTTACATATTTATAAGTTTGATAAAGCAGCACACGTTAGGTATTTACATAGGTTAACTAAAACATGGCACGTATAATTGCCACTAGAATATTTTTTTATTCTAAACAAACGATCGCTGACACCGAGAGAAACCATTCTGTCTCACAAAGTGAAGTGAATACACGCTGTAAAGTGTAGACTTGGCTCAGAAGAAGATCTCATAACGTTTTGTCACTACAGGAACCCAAGACTTGGCCTAGTTTTACAAGAATTTTTTTTGTGGTATGATATTTATTTCAATGGCTATGAAAAGCTCTTTAGATTCGACTAGAGTAGAAACCCCAAACACCCGATCTCCAAACCAGTCTGCTGTGTTTCTTTCGGGGTACGTCATACTGTTGTTGATCAAAGCTAGTAATGATAGAAAGGAAAGTCTGACTGAAGAACGTCTAGACCTTTACCGTGTCGCCTATCTTGCTACAACGTAATAAACTATGTCTCATCTACGAACGGAATCTTGCTGTCAAAATGCCATAACGGATAAAATTGTTACTTTTGATTGCCTTACATCATATTCGGTTTAAAAATGAGTGGGACTGGGTGAAACATACTAAAACCTGTTATTAGCAACGTAGGGATTTTAAACATACCCATACGAATCAAGAAATAAGTAGTAGTTTAAAACAATCTGGTAGATACTAATATCCATAAAAATGTATTGCTTCTCATAAATGATGATCGAATGATGCACTAGAACATAAAAAATTAGTGTATATACCACTTATACATTTTACAATTAAATCTAGTAATTTCGAGATTAAGAGTTATAAGGTTTTGATTAAAACAAATATATTAGAGCATATAAACACAGCAAGGAACCTCGAGTGTAGACATCAGACAACTCAGTGGACGATGATGGTAACAGCTGATGACAACTGCAGGTGTCTACTCTGGCTGATTAGCCAGTGGGTGTCAATCAGTTTGGAATGCTCTGGCGAGGACGATCCCGGGTATGGCCATCCAGAATTCGCTCTGAGCGAATACAGAGAATGCTTCTATAAGAGGCTATTGCCGATTTCCTTCCCGTTCGCCATTTCTCTTCCGTTTGTTGTCACCTCGATGTGACTAGCCGTAGAAAGGGATGAGTAACAAATAACTTACAATTTTCTGTGACGCTTTCTGATTCAAACCTCGTCTTTAATGAAAAAAAAAAAAAAGAAGATAATTGCCCCATAAATATTTCCCTAATATGTGGAAGCCCTTGACGTCGTGTCGGATTGGGTTACGCTATATATGGGCCTGGACCAATATTAAAACTTGTTTTACTAACAATTCTATGTAATTAAGGAACTGTGAAGAAATGACTTGCCAGAAAACTGTGTTCAAATCGAAACTACAGAAACAAATCACAATGAAGAAAATGCAGCTACGGGGAACACACAAAAAACATTAGAAGGAAGAAAATCGTAATGAAGAAATCACAGTGAACAAGCACAAATCAAATAAAACGTAATTAAAAAATCAGTACAGTTTTTACATTTCAATAGTCTTAAAGTCAATTGTAATATAACCTCAAGTCTGATGTATCCTCTGGTCTGATGTCCATCGTAAATCCCTGAATATGACCAAACAGCGTGACAGTAATTATTGGAAAATGGCGACGACGGGAAGGAATTAATTGAATCGTAAGGTACAATTTTGTACCACGTTTTTTTCAGCAACAAAGTTATACCTTTTTTAGGTGAGCTGGCGTATTTAATTTAAAGTAAAATTCTAGGAAAATCAAACTTAATGAAAGCTGAGAGACAAAAAATACACACTATAATTTTATCTGCTCAAAAAATTAAGTGGATTTATCTTGGTGACCACGCCATCTACTGGGAGGGGGTAAGCAAATTATATACAGGTACTACATACTTTAAACCTGAGGGAACTACTCAATATATTTAATTAATTGTTATTTTTTTGAAGTTATGCAAAAAATATACACTGTGATTGAACAAGATATTACTCACAATAAATAGAAAACTAGTATGGGCAGCCCAAGGGTCCACTGCCGTTGCTGTTCAGTTCAAATTGATGTTAAAAATCTCTTTGATTTTAACCATGTCAACAACAAAAGAACGGGATAGCAGCTATATTCTAACGTATTCTGTCAGTGCAGCGCATCAATTTTATACGACGTAGCATATGCGATGTCTGACTTCATCTTCACCGGATAAGGAATTCGGAACTTTTTATGCTGTCATAATGTTTCTTACAGCTCAGTATTAAAATTCAACGAACCTGCCACTAATTTCAGCAGCCTCAGCTTTATTTACAAACATCTGGACAACTGCTGATGCTTCTGACGGAGAACTGAAATTTCTCTTCAAAGGTTTGGGACATGTGCAGTCAATCGAAAAACAGTAACATAGGAACATGATTACTGTACAGTGGAAGCATTGATTTGTAGCTTCTGATTATTATATTTGAAGACAATCGAAGACTCCTAAACTCCACTTCCTAAATGCAAATAAATTAAACAGAATTTTTTTTTTCGCTCTACGGCAGTTTGGTGCAGTCATATTTCCTTTAGCAATTTTACTGCTTCGTTTCAGGTTACCTTGTTTTGGGGACTCCTTATATATTCAGTTTTGGGGGATAAAATAACTATGGACGCCTTAGGCGTCCTTATATAAAATCCCCCTATTGGGTTCATATGGGCAGTTAGAGATCATCGCCGTAATAAGCTGCGTTAGCAACTGGACGATTTTCCTCAACTGATTTTCTCGTGTTGGCTCGTGGTTGCAGCATTGGTGCACGTGCTGGTCACTTATGTCGGTCGCCCGATGGTTATTGGTGTGGCTTGATGTCCTTTCTGTGAGCCGCCTGGTACTTCGGCTGGTTGGGTGTTGCTTGGTTTATGTTGACGTCTTCTGATGGTGGCTTGGAGCTTTTTCTTCACAGGACATCCCCCACAGCTGTCAGCGTGGTCAGAACCACAGTTAACACATGTCGGCGTTGCCTCTCGCGGACGTGAGCAAACCAGGTTGCTGTGGTTCCCGCCGCAGCGGACTCAGTACACTTGCTTGTTGCAGTCCGAGGCTTGGTGCCCGAATCCTTGAGAGCGGTAGCATTGTTGTATCACTGCCATTGGTCTCCTCCTCTTTGGCCAATTTTTGAAGTTCCGTCCGC
Source organism: Vandiemenella viatica (assembly GCA_031002005.1). Lineage (NCBI taxonomy): Eukaryota > Metazoa > Arthropoda > Insecta > Orthoptera > Morabidae > Vandiemenella > Vandiemenella viatica. The sequence goes on along the minus strand of JARYHS010013630.1, from coordinate 50,845,775 downwards.
TCCTGTTCTTGTCTTGGCTGCTGGCCAGAGCGGTGGGCTTTGTTGACCTAGGCTCGCTCCTGTCTGGTGCTGGGCGTGCGATGGAGCTTCCGTCTTGAGGTGTTGTCTTCTGGAGATGATTCTGCATGTTGTGTGACCATTGATGTGTGCCGAGTGTTCCCTTGGGAGACCATGCTGTATTTTATGTTCCTAGTTTCTAGGAATTTCTTTCGTCTTCAAGCTCTGCTTGGCTCATACAGGTGACGAGCAGCTGAGTTGGCGATGAGCTTGTATGCGCGATTATGGTCTCGTCCTGATGGGATTCTCTTAATGGGGGACGTTTCTGATCGGGGTGGCTGCAGTGCTGTTGCTTGGTTTTGTTTGGATACTGCTTGATGTCCTCACGGTTAGATGACGTCAGTGCCTCTAGCTCCATCAGCCTGAATTTTTACTTGTTGCCTCCGCCCTAACAGTGGAAGTAAATGACATTCTCCATGATTTTGAAGGCGTTGGCATCGATGATAGCGGGCATCAGTGTAGACCATGACATCCGAAATGAGTCGTCCGCTCCAGACATTTCCGACCAGGATTCGTGTTGGTGAATCGAAGCGGGAATGTGGTACGGGGCGGGCTGCTCGCCGTCGTTGTCTTCTGGCTGCTGGCGCGGAATACTTGCTTCCGGGCGCGTAGGCTCATTGTCCCTGCCTGACCGTGGAGCATCATTGAGGCTCCGTGTGCCAGGTGGTAGCGTGAAGCAGCGTGGAGCAGCCCGCTCGAGGCCGTCCGCACGCCGCCGTTGTGCGACGGTGACTGGGCACCGGAGCTGCTTACTACCGGGAGCACAGGCTGCTCAGGTGGTGCGCCCTTGAGGAGCGCGACTGCAATAATCTTTGGCTTCCTTCCATCAGGAGAGTCGGCCTCACCCGACCATCCGCCACCCATGTGTGCCGCGGGCTGAAGCGAAACGCTGGCTGCAGGCTGTAGCTGACGAGGCGACGGTGGCGCATCCTGCTAGCGCGCAGGTGTAGCGAACGGCGAAACTGGACGCCTCCTCCTCCCCATGTCCTCTCAACTCTCTGCAGTTTAGTGATGCTCGATATACGTCGATGTATCGAAAACATCGATATTTACTATATGATGCATCGAATAAATTCGATGTATCGCTTACTCTCGATGTCTAACGATGCATCGATGTATTTTATTCGATACATCAGAAGAACGCACACGTTTTTTGACGCGACAGTATTAGTTTAAAAAAAAAAAAAAAGGAAATTCTATCGCTACACATTATTTTTGTTACCTATAAAGCCACATTACATTTTTTTTCTTTTAATGTGGAAAAAAAAATACAATTTACTTGAAATGTCTCGCCACTGTAGTGTGGACCTAAATGATACGACATTTGCAATGACTTGTCTGAATAGTGTATGAACTTTTCCTGCTCTATGAGTTCATAAAAAGTTAGCAAAATAATGGCCGACAGGTTAATTTGAGTAGGAGCTGCAACTAAAGAAATATCTGGGGATAAATATTAAACCATCAATAAAATAATCCCTTTAGTGCATTGCATGCTTTCAAAATGCAAAAAATTTTTTACTGATGAACCCTTAGTGATGGAAGTCCATAAGCTCATTCTGACAGAAATCAATAGCAGATGGGTGATATCGAACAACATTCGTCTTTAGCTATCGCGACTTTATTGGATCGATGGCTTGAATGACCACATTTTGAAGACCTGATGGCTTGTGCAAATGCTGTTAAAAAGATCAAAGATATGATGAAGAGGGAGCTGGAAGGAAAGAGAACAGAATCTGATTCAGGTAGTTCAGATAAAACATTGGAAGATTTCAGTCATTGGACTGATCATCACAAACTAGTTCATCGAATCTGGAAACCAAACAGGAGCGAAAAAAGTGTTTCTTATGAGCTGTCTGTCTATTTGAGGAACCTGGCTGACCGGCTTGATAAAAATCCGTTAGAAGTATGGTCCAATTATGAACAACAAATTCCACAGTTGTAGAAAATGGCTTAAAAATATCAAAATGAGGTACCAGCTCAGTGCCATCAGTAAGACTTCTTTTGAAAGCTGTGCAAACTTTAAATCAACAATATAACAGAATACTAAGAAAATGGGTTAATAAAATATTATTGATGCAAAATTTAGAGAAGTACGGTAATATTGGGATTTCTAAATTAGAATTAGGTTAGAATCCCAATACTGTCTCTCTCTCAATGTTTCCTATCTTTACTTATATTCTATCTGTCTATTCGGATTTGTATTTTAGAAATCCCAGACATTCTAAAACTGCCTTTGTAAAAGACTAATTGAATATATGATTCAAATGAATGTCTCATTTTTCTACTTTCCTAACGTTCATTAACTGATATATATATATACATCTATATTTTTATTCGATGCATCGATGCTTTTTTTCGATGCATCACATCGAAAAAAACATTGATGAATTTTCTGTATGAACATCCCTACTGCAATTAAAGTAGCGATGACTTTATTATAGAGAATAAATTAAAATTGTTAACACGCACTGAACATTTTAATAACACATAACTAATTAAATTTGTAGCTAAACGTCAATTCGGCCTGTAGTTTTACTAATAGCAGACGGGACACAAACCGCCTTCGAGAGAAAGGAAAATTATGTAATATATCGGTATAAAAAAGTATCCTAAATGTTACCCACGACACAAACTATTACTATGGATAATTTGTTTTTGCATGAAGAGTGCAAAGACACGGTCACTCTTGAATAGCTCCACTACAGGCTTTTTTTTTTATTTGTTTGCTGGTAGCTTGTCTATGATCTGATATAATTAATTTTACCGTCACGCCTATCGTATAATTTTTCTTTTATTACAGCTTACGAAGGTTATTAGGAATCATATTCTGGTAACATATTTAATTTCTATAATACATACGTTTCGGTGAAAATTTTCGCACACACCTACTTTTCCACATATTTCGTTTTTATCCTTCCTACATTTTAATTTCTTTAAATGCTATTTCATCAGACATCTTCTATTACCTTTCACGATTTTTTAGTTCAAATTCCTTCAGTGTTAGTGTTAGTGTTTTTAGATCCTCTACCAATTTCCTCCAAACTCGCGTCACCAATATATGCATTCGTACACTCCATGCTCTATTTTTACCCACCTTCCGTCTTCCAGTGACTCCCAATCTAGCTCCTTTATCATGTGAATCACTGATTACGTTCTCCGGTAACATCCACAAACAAAAATATGGTTCCTGTCGTTTCCATTCCACCTCCGTACTTGTCCGTCATTCTCAGTCGTCTGACCAAAGTTATGTACCACAAGTTCTTCTCATCACCTTGTCCAATAAATGAAGGATTTTGAAGCCTTTTCCCCTACTACCTGCTCAATGTGTCTCGCATAGTGTTGTAAAAAAAAAACTGTGAATAAAAACATGTTTTTTTTTCTGGGACATGTTTTTTTTCATAACTACTAAATTTCAAATTTCTAAGGCATTTATCGTTCAATATGACTGTTTTAGAGTTTATACTAAGTACTTATCTAACTTTTAAATCTACTATATTTTTCTGGCTCAGTAGAAAAAAAAATTACAATAATATTGGTAACATTGACTGAAGTTTTCTTTTAGGAATGGGGACTTCCCGAAAAGGCTAGGTTGCGTGAGAAGGAATCCCCGTTCCCCATTGTTTGGATTGATACTCGCTATTTGAACTAGTGCAGCCAGGTCCTACAAATTTAACTACGGTTTTTGTCTCTTTTTATTACTTGTTGTGCTTTCCTTATACAGTAATACCCCGCTTTACGCGAGGGATACGTTCCGAAAAAAATCGCGTTAAGTGAAATTCGCGTATATCGGGGTTTACGATTAAACAGAGTCAAAAGTTAATGCAAAAAAAAAAATACAAATCTTTGGAATCAATCTCTTTAATTCTAAGAACACTTTATGCAGTATTACTTTTTTTTTTTTTTTTTTTTTTTTAACGGAAAATACATCTATTGTCTTTTGGGTAGCATTTCTTTTACGTTCTTGTAAAATACGTTCACCCAACTCTGTTTTTAATTGTTTGACACATGGTCCAAACACGGTCATCATCACTATCTATGCTATGCAATGTGTCCAAACATGAATAAATTTTTGAACGAAGATTTTGTATTCCACTTGAAGATAAAATTCTCTCTTCTACTTGTCCTTCCTCATCGTTTATGAAATTATTCTGTAACTCGATCAGATCTTCATTGCTGAGAGGTTCGTCGTGAGTTGCTACAAGTTCTTCTACCGCGACATCTTCAAGTTCAGACCACTGAATCATTGCAGCAATGTCTTCAAGCACTTGTCTGTGCATTTGGACATTTCTTCTAGGTGCTTCCACTACATCTGGCCAAAGATTACACCACACCCTGTTCATACAACTCCTTTTAACTTCTTTCCAACACTCGTCTAGGTTGTGAATATCCTTTAGGATGTTGTATCACTTCCACCGCTCTCGCATAGACTGTCTTCCTTCCCCGTCTGTTTCATGAATTAGTTGGCTAAAAGTGCGGCGATGGTAATAAGCTTTGAAGTTTGCTATTGCTGCCTGGTCCATAGGTTGTAATATTGACGTAGTGTTTGGTGGAAGGAACATCACGTACACTTCTAAGTCTCTCGGCGTATCAAGTGAGGTTGGATGTCCTGGGGCATTGTCTAAGAGTAATATAACTTTACGTTTAAGCCCATTTCTATCACAGTAGGATTTTATTGACTGCAAAAACTATTAGAATACCAGTCTTGAAAAACTTCCCGTGTAACTCGCGCCTTTCTGTTGGACCGCCCACGACTGGTAGGCTTATCTCGTCTGTACCTCGCATTGCACGATGTGTTTCTGAATGGTAAACTAGTAAAGGTTTCAGTTTGAAATCACCAGTGGCATTACCACCTAGCAGAAGTGTTAATCGATCTTTCGCAGCTTTGAAACCGCTGGCTTGACGTTCTTCTTTAGAAATGAATGTTCAAGATGGCATATTTTTCTCACTAAAGCCCGCGCTCATCATCATTGAAGATGAGACAAACCGGAATTTTTTCTCGTGCTACGAAATCTTGAAACTTGTCTGGAAACTCAGCTGCAGCTTGAGTGTCCGCACTGGCGGCTTCACCTGTTATCTGGATATTGTGAAGATTGGAACGCTGCTTGAACCGATGAAACCAGCCTCTGCTGGCAGCAAAAGTCGGAGTGGAAGGCCCCTTTCTTCTGTCTTTAACATCTCATGCAAAGATTTTGCTTTTGTGCATATGATATCTTGAGTCAGTGGTGTGTTCTTCTTATTTAAATCTTCGATCCAGACTGCTAGCAACTTCTCCATTCTTCTAGGATAGATCTCGAACGAGAAGTTTTGTTGCACTTATAGGTGTTGAACTTTCGCTGGAAAGTTGAATTTTTTCCCGATTTTTAAAAATCGTTCTCACAGTCGATTCTGACAGACCAAAATTGTTGCTTTTCCTCCATTTTCCGTTCTTCTTTTCACCTTCATCTTCAATTCCAAAGTTACGCTTTTACGCTCTTTTTTCTTCGTAGGCGGCATTTTTAACGTAGTGTTAAATTATGTATCTCCACCAAACGTTAAAACACGACTGCCAGCCGAGATAAACAAATGGAACAAACGAAACAAACGAGGGAATTCCCATAGAACAAAGTCGTACGACGGGGAATTCTCAATTCTTCGATCAGAATGGTCGGAGAAAGAGGGGATTACCACGACCAAAGAGAAGCCAATGACTACATTATGGACATACATATTATTAAGTAAGCAATTCGCGTAATACGAGGCATTTTAACGCGAAATTTGAAATTCGCGTTAAAGCGAAACCGCGCATAACGGGGTCGCGTAAAGCGGGGTATTACTGTATTCGTATACTTGTTAAACTCGCAGCGTATAGTGATACTGAGTCATTGTCAGTAATTATGAATAACTTCCTTGCAACCGTTGGCGTAAACCAACGATTGAAACAAATAAAGCTCCTATTTTGTATGATAATAGATTTAAATTCAAACTTAAAAGATCTTAATACAGTATTATCGGCGCAGTCTTTATGCACAGTGCGTACTTTGCTCACAATTTAAAATTGCAATCTCAAAAGCTTTTGACATTGCAATACAACCAGTAAAAGAAAATGTAACTATTTCTGAAGTTATGGATCTAGAGGGGACAGAAGAAGAAACAGAAAATTCCGACACCGACTGAACTAGTGTTGGTAGTGCTGATACTAGTGAATGTGGTACTGACATAGAGGATGAATAAAATTATGTTTCCTATATAGATACATTTATGAATCATTATAATATTCAGTAAGGTTTAAAACACAAATGTAAAATGTAAGTTCCATAAATAAAACTATAATTTATAAAATATATTGGTTTCTGAAAAAAAAAATTTAGAAAAAAAAACAAGGGAGCTAGGTTTTTTTTCATGTTTTTTTTTTCAGAAATCTGAAAAAAAAAATTGTTTTTTTTTTTCAGTTTGCAACATTAGTCTTGCCTAACTGAGTTTAATATGAAAATTTGCTGTCAGATATTTACACTTCAGGTCCTCAACGAGCAATTCCTTTCCCTTCTTTTACATATATATTCTCTATCTGTGCACCGATAGGAGTCGTGTAACGGTTAGCGTTCTGGCCTCGCATTCGGGAGGACGGCGGTTCGAATCCCCGTCCGGGCATCCAGATTTGGGTTTTCACTGGTTTCCCAAATCACTCCAGACAAATGCCGGGATGCTTCCTTCAAAAGGTCATGGCCGAATTCCTTCCCTTTCCTTGCCCCCATTCTTTCCCGTCTCTAAAGACCTCGCTGTTAAGAGACGTTAGGCAGATAAAAAAAAATAAAAACTATCTGTGTACCTAATCAGTCCACTGTTCTAGGAATTCCACGTTGACATAACCCAGCTGGATTTCATGTTTAGGTATCCTTGTAGCTGTTCATAGTGCTCTTCAATATCAAACATCATTTTTTTTTAAAATTATCAGAATACAAGGGTACCATAAAACAGAGGTTCCGTGCATGAAAATAGTAAATGCACGTTGCTCGGTGACCTTCATTTGTCTCCTTCTTTAGTCCCACCGAGAGTGGTGGTGTAACGGTTAGCGTTCCAGCCTCGCATTCGTGAGGACGGCGGTTCGAATCCCCGTCCGGGCATCCAGATTTGGGTTTTCCATGGTTTCCCCAAATCACTCCAGGCAAATGCCGGGATGCTTCCTTCAAAAGGCCATTGCCGAATTCCTTCCCACTCCTTGCCCCCATCCTTTCCCGTCTCTAAAGACCTCGCTGTTAAGAGACGTTAAGCAATTAAAAAAAAAATCTCTAGTCCCGTGCCTGATCTCTTCCAGATCAGCTCCTCGGCGTTTCTTCGGCTGCCAGTCATCTTACAACAATCCGCAGTGCATTTTGATTTGCCGGGCATCACATTTAAATCATATTTAGCTTGTTTAACATTGAATTTTTCAATCATTGAATCTCTAAATTTCTACACTTTACAAGAAACTGCAGTAGTATTCCACATGAGCTGATATAACGGGGAGAAGTTGTTGTCTTGAAAAACTCTCTCTCCCCTCATCTTGAAGCAACCTAAAGACTGACTGTAAACCATTAAGACAATTATTAACTAGAATAATTAATAGCCTATTTATGACTTTCCGCCTCGTTGATGACGCGATCATGAGTGGAGAAAAGGAACAGGAAGGAATAAAACCATGACTTTTGGACGAATTATTCCGGCTTTCGCCTGGGGTGTTATCGCCAAACCACGGAAAACCGAAGTCTAGATGGCCGGACGGGGATTCGAGCCCGTGTCCTCCCGAATGCGAGGCCCGAGCGTTACCATCCACCCACCACTCTCGGAGATAATACTGAATGGCAATGAACCTACCGTAAGAACTTGCAGTTTCACTTCCTCTTCTTGGCACAGCATTTACTACACTAACCCTTTGCTTTCTACTTCATAAGAATTCTTCTACACAACAACTAACTTTTTTATTCACTACAATGGTTTTTTCTTATTAAATACCATTTTATCTCTAACTCTGACAATTGCCTTGGAAAGATCTACCGTTATACTATAAACTTGATATCTCTTTTCCATTTCTTCCGAAATATCTTCTATATTGCCAAATAAGTGTTAATCACATGATTATCCTTTCCTAAAGCAATGTTACCGATTTGTAAACAAGTTTTTTTGCTTCACAAGCATTTCCAATGTTGCTGATTATAAATCTCGCCCTTAATTTAACTCGCAATGATGTTAAAATTATTGGCCTGTAAATTTCAAACCTATTTGTTGCCCGTCCTTTACAGACCGGTACTACTATTTAATTCTCCGATAAGTAGAATATCTGTAGATTCAATCTATTGCAAGACAAAGTTCAATGTCGATCCCAATTATCTGAAATAGATCTCTAATAATATTGTCCATCTTACCCCTTTACGCATTTTTATACCTTTCTTAGTTTCTTAAAACTACCCACAAGACATAATTATAATTTTATATTATGCCTCCCTTCTCCTGTGATATACAGACTTCACTTCTGCATAATAGAACCCCTTGATCCGGCTATGCTATCAGCTTATAACCTGAAAACCCTGACCTCGTCATAACTAGAAACCAGCGTGGTGGGTGAGCGGTAAACGTTCTGACCTCGCATTCGGAAGGACGTCGTTTTGATTCCCCGTCCGGGTATCCAGTTTTGGATTTTCATGGTTTCCCCAAATCACTCCAGGCGAATGCCGGAATGCTTCCATTAAAAGGCCATGACCACATTCCTTCCCGTTCTTTGTCGGCAGTCCCATCCCGCCTCTAATGACCTAGACGTCGTCGAAGCGTAAAGCCATAAATAAAAAAAAACCATAACCAGAAGTTAGCTCCCTTACGTTTGTCAGTGATATCATTTGCGATCGAGAATGCCTGAGAATGTGATAATTGTTAATTAACCGTATTTGCACGCACGCGGTATGATAGTTGGAGATCGACTCAGGGCAAAGCATTCGGTTGTGGTAATGGGTGGTGTTACTTGTCACACGAAATAGCACAGTAGTTGGCTATAAATGTCGAATGACAGAAATCTGTGACGGATGAGCAGACCGACGACACTTCGCGAACCGATTGCCATATAAAAAGGGGGAAAACTGGAGACGTCTGTTTGGGCCCGTGCAGCAGAGCAATTCCGTTCCTTAACTCAGCATATCATCAACCACAGCGCCTTAACTGTGCCTAACCGGAAAAAGATAGCATGGTGTGATTTCCAGTTCGTCGGCGTCGATGGTCGCTTTCATGTACTGTGCAAACCCCATGAGCCCATGGATCAGACTGAACACCGAGGCACTGTGCAAGCTGATGATGGTTGCACTATGATGGTTGGAGTGTTTATCTGACACGAATTGGTTCCTCTAGTCAAATTAGATAAATCATGAGCAGCTATCAAGACTGTATATCCTTCCCGACGGATTTCTGCCGACTAGTTGGACTCATGCCATGCCGAGCTGCTGCACATTGCCCTTACCGATCTAAAGAAAGCATTAGATGCCATCAGAGTCAGGCGCCATGTAAGAGTATATGACCAATACATTAAAACCCAAAATTGTCTACAAGAAATATATATTGAGAGAGAGAGAGATAGAGAGATAGAGAAAGAGTAGAGGAGAGCCCCTGGTGTTTAATACTCTAATTTACGTCATTACTGATACGTTCTTATGTGGTTGTAAAAAAAAAAAAAAAAAAAAAAAAAAAAAAAAAAAAAAAAAAAAAAAAAAAAAAAACCCACATCTGCTGCATAATAATGATTCGACCCAATTACAGTAAAAAAAAAGCGTGATGCTTAAAATTCGTTTAGATGATGATTTAAAAAAATGAATATAGTAGTTCACCTGCGGGTGGTAATATAATTGACGGTTGGTCATTCAATGATATTATTCCAGAATACCTTTTAATTAATCAAATGCAGTCGACTTAGTAATACCAGACGCCTGCGACAATACAACTGTCATTCTGGATCGCGGATGCCGATTTACTTTACGACATACAGTTACTTCAGTGACACTGAATTAATAATATATTTTTCCTTTTTTATGAAATTAGTTTAGTAACGATAACACCTTTTGGGAATAACATTTTTCAACTTGATATTTACTATTAACTGTTTAACAGCAAAAATTATTGTGAAAACTATGTAGAAGATACATGTGGTAAGAAATTACCAGGCTCTATTGGAAATACTGGCTTAAAACAATGGGACGAGTTAAAAGTTTTTTTTTTTTTAATTTAGATTTGATCAAGCACAAAAGAAAACATAAAGAGATCTAGGAGTAGGGTGCTAGTTTTCTTGTAAGATAAAACTTGATTAACTTTGCCAAAGAGCGGCATAGTACTATTTTAAGCAGGGCGGAGATTGAAGGTTTATTACTGCAGAACGAAAAGTTGAAGGGCCGTTAAATCGCTCGATCTTATCGGCCATAAAATGTAGCAGTGGATTTTCTGGTGAGGATCGGCGATAGTCCTTCGTAGGCGGCGTGGCGTGGAGGCGGCGGGCAGTGCATTCACGAGATTGCCTTGTGAGGTGTCCGCTTTATGTGCTGAATTTACTCCGCGCTCTACCAGTCGTTTCTAGAAGCCTCCGCTTTATCCACACAATCACTTTTTTTTCTCCCTTGAGTTAAAGTGAATCTGATGTTGCCTACAGACACATCCCACACGTTGTTGAAGGTAAAAGTATAATTTTACTATACTATACCTACTTTTATACGAACGTCTTCAGAACATATGTTTACTACGAAGGAGAAAATGGTTATTTTAAAACGCGAAGTTGCAGATTCCTTTTCCTTGTCTCTTGTTTTACCACTCATAATTTGAATGGAACAGAAACTTTAAAAAATCGGCTACGAGAGACGCTTATTTAGTTTAAAAAATTCGAATCACTGAATATGTGGTAGATGAAACGTGACTCTCGTGCCCGGCACGGGAAGTCTCGTTAAGATCTTCAGCCCTTCATCCTGAATTCGGTTTTCCGTGGTTTGAAGCACTGCAGGCGAACAGGCCATTACCGAATTCCTAGCCTTCACCTTCCTCTTCAGCCTCCAATGTCCTCTACATAATGAGGCGTAAAGCCACAAACAAAAATCAGTAATAAAAAAGTTTAGTTGCAGATTGACATAACTGCTAAAACAACAATATCAATTACACATAAAAGCTATTGCATGACATTTTTAAGTATTATTCCGCGTTGGTATTGCACTTTGCACAGTGATTTCAGACTTCGTTGGTCTAACAAATTATCAAGTCCAAAGTAAATGGGACTTGACTTTCTCACTTAGTCCTGTGCTGACACAATGTACGATGACCACCTGCCTCGGTAACGTAGGGGCTACAGTACCAGCTCCGGGTGCCGAAGGACGCCGGTTCAAGTCCGGTAGCGGGCATCGGTGTTTAAGTGTTGTGTCTGTGTATGTCACGTCCGTCCTGTGGTGTGTATAACTGATTTGAAAAATTCGTACTGGAAGAAGCTTAAAGCACTGGATCACACTTAATCACTGTTGAGTTGGTTGGCTGTATAGCCTGAGATACAAAAAATAAAAAAGACCCTTTAATATCCTTTTCTAAATTATCCCAAATCATGTATAATAATTGCAGTTAATTTTTGTGATTATTTTTTGGGTACACATAGAGGGTGATTCCGTGATGATGTTACAAACTTTAAGGAGTGACGGAGAAGGATAAATGTATGAATTTGAGGTAAGCGACCCCAGTACGGAAACAGTCTAGTCGAACTGCTCAAGTTCTGCCTCAGCATCGCCCAGCGCTGAAACTAAGGGGCCCCAACTTCCGATCCCTGATCATGACGTACTGATTCCCTCTGAATATTTCCCAATACCCTCAGATAACTTCCCTTGTTGATGGACTAGTAACGGCTCACATAACTTGATGTCAGAGAGTCAGAAAATCCTAAATCTACGGTACAGTAATAATGAATTCCATTTACCTACACAAGTTTAACAAGCTTCTACATTTAAGCACAACAGTTGTTGAAAATGTCAAAATTTGTCTCCCAGCGTCATTGGAGACATCGTCGCACAAAGTTCTGTTGTACCCGCTGTAATATTCCCGGTATTGTTTGAACAGTGTCGTAGGCAGCGAGAATTCTCGCCAGGACTTCTTCTTCGGTCTCCACCCAGGACAACCATTGTGCATGCCCAGCCTGTAATTGTTTGTGGCTTTGCGGAAAACATTTTTTTGGCCCAGGCCGCATCTCAACCTAACCACCTCAATTTTGATAATCTCCAGAACTGAGCGAGATATCAAAAAATTTTACCCTTCACTTTCGATTTGTCTCGTCGAGTTACTAAGAGACCATTGTGAAATTGCGGTGCCACGGTTATGGTAGAATCCTCGAAAGAGGGATTATTAGAATCAATATTAATCGTCACTTCCACTCACAGTTTGCCTTATTTCCTGTCTGGTGATTAGCGCAAGCACACTTGCGACCAGTGAAGGCAATCGTCGTTAGACACTTGGTGGGAGCAGGGTGGCGGCTCCCCATCAGATTAGCCGGCGGGTCGCCGGTTTGCTCGGCTGCCCGCAGCTGTAAATCCAATTTGTGCTCAACTAAGGGGATTAGGGCGGGAGACAGCGCCCTTGGCGGTCAGGTACACATCTCGCCTGCGCCTCATTAGGGTTCGCCACGGAGCGCGCCGCTCAAGACGCTCATAACCTTATTATTACACCTGACCGCTGCTAGCCTGTCTCTCAAGCAACTGGAGGCAACGCAAAGAACTGTTACAATGTATGTACAATATATTCACGGAGACACCAAGGGAAACGCCTATTTTGTCTAGTGTCTGCCCTAGGGGCTTGTGGATTGCCAAGGCAATTGCCTTTCCATTTGAAAATGAAGGACACGACCTATTTCGGGTGTTTGGAGGATTATGAACGAAATAAACACAACCTCATACTTGACAGATCTACTCAACCATTTGACAACGATCTAGTTAGCACGTTTTAGGAATTAAAAAAAATATGAATTTTTAGGGTCACAGTGACCCAATCTGGCTGATATACAAACTTGATCTGAATTTGACCCCAAGGTTACACACTCGAAAATTTGAAGAATTCCTGTGGAGACTGAAGGGATTTAGAAGTGTTCGAGAAGCACAAAAGCTATCTCGCTTTGTAGTATATTTATTAGCATTAGCCGGTGTTGATTAATGCGTCTATAGTTTTTCATTTTTTGTTTTTTTTGTTTATTTGTTGGTTTTTTTTGTTTTTTGTTTTTCGAGTGTCAGTTGTTATGCCTGAGAAGGAAGAAAACTTGATTTCATGTAAGAAATTTAATTTCTTTTAGCTACATCCTTCTTTCAGGTGATTCTCCAATTGCCATCAACTTTTTATGTTCCTGAGTTTACGCATCGTCGAAGTCGAGGTCGTTAGAGGCGTGAAAGTACTGGGGGCAGTGGGGGGAAGGAATTGCTACTGGCCTATTTGATGAAGCCATCCCAGCATTTGCCTGTAGTAATTTAGGGAAACGATGAAAATCCAAATCTGATAGCCTGACGATGATTCGAACCCGTGCCCTCCTGAATGCCAGTCAAAATTGTTACCTCTATCTATCACAGTAGGAATCAAAATGTTTTCATTCTCATTTCCTGTATATTTTTTAATGTAATGTAAAGTAACTGACAAAAATTGAGAACTTTGTAATAAAAATTTTATAAAGCTACGTGGAAATTAGACATTTTAATGTGAAGGAGAAATATTCTTCATAAATGCGATCAGGTTTTACTATTATTATTTAACAGAAACTTTAGATAAGATTCTATATGACTTTTTAATGCATGTGGTTGTAAATATCACAACCTAATGGAGCGTTGATCTTTGACGTAGTGGGTTGATTTATATTTTCCGCATATTCTAACTCACTACATTTCTGAAAAATGAGGAAACAAATTACCAAAGTTACTTAGTCAAAAACAATATAATCCAAAGATTATTGTGTTTATCTATGATGCAGCATGATCTTTTGAGATTAATAAAGGCTTGTTTATCTTACATGCAGTGTGATCTGGGGCGCCTTTCTGTTCTGATTACTAACGGTTTATCATTTCTTGCTCCCTTCCGCTGTCACGTGTATTATTGACAAGATACGCATCAGATTTTAAGCTGGACCACAAGCTTTCAAACTGTGAAAACCCCATTAAATTCTGTTAGGTGTTATTTTCGTGATACTTTAACAAACGGAACCGAAGAGCCTAAATAGCTACGGATGCTTGTGGCTTGCGTACCCGACACGTACTTTTAATCATTATTTGTAAATCGTCAGGTTCCAAGCTATCCTAGGTTCCTACGCTGTTTCCACATTTACCAAATGATCATCAATTCCTATCTCGATAGCTTACGGAACAGCGCTGGCTTCAAACTGCTAAAACGCTGATTCACCATCGTAGATTTATCTTGCTGGTTCCGACTAACATTTATTGCATGTCCCACACAATGCCGAGGAACAAATGGCTGGAACTGTCCTGCATACCGCCACTCACATTTATACGATATACTCTTAAAAGTCGGGTCATACTTTAGTTCACCGAGCAGCACCGTGTGCATACTTTGTGCGGGGTAGAAAATTGATCATATGCCAGCTGAAGTTTAATGTTCGGCAAATCATGGCTTTGGCGCTTAAGGCTTTTTTTTTTTTTTAATCCGTTGATTTGTTAAGAAACTCAAAATTAACATCACATCGTGAAATAAATTATAAAAGGATTTCAAAACTGTATGTCATATTTCAATAGATAACCTACATCGGTGGTGCACAGGGTCATATAGTGCGTTTATGTGCTGATTAATTAAGTGTATCAGTGCGATAAGGTTTTTATATACGCTTTATACTATAGTTGACAGGTTAATGCGTTGCATAACTATTAGTATACCAAAAATAATCTGAAGAAATTTTAATATACAATAGTGGCCAAACCGTAATTTTCCTGATCCGTGCTCACTCCTGGAAAATAATGCAGTTATCAGTCCCTGTGGATGAGCCGCAATTATCAGACCTCGCATTCGGGAGGACGCGGGAGCAAATCCCCTTCCGGCGATTCAGATTTTGGTTTTCTATGGTTTTTCGAAATCACTCCATGCGAATGGTTCCTTAAAAATTATGTGGCTGATATGATAGAGAGAGTATGGAACAGGTCTCTCCCATTCTTGGGCGGAAATCTTCGGCGTAATTCAAAGACAAGGCAGCGGAATTCCTGCTCTTCTGGGTGGGAGGCAGCGTTAGCCGCAGGCGGCGACGTCGCGTACCTGTAATATGCGCGCTTCCATTGTGACGTCGAGGGAGCGAGGAATGAACCCCGCCGCCAGTGACACCATCTCACTCACATCCACAGCTACATTTACACTCTCCAATTCACAAAACTCTGGCTGTTGAACAGTGCTATACACCGAAAAATTGATTAGTTCATTCGGTTCAAAGATAAAAAATCACCAACTGGCAGTAATTAAGGACTGTCGACAGAAGTGAAAAATTAAAACTATGAATATCATACGCGCTACACGTCATACTTATAGCTGCAAATATACTAAAAAATAATAATTCCGTGTGGTCGTAATGAAATGGTGACAGGGTTTCTATTGGCTGGGCATACCGCACTTTCTTAGCCGCCTTAACCTAACCCGGTAGTGCTATCAGGTATAGGGAACCTGCAGTTTACTGTAGAATCCGAGTCACGGAAGCGTTCTGGCGAGCTTCACATTAAACAGCAAGCTGTGCCAGAGGTTAATTTCGGGTTAAGAATCTATGAAAATCCCCGCCGAGACCGAGATTCCAAACGGGGACCTTTCGTTACCCTGGCAGACACCTTAACCTCTGATCTACCAGATCGCAACAGATACACTTCTTTTTTTTTTGTACGCCTTGTCGACGGCTAATTTCATTAGAGTCGAGATGGGACTGAGGACAAGGAATGGGAAGGAATTCGGCCATGGCCTTTCTGAAGGAAGCATTCGCCTGGAATGATTTGGGGAAACCATGGAAAACCAAAATTTGGATGCCCGGAGGGGGATTCGAACCGGCGTCCTCCCGAATACAATACACTGTTAACATTAGCTTGTCGGTGACGCGAACTCATAAGATTTTCATCCATCCAAAAATCGCACAACGCGCCAAAAGTAGTTTTAACCTCAAAAACTAAAATTCTTACTTAGTACACAACCCGAGGATCAGTTCAGTCTTTCCGAAGGAGGTTTACCAAGCTATTGTGTCCGAGGCAGGAAGACCAATTTCTTTCCTCAGGACCCTAAAATTTAACGTGGATTCAGAACCACGGACTGGCCTGGCATAGCTCATAAAATCCAATACAACTCCTAAAAATTCCTGTCATCACGGGATTTTAACCCACGACCAGGGAGATAAACTTTCGGAAGTAAGCGCCTGTACCACTTTTTTTGTGATCCTTCCTGTTGTTCTGAGGTAGGTACAATAGGTTTGTTTGCCTTTTAGTTCATTCAATTGGCGCAGTTCGTCTTCTCGTATTTTCTTTTATTCAGTGAGCCTTTATTTTGTTCTTTGAGGGTTGTACGAGAAGTTTTGTCTGGTTTGATTACTGTACCAGAAAATTTTCCGTCATTATTATATCCAGCATTCGTGCAAAATCTTTTTAATAATTTTGAGTTTGGATTGTTTCGTAATATGAAATATTCATGGGAGCTATATACTCGTCATAGGTAGTCTTCTCGGTTTGTAGGATGTAAGCTAAAATGTTGCCTAGTATCCATTGTACAGTATTATGTTTCGATTCAGGATATCTCGATTTGTCTGGTTTCAATATTTCCTTGATACTCACTGTTACAGGGTAAGTTCTGTCTAGGAGTGCAATTCTTCGCCTGGCCCAAGTCCATATTCTCTGGTTTTGGTCACATTTTATTCTGTGCGTCAGTATTTCCGCATTTTGTGCATCTGTCAGTCGGCGATAAATGTATTTCGTAAAGTCTTCTGTTGGTTGGGATGTTTTCTTTTACCACGTCATGCCACTGTGATTGTGTTTTAGAGTTTAGGGTTTTATTAGTTATATTTTTCCAGCTGTTGCGCCAGGTGCACTGTGGATTTTTACCTTCGATTTTGTTTCTGTGACATGATGCATTTATTATTTTGTAAATTTCTTCCGTTGTCTTGTTAAGCAACGTGAATACTTTGGTTTTTGCATAGATTGTTTCTAGGTGGAATTTTCTCATATGCTGGTGGGTGTACTTTATTTATGCCAGTTTGAGTGGTATTTTATCAGAGACTGGTTTGGTTTATTAGATTATTTGTTGGGCCATTTGGGTCATTCATGGCTGTCGTTATGGTTCTTTTAACGAATAAAGCATAGTATATTTCACGTACACTTATCATTCCTATCCCTCCTTTACTTAGAAGTAAGGTCATTGTTTTGAATCTTACTTCAAAGATTTTACCCCTGCTTGCATACCATCCTAGCAGATTCTGTATCCGATCTGTTATTGAGTCGGGTATCGGTAGGACTTGGGTGATGTAAACCATTTTGCTCAATATAGACACTTGCAAAATTTTAGCACTCTGTATCTAAGTTCCTATCACTATGGATATTTATGACTGCCCTCATTTCATTTAATATTATGCGCCAGGTTTTGGTTATTGTTTTGACAATGTTCTTTTGAAAAGTAATCCCTAATGTCTTGTGTTCCTGTACTTGCTCGTACCAGATGTATGTTGGTGCTGGGATACTCCCTTACTTATTGGTAGTAGTGATGTTTTCTTTTGGTTTAGTTTGGCACCTGTTGCATCCGTGAATGTTGTGAAGATTTCCGGCGTTTTTTCGATGTCTTCCGTTGAGGTTTGGGCTATCCAAATATCGTCGGCATATGTAAATTTGTACCCGTTCAGATTTATGCCTCTTAAATTTTGGTGGCATTTCACAAGGAGTAGCTCGGTTGCGAGTGCGTACTGAATCATTGATAGTGGGCATCCTTGCCGTACGGATCTTTGTATCTTGATAGGCGCTGATAGGTGTCCATTTATGAGGAGGTTTTGAGTATGTGTTCGTGATGATTTTTTTATTACTTCTACAAATGGGGAGCCTAAGCCTTTTTGTTCCATGACTTCTAAAAGATAACTGTAATCAATTCGGTCAAATGGTTTTTCAAAGTCAAGAAATAGCAGTGCTGCTGGGGTACGTTTTACTGCGGTTACGCTGATGATATCGCGATATTCGCATACGGTATTCAGGATACTACGTCCTGGTATAGCACTAGCTTGGTGAGGTCCCAGGATTTTCTCCATTTTGATTATTTTTTTTTTTTAAATATAGGTTTATTGAAACATTACACCATTAAAACATTACAAGATTAAAGTTTCATGATACACTCTACGTTGCAGAAACATGAATATGAGTACTCTGGTCAAATGAATGGGCTGAATATATGAGTCATCAAAATTGGTCACGGAGAAGAAGTCCGTCTAGATATGCTCCAAAGTGGCGTTTATACCTCGTTGATTTTTTTTTTTTTTTAATTCCGAAGTGTTATTTTAAGTGTGGATAAATAATTTTCTAGATCCTTAGGTTTTTTATTAGAATATTGTACACTGCTTGTCCTAATACCCAAACCAGTGAGTTATGTTTTTCTGGTGACATGGTCTTGATGTCTAGTCGTATTAGAATCTCGCATGTAACCTCAGATGAAGAAGTTCATAACAGAGTTGCCGTTGCATGCTTCGTCCAATTCCAGATGTGTGCAGCCTTTCCACAAGTAAAACGATGAATTAGTGAGTCAGTATTCCCACATGTATCACATCTAACTGTAGATTTTATATGTATTATAAATAATCTCATATTTGTAGGTACAGTGTTATTGACAACTTTGTACCACACGGCTTGTATTTCGGATGATAGAACTTTAAGAAATATATTAGACCATACGTTTCGCCAATTTGTGTCTACGAATTTTGATTCAACAATGTTTTTGCGTCCTTTAGATGTCAAAGTTTTGTATAGATATTTGGTTGTTACAGGTAGTTTATCCTTTCGGACTGCTGTAATATAACTTAATTCTTGATAATAGAATCTTATATATTCGAAGGTCTTGTCAATAAGAGCTAAATTTACAGGCGGATCTATACTGGGTAGTTTGTAGTAATTGATAATTTGTGACGTTATGGTGTTTTTCTTTCTCTGGACGTTATTCATAACTCGTAAGAAAATAGTCTTTGCTTTGCAGTTAGCGTCCATTAGACCCAAATCATCTCTTGTTGTTGGTAATGTCAGTGTTTGAAAACTGACTTTAAATAATTCGCCCTGACATAAGAACCAAGATATGGCCCGTTGAACATTCTGAATTATTTCTCTGGGTGGCGGAAGCACTTGCGCTAAGTAATTTAGTTTCCCAAGTACAGCCAAGTTAATTAGTTTTGATTTTTTAATTGCGTTAATTTCTTTGCTTCTATGAAGTTGTAACGTTCCCCTGGTACTATTCAATACATTGCGCCAGTTAACTGTGCACATTTTACGAGGGTCAGCCTCCAAAACTACGTCCAGTGAATTGTGCGTATATACTTGTTTCAAATCCTTCATATCAGTAGTAACTTGAAGGATCGCTGATTTAGTCATGTTAATTACAGCGCCACAGTCTTGTTTTGAGAATTCTTGTTAGGATTTTAAAATCCGAGTTTAACAGCGTAATTGGTCGTATTTCATCGATACGTTTGATTTGGTTTCCCTTGGCTACAAGTACTATGATGCCCTCTGTAAAGGCGGAGGGTGGGTTTGCCTCGGTCCATATATCTTTAAGGACTTCTGAGAACTTGTTACGTAGCATGTGCCAATGTCGCACGTCGCATGTAAAATCCGGCCCTGGAGATTTCCTTCTTGCTGCTTTGCTTATCGACATTTGGATTTCGTCTTGATCAAAAGGCCTTGTTAGCATGGCAGAATCTTGTACACTTGCTGCGTTACTTGAGTTAGATAATAACCTGGTGATGACCTCCTTGTTGGTGGTTGTTGACCGAAAGATATTTTTGTAATATGCTGTGATTTCTTTGATTATATATCTTCCGTTCTGAATGCTTTCGCCTTTCCTTAATTATGGTAGTAATTAATGTTTTATTCCTCCATTTTGTGCTCCGTATTAGGTGATATAAGGCCGCAGTTTCTTTCGTGGCTATGTCCGCCGGTTTTGATGTTATCGGGAGTTTATTGACCTGTTTATTTTGTAGAGATAGGATCTTTGCTTTTTTTTTTTTAATTTTTGTGCTTATGTCGACGGTTATGTTGGGTTTTATATATAATTCTCTGATGCATCTATAGTAATATTATATTGTGTTCTTTAATCAATAGTTCTTTTGTGTCCTATAGGAGATAAGGGTCCGTTTTAGTTTCTGTTTTACATGTTCGACCCACCATGTGAGGGAGTTTTTATAATTTTGGAGACATTCGGCCCAGACTCTTTTGATTTCTTCATCAAGCGCTGGGTCTTCAAGCATGGAGATATTACATTTCTAGTACCCTTTACCTCTACTTACTGGTTGTCTTTGCATGTTGATGATACATTGCATACTGCTGTGGTCCGAGAAGCTCAGGGGGGAGACGTTTGCACTTGTTGTTTTGTGGCGGAGATTATCCGTCACGTAGACTGTCCCGTCGGCTCGCTGAAAAACTTGAAATGTATGTATAGGCTATTGGATTTCCATGATTGCATTCCCCTGAATCGTGTAAGTCCATTCCTCGAATGAGGTTTGCCATCTCTCGGCACCCATTGAAATTTGCCGTTTGGTCTTTTTCGTTTAGCACGCAACTGAAGTCACCTTCCATAATTATTGCGCCGTTGGTGTTACGCAGCAGGTAAGGGAGCTCTGTTTTGAATAAGTGGAATCTTAGGGCTTTGTTATTATTGCCAGAGGGAGCATATATGTTGATTATTCGAGTGTTGTTTATTGTTGTTGTTGTAATGCCCCTACCGTTTGTTAATCTTTCTGTATCTTTTGTCTCAATTCCTTCTTTGATCATGAGAGCTGTTCCTGTATTTGTTTCTTTTTAGTAGTTTATTATTTCGTCGTAGCCAGGTATACTTAGTTCCATAAGGGTTACTTCCTGCAACATAGCTATGTCAATGCTGTTTTGTTTTATGTAATCGGCTAGTATAAATTTGGTTAGTTGTCATTTGTAATTGTCCGTCTCATCAGCGCCTTTCATTACTTCTTCGTACAAACTTTCTGTACCACAGGGTTTTGGCTCCTCTTCTGCCCTTTCTTTTGATCGTAGACCCATTTTGGTGATTCTTCTTTTTCCATTCTCCCTTGAGTTTTCTTATTCTAGTCTTGGTCTAGATGCATTTTTCATTCTTTCAACTTTCTCTGCTATTCTTTTTACTGGTTTACCAATGTTTTTGTTTCGTTCGGCGAGGGTTCGGCGTTTTTTGGCTACGTTTTGACTTGCCGTGTTGGGACTATCCTTATTTGCACTTCTGGTAGATTTTCGTGTTATTCTCTTCTCCCAGATTTCTTCTTCGGATTTGTTATTGGTTGTTGCAGTGTGCATCTCATTTCGTTGTTTCATTTCGGAATCTTCTTCTTCCTGGCGTCTTGTTTTGTTTGTATATGTTTCCACCTGTGTAGCATGGTCTGCCCTACACTCTTCTTCCTTTTCCTTGTCCTTTCTGTTCGAGTTCTTCAATTTCCTCTTCTTCTTGCTCCAATTCTTCAGGTCGTTTTTCCTGTATCCCGTTGGGCTGTTCCTCCTCGTCCATCTCCATGTTTTCCATCATTGTGCTGCTCACTTCCTGATGTTATTGTCCGATGTATATTTACACTGTTTTCTTGTTGTGCCGTGACTTCGGCATATGTCGTTGGGATGTCTTCTTTATTGACCACTGTGAGTGTTGCGCTTCAGCAGTTGTTGCCAACTTCTGTCTCGGAAGTTGTAATGGGCGTCGTTTGGTACATTCCGATCTTAGATGTCCTGGTTCATTGCAGATTGGGCAAGTGCGTGGCTGTCCTTCATATATTATTAAAGCTTTGCACCCTTGTATCATTACATAGGAGGGTATATGCTTTTTTATATATATTTTCACACACATTTATTTGGAATCGGAAATTCGAGCTCCATTTTTCGTCCGTCGCCGTTATTATGTCTCCATAATTTCGGATTGCTGCCATTACACTGGCATTACTGACTTCAAAGGGTACATTGAAAACTCTTACGTAGCCCCAGCCATTCGTGGCTTATATATACGGAACTTACCGTTCCGTCTGGGTTCTGGTAGTCGGCTTTTCCTCCAGTCTTCTCTACGATCGTGTTACACAAGTTGTCATTTGTCATTTTAACGTAAACTGCATAAGTAAAGAAGTCAATTTGGATTCCATATACATCCGCGTCTGTCAAGTTGAATTTTTCGTACAGCCATTCATTAAAGTCGTATGCACGTGGTGTTGTCTCTTTTGAATCGAATGCGAATTTCAGAGTATTCTTTCGTATCGTTGATCCCATTTTCACTTTTTTATCACACAAGCAAAGTTACACTGACACTGCGGCTCGATGCGAACTGACTACTGAGCTACCAGACTGCCCTATGTTGAAGTATACGTGTGCAAAGTACTATCAAAATCGGATGAAAACTGGGTTTCTATGAACAACTTTGACAGAAATTAAGGTGGGGGGGGGAAAGGAGGAGAGGGTTTAGGTTTCTGTATATCAAACGTAAACAGTGTTGTTCTATTTATTTTAAAGTATACTTATGCAAAGTTCCAACAAAATCTTATAAAAATGTGTTTGTATGAAGAACATTGGCAAAAAAGAAACAACAACAAACAAACATTCATTTTTATAAATTAGATACAAGTATAATCTATACTTTCAAAGCTGTCCAAGCGCAACACATCATCCTTATAGCTACAGATATACTGATATTACAGCTTTTTAGTGATGCGAATTTGTAAGATTTTACCCATCCAAAAAGCGTCCAAAGAGTATATCATACACGCCATATTTCATAGTATGTCGGTGACGGGAAGTCGCGAAATCATAGATTCACCCCCGTCCAAACTTCGTCTAATGCGCCAGCAGTAGTTTTCACCTCAAAAATATTAAGGTTACGTATGTTTTAAGTCCCAGCCAGTCGGTTCAGGCATTTTCGACCCTGTGGTGGTGTCCTGCGACTGATACGGGATTTGCTGGTTCGAGTACTGGTGTTGGAAGACATTCCATCACCAGAACTCGGTCGACAGGGTAGGACAGGTGGTGGTGCACTATTCATACCCATCAAGCGCGTATGGAGAGAAAGCATACGACACTGCTGACGGTGATTGGTACGTCGGGTATGAACGTTACGTTTGGTGGAATGTCTTTCGCGAGTAGACCTGAATTGATCATCACTAGGTTTCATCCTCTTCCTTCGTTCATATTTCATTAATTCAAACTAAAACTGAAAACTACACTGAAAATGTACATAAAAAGTAGCTCATACGTATACACTTCCATTGCTAAGAAAGACAAGGGAATTCAACCCCAGTTAAAATTCCCAACAAACCTGCTATGGATGAGCATTGGTTGCTGGAAACGAAAAATGTAAATATCCCAGCGCTCTAGTCAACCACTGCACCTGAAGATGGCGACGGAAGTATATGTCGCCGAAATATTGTGTATAAATAATAGTGTTTCTAATATTATTGTTCGTATTATTATTAGTATTTATATGAGTGGCTGCGTCAACATCAAGCCTTGAGCGAACTCAGCCACTTACTTCTGTTAACTTGACAAGGGTTTTTACCCGAAATATTGCGTTTTCTGCGTTTGTGTGTTTTGTGTTGCTGATGGTCTCCTCCCTTTAACTTTGGTGAGCGCTGGTTGTATTTTACCTGTCCTTTCCATATAAATGTTGCCTCGCGGCAGTTCTTTCCGTTCATTGTTACTAATAATGTTACTCGGTTGATTTCCCGAGAAACATTCATAAATATACAACGCCAAGAAAACCTTTGTTCATTTGTCAATATCATATATATATTTTTTTTTTAACTGCTTAATGTCTCTCAACAGCGAGGTCTTTAGAGATGGGAAAGGATGGGGGGCAAGGAATGGGAAGAAATTCGGCCATGGCCTTTTGAAGGAAGCATCCCGGCATTTGCCTGGAGTGATTTGGGAAACCATGGAAAACCCAAATCTGGATGCCCGGACGGGGATTCGAACCGCCGTCCTCCCGAATGCGAGGCCAGAACGCTAGCCGTTACACCACCATCCTCGGTATATATTTTGACGATAAATTTAATTGGTAAGGATATATTGCACAAGTGGTAGGGAGTAATTGCAAGATGCTGTCTTTACTGGAATGGGATACACCAGGCAAGCAAAGAAATTTTGTTAGAAAGCTTGGTCACATTATTAGTCGAGTAGGGTGTGGCACCATGTGACTCACATTATGGATATTAACACAGGTGATGTAAAGGAGGGCTGCTAGCATTGTATGTTGAAATCACTGCAGAACAAAATCAATAAATGTGATATGAGAAAACAGCTGGGCTGCGAGTCATTGGAAGACCAGAGGGGGATGAAGGCAGTGCCGGGATAGTATAAGTCATATATTGGCAATGAGAGCTGAGTGGGTTTTGCGGAAGAATATGGAGTGATGGTGGAAAAGATGAATACAATCTGAAAGTATCTGTTAATTTCGGACATAAGAAGGAAATTCTGTTTTGTAGGATAGGGTGTCAGGAATATAAATAAACTATCGAGGGAATTGTTAAACAATATATTTGCAAAGAATAAATGAATTTTAGATAAGAAATTCATCAAATGTGAGATTGGGAATGTACTGAAATTTCCACAAGCGCTTGGTGCTTCAAATTTGAAATTTAAAAAGTCATCTAATCTGTTCCCTGCACATTTAATCTCTAACAACACTTGGGAAGGAAGTACACGTGTCAAAACTGCATAGTAATTAACTGAGAATATATATTAATGTTAACTTTATTTTCGGGGTATGTTGCAGAGTTTATTTGATAATATAAGCTATCGGCTGCCACTCTGCAGACGTCGTCGGTGATACCAAGGCTATGGAATGGCAGCCGATAGCTTATATTATCAAATAAACACTGCAACATTAACAACGACGGACGCGAAAGCCTGAGAAATCAATATATATGTTGTAGTTTCGGTCCATTTGTGTTTTTGTGGAGTAATTATTTATTTTCAGTCATCAATAAAAGGATTTTTTACAATGTTTTCGGGTAAATTGTAACGTTTGTATCACGTCTGCGACACTCTTTTAAGGACTGTAACAAACGACCATAATAGATGCGGCCTTTCTCTGTACTAACAAATTCCTTAAGACATAACAGGTGTCTAAATCTGATGTGTGAGATACTGTTTCGCTGTATTCTTTGTGCAGACGTTTCATTTTTTCAATGCTTGAGCTACGAATCTCAATCAAGCATTAGTTTTATTCATGACTGACGTTCATTATGCTTAAGGTAACCAATATTGTTAAGAACACATTACCTTACTTTGTGCTAATGGGAAAGGGGCATATTTTTCTTCCTTACACGCATTATGCTACACTTTTATCAATATAATGTTTAAATCTCAATAAATCTTTAATTATTTTGATAACTCATTCCTTCCCCATAGATAACGGTATCATAAGCGAACAGCTGCAAACTGCCTTTAATGTTAATGAAATCAATGAAATTTTATGCTCTTCATGTTGTTTTAAAGTTTTTTCATGAAAATTTTAGCCGCCTGTTATCATTTATCAGAGTAGATTCTGATCTAACCAATTAGAAAGCGCTTATCCTGGGTTACCGAAACTGCTAATTGGCTAGTGTAAATTCCTGACTTAACATCTTACTTGGTGGCCCATGCGACAGAAGGAAGAAGAGCAATGGATCGAGATAATAAAGGTACAAGAGATTTCTTCAGCTACACCAACGCCACGAGGTTAGCAAACTTCCCGCCCCATATCAAATACCTCAAATCACCCACTCAACAACCCCACTACATTTTCAGTGCTGTCGGTTGACAGTATTCATACACCAAATCAGAATTTGTTCGGAATAATTAATTTGTCCTTGTCTAAGAATTTCATAATATTCGAGCTACACAACTCTGCTGCTAATAAAAGTAAGAACTATTGATTGGTAGTTCACTCAGTTTCTTCGATCTCCTTTCTTCAAAATGGAGTTACCTGCGCGATCAACCAGTTAGAAGATATTTGTTCTCTTCAAACAATTCATTACGTATATCAGTTCGGAACGATTCGAATTGAGCTGCATACTTTGAGAATAGTTATCGGATGCCATTGAGACTCTTTGCCTCCCCTCAAATTAGAATCTCATTTTTCTTTACAATACCGCAGTATATTTTTAATCGTACCACATGTATCCTCAGAGGGGCATAAGATCTATATTTTCTTTGGTGAAAGAATTTTTTAATTATATGTTAATAAATAACAGAGGGAGACATGAAGGGCTGTCACTGTGTGAGAACCTGCTCAATAGCAGAGAACCCTTGATGATGATTATATGTTAAATTTTCCAGTGGTGATACAATCTCCACTAAGTCTGCATCAATTTTATATTAATGACAGTGTAGTTTTGTCACTACAGCTGAATTTTGTTATGTCTAATAAAATATTTTTCTGTTTTTCAACGAGACTTTTACAAAATGTATTGCAACGAAAATCATTGAATACCTCACGTATCACACTTTTTCCACGACCTCTTAATTCGTTTCAGCATCTTATCTCAACATTTTTCACTATTCTTCCCGGATGTTATGTATTCTTCTCTGCTGTTTGAATGTTGTACATGGTTGAAACGAAAAGATTTCACAATCTTTCCTCAGTGACCGTAAGCTTTGATGGATGACTCTCTATACCTTTTCAAATTATATTTATACACCTTATGTTACTTTAAATGGGTTGCATTTGTCATTTAATTGTGTTTCAAAAAGCCTTCTCACATAATAAATAGCTAAAGAAGAGGTGCTGCAATGGAGTTTGATCTATTGTGCATAAAAACAATATTCTGTAAACGTCCAGTCATTTTAATTCAGTTGTAATTCCATCAGTGGTAATATGTATTTTTGAGGATTTAGGAGCAGATTACCAATATTAATGTTTATGTTCCATTAGGCTCAGCCTCATTAGATCGGAAAAATATGGAACTGCGCCCTGTACAAAACTGACGCCTCACTTTCCTGATTTAATTTTTTAAATTGTATTTTACGTTAACTTCTATCTATGTCTCAAAATAAAGTTTGTGAAGTAACCTACGTAAGTTGTAAAATTACGAACGAGAAACCTATTCAAGGAAATGAAGAATGACTTTTCTGTATGTTTTCACAACTTATGTAACAAGAGTTTAAAATCTTTTACCAAAACTACATCAAATTATAATTCTACAAAGTGTGTTACTTAAAATTTTGTGATACTTAATCCTCAAGTAAGCTGTTTATGAAACAGATTTAACTTTAAACTTCGTGAGTAAACCTCTGCGTGTTATCTTTTTTCCTAATATTAAGGTAGATATGTTGGAAGCAATTTCAATGTTTCGGAACAAAGTTGGCAGGTAATGAAAGCGATGTGACCTCTGTGGAGTCCAACAAGAACTGTGCGCTGCTGTCGCTGGGATCCGGCCGAATTTTGCCTTCTCCTTCGCAAATATTATCACAGGTCTCAAGCAGCTAGACCTCGCAGAGCAGAAACAACTTGCAAGAAAAGCACTCACGCTCAACGTGAACAATGCGGACTTAGCGACATTTAAACTTTTTACATACCTTTTTCTGTGAATATCGACCTTTCGAAATAATACTATATCCCCCATGTTGGTACAAAATAAGTAAAAGATAAAAGTATTATTTAAAAAAAAAACTATTTAAGAAACTTTTCATTATGATAATGAGAAGTTTATTCTGTGATGGTAATGGTAGATGACCATCAAAAAATATTGATAACGAACAATATGAGATTATATTCTATTATCACTGTTTTGGATCTTAGAAGAAATACCTTCAACGGTGATATCAGTTGATGAAATTTTCAGATGGATGTTGCATTGTGTTATGACAAATCACCACATGTACACTACTGTTTGTGAAAATAGCAACACCTAGGAGACAGGTGGCAGTGGAATTTATTCCACAGATTAGATACATGACAATACTCACTGTTCTCATTAGAGCGTTAAGCTGGATGTCAACTTTGTCAGCACTACCAAGCCATGTAGAGCAACAGTATTCTGCTGCGGGGAATGCCAAGCCATGGACTGCTCCTCGAGGAACGTGGGCACCCGCACTCCATGACGTACCAGCCAGTTTCTTTACAAGGTTCACACGGGTCTTCACTTTCTCTGCAGTGTTAGTATCCTGGCTGCCTGTACTTGCGAACATTTCTCCATCACATTTGAGGAAAAAATCGATATTGTTTAAAGAATTGGAATGAGTGGAGGAAAACAACATGCTTCCTCTGCTTAGCGACCTTCTTCATCAACCTCGCAAAAGAATAAAATCAAGGAGACCTGCCTACATGGAAGCAGACAAGGTTAGAAATAACAACTTTAAGTTGTTTGAAGAGTGGAGAAAGGAGTGGGAAGCCAACAGCCCACACAATTTGGAGCTAGTAAAAGATCCAACGACGTGTGTTCCAGGGTTCGATTTGCCTAGACGTGTTTGGTATCAACTGAATAGATTTCACACAGGTCACGCACTTTGCAATGCAACCGCACATAAGTGGGGTTTCCGTGAAGATGCTCTGTGTGACTGTGGTGGTATACAATCTGCTGATCAATCCAGCAAGATTGGCGGCCTGCTCATACTGCATCAAGCTGGAACAGCTGCCAGAAGATGGCTTGAACCATGGATATAGTTATCTGATTAACATGTATTTTTGTATTTGGCATACGATACCAACAACAATAACACACAAATGATTATACTCGCGTAACTGTGCAAATATTTTGACCATGAGAATTCAGTACGGTGTGAAGATGCAACGTGCTGCAATCAGAGCCTCTAACGTCGTGGAATGTAATCAAAGAGAACCTGGATATGCTGCTGGGGAAACAACAGTCACGCGGTCAGCAGCCGTGTTCTTCAAAGAGGGTTTGCACATTTCTCGTCACATGCGGCCGTCATTGTCCTGTTGAAATATATCATGTGTAGTTGCTAGTAGGAGAGGCAGCGCCTTCGGCTCTAAAACCCCTGATATAGTGGTTGCTGTTCGGATTACCCTAAATACGCAGGAGGGGAGATCTCATGTCATAAGCAATGTCGTCCCAAACCATCACATACGTTTTGCCGCTCAACAATGCAGTCTACCAGATTGCGTTCACCACGGTAGTGCCTAACACGTACGTGGTTATCAGAGTAGGACAAGGTGAAGCGGTACTTGTTCGAAAACACATTTTGCCACTTAGCATGCCAGTGACGACGTTCACGTGCCTATTGCAGTGAGGCGTTGCTGGTTTCTGGTGAGTGGAAATTGACTCAGTGACTAGTCATCAGTCCAGATGTCGACGCCCGTTGCAGTGTTCCCTCGTCGAGCCAAAACTGTGATCGTAGTTACTCTATTCGGTAGGTCATGTGGAGTAGATGGTGACCATCCTGAAATGTGTTCAAATTGTATTTTCCAGTACCAACTCGTACGATGTCTTACATCCACTAGTTCCACGTACGCCCTATTCGAGACAGCACTATAACGGTACGATAAATCCGTTTACCATAGACCAGGAGTCCCCAAACTTTTTACCCCGTCGACCCCTTGATACGATATTTGCCTTCTTATCGACCCCCACAAGTATTTAATAAAAACATTAAATCATTTTTTGGCATTTCTGATGCTAGGCAATAAAGAGGCCTGCATAACAACTCATCGAAATAATTTATAAAATCCATCCAATAAAATTAACAGAAAAAAGAGATACTTTCCACTTATTATTATAATCTCAAAAAATAGGAAAAAAACTATGGATAGATGGAATTAATTTGAAACAAAGACGTGCCAAAAAGAACAGATGGTTGTTGTACTGTTTTAACTTGTCACATATTTCATCATTTACTTTACATGACTTCGCAAACAGACTAGAATTGAGAGGATGAGCTTTAATTTTATTTATTGACCTGATTTATAGTAGAACATTCCTTATTTTTCCTGTACAGTTTAATTGATCCCCTTTAGTATTAATCGACCCCTTTCGACCCCTCTGTATTAATCGACCCCGGGAGATCTCTTATCGACCCCAAAGGGGATCGGTATCGACCACTTTGGGGAACCAATCATTCTGCTACGTTAGAAATTCCTCTCATGCTGTTTCTGCGCTCTTTGGCGTAGATGAGGCATACCGGCTCTTACTTCCACGTTTTCACTTCGTACTGACTGTGTGTGGGGTTACAGTGACTTGTCAGGTCACACAAAACATACCGCTGGAGGAGATTCTAGGGTCCAGTCTGGTGGTGAAATATTACAATAGTGGGAAATGAATGATCTATCAAATTACAAGAGAGGTCTGGTGGCTCAGTGGTTAATGATTTTGACAGAGGATCGAAAGGTCCCCGGTTCGAATCACTGTCTCGGCGTGGTCCTTCAACCCGATCTTCACGTCTGGCACAGCTTGCTGTGTAATGTAAAGTGCGCTAGAAGGCTTCCGTGGTTCGGATTCCGCGTTGAAGTGTAGGTCCCGGTGGGGGTTAGGTTAAGGCGGCATATACACAGCGGCGAAATTCGCAGCCAATAGTAACCGTGTGAGCAGGTCATCACGACGAGACGCAGTTATTGTCATATCAAATCAAATATTTTTGATGCAACAATAAACTAATCTGTAACGTTTATTTAAATGCTCCGGCCAAAGGAATTGAGCAATGAAAGAAGATGCAATGCTGGTTAGCAGTATGATATCCCAGCGTGGGGATGAATGCCAACTTGAACATTAAGGAAGGAAGATAGAGCTATCTACGGGACTGGACACTTGGTGCTGAACTCAGCTAGAAGGCAGAGGTTATTCACTAACAGGGAGCGCCACCAGAACTTGGAAAAGGAATGTAACTTGAGAGCAACTCACACGTTTGGCTAAGTGTTTATAGATTAGAGGCAGACTTGTTAAAATCAGATACTGCGTAGTGTGAGACTTAATGCGATATGCGGTTTGCTGGCGACCTCATGCTATGATGGACAGTGGGGCAGTCATTAAACTTCAGGACCTATTTTTACTTAATGATTTTTATTTCAAAGCCCAGTTAACAATCCTGGGGAAATCATTTTTCTAGTTATGAGTTCATTCATCTATAAACAATTAATCGATGAGTTTCCGGAGGTTTAAATAATCTTTGTCGTGCTACGTCATTTCATATTGTATGTCTCAATACTTAATGTAATATTTCTCGTTTTGTAATACTGCCCGAAAGGTCGATTTGATCTTACTATTAATACTTTACCGAGCAGTGGTGGTGTAACGGTTAGCGTTCTGGCCTCGCATTCGGGAGGACGGCGGTTCGAATCCCCTTCCGGGCATCCAGATTTGGGTTTTCCATGGTTTCCAAATCACTCCAGGCAAATGTCGGGGAGCTTCCTTTCAAAAGGCCATGGCCGAATTCATTCCCTTCCCATTCCTTGTCCCTTATCCTTTCCCGTCTCTAAAGACCTCGCTGTTAAGAGACGTTAAGCAGTTAAAAAAAAATAATACTTTGCATTCAAAGTTCTGTTTTTTTTTAATTTGATAAATAATTTTCTTGTTATAATGTTTTTCAGTGTACATTGTTTGCATATATTGTGATTATGAATTAATGGCTAATTAGTTACTTTTCTCACTTAGATCTTTAATAATTTCAGAGCTATTTTAATTTAATTTTCGTTAAATTAATATTCAATTAATTTAAAAATCCGGTCTCGTTTGTGTGTGGAATGACCCTCATTTCAATAAGTATATCTTTTTTTGTGAAATGTGTATTTAATTAGTCGGGGCCATCCTAGCATTCACTTAAAAACCTCAATCTCGACGGCTGCTACGCAGTGACCAGGCGTCGAACCTGGTCCTGTTTACTCCCCGATCCAGTGCGGTGGTGCCTCAACGGGCGCAGACACAATGACGATGTATCGCAGTTTATACTGTTCTCATCAACACCAGTTAATTTTACCATAAGCCGGTTCTAAAAATAAAAAAATGCTTTTCGCTAGCGAAATAACTCCATATGTTTTCTCTAAATTATGTACAGAAATATTTAACCGTAGCCTTTTTTTTTTTAATAATGTGTAGTGTCACAACCTTTTTTGAGGAAGGTAATTCTTAAAATCATCGTTGTGTATGATGTGAAAAGTGTCAAGTTTTCGATATTCCTTTTCGCTTCTTACTTGGTTTTTAAGTGCCCTATCTCGTTATTACTGATACTGTGCCCCACTCAGACACTACTGGACGAATAGGTTTTGTTCCCGACACTTTGGGCTGAATTGACCGATATGAAAATTATAAACGTAAAACAATCCAGTAAAAGTATCCACAATCAGTGTAAACACGAAAAGCAATGAGAAGAAAGGCAGAATCTAAACTTCAGAGGATCCTTCCTTTGTATTTCGTTTTAATTCCGTTGCTAACCATGTTAGGTCGATGAAAAGTTTTATAAGATCAAGTGAATCTCGAAATAAATTTTCAATATGCAATGTGATACCTTTAGATAACATTATGGAAAAGGGTAGACGTACCCAACTTTAGAATTATCATGAACAGTCCACTTCTATAAGACTGTTGCGTGAGATGTACCAAGAATATATCCATGCGTAAATGTTATAGTAAAAATTATTAAGTATTAACGTAGCGATTTTATATGGAGCTCCACACATCGTATTATTTGTGAGTGTCGTCATAAACACAATCTATTGTTGTTGCAAAAAGATACTATTTTTAAGAGTGAATGTAGTTAAGCTTGGATGGAAATTTTTATGTTGATAAATAGGGACCTAGCGTGGTGCATGAGTAGTTAACTCTTTGGCCTCACATTCGGGAGTTCGTGGGTTGGAATCCCCGTCCGGGAAACCAGATTTGGGTTTTCCAATGGGTTTCCCAAATCACTCCAGGCGAATGCCGGGATGCTTCCTATAAAAGACCATGCCGAATTTCTTCTCGTTCTTTGTCTCCCATCCTTTTCTGCCTCTAATAATCCCGACGTAAAAGAAAAAGGTAAAAAAGAGAAATAAATGTGTATTTCAAAAGCTTATAGTGTTGATGCGTTGTGAATGCTTCAGCCAATATTCAATACAAGTAAGGAGTGTTCTATTACAGGTGAGAGATCTGTTGTAAGCCGTGGTGCTTTTCTGCTATCGTCGGCAAGCCAGTGTGGTTAGCAGGCTTAATGATGTGCAGACTAATGTGTTGCTGAAAATACTCATTAATACCTCCAAACTTACAAGCGTTTCACGGCCTTGTATATTAATGAAATACTCTCGGACTGCCAGGGTTAAAATATCAGTCTCTTGTGATTTTCGAAGGACACAGTTTCCTTCCTCATTAGATAATTTGACGGGGGTTGAAGTTAGA
This sequence comes from Vandiemenella viatica, assembly GCA_031002005.1. Classification (NCBI taxonomy): domain Eukaryota; kingdom Metazoa; phylum Arthropoda; class Insecta; order Orthoptera; family Morabidae; genus Vandiemenella; species Vandiemenella viatica. Next base: position 50,812,261 of record JARYHS010013630.1, on the reverse strand, counting down.
GATTGTTTCATTACTTATTTACTTCTCGTGTCCAGGTCCTAACATTACAACATGAAACAAAACAAATAAAATTAATTAATAAATATTAAGATTATATAATATAGAACACAATTATATGGAATGTGGCCAGAATTCCGCAATCCTGATGGCCTTCTCATTTGCCCTGAAAAGGTCGTCGATAGTGTAGGTTTCAGGTAGATTCCTGCATACCAGAAGATGATGTGGGTCCTGCAGCTCACCACATTCACATAGTTCGTTTTCAGTAGTGTAACACCATTTTTTGATATTAGATCTGAATCGGGACACTTCAGTTCTTAATCTATTTAGTGCCTTCCATATGGGATATGGCTGATTACACCCCGCGGCCGGTGCCTCTTTGATATTCCGCCAGTGCCCTTCAGGCAACGAATTTCGCCATAGTTCTACCCGGCGTGCTCCAGGTGAAGATGTTATGGCTGTAGTTGACTGTAAGAAGCTCTTACTAAGTCCACATCTATGTTGCGTATTCCGAGTATAATTAGTTTTTCACTGTTACGAAGATTTAGATAGATGTGATACTCACAACGGGGACGCTGGGAATACGGGGAGAGAACGCTGGTAGTGTTCGTGCAACCGGGGAGAAACGGGCACCACTGTTAAATAATGGCGGCTTCAAATTTCCTAAACGTAGCTGGAATTTTATGCCGCAGTTTATAACCGCGGAGCGACGAATTTTCCCTGCGTTTGACGTGCACGGTCTGCAAATATATGCGCGAGCGTTGGGCATGCGTGCTTTAGAAGTGTATTCTCTTTGGCCGCATTACACACCTAGGAGAGTAATGGAACGCGACGAGGGCCGATATTTTCCGCCACTGCAGTGCTTTATTCGTGCTGCGGAAATAATGGCGCCGGTGAGGAGGGGACGAACCGCCACTTTCCGGGCTGCAGCCTCCATTATTCACGCGGCCACTTTGGCGTCACCACGTTTGCTTCTTGCTGCGGAATGTTTCTTCGGAAAGCTTGATAAATTCAGACGTTGCCAAACTCTCGGAAATATACCGTTTTCTGCACTTCGAATCTGTTTAAAATGAACATTATATTAATCATTTCTTCTAACAGCATTTATGTTTTGGTATTTTTTTTTAATAGTTCTATTTTTAATTATTCTCTCAGGACAGTACGGTTCGGCAAATGAAAAAAATATATCGATAGATATCGTATCGAAGTTCACCAACAGTATTCTACATATATCGAGAAAAATATCGATATTTTGATATATCTATATTTTGCCTAAAACCAGTAACACACACACACACAAATATATATATATATATATAAAAGAAAATTGATGACCTTGCTGAAATTATGGATTTTTTAAATTTATCTATTTTTAAACCTATCGAACCAACATTCGTCTGATGTAAACAACTCTGTTTTATATGTTTCCCTGTCAATATACTCCTACTGTGCGGAGCCGCGAAGTTGACTGCGGAAGCCACTCTTTCGGACTGCATAGAAGAAGCTTGGCGTATCAGACATTTCGTCAACACGTTAAGTGTTACTCATCAAAAAAAAAAAAACCATTTGAAAACAGAAGCTTTTAATTTACGACAACGCTAAACGTGCAACACGGATGCTTAATCTATATTCTCAACTATACAAATAACCTAACTGATAAAGTTCAAATATGTTGACAAAAAAAAAAAAAAAAAAAAAAAAAAAAAAAATTAAAAAAAAAATACACGTTAACGTAAACCCATTATAATTTAACAGCTTTTTTTAACCTTTTAACTCTTGTTGAAAAGCTGTTAAATTACGATGAATTCTCTTTTTATGGAGCTTTCAGATCATATATGTGCTTATATTTATCAAATATATATGGAACGTATTAAATTGGATACTGAATTGCGTTCACACAAAAATATGGAAATGGTACTTAAAAATGATACTCCAAATAAAATATCGATTTTGATACATCTTAAATAAAAATGGATTATTTTTTGAAAAAAATATCTGTATTTTGTTACAACGATATATTTTTGCCAAGCCTACAGGATGGTGACTATATAGGTAACGAAACAATGAAGTAAATACACAGTTCTTTAAGTGTCAATTACACAATACAACTACAGATTAAATGAATTTTCGCTTAAAACCAGTCTTTCCAATACAAGAATCCTCTATCCCGTGTCAAGTTCATCCCTTGATAGAAAATATTTAAATAATTTCATAGAATAAACAACTCTTTCACTACCTGTAGCCACAAAGCGATTCCTCCCCTCATTGATTATTCAATCATCTATTTCTCGATAGTTTGCACTTAACAGTCTGTAACTGCCCTTTAAATAATATTGTACTGATTTATTACATTTAACTTTTGCGTTCTGTACAGTTATGATCACAGTAGTGGCGCGACTCAACATTTTAGTTTTTGCAGATATAGAGGGGAAAATGCAAAAAAGTATACAAATTTCAGAAATCCAATATCCCAATTCAGCTGCGTTCCAGCCATGTGAAACACATAATTGTGCTAGTAAAAACTGAGAAAAAAGAACAAACAAAAACCATTGAGGGTAGATATAGTCTGAGCTACTACCAGAAGTGTGAACATGAAAACGTCTATCTTTAGCAAAATAGGCAGTGAAATAACGAACATTGTTTATAGCTATTTTCGTGCACAAGAGAAACTACTGCTGGATACCTAACTGCCACGCATTTTATTTAGGGAGAAAAGAGAAACTTTTATACAGAGCTTAACTGCTACAAAAAATGCTTCTGTGGAGACTTACGGAAGTAAAAATACCGTTTATAATTTAAAATTTCATTTAGTACCAAAAAACTACTGCTAGATACTTAACAGCTAAACATTTAATTTACGTTCACAAGATAAATTTTTGCTCAGTATTTAACTGCTCTTACATGTATTTCAGAGGATATTTACAGATGTAAGCGTAATTCTGCCATCTAGTACCGATCTTGGAAGACATATTCACGTTACAATAGAAACCTCGTTATACAGATTTGGGTTTTCCTTGGTTTCTCCAAAACACTACGGATGATTGCCGGGATGCTTCCTTCAAAAAAGGCCATGGCCGTATTCCTACACATTCCTTGTCCCCAATCCAATCCTGCCCCTAATGACCTCGACGTCGAAGAGGCGTAAAGCCATAAGTAAAAAAAACTCGCTATACACAATTGGCGTTTAGCTACGGTCGCACACGGATCCAGTCTAACAGCTACGAGAGTGCTTCCTTGTTTACGTGTGTGTCGGTAGTGAAGTGAGTCTACAGTGGTGTGAATGGCCATGGCGCCAAGTTAGTGTATCGGTGACAACTAGTTCTTTTTTTTGTTTTTTTTTTTTATTTATATGGCTTTTGGTCTGACGACCATACAGCCAGATCACAATTTTGTATTACAATATTATATGGCATAATAGTTATATACAAAGTTTGTATTACAAAATTATTTTGACATATCAGCTCTATACAATATTATTTTGTCATGATAATTCTATACAATTTTTATTAGTAACAATAATTCAGAGTTGATATAACTATTGATGATTGTGTTACGTTATTAATATACAATTCTGTAATAATTCTGAAAGTGAGGTGGTATAATAATTCTATTTTGGATATATTGCCTGGGTTATATCGTAATATTTGCGTCCCTTAAGAAGTGAGCTATAGCTTGATACACGTCCTGTTGTTCAGTTCTCATGAGGGAGATGATTGAAGTAGGCAGTGGAATATTTATTTTAGTCAGTCTATTGTATAGATTAGTTTTGTGGAGTTCGGTAAAGGGTGCATGTCAATATTATATGATTTAGGTCTGCTATTTCTTCGTTGTCAACAGGGCAGAATGGGGAGTTTGCTGCGCCAATTCTATGGAGGTGTTTGGGATAACATCCGTGTCCCAATCTTATGCGAATGATAGATGTTTTGTATTTTCTTGCGAGTTTTGATTCTTCGAACCATGCTTTGTGTGGAATGTGGGGTTGGATCGATGCGTAGTGTTTCCCTTTGTATACTTGTGATGAAGTCCATGCGTTTGCCCATTTTGTAAGGGCCTCTCTTTTTATAGTTCTAATGAAATCAGTGTGGGGGAGTTGTGTGTATTGTTGCTGTCCTTCCAGAGTGCTTTCTTTTGCTAGTTTGTCGACCGTCTCGTTGTATTGGATGGACGCATGGCCCTTGATCCATAATAAATGGATTTCTTTTCCTTCTGCGGAGGCTATATACATCATTTGTAATATATCATATAAAATCTTATTCGTTTCATTTTGTCTTTTAATATTCTCCAACCTTTGTACTACACTTTTCGAATCCGTCAATATAAGTATTTTATTATATCGGTTGTATCCGTATTGAATGGCCTGTCTAATGGCCATAGCCTCTGCCGTGTAAACCGAGGTCTCTGTTGGCAAGCGTATTTTCTGGTGTTCTTTCGTGAGTGGACAGTAGTAGGCGAATCCGACTCCATTTGCTGTTCTTGATCCATCGGTATATATTTGTGTAAAGTCGGGCCAAGTTGAAGATAGAAATCTCTCTGTCATGTTATTTGTCCTGTTGCTTCTAATAATCCATTCTGGGAGGTAGTAGACATTTGGTTTAAATCTGATGATATCGTATTGTTTTGTGAAACAGGGAAGAGTCCTTTCTTGGATCACTAATGGTATTTTGTGTTTTATTTGGTTGAAGCTAGTGGCCAATAACGGCGTGGAGCGGCGAGGGATGTTTCCCTTCCTTTCCATTATTGTTGCAAGTCCCTTTGCCTTCTGAGACACCGGATGGTTGGTGATTGAAGCGCGTCTCATTAGGTAGATATTTGATAAGAGTTGTCGCCTCGTTTCCAGAGGCATTTCTCTGGCTTCAACTAATAGCGCATTTGATGCTGTAGATTTCATTGCTCCAATACATATTCTAATAGCTCGATGTTGTGCTATGTCCAATTTACGGAGGTTATACTTGGGGCATTCCCGTAACAGATGCTTCCATAATCGAATATGGGACGGATTAGTGCTCTGTATATATTAAGCATTATAGCCGGATCTGCACCCCACCAGGTGCGTGTTACGGATCTTAATATGTTCAAGAGGTGTTCCGTTTTAGTTATAATATGGTTGATGTGTCCCGTCCATGTTAGTTTACTATCCATTATTAAGCCTAAGTGTCTGGCAGATGTGCACACCGGGAAGGAGTAAGGTCCCAGATGAAGCTCAGTCTCTCGATATATAGTTCGTTTCCTAGAAAATATCACTGCTGAAGATTTCGCTGTTGAAATGGTTAGTCCTAGATGTTGTGCCCAATCATATAATCTCCCCGCAGCTTCTTTTAACCTCCAGAGAATTATTCCTAGGGATGTGGACATCGTGTATATACATATGTCATCTGCAAATTTTAATACTTTTATTGTGGGACTGAATATTTTTTCTATTGCCCCTATGTAAATAGTGAATAGTAAGGGGCTAAGGATTGCTCCTTGTGGGATTCCTGTTGAGACTATGAATGGTCCATGTAGAGAATTATTTTGTTGCCGTATATATATAGTTCTACTATAGAGAAGATTATATATTCCACAGACAAATACCTCAGGAAGATGTAGTGCCTTGAGCTTTTCTATTAGTATCGGAATTTGAACATTGTCATAGGCTCCTGTAATGTCTAGGAAAACAGCTGTAAGAAAACCTTTGTTGATAAAAGTTCGTTCTATGTCTAATGTGAGCGTACTGAGACAGTCATATGTACTTCTTCCTTTCCTAAATCCATATTGAGTTTTTGGCAGTAAATTGTGATATTCAAGCCACCATTCTAACCTCCTTTTTACGATTCGTTCGAACGTTTTGCCTATGCAGGAGGAAAGGGCTATTGGGCGAAAGGAGTTGGCATTTGTACTGTCTTTACCTGGTTTTGGTACCGGTATAATTATCTGTGTTGTCCAATCACTTGGAAATTCACTTTTTAACCATACATTAGTAAAGATCTGTACGATAGCTACCTTGGCGCAGTGAGGGAGGTGGTGGAGCATGAGGTAATGAATGTTGTCTATTCCTGGTGTTGTATTTGAGGTTGATTTCAGGGCCATTTCCAGTTCGTTTAGTTTAAATTCCTCTGATAGGATATTTTGTCGGTTATTTTCCGTGTGTTGGTTTGTTAGTTTTAGAGGCTCTGTAGGCACATATGGCGGGGCTACCTTGTTTTCGAATTCTTCGATACAGTTCATTGGCGCTTTTATTCCCACTGGTTTCTTCTTTAACCGATTTATCATGTTCCATATTAAAGTTGTTGGCGTGGTCCTATTTAAACTATTACAGAATTCTTTCCAACAGGTTTTTTTCTTTGATTTAAGGAATCTTTTTGTTTCCGCATCTATTTTTTTGTAATTTATATAGTTTTCCCAAGTGGGTTCTCGTTTATATACTGTCAGAGCTAGTTTCCTTTTGGCTATGTTTCTAGAACATTCCTCGTTCCACCAAGGGGAGGGTAGTCCTTTTGCGTTTGGTGTTGTTTTGTAGGTGGGGATCGAGCATTTTGCCGCCTCGTTTATAACATTTAGCAGTAGCTGGTACTGACTTTTGGTTGTGTTTGCTGAGTACACTCGTCCTATATTTTCTTCAATGTGTTTCCTGTATTTTATCCAATTTGCTTTTCTTATGTTCCATTTGTTGATCGGTTGAAAGATCTGTGGGAAATTCAGCTGTTTTGTTGATATTAGGATAGGGTGGTGGTCCGATCCCCAGGTCTGTCTTAGATTTTCCCATTGAAATTCGGTGGCGATAGATGCGGAGCACATGGATAGATCAATTGCCGATTTCCTTTGGCCGGGTTTTGAAATAAGAGTAGGAGATCCGTCATTGAGTACAAATAGGTTGAATTCATCTATGAACTCTATCATCGCTTCCCCACATGCATCGTTCAGCTCGCATCCCCATAGCGTGTGATGGGCGTTAAAGTCTCCACAGATTAAGTAGGGATCCTCTATTTGGTGGAGGAGTGTTCGCCATTCATCTATTCTGATTGTTGTTTTGGGAGGACAGTATATTGAGACTAAGGTTAAATTCATATTTTGGCTGTGTACTTTGGCTGCTATAGCCTGAAAAGATTTGATGTTTGTATGATCGATGTATACAGCTGTGAAAGGTATAGATGTTTTTATTAATATTGCCACTCCACCTTTTCCATCTTCCCTGTCTTTTCGTAATATATGGAATCCTTTAAATGAGATATTAGTGTCCGGTTTCAGCCAAGTTTCTGCAATAGTAGCTATCGTTATGTTGTTTACGTCTAGTTCTCTTTGTAAAGATTCCCTATTCGCTCTTATTGATCTGGCATTCCACTGTAAGCACTTAATTTTGGCCGTCTTGTTGGAGGATATTGGTTACCATTCCTAGTATCGCTGTAGGGTTTAAGAGATCTTCTGATTGAGATTTTGCTTCTTTGATTAGAATCATGATTAAGTTGACTATTTTTTCTATTAAAATGCAATTTAGCGATTGTGGACTCTTAGTGGGATCGTTAGATTGTTTTAATTTAGCAGATTGCGCATGCAGGTCTGTTTGTGTGTCCTCCCTGGGCGTATTGGGTACTTGTGGAATTTCCGTATAGCTGCCTGTTGCTGCAGGGTGGATCAAGCTTGTATTGATGGGAGCCATAGGTCCATTGTATGTGTATAGTAGTTGTCTTGTATTGAAGGATGGGTTATCTGTAGTATATTTAGCGTTCTTATAATTTTTAGGTCCTTTTGTCCAGATGTATCTGTTTGGGGGATTGACTCTGTATTGCTGAGGGGTGGTTTTGGTGTCGTACTGATTAATGTCTGTGTTTTCTAACTGCGGGTGCCAGGATTCTGGGTGTTTCGGCCACGACTTTTGCGTAGCTGTTTGGCATCTGGAGTGTTGAGTTGTAGTGAAATGGTTGAACTCTACTAGATTTTTCAGATCGTCTCCTAAGATGTTCGGGGCAGTTTTTGTCCGTTGCTAGGTGATTTCCTCCACAGAATAAACAACATGCGTTTTCCTGGGAGGGGCAGTGGGTTAGACCATGTGGTCCCGCGCATTTACTACATCTTTGCTGACCTCTACATTGTGCTCTGACATGGTTAAATCTTAAACACTGAAAGCATTGTATTAAGGGGGGAATATATGGTTCTACTTTACAACGCATGCCAAACAGATATACTGCTTCTGGGAGGACCTGGGATCTGAATGATAGTTGGCATACGGGAAGATTTCTTGCGTTTACCTCTCCATTTGGAGAATGTTTTTTTATAAATCTTCTAACGCTAGTCACTTTGTATTGGGATTGTATGTTTTCCAAGATTTCTTCTATGCTTAATTTAATGTCCACATTTCTAATAACTCCCTGCTTTGAAGTCAAGTACATTGGGATAGATGCTTTTAGACCTATTTCTTGGAGGGACCCTAGGGATGCTAGTTGGTTAGCTGATTCGCCAGATCTACATTCTACTTTAACTTTGTTTCTGCCCGCGTGAGAAATGTTGATAATGTTTTGTTTGAGGTGGTGATGCTTATTAAAAAGGAATTTACCTAGGGCCATGGGGTGCCAATTTCCAACATTTTTGTCAACACTTTCTATTATTACTATAAACGGGCCTCTGTCAGTTTCACTGAATCTATTATTTGCAAAGGTCCCGGCCTTATCCTGCGCACTAGTAACACTGCTGCCTGCGGGCGCTTGGTCGGTGAGTGGCGCTAGCTGCTCACCTGTAGTTGTGAATGTGTTGATTAACTTGGCGCTGGTGTCTGCTGGTGACGTGTTGCAGGGAGCTGTTGAGTAAGCTGTTGTAGCGCCATCTGACGATAGTCTTGCCATCTTTTCCGCTGATCGCGTCAGTCTTCTTACCTCCTCTTCTTCTGGTACTTGGCGTTTGGTCGTCTTGAAGCTGATGGATTGGCTGCCACGCATCGGATCGTCTAATACAGGAACGCGCGGAGTCGGCATGGTGACGGATGGGCTATCTTCTTCTGATGGTCGATTGGGAATCACAGCCGTTGACATTGCGATACTGGTAGCAATGTGATTATAATTTGAGGTCATAATTGTAGGTTTGTCTCCTCTCCGAGCTAAGAGGTGAACAGCTACATCTGGGGAGGCATGCCGTTCTTGTGTCTGGTCATCTCCCGGTCCAGTTTCCATCTCCAAGGGCTGTTGCTGTTGATGATGTTGCTGCTGATGATGTTGCTGCTGATGATGCTGTTGATGTTGTTCTATTATCTGATATTGTTGCTGTAAGGTATGCTGTTGCAGTTGCTGTTGTTGTTGTTGTTGTTCATGTTCTGGTTGCTGTTGAGGATGTTGGGAGTATTGATATCTTAATTGCTCCTCTTCTGCTTCGTAAGGGATGATTATCTGCTCACTTGCTGTGGATACTGCCTGAGGGTTTAACCTTTCTACCATGATGTAGTTCCCTGATGTTGAGGTTGGGATTTCACTACTGGTGTAGCACGTTTCTAGTGCCATCTTAATCGTCTGACCCGTATCCGGCGGGTCGGCCATAATTTGCTGGTACCACTAGTTTCACTAGTTAATTCTAATTGTTCACTAAAGACAATAAGCTGAAATATTGCGAAAAGTAATCGCTTTCGCGGCCTCGCGAACTTCCGGACGCGTAGAGCGCGCACACGGTACAACAGGAACTAAATCGACAATAACACGTTCACGAGCTCTATGAGGAAGTTGTCGCCTCGGTGTCTAGCTCCGAACTGACAACTAGTTCTAGTAGGACACAACATCTGAACCCAAAAGTAGTTGTTAAAATAAGTTTAAAGGAAACTAAGTGCACATCAGAAGAACTGCAGTTCGTCGAGAGCGTCGAAGCGTGTAAAGGAGTCGCAATGACGGAAGCTAGTGGTGGTATTACAGCCAAAACAACTGCTGATAATCATGAACTATTTATTTACCAATCAGAGCAGGATATGCCGGAGGTCACACATAAGGAGACGGAAGAATCTACCTTGGAGAGTGAAGAAGGGAAATACAACCTCAGAAAGAAGCGTACGGCCACCGATAGAAGAGATGGATCTAAGGGGGAAAGAAGTAGAAACAACGACATCGAATGCAAAGGTGTTATTAAATACGTCCCAACATACCTCAACGAAGAAGAGCTAAGTAGAAACTTTAAATCAACTGCTCCGAAAGTAGGTGTAAGACGATTTATTAAAATAATACGTTTGGATGAAAAAGTGGAAACAAAGCCTTTGCAAACGGTTCTACTTACCTTAGAAAGCCAATTTTTACTGGATGAAGTGGAGCTTTTCTATCTAAGATTTAAAGTAACGCCATGTGTCTACCCCGTGACTCAATGTTCAAGTGTCAAAGATATGGCCACATCTCAACCAATTGTAGAAGTAAAGAGAGATGCGCCAAATGTTGTGAGGAACACAATATCTCCAGTTGTTATAATGAGATTATCAATTGTGTAAACTGTGGAGGTGATCATAAGGCTATCTTTAAGGCATGTCCAATAAGAAAGCAACAACAGGAGCTGAAGCAGAAATAGGCGCATGATTGCAAAATATTAATGGGGTCAGGATTGAACACAGACCAACCGAATTCCCCTCTCCCCCCCTTTACAAGATAAATCCTATAGCGCAGCCGCAACTGTTGAAAAGACAATCAAAAATAGGGAGTTACCTCCAAAAAGGCTATCACAAGAAAGAAGATAAATAAGTGAGATCCAGATGGAGGATCCAGCACATAAGGATGTGGATGTTGAAAGCATTAGTACTATAGTGAAAATTGTGATTAAAACTATCATGCAACCGTTAAAAGGAAGTAATAAAGCCGCCGGTAACATCATGCAAGAAATAAAGGAAATGGGAGCGAGTGATACCACTATGGAAAAATGTAATATAACTGATAATTATGGATAGAAAGTCGAAATTCACAACGCTACAATTGAATGCCAGAAGCTTTTTACCAAAATGGAACGATCTACAGAGAACAATCGAGGAGCCCGCCCCACATGTGTTGATTACCGAAACATGGCTACATAGGGACACTAATTCAAATCATAAAAACTATAACATCTACAGAAGAGACAGGGACAACGGTTTCGGAGGAGTTGCAATACTTGTGAGAAATGATGTGATCAGCGACATTAAAAACATAATGGAGCCTTGTGATAACATAGAAGTTCTTTCGGTTAACCTGAAACACAGAGATCCTTTGGAGAATGTGACTGTAATCTACAATCCTGTTCAAAGAAACATTAGGGAAGAAGACTGGGATGATTTATTCAATCAATTACCACCTAAAAGTCTGGTGAGAGGGGACTTCAATGCACACCCCCCGATGTAGGAGGCATGACTGGCGGATTATCAGGGTGAAGTACTCGCGTCGGCCATAACGTCATCCTCACTGATTGTGTTCAACAACAAGCACGGAACGAGACTCGGGACTCCAAACCAAAGAAACTCGGTACCTGATATTGCACTGATATCGGTATGCATGACGACCAGGACAAAGTGGAAGATTCTACAGGATACATTAGGAAGTGATCATCTGATTCTGAAATATCATTGCATTCCCCTAATGACCCGAAGACAACACCACCAAAAAGGCGCTGGAATTGTAACAAAGCCAACTGGAATAAATAACAAGAAAAAATCAGTTTACGAATGGAGCATATATACACAGATACAGATGACCCAAAACAACTATACAATGACCTAGAAAACATAATAATTTAATCTGCAGAAGAGATTATCCTAGAATATAAAGCAAGTGAAAGAAACAAGATCATCAGAAAATCCTGGTGGACTACCGAATGTTCTAGAGTAATGAAAAGATCCTACGATTCAGAACTTCTTGTTACTCAGACAGACAACAGCAGAGGCCAGAAATACGATTAGGAAAACAAAGAGAGAAGGCTGGAGGGTTTTCTGCTCGGGAATCAAACACGGCACCTCGTCGCAGGAAATGTGGACGAAAATAAGGTGGTTCAACGGAAAGTGGCCATAACTTAACAACATATGCCTGGTGGTTATAATTAAACTTTCCCTATTTAACACGTTATAACACGGAAACTAATTACCGTACGAGTATCAAATTTGGTAGCATTAATGTCAAGTTCATGGGGAAGGGAAATAATGCAGAATCAGGTCAATTGAAACACTTTTAATGTGCTGCAACGGTACATCATACCATTACATACCAATACTGCTACAAAAGGGGCTCAATATGGCGCCCATGAGTGTCCAGTCTGCAAGTGCAGGATTGCATTCTGCACAGCAGAACGAAGCCTGTCAGTAGGTATGCTGGCTATCTCTCTTGATATGCTGCGCTTCAGATCAGCACATGTGTGAATGTTCCCTTGGTAAACCCTGTCTTTCAGGTAGCCCTGCAACCAGAAATCACAGGGAGTGAGGTCAGGTGATCATGCTGATCAAGCATTTGCAAACGATCGGCTGATAATTTTATCGTTTTCAAATGTGTTTCGGACAAGTAATTGATGATCATGGCACCTGGTGGCGATAGTTTGAACTGGACGGTAGTGCTGTGACCCATGGAAATCATGGACCCCATACTCTGGACATTAATGCTACCAAGTTTGGTACTCGTATGGTAATTAGTTTTCGTGTTATAACGTGTTAATTAAGGAAAGTTTAATTACAACCACCCTGTATACTGATGATAGTTTCGCGGAACAATTCTTAGAACTGACAGCGATGGATATAGAACGAAAAGCACATCATGAATCCAATGAAAATAGTAACAAAACTGAAGACTAATTCTTCAGTGTGCATGAACTTGAATGTGCCCTAAAGAAGATAGGATCACATACTTCATGATTAACAACCTTCCTCAAACAGCCAAACAAAAAATACTAAATCTCTTCAATGACATGGTGAACACATCATTGTTCCTGTTTTAAAGCCAAACAGGAACAGGAGTGACGCATCCTCTTGTCGGCCTATATCTTTAATGTCTTGCTTGGCTAAACTAATGTGTACGATGATCAAGAATAGGATGGAATGGCACATAGAACACCATCGAAGGCTCAACCGTCGCACTATGGGGTTCCGTAAAGGCTTCAGTATAATGGACACTGTTAGTAAGCAGGTTGCTGATATCCAATTGATCTTTGTCAGAAATATGTTTTAATTATTTTCTAGCAGCGTTATTAGACATAAAATACGCTTACAACAATCTCCAGATTAATATCCTACGAGAAGCAATGGAAGAGATGGAGCTTCCCAATGAATTGATAACTTGGTTTTGTAATTATCTTACACATAGAGTGAATATCATTAAAAACGCAGAAGGGAAGAGAATCGTCCGACTTGTCTCCAGGGCATTCCACACGTGGCTCTTCAACATCTACACGACTAAGGTGTTCATCGTCCTACCAATGATGGTGACCTTCCTCCGATATGAGGACGAATTTGTCATATATATCTCACATCCAGATAAAGAAAAGCTAGACTGATCCTAGAATCGACAATGAGAGCAATACTAGAAAAATTGAGACAGAGAGGGCTTGAACTAACAATTCTAAAAAGTAAAATATACATCTTCACTTACAGGCACTATCAATAAAATGACTTTAAAATAACTGTAAATGGTATAGTTATAGATCTGATGAAAAAGGAAAAGTTCTTCGGAATATGGCTCGACTCCAAGCTCACGTGGCGAAAGCACATAGCAGAGATGAGTGATTCTTCCCTACTGCGAATAAATATGCTGAAAGCCTTTGCTTCTTTGAGTTGGGGAGCTGATCCTCGGCTATTGCGCAATATCTACTTCAGTATTTTGAGAAGCAGACTCGACTATGGGTGTTTCCTTAACGACAACGCATGCAAAACCCTACTGAAGAAACTGGACATCGTACAAGCAGCGGCACTAAGGATAATAGGTGGATTTATTAAGACCACTCCTAGAGTGGTGATTGAAGTGGAGACAGTAACTCCTCCCCTAGATCTACGTAGAAAGAAGATAGGGATTAATTTTTGCCTAAAGGTATGCTCCAAAAAATAACACATTCTTTTGAAGAAAGTACAGATTTTAGCACACGAGATTCAAAGGAAAATCCCAGACCTTCACAAGATGCCAAGACTGTTAATCTACAGGCAGTTAACAAATCAGTGGAGCATCTATATACAGAAATTAATGACCTACACTCTGAGGAGGAGCCATGGCAAAAAGTGGACCTATCCACTCGTGTTCACCCAACCATCACATTAAATGTGCCAGAGAGGAAACTCTGCATTCCGGAAGAAGCAAAACAAAAGACGATGGAAATAATCAATACTAGGTGGAAAGGCTGGTCCCAAATATTTACGGATGGATCAAAGGTGGGTGCAGAGGCTTGTGCAGCTGCCTTTGAGGATCCGGAGGGTGAAATCGTTGAAGCATTCCGCTTACCGGGCCAATTTTAGAATTTTTCGTCAGAATTATTTGCTATCCTAAAAGAGTTACAATATCTCCAAAAGACCGGTTTAAAGAAAGCAGTCATACGTTCTGACTCTAGAGGTGCATTACATGCAATATTGGGGAGTCCCAAAGGCAAGGGCAAAAACTACATTGCATACCAAGTAGTTAATAGAGATAGCTAAATTGACAGCAAAAGACATAGACGTAAGGCTCTAGTGGGAACCAAGTCACGTGCGCTTACATGGCAACGAAACGGCTTACAGAGCAGTAGAAGAGCAACTAGCGGCCACAGGAAGGTTGGACACTGCTAATCCCTATACAGATCTTAGACACCTCGCATCCATTCATATAAGGAACGAATGGGAAAAGAAATGACAAAGAAACAAAGGCTCAAAAGGAATATAGCATCGGAAAATATGAAATAATATCGAAAAGAAGCCATGGTATGAATCAAAAGATCTGAACAGGAAAAAGATAACTTTGATTAATAGACTACGCAAAATAAACGCCTTCCTAAACGACAGAAAAACATATCATGAAAATTGTGGAGTTGTCGAATTGTCTCGGATGTGGTGCTATGGAAGATATATACCACTGCATTCTCAGATGCGAAGTATACAGCGAGTTGAGAAAAGAGCTTATAGAAAAATCCCTAAAAATCACAGATATAACATCTTTGATGTCTAACCTATCGTATCCAGGCACAAAAGTGATTTATACAATATAAAAATATGTCGCAAAAACAAACATTTTAATACAAAGATATAAAGTTACAATAAAAAATAAAATAAAAACCTTGTACCCCTACCCTTATGTCTCTGGTGGAATTAGGCCAAGGCTTTTTTCATAAAAAACACACAAACACACACACACACACCTCGTTATATACAAAGCGATCGTTTTCAGAGCATATACTTTTATTTTTACTTCTTTAATCTTGCACTGTAGTTGCAATTACGGATGTTGGATGTCAGTTTTGATGTCATAAGCCAATGTTATAAACAGACCATTATTAATTTTATATGAAGTAATATTTGCTTTTCATGGAGAAATTGGCATTTAGAGCGTGGCTACATTAATGAAATTGCTTACTTCGAAAACTGACAGTAAACAAATGGTTATGAGAGATTAACCTCAAGTTGTAATATCAGCGGCGATATTCGAGTGAAGAGGGCTCGACAACCGACAGCGTAACAAGGCTAGCGGCAGGCGGTGACAGCTCTCCAGCTACAAGTGGGAAAATCTGCCAGGAACACGGCCTTCTAAGGGCGGCCCCAACTTCACAACATCTCACACGATCGACGACGGTACTTGTCCGCTATGACTCACAGTTATATAGACTGTAACTTGTTACTCTACTAGCAGTTAACCTCGACTTCGTACGCGTGGTCTTACAATTTTATTGCGAAAATCCCAGAGTCGGGTTAATATGAAGGGAAAACCACTCTACCGTTGAATCTATCTCATGAAGAGAAACAGTCTGCAATATGCTTAAAATTCTTATGTCAATATGATTTTGTACACAACAGTTTTGGTTTTGTTGTTCTTTGCCAAGATACACTGCCTTTGAAGTGGCAATCCGAGTGCAAGCTACATATATACGCCTATGGGAAAAATATTTTTTGAGTGTACCTCTGCTAGATTCAGTGTCTATTCTTTTACTTTATGGATAGTCATCACATGTCGAGCAAATCCACGTATATACAGTACTATAAAATAAGTTATGTCTGTACATGAAATTTATGAAGAGATAAAACTGATTTCAAGAGAAACAAAGTTTGATCGATCTATATAATATTGCAGTGACATACACACGCTATCCGTCTGTCTGTCACCGATCAGTTAGTTTTCAAAATTTCATAACAAAATGTCTTATTTAACCCAAAACAGTATCCCAGGTTCTTCGTAATGATACATATAATTTCGTTGTCAAATTTCAACAAGAACGGTTTAGCCGGTTAGTTGTGAAAACATAATCAACAGGCAGAGGTAATTTCGCATTTATAATGTTAGCGTGGATACGGAAAAATACGAGAAGCGTTCTACATAAAAAAAAAAAAAAAAATATTCAAGTCCTTGGTTCTGAGTATAAACCATTAGTAACTGCTGTCTTGAATTCTAGAGGTCTATAAACGGTATCAAACTCTAAGGATCGACAATAAGAGCTTACTCTTTTATTGACTTAATGTCTTCTGAAATACCTCAGAGGGGAGGACTAAGTTCTAATTTTGCTTCAGGAACGTAAACCTCTGAGAAAATGATTTCATTACATTTTTAATTATTTCCCGACGGATACTAATATCGAAAGAAAAATAAAATAGTCTTCCAAGAGAAACAAAAGGAATAGATTGGGTTTATGAATATAGAGAAAATATGAATTTTTGGCGCAGCGTATTTGAACAGAGAAAATTCGGAAACTATACAGTAAGCAGCCAAGGCGTTTTTTTTTTTCCCTAGTACAGGAATTTGTAATGTTATTTTTTGTGGCTTTACGCCTCGTCGACATGAATATCATTAAAGGCGGGAGAGAACTGGTTACAAGAAACGGGAAGAAGTCGGACATTAGCTTTTGAATTAATCATCCTTGAATTCACCTGTACTAATTTCGAGAAACCATGGATACCTGAAATCCGTATAGCCAGACATGGATTTGAATCCACGTTCCCCTGAATGCCAGACCCCGAAGTTACCGCTCACCCAGTGGGGTCGGTATCATGGTCTTCTGTTGGTCATTGTAGTTACTGCAATATATTTGAATCATATTGCTTGGCAATCTAGCATTTAATGTGCAGGTGGTTTTGACATGAATTTACTTTGTGAATGGTTAAATTTTGACCTAAAGAATTTATATGAAAATAGATAATTGAAAAGACTTTATAAGACAACTTATACTAGAACTCATTTTAAACTTCTCAGCTCTTTTACTTGGTATGCCACTTCCTCTTATTGATTTCTCTTTAACATCCCAGAAAAGTACATTTTGCGTCCTCTGTTATACATTAGACTACGTCTAATATGGACTGTTCTGTTATATTTTACATCAATAATACACCCTTTAACGTGACAGGAAAATTTATAGTAATCTTTCTTTTTATCATCTACGTAGACAGGTTCTTCAACATTTGAGCTATATTAATTATATCGATTTTCACTCGAATGCGCATTTAATGTGCAAGCTCACACGCATTATAATACACTAAAACTTATCTTTTTATACAACTACGAGCTGGAGCCCACGAGATGGTTCGTGTTTGTAAATAATTTTGCTTAATAGCTACCGCCATGCAACCACCATAGTGCTCTATGGGAGACTCGAGGCTACTACCACACACAAACACCAGTAGCCTGCGCTATGTAGTTGTCACTGGAAAGTGAAATGTAGGGTCACACATGTTTTGTTCGAAATATGAAAATATCCCAGATCGACCACTTTTTTTACTTATTGCTTTACACCTCGTCGACGGCTAAGGTCATTAGAGGCTTGATGGGACTGGGGACAAGGAACGGGAAGGAATTCGGATATGGACTTTTCGAAGGAAGCAATCCGGCATTCGCCTGGAGTGATTTGGGGAAACCATGGAAAACTCAAATCTGGATGCCCTGACGGGGATTCGAACCCGCGTCCTCCCGAATGCGAGGCCAGAGCGCTAACCACTCACCCACCACGCTCGGTCGGCTATACGAGTAACAACTTCAATAATTTGCAGGCTACTTGTAAGTTACCTAGATAAAAATATATTTCGACATATATTCAAAGTTACATACGAACATGAATGGAAAGAGTATAAACGCAAAGGTAATAATGAGAAGCAGCGTAATTTGCTTTGTTCACACGGAATATCTGTTTAAAAGGTCTCAACTAAGTCGAGAACAACATTTAGAGCTACTGAGTTTTTTCGACACCTGTCTGATGTCAATACTAGATTAGCTTAGACTCTTATTTAACTCCAAGGACCACAAAACAATTTTCAGGAGTTGCTGGATTATAATTAAAAATATTATACACAGTAAGGGATAAACTTATCCTCATAAACAGCCAAGTTGACCAAACTACGGTTATAAAAATTATAGTTTAACAAACTAAATAATACGCTTTTGTGGCAACGTGAACTAAAAGGTTAAAAATAATCTTTAAATATAAATATATTGTTGAACAGCGCTAGAATGTCTGGCAACTCTGTATAAATTTTTTAAAAAGCTTAAATTAAGAATAAATTCACTGATTAAATGTTAAATATAATGTAAAAAAAGTGTGGCGTGCTAGATATCAGTAATCTTAAAATTTTGATCACTAGTTGTTCTTAAAGGTAGAGTTATTATGTACAAGCAGAGAGCACCCCACGCTTTTTTCTTTTGACATTAAAGTTATCTTTTTAATAAGTGACTTTTTTCTTTTTTTAAGCTTATTCAAAAAAGTTATACTGAATTGTGGGACATCGCAGCGCAGTTCAACAACATTTTTATATTCAAATATTATTTTTAACTTTTTAGTTCACATTGCTACAAAAGCGTATAATTTAGTTTTTTAAAATATAATTTTATTTTAAACTCTTAGTTCACAATGGGAATTTCAAGACATAGATATTAAATTATTGTATACATTCGTAAACTTTCAAACAATTTGGGCATTTGGAAGTGGGCAAGAATTAAATTACAGATTCCATTACACTCAACCACTTTTCTACTGTTATTCTCAAAGTAATGACAATATAAGGACACAGCTATGAAATTATTGTAATGACACTGGTTCTAAATACGGGTGCAAAGTTTCAAACAATTCGGCCGTAAGAAAGTGCGTGAACATTTAAAGTAAGTATTCCATTGCATTTAAAAGCTTTTCTATTGTTACTGTCAAAGTAATGAGAATGTCAGGACATGGATATGATTTTATTATATTGTCACCGTTTAATAATATGTGTGAAAATTTCATTCAATTCGGAAATATTGTAGTGGGTGAAAATTGAATTGACAGATTACTTTTTTTTTTTTTTTTTTTTTTTTTTTTTTTTTTTTTTTAACTGCTTAACGTCTCTTAACAGCGTGGTATTTAGAGACGGTAAAGGATGGGGGCAAGGAATGGGAAGGAATTCGGCCATGGCCTTTTGAAGGAAGCCTCCCGGTATTTGCCTGGAGTGATTTGGGAAACCATGGAAAACCCAAATCTGGATGCCCGGACGGGGATTCGAACCGGCATCCTACCGAATGCTGGGCCAGCACGCTAACAGTTACATTACCACCCTCGGTTTCACAGATTCCGTTACATTTCTGTTGTTACTTTCAAAGTAATGAGAGTAGCAGGACGTTTCTACGAAAATATCGTATTCTCACCGGTTCTTAATATGTGTGCAAAATTTCAAACAACTCGGACATTAGAAGTGGGTAAAAACTGAATTGAAAGATTCCGTTACAGTCATACATACATACATACATACATACACACTCGTACATACAGGTCAAGCTACGACTAATATAAAGCGTGTAAAAAGCATCCAACTTTAGCGTCCCTCAACAAGATATACCTTGATAGAGGGATAATAATAGATTCTGGAAAAACTGTGTTTTAATTCCTGTGACGACAGGAAGCTTTGATCTTGATGACGGTTATATTTGTGGGCTGCATACAATACTACGTAATGCTACGATTGGCTTCATTACAATTAAATTATATCTTAAACTCGTTATGTATGAAGAAACTGTTTGATTTCCCGGCCAAACCAGGGGTAGCCGGCCGGAAATCGCAGATCACGGTTCCCCCCTAACTGATAAGTCGAATGCTAAGAGCAGTGGAATTTGTTAATCACAGTGATAAGTGAAGAGAGAAGAGGCACACAATACAGATCTTGGACTTTAAACGTTGGTAATAGTAGAGACACAGGCAATCATCGCGAGTAATTATTTTTCGATATATGTCATCCAGCGACTTAGAGATGGGATCTCTGACATTTCTGTCATTAATTCTTGACATATGTAGTCAATTATAAAATTTCGGTCTTTAAATTTGTAGCGGTTAGAAAAATAATTCGTGTTCTTCAATAAATAGGCCATAAAGATGTTATTAATAAGTATTAATATCTAAATAAAGTTCCCGATAAAACAGAGCAGTACTACAACTGATTTATAAAAGGCCCGCAACGTATGTGAATCATACAGTAGTTACGATGTTTCATAGACAAAGACGAACATTTTGTTTTCGTCTTTCACTGATGACCTGTTAACAAAACATATTAACCATGACAGGGCTACACATAGAACAGCCAGTCGGTACCATACTACCCACAATTCAGCTCTTACGCCATCATTCTCTCCGTACAGTCGAAGATACTACTACTTAAGACCAAAGCACCAAAAGAGTAGGCATACTACAGCGTTATGGAATCTTTCATACACAACTTAAAATATAAAAAGTTCACGTTGCAATTTTAATCACTCGAATGTTGCTTGATAAACGAATGGTGGGTAGTGATGTGTCACAAGTGAGAGAGACAATGCAATAGTAGGTAAATGAAGAACTGTGAAGTTGGCGGTAATCATACAGCTGGTTGTTTCTAGTTATTTATTGGCATTTACACACAGCTGGTTGGAATCAACGCTGCGAATGCAGTAGTGGTACTGCAGCTTACAGTATCCCATTGGTCCTAAATAAAAAGGGATGGGTCATCTTTTTTCGTGGGTAAAACATTTATAAAGGAACAAAAGTTCGGTGACTTAGGTTTTTGAAAAGAGAATAAAGGGAATAAATTAAAATTATATAATTTATTCAAACGTACTGAAACGTGACGTTTCTATTGATGCCTTGGTTTATTCGTGAATTTAATTTTATTACCACAGGTAAATTTTTTTAATAAACATTATTTCAAATGAGAAATGGTTCATAAATTATAAATATTGAAAAATTATAACAACACATGAAGAACTATACTGACATAACATGACAATTTATTCTGATATGGTGTATATTTCCAAATGTGTTCAATTTCACTTCATTACCAATTAACAACAACCACAAACATCTTAATGACACCATCACGGCTAGTCTGAACATGATTTTGTCAAGCAAAAGAAAGAAATTTTATATAAAAAAACTATGATTTCGACAAGCAATGTGACATTTACCATTTATAAACTAAATTAATGAAATAAAGAAACACCAAAGGCACGGTATTGATTTTATGAACAAAGAGTTATCTGAAATATAATGCTCCGGCTAAACTCATGAGACTCTTATCTACGAGTTTCTTCGCCAGGGCCGATATATGGGCAAGAGAGCTTGTTCTAACTTTATTGCAGTTCAAAGTGTGCGTGGGAGTTTTTACCATAAGTCACCAACACCTCGATCTATATTCAAACCACCTCAAGTCACACTTGTGCCAGTATGAACATAAACACTTATAACTCTGCACTGGTCGCCTCTTGACGGCTGCCAGCTCGTCTCAATGACCTCCCGCCTCATGAGTCATCGGTCGAGTCGCCGTCCGACCTCTGTCATCCACCTTCGCAGAATCTGGGTTCCACTCCCATTCTCTGCCAGCTTCACCTCCGCCTCTCTGATCACCGTATACCTCAAGACATGGAAAAATGTTTTAAACGAAATAGTAATTAAAATTTTTTGCTATTGGAAGGTTACAATCATGCTTATCTTCACTCAGACTCATTCTGATTGGCTGCGGGTTTTCCCTCCATGCCCCATATCATTTATCGGCGCTTTCCTCGCTTTTTCCTTGTGCGTGAGAACTCTATAGTACACCGTGTCTGCACTTGAGCACATAATATGATTCGACCCGGAGAATTTTTGACAGGTTACCAGGCGCCTTAAATCTTTGCTACTCTGAGCTCTGCGTGAGCCAGTTCGACACAGCTCATTCACAGATGTTTATCCGGACGAGGATACGGTTGACTATAGCACTGTCTGAGCGTCCTTCCGCCTGACACATGGTCGGTGACGGAGGCCTTTGTCCTTGGCCACAGGAGTACTATGTTTTGCACGCGGACCACCGCGTAATGAATTAAACTGTCCTGTACGTACATTAATAAAGTAATTGTGATGTTATCATAACATTACAGTACCTAATGGCATTAATTGTTCTACAAACTCGTAACATAACCGTTAATTTGCACGCATTTTTCAACGTATTATTGCGAATAAAAATATAAAAAGTACGACAAACCGTATGCACCTATATCTGATGCTTGTATAACGAACAATTTGATGTAATAACTAATGTTTTTCTAATAATGCAATGTGAAACACGAAACAGGTCTCATGATTGATTGACGAACCGTGTAACTGCGCGAGTGAAGTTTTGAGTGTGGCGATTGTTCTTGGTGTGGCGGACAATAAGGGTCCGACTGGAAGGTGGTCACATCATATTCCCGTCACAGGGAATTCTTTATGAGGAAGGAGTGGACGTCCGGCATCCCCCGGGCTGCGCTATATTGAGTAGCGCCGAGCGCCGAGCGCCCCCAGGGATTCGACTCGCAATAACCACTACACTCGAGGGCGCACCCAGCTCTCTCTGTGCGCAGGTAAACAGGTGCGCGCGCGCACACAGTGCAACTAAAACCACCGCCCATGGCAGGATGATAGCTACTTGGTTGCATTTCGTTTTCACTTACTTCATCAGTAGTTTTCAGTAGACAAGAATTAAATTGTAATTTTGTGGGTGAAATAATCTCATGCGTAATTCGTTCAAGTTGCAGCAGGTGCAGAAATAATTTAGGGATATACGTTCTGTTTCATGTGTAACTATTTCTAATACGACACTCTCAAATGCAGTCGTGTGAACTGTATTTAAAGCTCATTACTAATGTTTTGCCCATCCCGTCGTCTCAGCTGGTTGCGACATCTTGACGATGTCCGGCGCTGATGCGCAGTTAACTGATTCGAGTCCTGCTGGTGGAAGAAAACTTCTATAGGTGATGTTTGGACGGAGGTAAATCTATGAGTTCACCGACAAGCTGTGACGTGCTGCGCGTTTGACACTTAATGGATGGATAAAATCTTATGCGTTTGTATCGCCAACATGCTAATGTTAACAGTATATCTGAAGCCATAAAAGTATAGTTTATACTCGTATCTAATATATAAAAATGAATGTTTGTTTGCCTTTGTTGGTAAGCAGAAATGTTTAGGAGTTGTACTTGATTATATGAGCTTCGCCAATATCTTCCGTGGTTCTGATTCCACGATAAATTTTAGGGCCCTGAGCAAAGAAATTGGTCTTCCTTCCTTTGACACAATAACTTGGTACACCTTCGGAAAGATTTAACTGACCCTCGTGTTGTGGACTAAGTTAGAATTTTAGTTATTGAAATGAAAACATCTTTAGGCGCGTTCGGCGAGTTTTGGATGGGTAAAATCTTATGAGTTTGCGTCAGCTAATGTTTACAGTATATCCGTAGCAGTCTGGCAACTCAGTGGTTAAGGTGTCTGACTGGGGAACGAAAGGTCCCCGGTTCGAGTCCCTGTCTTGCCGGGGATTTTCATAGATCCTTAACCCAACCTTCACCTCTGGCGCAGCTTGTTGTGTAATGTGAAATACGCCAGTACGCTTCCGTGATTTAGGTTCCACGTTAATCTGTATGTCCTCTGTATGTGGTAGGACTACCGGGTTGGTTAGCCACTAGAAACCCTGTTATCAATAGATTACAACCACACGGAAATATTATTATTTAATATATCTGTAGCTATAAGTATGACATGTTGCGCGTATGATAGTGATAATTTCAAGTTTTCCCTTCTGTCGGTAGCCCCTAATCACTGCCAAAAGTTTTTACCATCAGTACATCCAAATCACTAAATTGTGCACCAAAGTCCTAAGTTAAATCCCATACGTCTCCGCAGTGCATATGGATTGAGGCTATACGATATTATTGATCGTATTTCGTCCGTCGGACTGGGACATTAAATCTAGCTGCACCATTTGTATCTTTAGGAATAGTATTTCCGAATGTGCCAGCATCGGGTTCCACTCTCTCTTTGTTCGTTTCTAATTTCATACTTTTTTATTTTATTTATTTACTTTGCATTCTCCGGTGGGAAGGGAAGAGCCATCATGGGATGTACTTGTGTAACCAACCCTCCTATGGCTTCCCTGCGTACCCCACCACCTAAAAATACTGTCTGCAATTAAGAGGCCAACGGCTAGTCGCGTACCCATCAAGTCCGGTGGAGTCCCTCCTCTCCTTAGCGCTCTGCAGCGTTTGAAGAGTTACCGTCTGGAACTCTTGCTCAAATCCCTACCGCGAATCTCATGCTACTGGCAACCCACATTATGGGATTTGGTAGAACAGAAGCAGCTTTAAGGATAAATAGACCGGACGGTCTGCCGAGGGCTTGTGTCGGATACTGCGACCCGGCACGTCAGGCAAATTCCGACGCCACAACCGACTTCCCTACGCTGATACCCTAGAGAACGGCCCAGATGGGCTCACGCCCCCCAAAGCAGTATAACAATAATTCGGTAACATGTTTGTTCTCTTGTTATCCAGGCTTCTCTTGCAGCGTTTGAAGAGTCACTGCCGGAGTCACTGCCGAGCATCTAATGCATACTGGCGAGCATCCGTTGCGCAATACTTGGGAGCAGGCAGTTCATCAATAGTATTAGGGGTAGACGCGGTCTCGGATACTAGAGCTGCGTGCACTCCAACGCCTCGAAAAAATGCTCCTCACGCCTACACATTTAGTTTTATATAATACAAACTGAACAAAGACACTATCACATTCAGCCACATCTAAAGTAACAGTCCTAAAGCGCACTAGGGAAGGCCATGAGGAATCACCCCAGTTCATGGAGTTATGGATAGGTACAGTCTCCACAATAACCGCCTACACCCATACGATCATAAGAAGACAAATACGTATACGGAGAAACAGTTCGACTATGAAATGTAGATCATCGTTTTCTCCTAAAATGTTACGTTGGTGGGTACTTTTTTCCTGAGAAATTTAATCTGGTGTGGTTTCCACTGGCATACCCAAATGATGAAAGTGTATATACGTGTTTATTGTTCTCTGTGGGTGACTGTAATAAATATAAATTCGGTGTAGTGTGTTGTCAGTTTGTGAATGAGTGAAAGATTCGAGAGGGTAAAACCCGCCGTTGGTCATTTCATACGTACTCTTCCGAAAGACATCTGAGCGCCTCCAGGCTTGACGTACATTTCCGACAGACGAATCGCCATCAAGGACATCGAATGTCCTCACTCTGTTTGCACTGTGGAAAGGTTTGGGATTCAACTCAAGATTTTGGTGCACCGACACCTTTGCTGTCCTGTCGGTAATTTCTCGTGACGAAAATTTCTTGCACCCCCAGCACTTGAACTAGCTAACCCGGCTTCAGGCGTCGGATACCATCACTGTGCCTCAACCAACTGAGCCAGCGGGACGGGCTTAACAGTAGGTAGTAGTAAAAATATAGAACACCAAACCGCTAGAAGTTGATCGTGACGGACTATATGGGCTTATCGGTTGAATGCTGTTGGTACTCAACTAATACAATCGCCTTGAATTTTTTGTTGCAGTACTTGTTTATTTCCCTTCAAAACTAATGATACTTAGCCGTTACAGGCTCGTCAAACTGCTTATCGCCACAGACGCCGGTTTGAGATGCCGTCTCGGCCGTGACGGACAGCCCGCCTTATTTTTCAACATCCCTGAAGTGAGCGTTGCGGTGGCCGCTCCGGCCCAGAGTTGGCCGCCGTAATGAAAGCCTGTGGCGGCACTGTTGGCCGTGATTAACGAGCAGACGGCTAATGAAAGCTGCCATGAGCGCTGCTTCGGTCACATGTGTCCCTCAAGCGCCGCTTGACCTGACAGCTACTTCTTACGTGCCACTCAGTTCACCACTCACATACTTAAATGTCTCGAGCTGTAGATTTCAACGAAAAATTAAAGTAGGAAAATGCTTTTCGAATTATTTGAATTAATACTCGTTGTGGAATCTACACTTTTCTCAGCACAAGCTCATTTGAATGACAGGCAAACTAAAATTTGCAGAAAAACAAGATTTCATGGAGTTATCACAGCAAATTTATACAACACAATCCGCAGCCTCAAATTCTGGATGCTTCAGTGCAGTTATTATAACTCTTTGATGTTAATGTTATGTAAGTTGTTATATGCTGACCTCGGTATCGTAGGGGCTAGAGTACTGGCTCCGCATACCGGTTCGATTCTGGCCGAGGGCATAGTGCGTTAATGTGTTCGTCCTGTTGTGTCTACAATAATTTGGAAACAATGTATACTGAAGAAAGTGAAAACACTGGATGACTCATAATCAAACTGATGCTTGCTATATGGCCAAAGCACCCGAAATCCATAAAAAACACATTAAAAACCAGACGTTGCTAAGTATAATTTCTACTTGCATGAGATAATCTGCCTCTGTCCTGATCATCCAATGCACGAGTAGAGTTAAAATGAATAAAATAATGTAAAGTTTCTTGTTGTACCATTATACATACATGTTTCCACAGTCCGAGATTACGAGATATTGTCTCATGGCAACAATGTTACTTACTATGGTGTCATTGTAATTATAATAACACCTGCTATTTGTCTTGAGTATCTCACGAATCGCGAACCGTGAATAGATAATGGCCCAAAGCTCTCAAGTACATATATTAAAATGAGTAGGAGAGACACTTATCAACACTTTTACGATATCAAGACACCTGGGTCCGTGTCCTTGACTGACGTAAAAGGGCGGAACGTTAAAATGTTGAACAGAGCTTTGTCTCGCAAAAACATTCAGAGATTCGCTCATCTCACTCGACATATCATGCAAAATCGATTACCCGCAATTGTCTCCCAGGAACGACCACCTTTAAATCATTTTCAATGAGTGTATGTGTGAACACGTATTTAATGACATGTATGCTAGTAATATTAATTTCTTAACTTCAGTGAATCTGATTTGGATATCTGGGCGGAACATAACTGCTGGCCATGGAAAATCTGCAATGATTCGTCGGCAAACAGGTGAGCCGAAATCTACAAGTGTTCCTTCCAGCCCGGAGGCAGCACAAGAACGGGAGTCAAACAGCTGAGACGGAGACAGTCTGGCAGACCATGTCACCAGACAGAGGTAGTCCTGGCTCAGTAAGAGGGTACCGTCGGTTTTGAGGTCTCAAGACACACTCATATTTCGCCTGCACATCGGAGACTCATTCAACCTACGGCCGAAATCTCAATACCCCGCTTCACGCTATTGTTGATTATCAACAGACATTATCACCCAACTATCGACAAGGAAGTCCCAGCCCACAAGTGATTCACTTAAGATTATATCATACTGATATCTGACATCTAATATTTTTAATGCCTTGTAAATTATACACAATGAAAAGAAATTTAATAACTGCCATTTTTTTTTTCAAATGCAAATAGTAAATTGTAAATATATAATGAATGATGACTGCCAATGCTTTTTATTTTTTCGTTTACATTAGTTTGTTTCTATAACACCAGGGCGTACAGAAACAAATAAAAGTAAAATAATGTTCAAAGTAAACAATCGCTGAAGATTCTTCTGAAATGAAGCGAAACGCATTCGATAAATAAGTAAATAAAGAAATCAGTTGCATTGGCAGTTATCATTCTTTATATATCCATATGATTTCATACATCATGTTGTAAGAAAATTTGCTTCAATATTCAGTAAATAAAACTCCTTTTAGCTAATCAATGCAATCAAATGGGCCACAATCAACAGTTTAAATATTACCCTAAGTAACATAATTAATAATTTATTCCTTATGAATAGCTACACATTTCACGCTGAGGGAATGCATTCAAAACATTCGATATGAGTTTAATAAACTTCTGACGATGTGAATTTATAAAATTATCTGCAGTGCATATTGTACGAATTGCTTCTGGCAGAGACGGTGATGCATTTGTAAACGACTTGTTATAAACGAGAGCTTGAAACTATTTGTAGGACTGGAACACGTTATTTTATCTATAAAAAGGACGGTACATTTATGGTGATAATAAGCTTTGTTTTGCTTTCACAGAATAAACCTAAGTCGGGAAGTTACAGGCTAATTACATCTTAACCAGAAACCGTTAAAAATAAATTTCTTATTTTTGTGTAACACTCTGTTAGTAATAATACGAAGTAATATTTTAATTTATATGGATTGGCATGAGAGGCTATACCTGAAATAAGGAGAACTTATTTTTTTTTGTTCGTTCATTGGAGTATCATTGTGATTCGTTTTGATGATAAGCCACATGATATGCCAGACAAGGTCTCTAAGGAATAAATGTAGTGCTCGCGAGAAGTGCAGCGTGCCGGGTAATGCCTGTACCGGGTTTCTGAGTGAGCTCCCAGCACGGGCCCCCGCAGAGAGTCCGCTGACGAAGACGGATGTCGTATGCACTGTGCTCAGATCAGTCAAGATGTCAGCAGTCAGCGGAGAGGCGTCTGCATCCATCAGACAACACGTGACTCCCGCTCTCACCTTGTACCTCACTGTTACCCAACACATTACACGTTCAACATTCACACCCGTCTGAGCTACCTCATAGCAAATAGTATGACTCAGTCTCTATACACGATTAATATAAAACTGAATTCTAGAATTAATAAACATTTGTTTTTCGTTTGCATTTTTTATGTTTATTTGTGTTTTTAAAAATTACATGTGCTTTTTTTCTATTTTAGTAATCGTGGAGAACTGTGAATTAACCTTTGTGATGCTTCCTGATCTTCTTTTGAAATATTAGACACAGAAACTGAAAGACACTGTAGATTCAGTACCCTAAATTTCCTTGCTGTTTGGGCTGGAAGAAACCTCTAGATAATTTAGCCATTATTTACTAGGAAACGATTAAGGTTTGGTAAGTCCCGGCGAATGATATTAAAAGTAATTTAAGTTAGTGGAGGGAACAGTCGAAGGTAAGAACTGTAGAGGAAGACAGAGATTAGAATATATGAAGCAGATAATTGAGGAGGTAGCTGTAAGGGGTATGTAGAAATGAAGAGGTTAGCACAGGATAGGAAGGGATGGAGGATTGCATCAAACTGACGACAGCAAAAAAAAAAAAAAAAATCACTTTAATCAGTTTCTTCTGGCAACTTACTAAAGAAACCATCTGATAGAAAATGCCAGTTTAAATAAAACTTTGTTTTTTGATTATATTACATTGTTTACAAATAAACTTAACTCTTTGGCTTCTATACTTGATGGTGATGGAAAAACACGAAAAATGATATAACTAGAACATTGAAATATTTAGTGTTATATCCCTTTCTAAAAAGAAACTGCACGTCCTGTTTGAAGGAGGGAGGATGCCGGTTATCCCAAATCACTCCAGACGAATGGCTGGATGCTTCCTTCAAAAGGCCATGGCCGAATTTCTTCCCGTTCCTTGTACCCAGTCCCATCCCGCCTCTACTTACCTCGACGTCGACGAGGCGTAAAGCCATATGCAAAAAAAAAAAAAAAAAGTTTGAAAGGCTCTCCTTGAAGCCTCGTTTGAAATTCACTACTTAACAATTCGAGTCTAATGACACAGTTCAGACGAGCGTGAGAAAGGAACATGATCGCG
Organism: Vandiemenella viatica; assembly: GCA_031002005.1. Classification (NCBI taxonomy): domain Eukaryota; kingdom Metazoa; phylum Arthropoda; class Insecta; order Orthoptera; family Morabidae; genus Vandiemenella; species Vandiemenella viatica. The sequence goes on along the minus strand of JARYHS010013630.1, from coordinate 50,782,333 downwards.
TTCAGCGTCTACGGTACTTCGTGACTTGAAACGAAGTCGAAAGGTCAGTCCAATAGGGAAGTTTAACAGGACGGTCGGAGCCGCCATGTGGATGGGCTCCGTGGGGCTTCCGAGGAGATGGATGAGACAGCACAACTTTAATGGGCTCTCAACGGCCAGATAGCCGATCCCAGAACAGGCTTCATCCTATTAGAAAAGGCTGATAGTCCTCGTCGACAACTGCTGTCAGACGGAGACCGCTCGCTTCAAGTTTTATTGCCGGCGCGCGCAGTGATGCTTTACAAGTACAGTGGATTTGAAATTTTCTGATTGTTAGTGAACTAAGTAACTGCCACTACAATCAAAGTCGATTCCGTGAAATTATCTCGGATATTTGTGCGGCGCTTAAAATGTCTGGAATCATACATTAGTTGTCTTTTATAGTGGGGGAATCCGCAGAATTTGTGAGTTTGTTAAGGGCTTAAGTCATTATGAAATGTAATGGAACAGAAACTGTTTTTTGTTTCCTTTGCTTTCCTCCATCAGGAAAATTGTTAAAGGTGGTTTACAATATCAGTTTCCTATCAAAATTGGTAGTAATTAAGCCCAATATAGTTTTGCTGGAGATGTTGCATACATTGCCCCTCATCATAGCCTTTTTATCTGTAAACATTCACGCTAACCGAATGTGATAATTCAACATTTGTTTATCTGTACCTCAATGAACTATAATGTGTTAATAGTCGCGATGTAATTACAAGCTTCCGATAATCTGTATTTTTTTTTGGTCTTTCGAACAAAATATGAAAATAAAAGTATCGTGGAGTGTTTTATCGTTAAACGAACAGGGACGTGAAAGCTGTGCTCAAATAAATTTCCGTACATTATGTTTTATGATATTTTATTTTAAAATAGATTAATTCAGAACGTCTGCTGTATTTGTGAAGGAGAAATCCTAAGATGAAATATAGCGATAGTTGTCATAAAGTGGTAACAGCGAGAAGGATGGTGGCTTATTGCAGAGTCATTTTATTTAAAAACCTATGATTTAATTGTTTTGTGCTCAAACAAAAGTCAAGTTCCATCTTTCTGATCAGATACGATCATTGACTTGAGGGTTTAGATGTAGGAATCCGAGAGGAAAGTTGGGACACAATTTATGGGTTCACTTTGGCCTGACTCACACTTAGGTGCATTTTATCCAAGATATGCGGTTCTAAGGTCGAAGAATTGATTCTACTCTTGCTTAGGGATAGGTGAACAACAAATAGTATTACCAGATGAAAGCACGGAGGAATAGACGATTTAGCGTTAGTGAAATAAAATTAACTGTAACACATCTTACAGAACACCTACATAAATTCGTAAAGCACTATCTGAAAATAGCTATGAAACAATTCAAGAGCATTATTAATAACATCTATCTAACTGGAGGGCTTTTTATAAACCAACAGAGTGTGTGCAGGATGCGTTAGCTAGTCCGCATTAATTCTGCAGTAAATCCATACAGCTCTTAGAACGACTGGGACAGACAGCTTCGCGTCGTGCGGCAGAGCTCCGTGGCAGCCCCTATGGAAGGAGAAACTCATGCGGGTGGGCCGGGCCACACGTGAACACCTCGTGGCTTCAGTGTAATTGGTCAAAATAGAGCCTACTAAGTACTTTGAGCGAAGGCGAAGTGAGGACACTGGTTCGCAGCTCTTAGTAAGAATACTTTAGTCTAGAAGCAAGCTGAGTTCCGAATATGCGTGAGAAAGCAATTCAACTGATAATGGTAGCAATGTTTTAATAGCATAAAATATACCACACCGCAACGTAGGATCCCCAGATTATTAAGTTTTAAATAAGATAGTTATTAGCAACTGATTGTTCATACCAACAGCATCGTTTTGGACGTTTCTGTCATTAGACATTGTTACGCATGTTGGCGTTTGTATTAAACATGGCGGTCGGTACACTGCGTATTTCGGAAGATAAAATTCCTGCTTCATAGATCACTGCTCACGTTTGGTACGAGTTGTGCACTTGTATATAACGTCTGTAACTCCTTGTCGGTGTTGGTGGCTGGTATCGATGTAACGGACTCTGTGCTGTGCTATAAACACTTCTTCCGGTTCTCTTCTGTTTAGAACAAGTTTTTGTTCATTTCTAGCTTTCACGTCATTTAAATCATTGACCGATTGCTCTATACGATGCATACTTCGATGTTTAGCCCAATTTTGACTATATAAAACAATTAAGTAACATAAATATTGTAGCTTTATGACTGCATTACAAAGATGTTATGGTGATATAGGACAGATTCGTTTGTTCTAGTAGACGATAATATTTGATTTCAAGTAGACAGTGGTCTTATGGCGCAGTGAAGTTTTCACGGGTGTACCGCTGATATTTCTACGACCATCTCAGGTGTAATTTATCACAGATACTATGTGCCTATTTTGACATATGCTGCTGAAACATGGAAAATAAAAAGTGGGACATCAGCATTTATAAGCAAGTGAAATGAAGTTTTTAAGAGGTAGGATGGGAGTTACTAAATGAACAGGATAAGGAATGAAGTGATTAGATGCACCATAAAAGAGGAACCCCTACAGGAAAGGGTAGAGAGGACCAGACTGTGATGGTACGGACATGTAAAGGAATGGAGGTTCTGAGAATTCCAAGAAAAATCCATGAAATTAAGATGCTTGGTAAACGACCCAGAGGAAGACCAAGAGATGGATGGCTGAAAGGAGTGGAGGAGGGTGTACGGAAGAGAGGAGAGGACTGGAACAATATGGTGACAGAGAGGGGGTAGGAAGAAAGAAGGAAATGGAGAGGCTTGTGCATGAAGCAGACCCGGCCAGTGGCTGGAAACTGTTGAGGACGATGATCTCGGGTGTGGCGACACCTGAGCAGGTCGACTGACCGACAGATACTAAGACAGCTATGCATCCATCCATCGTCATCTGGCTGGGCAGAACCCATACTGTGTTTCCTGAGACACCGTACCTTACTTCAGTTGTCTATATATAATATTATGAAATAATCTTATGCCTATGCCATATTTAGGGTTTTTGAAATTATTGATTTTTTTTAATACTATAGGAGGGTTCTTTACTATTTAATATTTACAAGGGATTCTATATTGACTTTGGGTTAATTCTACATAGACTAAGGGTGGGTGATATTTTTTACAGTGCCTTACTTACAAACGTATTCGGTGGTCTAATATGCTGCACTTCCTTATATACCCTCAGCGGCTCTGTACGCCTCCCGCGCTCGGCGACTGGCTACCAGTGGGCATTAATGTAGATATTATTATTATTGTTTTTTAATTGGCTCTTGGCCTTTTTAACCATACAACCTGCTACAACTGTGTTATTTTGTTTCTCCTAGTCTATATGTACACTATCATCGTCGTTATCATTTACTTCTCAGTATGGATAACACAGGATGGACACAACAACTATGCCTTCGGCCGGACTCGAACCGGCGAACCTTTCAACGTGAGGCCAGCCAAGCAGATCTTCATTGCAGACCTCGGAAACTAATAAGGAGCCCTCTATGGCGGCAACTGGACAGAGGTTCAACGCTCTCTGCAGATTTTTGCTAAGGCTGATTTCCATGACTCATTAAGACATAGTCCACTGTATCTAATGAAAGTATTGGTGAGTCAAATTTCAACCGCTTCCTAGATTATTGATTCCCAAAAATATGAAGTTCTAGCCAGTGTCCAAACTTTATTAAAATCCTCCTTGATAGCGACAGTGTAAACAGGAAAATAATATTCAGTGCGGTCAACGGCGATCAGTGAGCTAAGCAGAGTAAGGCACTGTAGATAATTGAAAGAAGACGACGGAGCCTTGTAGCGGGATGAATTTGGATGACGACTAGCTCTGTAGTCAAGATTATGATGGTTAAGGAGTAACACTATCATAGCCTCCCCAATTATTTATTGCTGTTATTATTGAATTGTTTTATTTGTTTCAATTAATTTAAATATCCTAAATAATTGTATAAATGTCTGTAGCCTGATGTATTATTTCCGGGTTTGCTTGGATAGTAGTTTGTATAATCGGGGTACCCTAATTATTTTATAGTCTTTAAGAATTGTATTATAGTATCATTGGCCCACTATAGCTGGGTGGATTAGTATGTGTTCGCTGGCTGATCGATTAACGTGGGTGTCTTGCACCGCGTAGACAGTGTCGCAAGACTCGAGTTTGTGGTTCACTGTAAGGAAGCTACAATGATTTGTTAAAAGAGTTAGGAAATTTGTCTGGATGTAATATGAGTATGTAAGTAGCGGAGCTTACTAAATTCATCGTATTTGATTAGAACGGTGCATTTTCATATTTAGTTCGTAACAATACTTTCCGTTTGTTGGTGGTTACATAATTAACTATAATAATCAAAATTATCTAAGCTGAAGACTTGCATGTGTTGAGTGATCGACAAATGGACCTGAATCATCGAAAAACATGCCTAAACCTCCAATTAGTATTACAGTATTAATAACCGAGATGGTTCTTCGAGGGTGGTCTTGGTAAATTAAGAATGCGAAACCATGCTAATCAGGTGAAAAGCTTACAGAGGGGAGAAAAACAACGAATCTCAGTAATTTCACCAAAATCAGGATAGGGTGATTCCAATCTTTAGAATAGCAGTTCTTGCATAATTTAACAGTCATACTAACAATATAATCACATCCGCGTAGAACCTATGAGCACTATGAAATCCATATTAATTAATTAATGTTGGTACTACTTTTTTTTGGAAAGGAAAGTAACGCTGATTGGTTATTACGAAATAAGTGTGAAGTCACATTTCTTGCAGCCATTGAGAATCTCGACTTTAGAGGCTCGAGAGGAAAGCTAAGAACAGAATTTAAGGGAGGTCTGCAACCTGCGAATTGTGGGACTTCAAGAAAATTCGGTGGTTTACAGTGCTTTAGCTTCTAATGCCTCCAACCTATTGTGCTTTGAGTGGCAACCAGCTTCAGTGCTAGAACGATTTGATATTTACATCTTGGAAAAATATAGAGAGAGCAATATCGTAAGCACAAATAGAAAACCACACTTTTCGAAATGTTGTTACATTATATAAAATACTACTTCTTTCGGTTTATCGATAAACTTGTAAAGTAATCTTTAAGTTTAAAAAAATTTAATACAAGCAATGAAATGCTAAATTGTTGGAATAGGTACAGTAAGGGAGGGAAATAGAGAGGACACTAAAGACGTAGTGGAGACAATGTATCACCCTTCTCAGAGGAAGGAAAGGAATGATGATTTTATTTCCAACCTTCTTTCGAAATCAATGTGACAAAGAAAAGAAAAGAAAAAACTGCATTAGGAATTGTTGATGCCTTGTCACACAGAAGCATAAAGCGTTTCCAAGGAGCAGCCTGTTGTGATAGGTTTATACACTGCATTCTTCGAATGATCGAGTGCAAATATAGTTTACCACGCACTTTGTGAAAACGTGAATATATTTTACAAGGGGAATGCCTCGAGGGGAAGCGACGTCTTTGGTGAGTTGCTGATTAATGCAGTCCTCACCTGCGGCGACCCACAAAGCCGAGCTCTGCTGATTGCAGAGGAGACGTCGAACGTCGCCTCCGGCGGTGAACAAAGGCAGAGGCGCCGGAAATTTGACCGCCAGCGGTGGCTGCCGGCTGCAACAAGTGTGGGGACCACGAGACGGCTTCCGGAGGGCAAGTTAGCTGGCGTCACAGACAAATCTGAAGCCTGATACGTAATACACTCGACGACCTCTGTAAACCCTATTGCCACCATTAATGGTTATCCACATTTAGCGGCCGATTATACGAAGCTTTTACGGCATAAACAAAATCAAATAGTAGGCCCACGCCTGTTATAATTTTTAGAAAATTTTGTTTCTAACAGTTATTCTGGACTTCCTAATCTGATGAACAAACTTGGATAGTAACAGTCAAGTGGATCGTAGGAGAATGTATAGTATTTTACAAAATTTCAGTGTAACTGAATTTTAGCCACCTTATCACAGCTGTGTATTTCCCCGCCGCCCAGTATGTAAGCTCCCATTTGATCTCTCGAGCCACTACCTGAACGACGGCGACGGAAATATTTCCGGCGTGGCCGAAACCGCCCAGTGTGTAACCGGCCTTAGTGTTTTACTAAAATGGTTGCTAATTTTTCTTAGTTTCTAGGTTCTTCATCTAAAAAGGTTTTTTTTTTCGAATCATTGTAGTGTAGATTGCGAGGAGCGCCATACAACTGCTTTATGTGTGGGAATCGTTAACCTATCAAAAACTTCAAAGTAAGAAGAAATAAACTACAACATAACAACATACAGCACTAGGTACTTATTTTTATTAATTTGTCTCGAAAATGATATTTAAAGTTAATCAGATATGGTTATTCATTAAAAAATGTTTTTTGCTCCTATTAGCTATGTATTTGAAGCCATATTTATCTTTCGTTATGTTTATAATTAATAGTCCTTCAGTGGTGGATTAATTATATAGCGAAAGACTTTTTTTTTTGTACAAGGGTTGATACTTTAATAGCGGCAACCCTTGTACGTATGCCATGTAACCAGAAAATGATAAAATGTAGGTTATAGCACATGTTGGTTTCATACCTGTCTCCCTTAGAGCAATTGCAATCTCCCTTCCCAAATCAACTGCTTGGGCAATGACGAGAAGAACAGAGCCTCGGACACTGGTTGAAGGCTTCAACGATTGTCGTTACACACCTTTTGCACTGCTATGTAAGGCAATACAGATTTTCCGCAAGTCTCTTGAAAACCGTGATGAAATTGTAGTGTCATCATCCAAATCCGTTGTTCCCGTATCAAAAATATCGGTACAGAACTACATCAGAACGTTAGGTAACACGGGGCTTTGATCTCCTCGTCATTGCGCATGCAGGTGATGTTGGGTGAAAGAGTCTATTTGCTCTGAGGTAAGGTAGCTACGTAACTAACGAGTGGTATAAGTGATTTTATTTGGTCGGTTGCGATGTTGCCACTATTGAAGTTCAAACTCCTATATATCATGTTCCAGGAAGTTATGAATCAGTACTGAAAATGCTTTCAATTAAAAAAAAATTAACTTATGTCTTTATGCCTTGTCGACATCGAGGTCATTAGAGGTGGGAAAGGAGTGCGGGCAACGAACGGGAAGGAATTCGGTCATCGAATTTTTGAAGGAACCATCCCGGCATTCTCATGGAGCGATCTGCGAAAACCATAGAAAAATCTGAATGGCCGGACGGGGATTCAAACCCGTATCCTAACGAATACGAGGTCATAACCTTACCCCTCACCCAACTTGCTCGTTTATATTTTTTATTTAAAAAAAAAAAAAATTCTGCAGAACCACTAAGTTACCAATATTTTCAAGTGAGTTAACCGGTTGATACTGCAGCGGTGTCTTGCACTCAAGAAATGGCCAACGGAAGAGATGAAACATACACTGATCAGCCAGAACATTATGACCTACATAATAGCCGGTATGTCCGCCTTTGCCAAGGATAACAGCGGCGACGCGTCTTCGCATGGAAGCAATGAGACCTTTGTAGATCGCTGGAGGTATCTGGCACCACATCTGCACACACAGGTCACCTAATTCTCGTAAATTCCGGGAAGGGGTGATGAGTTCTGCATCATATTCGATCACATTGAATCGGTATCTGTCCGAGACGCTTCATAATGAGTAATAAAATAGTAGTATTGCACATGACTCGGCGTGAAATCACTCAGTGAATTGATAATACGGGTGACGTAGCAAAGAGTGTTTACGAAGTGTGCTGATGCAACTTCGTAAAAAAACGAACAGCGAGGGTAATGAAGCGGTCCGCTCGCGGAAGCTTCAAATTTTATAAGCAAGCGTTTGTCGGTGTGAGAGGAGAGAGTATTTCGCAGTGCAACCATCGCGGCACCCTTGGAGTGCAGGTGTTTGGAGATGGGAGAGGAGATAAGCGGACCACATTCCTTCAGTGGGGACAGTCCACCCCATGCGAGCGGTGCGTGAAGTCGAGAGGATTGTGTTTGTACATGCTTGGAGGGATAATTCCATTAATTGGTAATATGTTCAGATAAGTTTTGTTTTTTGTTTCACGGTAAAAACCCTCGTTTTGAGGAGAAGATTGCAGCTGGCCAGTGAGACGCCGTTCGAAAGAATAATAATCGAATGTGCTCCAAAGAAAGTGCTAGTCCAGTGTTAAACACAGTGCGACAATAAAATTTTGTTTTGCTTGTGTTGCACGCAAGAAATTCGAGAAGATCCGGACAGCGCCGACTTCAACATATACGTCAACTGGATGGTAAATACACAATTTTATGCCGCCAGAACAAACCGAAGCAAAGTGTGGCGCATGTACCCGAAAACTAAAATTTGTAGAAACTTGTGCTCTCTGATTTTTGAGTTAGTCGGACTTTGTTCATGTTCTATCATTTAATTGTTCATTTAATCAATTTTCTATTATATAGATTTAATTCTTGTTACATTTGTTAGTCAATGCAATCACCTTTTCATATATTGATAACAATAAATGTAAGTGGTCAGTAGATAAATTAAAATAATTTTCCTTATAGTAAAACAAGTAATTGCATTTCTAAATGTTTATTGAAAATTTTGGAAGGACTCCTTCCATGGCGCCCAGGCAAAACTTAACAAGATATTTTATATATAAAATAAAACTTAATGATAGAGAGTAATAGCAACTGGTGGCAATCCTTACTCCGGGTACACTACATAAATCTCAGATGTGTTAGATCGTGTTTAGATCTGGTGAATTTGGGAGCCAGCACATCAATTGAAACTTGCCACTGTGTTCCTCGAACCACTCCATCACACTCCTGGCCTTCGACATGGCGCATTATTTTGTTGAAAAATGCCACTACCGTTGGGAAACAGGGTCGTCATGAAGGGGTGTAAGGTACGATACTTATTGGCAATCATGTTGCCTTGCACGAGCTCCACTGGCCACATGGATGCCCACGTGAATGTTCCCCAGAGCATAATTGAACCACCGCCAGCTTGTCTCCGTTCCGCAGTACAGCTGTCGAGAAGCTGTTCCCCAGGAAAACGACATGATGAAGATGGTATCGGGATTCATCAATCTAAGCAACGCCGTGTCACTGCACGAACGCGAATTTCAGTCGTAGTTGCCGATGTCGTGGTGTTAACATAGGCATATGCATGGGTGTTCGGCTGCGGAGGCCCATAGGTAGAGGTATTCGGTGCACTGTGTGTTCAGACACATTTGTACACTGCCCAGTATTAAAGTCTGATGTTAGTTCCGCCACATTTCGCCACCTGTGCTGTTTTACCAGACTGCACAGCATTCGACATCTGTAATGTTGGGTGGCCGACCAACCTCTCGACGTTGAACGTGGTTTCACCTTGGTTTCGCAACTTGTTGAAGACACTCACCACAGCACTCCTCGATCACCCGACAAGTCGTACAGCTTCCGCAATGTTCATTCCGAGCCTCCGGGGCATCACAATTTTCCCTCGGTCAGACACAGATAGTTCGCGCGCCTTCCCCATTCTAAACTCGGATAGCATGCTCACTGGTAATACACATCGTCTGGACGGGTTTATATCGACAGTAGGTAGGTGGTCCTAATGTTTAGGCTGATAAGTGTATTTGAAGTAGATCAATACACTCCAACGTAAATAAAGTTAATTGGGGCAGCTGTGGTCTGAAAGTCTATGGATTTAGGGTAACACCTTCCGATCCATTTGTAAAGCAATGAAGAGAGGTAACGCAACTCACATACATAGTGACCTTGAAATTATAATACAAATGAAATCAAAGAAAAATTATCGTATTTTGCACTGATCCTCATAAAAATGGATTCTCTTCTCATTCTGAAAATGAAAACTTAGGGGTGGAACACACGTATAATTAGTTATCCTGCCTCTACCCACTGGGCCTGATATCCCGTCTTGTTGAGTCCCCGCTGCTCTCTGAGACTCAGTGGATTGCAAAGTACCGCTGTAGATAATGTGCGAGCAGTCAGTTTGATGGTATGGGACACTTGTCGCGGATGTCGTACTTGCCGACGACGTCATAAGCGATAAGGCTGCCCTCGCCAGGCCGAGTAGTATTAGATAATGAGCTCCAGCCTGCCGGACGGAAGCGCTGCTCCACAACTGCAGTGACGTCAGCACTGTGGCTGCACTCGTTTATTAGTGTCGGGTATACACAGCGCTGTTGATAATTTACTAAGGAGGAAGGCGTGACTCCTTTCCATCAATTTTCAATCGCAATACTATGCCGAACCCTGCGAATCATGAAATTTTCCGAATATGTGGTATACGATATGCGATGTTCTTATCTATATTTAGAATTCCTTCATTTAGCATTATTACCAAACCCAAATTAATTTCATTTTTATTTCGCTTTTACAAACAAAAACAAATATTTTAAGGTAATTGGTAAGTTGTTATTATTACTAGCTGAAAACAATGTTTTGAGTTTTTTAAATCTACCAGTTTACTGAAGTGTAAAATACGAGTACTTATACCTCACAGATTTCTTTGATTTTTCACCCCGTACTGTTTTATGTTAAAATAATGTTGCAAAATGAACCTAAATTTTAATTAATACAGGATACTTACATTACATGGCATATATACTATTACAAAATTCCAAAAGTATTTGGTATTCAGACCTAAGTTGAATTATGTATCTCTCTTGAATCGAACCAAAAATCTTCTCTTGTTCTCAAAATTGGCATGAAGATTAATTTTCTCAAGACTGTGTCGCTCAAATTCTCGTGCAAAAACGAATCCTTCCAATGTGTTAAATCTTTATATACAAAGATGAATGTATGTATGTTTGTTTGTTCTTCATACAAATCCACAGTTTTCATCCGATCTCGATGAAACTTTGCACACTTTTCCTTTGAAACAAGGAGAAAAATACTGTCTACATTTGGTTGAAAAATTATCTGTATAAATAACACATGTCGTCTCATAACTTCGAAATACGGCTATAGACAGACATGTTGGATATGGACTTCTCCGTACCGTATTTCCGTGTAGTGGACTGGCAGATCAGTGGTTAAAGCGCTTGCTTACGAACGTCGTGGTCTCCGGTTCAAATCTCCGTGGAGGCTAAGATTTTTAGAAATTGTTTTTCATCTTAAGAGTCAGACCTGGGCCGTAGGTTATTCGGATTGAATGTTAAACTGTAGATATCAGAACTTCTACATCTACATATATACTCTGCAATTCACAAAATTGTGGGTGGCAGATGGTGCTCAGCACCAAAGCTAATCTCTTTGCTGTGCATTCCAATCCCTAATGGTACGAGGGAATAAATAAATCATATAAGCATCAGTCCGGCACCTTATTTCTCTAATTTTATCTTTCCTGTCCTTCCGACTCAAATAGGTTGGTGGAAAAAGTATTTCACTACACTCAAAAGTAAAAGTGGGAGTACGCATGTTTACCAATAAGTTTAAACGAAACGTGTGTCGTCTATGTATCAGAGACTACCAACCTAGTCTACTAATCAGTTCTGTGACGCTTTCATAAGGACTGTAGCAAGCGGTCACGAATCGAGCGGCTCTTCTCTGTACTTTCTCTATACTTTCGATCAACTCCTTACGAAACGGATCCCAACAATAGTCCAAATGTGGACGCACAAGAAATTTGTACGCTATCTCCTTTGTTTGTTCATTACAATTTTTCAAGATTCGACCTATGAATCGCAGCCTAGAATTTGCTCTACCTACAAACGAATTAATGTGTATGTCCCATTTCATGTTCCTTTGTACTGTTACTCCCAAATATTTCATAGAATCGACCAAATCAATAACTGTATTGTTTAACTCGTATTTCTGAACAATTGGATTCTTTTTGTTAGTTATGCTCATTGTCTTTCACTTTTTACAATTTAGAGTAAGTTGCCACTCAGCGCACCAAGCCAAAATAACATCCAGATCGCGCTGAATTTCTAACCAATCGGTCAAATTTCTTACTTCCTTATAAATAACCGCATCATCAGAAACAATCTAAAAAGGCTTTTCACTTTGTCTCCGAGATCAATTATAAAAATTAAGAAAAGAAGTGGTACAATTACACTCCCTTGAGGTACACCCGATGTAACATCTAGATTAGAAGAGCTTTCTCCTTCAACGACAATATACTGCGACCGACCAGTTAGAAAATCCATTCACAAAGCTGATCCGATATACCGTACGCCCGAAGCTTCGCTAAAAGGCAGTTGTGTGGCACAGAGTCAAAGGTTTTCTGGAAATCTAAAAAAAATAGCATCTACTTGTGAACCTGCATCGATAACTTTCATAACGTCGTGGGTAAATAGGGCCAGCTGTGTTTCAATTGATCTTTTCTTCCGAAATCCGTGTTAATTTGTTGTAAGCAAATTATTATCATCTAGAAAATTCATAATGTTCGAGCATATAATATGCTCCATAACTCTACTACAAACAGATGTTATAGATATGGGACGATAGTTCCCAGGATCACTTCGATCACCTTTTTTGAAAATCGGAGTTACTTGCGCGATTGCAATGCGAGGCAAATCGTAGGTAGTCTTGCAATGATGTAGGTGGACACTTTTTTACGTTATAATGATCCCTCAGGTGTTGTTCAGAGTCAGTGTGTGAGTGTGAACCACAGTAATATTATTATAAATACGGAAGTAAGTCTGTGTCTTTTTGTTACGTTTTGACGACTAAATGGCTATATCGTTGTGATGTAACATCTAGATTAGAAGAGCTTTCTCCTTCAACGACAACATACTGCTACCGACCAGTTAGAAAATCCTTTATCCATTCACAAAGCTGATCCGATATACCGTACGCCCGGAAATCTGTATGAAGGGCACAGGATATTTTTTCCAGTATGATTAACAGTTGTAGTCAAGAAATTTTGAGACCTTATCGAATAGCGACAGAAATATGTTGGAAATTGGTTCTCTTCAAGAGACAGGTTCGACGGTGCAGTGATATAGTGATAGCTTTACTGTCATATCATTCCGACTCGATATTGTTTGGGACCAATCCTTCGTTACCAACAACTTTCTATATTTAATTCTGGCAAAAAAATTCTTAATCCACGCGTTAGAAGTCCCGGTTCGAGCTAGTATTGAAATAGATATTTAAGTGATTCCTAAATTGAATTATTTTTTGCCAATAGCAATCAGAACTTAATCATTGAGAAATGTGTATAATGGATACAAATGCAACTTGAATCGGAAATTGCATCCTAATGCATGACTGTGATCCCACTATAAATGTAGCTTCCACCAACGGAATTAGAACTAAACCATTGATCTCCGGTACGGAGTAATTGTTAAACTAAACCCATATTACCAATGGTTTTAAACTTTCTGGTGTTCACCTGGTCATAATACCGTTTCAAGTGCTCTGTTCACCAAGTCCTGTTTAGTCCAAAGATTATTTCTGTTCATAACAGGATATCCATTACAGGCATAAAGAATATGATCAAACTATTAGAAACAATGCTTCTTCAATATTTCCAGAGGTTACTGTTGTCTGCCGGAGTTATGGATATGGGAGCTGCCATTTCTCTATAGTTTTACTGACTGTATTCTTGGAGCTATGTAATTTTCTTGGTGATCGCTACCCGCGGAGGGACTGCAACCACTCCCTTGCTGCGGAATTACTCGATACTCATCAGCTTCCTACTTACTGCATCCTGCCGGGCGACCTCGCCTAGGAATATTATTTTCTGCAATAAATTGACCCAGTCTTAGTCGATTCTCGATCTTGAAAATAAAATGTCAAATTAAAAAAATATGCTTTTCTTCATGGTTCAAAGTTATCAAACCAAACTTTAGTTCTAATTTTGTGTGAAAAATGGTTTTTGCTAACATATTAGAATTTTTTGCAGCAACTTGGGATATAGGAAAAGCATTTTCACCATATTTTGAGATGTTTTTCTTCACCGTTTTCAAAAAAAAATTCTGTAGAAATCGATACAAAATTTTCAGTTTTTGCCATTTTACCCATTTCAGAGGTTATTCAGGGTAAAAGTGGAACAAAAATATTTTGAGGAATAACATGCTTTTTCAATATGCAAATTTGAACTTAATCTATTTGACCGGTTTTTCCATATCCGAAAAAATTCGGGTTTGAGCTTTTTTTCTTGCAGAAAGCGTCAGTTATGTAATATACGAGTAGTTTCTGCATCAACTTGCAACGTATTAAAACGCTTTTGCATAATATTTAACGATGATCCTTATAACAGTTTTCAAAAAATATCAGTATAAACGGATAAAATTTTCAGTTTTTTTGCTTCTGAAAATGGCAGAGGTTATTTAGGATAAAAGTGGAATAAACAAAAATGGGGTAGTAATGTTCCTAATCACTATGCAAAATTTTAACTCAATCTGACATTTCTCTGCATATCCTTTAACATTTCAACCTTGGGGTGATTGATTGTCAGACTTTTGATTTTCTTCACAATTTCAGGTCATGCCCCATCTATGTGTGAAATTTCAAAGTAATGTTGTTTAATAACGTGTACAAAAAGATATTAAATTTTTATCGCTTCCTCTAATGTTGTTTCTGGCAGACCGCACAATTTTTCTAACATCTGAGCAGTTTTCGTAGAATCTTGGGATCTATTCAAACCCCTTTCACAATATTTTGATATTTTCCTCCTCACCGATTAAAATAAAAAAAAAAAAAAAAAAAAAAAAAAATAAAAATAAAAAAAAAAAAAAAAATCCTTATAAATTGACTAAAAATTATATATTTTTTTCTTTCTGGCAATGTTAATGATCGTCCAGGGTAAAAGTGGAATATACAAAAGCTGAGGAATAACGTGCTTAATTACTACGAAATATTTTAATTCATTCTATCTGATGTTTTTTTTCAATATCCTGAAAAAAACTGGTTTTGACCTTATGACTTTTTTCGACCCCATGCCGTGATCCAAGGTGAAAATTTTAATGTTCTTTGTATCTTTAGATTATAATACATTTATTTGTATATATTAAATGATTCTGTTAAGTAATTTTTGTATAATGTCTTGGAGAAAATAAAAATCAATTCACGATCGATTTCTTCAATGTGTGTTGTTTTTGGAAGATTTTTATTACTACCGTATGCAATTTATAGTGTATAACAAAATACACTTATCTTCTGGCGGCAGATGTAGGGTTATAACTTATAAGGCTTTCATATAGATTCTTGTTTGGACACTCCGTTACAGTGTGGTCAGTGGTCTGAGTATTTCCAACGTCACATAGCTCATCTTAAATCAATGACCACTTTGTGCTGCCGTGCGAATACTGTCAAGCTGGGACCAATAATAATTGGTATCACCATGCACGGTCAAGAACAGAGAAATTTTCAGTCCTCGTTTGTGCTAACGGAGCAGTAAATAACACATGCTAATGTGAGACACCCGTACTATTAATAATACACGAGAAAAGCTCACTTCTCTTGAATATGCCAGTGCAGCCTTCCAAAATCGAATTCGGATGAGAGTAAACAGTAGATCCTGAATTCCATTTTTTTTAAATAAGGTATTTAGTTAATCACTATACACTGCGGAACACGTTTATTAAACAAGTTATATCAGTACCTGCAAGTTATTTCAAACATAACAACTGCAATACACAAAGGCGCTAATATTAAATATAAATGCTACTGTTTCTAACAAAGGAAATTGAAATTTTTTGCGGTGTTTCTGGAAGTAAAAACCATGTAAAATAATCCCTAATGTATTTAACGGCAAGAATGAACTACCACACGAAAAATATTTTGGTCTATGAAATCAAGTTCATAATATTTATGCACAATTAATTTATTATGAGATTCAAAGAGACATTGGAGGTTAATTCTTTACGGTCGTAATTCTCGGTGACGAGCATTCAATCACATTGGAGGATTCCGTTCCATTAATCGTTTGTTTTCTTAATTTTATTCTTCAAATTCTTTCGATGCTTTTACTTTACATTTTTTAAATCTCTATTTAATTCTTCTTGCTAGTTTTACCTTTTATTTTTTCTAAGCAATCACAAAAGAAATAAAAAATCTCTCCGTTCATAACGGAATAATAAGGGAGTAGATATTTGTTATTTAATTGTTATTTACTTGTTATCTGTTCAGTAAAAATACAATTATCCGATATCGATTACGCTCCAGTTTACAATTATCTGCTATAAAAATTCTGTTATAAATTTAAGGTAACACAAGCAGTTAATACATTTGTCTCAAACTTTCATTCAATGTTGGTTCTTTACACACAGTTTCTGTTTCATTTTCAAATTGTTCCTAGCAATAATCTATGAACCAAGGTGTTCCTCTTCTCTCTCTCTCGTTCATAACTGGAAATGGTCCGCATCATCATCTTGATTCACAACACTACTATTGAAGACACTACAATTGTCTTATTTTCAAACAAACAAGTATTGAACTGCTTTTCGTACATTAATAAAGTGATTTCGACATGTAACCTTACAATACGTACCGAGTGTAGTCATTGGATGCCAATTGTATATCAGGTGCTATAATTATTTGCATCAACACTCGTTAAATGGTAACTGTTCGAGGTTAGAGTATGAATCGTAATACAGTGACAATGGTGCGAGGAAACGTTCATTTGGAGTAACTACGTGGATCAATCGGCATCTTGCTATTGCAGTACATTTATAGATACTCCTTGGCGTCTTCCTCAGGGGTGGCACGACAGCTTAGCTGCACTTTCTTGTTTTGTACCGTTGCTCTTCTTCTGGAAAGACCTAACTGCAGGACAACAGCTGTTCGGCAAACGGTGCCTAGTAGACTATCTACAAATAAAATGCACAGCGTCGGTCTTGAGTCTCACCAAGCAATGTGATAGTGACGATACTGCAAGCGACAACTAAGTTCATTAATAAAACTGGAATTGGTCTACTTTTCAAACTTTTGGGGAAGTGTGAGATAGTACTTTTATCTTTGGAACGTAGTGAAATTTATCCTTGAAAGGTACATCAATATTTCATGAAATTGAATTTGTATTTCAATAAACGAAGCTAAAAAAACATCAGTTTGACATATATCTTCTGGAATTTTTTTTAAAAAAAATACTTGTATAAAGAAACAGAGTTGGCAAAGTCTGCTTTTTCTGTTACACGAAAACTATTGTAGGATTATTTATCCGTTTTATTTCTACAGTTTCTCTGATAATTTAGTCACAGGTATTTTATTAAGTTACATTTAGTACAATACAGGTTCAAATCTCCGTCCGACCATCCAGATTTCGGTTTTCCATGTTTTTTCCGAAAATTATCACAGGTGAATGACGTGGTGGTACCTTTAATAGGCCATGGATGATTTCCTTCCATTCCCATGCCCCCAATCCTTTCTCACCTCTAAAGACTCCGACGTCGACGAGACGTAAAGCCATGCCAAAATAAAAATATGTATGCATGGTAAGTTTTATCACCCATGTAGGCAAGCGTGAAAGTAAAATGGTACAGTTTTACAACCTGATGATACTTTCACGTTGGTGCAAAATCCGCCTCTATTGTGCCTAATCTTACAGTATATCGTGGAGTCAGACACTCCCAGCGTTGGTCTACAAGGAGGGCTTTTTGTGAACATTTAGAAGCTTTTTCTGTATGATAATTTTGCATTATAAAATCGCAGTTTTGAATGTTGTAACCAGTTACATTGACCGATCATTGGTTTACAGAAAGCGTAAGCTTTATTCGCAAATTACTTGCTTGTACATAATACTGGATAGTTTAATTCGAACATATTTGATCCTTTTCTCTCGCAGGAATCTCATATTGACTGACAAATAATTTCCACACCCCTTGTGCGGCGGCATACCAGCTGCTGCCTCCAGAGGCCGCCGCACGTCTTTGTTTGCGAGCGTCGCGGCGCGTCTGTGGAGCGCGACGCCAGCTCGGTCCGGAAGGCGGCGGCAAGAACACCGAGCAGATGCAGAGACATCTGCAATCGATAACGGTAAGCAGCGCGCGGGCGGTATGGAGGGGCTGTTAGAGAGCGGGAAGTTGGGCGGGCGGGGCTGCGTGCAGGGGGAGGGATGGAGGAAGCGGGGAGTGGGCAGGAAGCTACTGCTAAGTGCTGGACCAGGCGCAACACACTCTGCGCCTCATAAACAAAAGTTCAGTCGCGAAATAAATGAAAGCTCTGAGTAAAAGAACAAATTTGGATAATTAAAGTAATCCCTCAATCTGTTCAGGTAGAGGCACATATTATTACACAAAGAATCAGTGCATCATTTTTTACAGGAAATACAATGCATTTTTGGTTTTATCGAATTGCCTCTACATAGTTTCCATAGGTGTTCTGCCTGAAAGAATTCTGACATACAACATTTTCTTTCGCTGTTCTCATTAAAAGAAGTAGCATTTAAAAAATTGTTTTGCAAATTACATAATTTGTTTAATTTGTTAATTTACCAAATAATTCACTTTGGAATATTACTTACCTTAATGGCAGTGAAGGAAGTGGTTGAAATGTTATGTATAGAAGAATTTAGCCTCTCGAACACCCGTGGAAACTATACAGAATGCATTCACAGTTTTAACGCTACTTAGCTGAGAAAGAGTAAGAAGAGGCTAAATTACGTCTCAATACAAATACCTTTTAAGCAAGAATTAAAATAAGTCAAAAATATAAAAAAGGAAAATACTTAAGTATTTTACTGTGATTGATTTTTCGAATTACTTGAAAAATGTTTCATGCGTGTATTATTTATTAATGTTCAGTGTTAAATAAGATATTACCTTTTAAATTCCTTTTGCTGATACAAATAACTAACTGAACTCAGCAGCTTCAAGTAACGATCTTAATTCTTGCGTTTATCCTAATATTAAAAGCAGCAGTTAAGTGAAAAATTACATGATTGTACTACAAAGTTTTGTATCGAGGCACATAATTGTGATTCTGCCACTTATAATCAGAGTTTAAATGCCAATCATGATTTCTCTACACATCTGCTATTGCATCACATACCCATGTTTGATTTAAATTCTTACACCGAGCGTGGTGGTGTAACGGATAGCGTTCTGGCCTCGCATTCGGGAGGACGGCGGTTCGAATCCCCGTCCGGGCATCCAGATTTGGGTTTTCCATGGTTTCCCAAATCACTCCAGGCAAATGCCGGGATGCTTCCTTAAAAAAAAGGCCATGGCAGAATTCCTTCCCATTCGTTGCCCCCATCCATTCCCGTCTCTAAAGACCTCGCTGTTGAGAGACGTAAAGCAGTTAAAATAAATAAATAAATAAATTCTTTTACAGTATCTGAGGTATTTTCTCCACTATATACTTCCAACTCAGAATCCCCTTCTTTAACTGAAACTAAATGATAGTTTATGATGACAATATTCTCTTCCCTTTCAGTAATCCTAGTTCCTGTCCCAACAATAATCCAGTCCAAATTCCGGGCATACTCAAGCAATAACTTTAACAGTTTTCACACTTCCCTTTTATATGTCTGAAGTGGATTGAATGAGGCCCAAAGTGTAATTGTGGTTTAATAACATAAAATCAAATGAAATTATATATTTAGCAACTAAAAATTTGAAGCTATCAGTAATCATTTAAACTAGGCACTTCATTAATAGGGAATATGCATGAAATTCATATATATGTCTAGTATTTTTATTTTGAAGCTTTATTACTGTAGAATTACCACTGCAACGTTTTTTCCTATTTATTCGCTTTTTATTTATTGATTTTAAGTGTTAAAAATACGAGGGGAATGTAACTTGGCGAAACGCAACGTTTTTTGTCGAATCGAATCGTGACGTGAAAGTACACGTTGATATTGTTAACGAAGGCGTAGTTACTGGGCGTTTATATAATTTGATGATTGTATTTAAGTTTTATGGTAATTTATCAATATAATTGGTGAAACATTGCATTCCTGCGAGAATACTCATACAATAAATAATGAATGGAAGCGGTTTTGTAAAATAATCTCACAAAAATAATGTTTTCACGATAAAAACGTATTTTGCATCAAACACAGATTCTACAGTCGCCGACGTCGGATGATTGAAAGCTGCAAGGTAACTAAATGTTACATATTGAATTATTATTTTTTTCTCTTTTAGAGCATTATATACGTATTAGATATATACCTAATGTGAATGAAGTGACACACCGGAGAAACCTATAATGAAATATAGGTCTGGTATATTAGCGGAGTTTGTTGTAAAGCTTAAATGCACCCCGGTCCAGAGTGACAACTGATAGTTTTTGTTACAGGTAAGACACAAGGAATTACATTGCGCGTTGTTTTATAACAATTTTACTAAGTTAATCAAATTGCAAAGAAATGACATGCCAGAACATACCAGCAATACCGTCATTTTTTACGAGCTTCAAAGCTAGTAACATTATAAATCAACAGGAAAGCATTTTTTTTTCAGAAAATCTGTGATTCCAAATGAAGTCCTCACTGGTTTACCACTAGATTCTGTTTTCACAACACAATGCGGAGGTACACACGTGAGGACTTTCTGCAAATATACGCCAGGAAAGGCTACATTCTTACATAATTTCTTCACGTTTTGTTAATAAGTTTATTGTTTTGGTTTTTTCCCCACTTGAAATGGGTATTAATTTACTTTATTTCATTTTCGTCTTTTCTATATTTTTATGTCGTCAGGAAGTATTTTTTAAATGTAATATATAACATCAAGAAGATTGATTTTTTTCTACGATCGATATGTTTAATTCCTGGAAGTGGTGGGGTGTAAAAGTATGAAAAATAAAATAATGTACGTTGCGAAAATAGAATCGCCTGCTCATCAAATTTCAGTGGCTATTGGCGAGGCATATTAGTAAGTCGTTTCCCGAAATTCCATTTGTTGTATCTATTTTAAAGTTCACCGTGCGTGGTGGGTGAACGGTTAGCATTCGGCTTCGCATTCGGGAGGACGGTGGTTCGAATCCTCAAATCACTCCAGGCGAAAGCAAGGATGCTTCCTTCAAAAGGCCCTGGCCGAATTCATACCCGTTCCATCCCCCAGTCCCATCCCGCCTCTAATGACCTCGACGTCGACCAGGCGTAAAGCCATAGGTAAAAAAAAATGTTTTAAAGTTGAAATAAAATAAAAAATTCATGCTCAAAAATTTCTGCGAATCAAAATAAATAGAAATATCTGATACTGCGGGGTTTTAAACCTGGTTTGGAAAATTAGGCAGCAGACACCTTACCGCCTACACCACGCTGACTCTAAAATGTTATAATTAAAAGACATTTGGATTTTTCTTTTGGTATGCGCATTTGAAGAAACACGGTACCACAGACATAACATTATCAGCCATTTCAGTCATTAAGTGATGTGGCCCTTTAAGGTCATGAGTTCCGCTAGACATATACCCTTCAAAATATATTCAGTAAACTGAAATCCGTTTTTAAAATGTCT
Source organism: Vandiemenella viatica (assembly GCA_031002005.1). Classification (NCBI taxonomy): domain Eukaryota; kingdom Metazoa; phylum Arthropoda; class Insecta; order Orthoptera; family Morabidae; genus Vandiemenella; species Vandiemenella viatica. The sequence continues at coordinate 50,760,977 of JARYHS010013630.1, read as the reverse complement.
GATGGTCTCCTTTGATGGCATTAAAAGGTTCAAAATTGCTTTGTATTAAACTTGATTAAGAAATTATTTGAAAAATATTCCTTTTAAACTTTTGTAAATTACGTTATGATTAGGATTAGAATACGTAACGAATTGTTGTGTATTATAACAAATATAACATAAAATTAAATATTATACGCTTATATTAAAATGATATATACATTGAAGATTATTTACGTCTTCTCATAGCTATAAATCATTTTTTTTTCTTACATTCGCATCTCGTGGAACATAAAATACACTTTCTCAGGTGCATTTCTTATCATATTTTTACACATAGATACAATAAAACATTTATAAAATCGTTTTCGACCTCCTTCCATATTTAAATTAGCAATAAAGACAAAACCTTTGAGATAAAGGTATATATACAATATGCCAATGCAGTCGTGTACAATGACGTCACGGTGCAGCGCGCCAAACTTGTGGCGTTTAAATCGTCGGAACTGGAATACAGTTTTGAAATATTTTTTTTTTAAATGTTAAATTTTAATATTATCATCAGTATTATATTTTTGCGGGTTTATAACAGTGTAAATAATTTTCTTAAAATGTAAAAATAATACTTGAACGTACCCTATTGTTGTATTTAAATATTGAAACCGCTTCTACTTAAAAAAAAGTTCTCTCTTCCAAGTTTACTTTTTGCGTCAATGTTCTTGCTACAGCCAACGTTTTGGCATTGAACCTGTAGTCTCTCTCAGAACTATTTCGAACTGATGTATCCATTTGTAACGGCTGTACACTGGGTGGGAGGAAGTAGCAACAAGGGGATATTGCCAGAGATCAGCATGTTGAGCGTTGAACGTTATCAGAAGCAATAACATTGACGCGGCGCTAAACCCACAAATTAAGTTTAATTTTACAATTTGACGCCCGCAAAAAACTTAAAATTTTATATTACTTCTACTAATATTTCTAAACTAATTATACTGTATCACACAACGCAATCGCAAATGACACAATTCTTTCAAATCCCTTTACTCTGATGCATAGTACAGTATTACAGAACTGGGCTAAGAAGCCTCGTTTTAAAACATTTCTAGTCTATGTTCAAAGATTTTTCGGTTTCCTGGAGATGACAGGTGTACAAAGGTTCAGATTATCCTCCGGATATAGTAATAGCTGCGCAATTTTGGGTGGAGGCTGTGACGGATCTATGATTTTACAGAGTGTATCGTAGGACATTATTCACAGTTTTATCGTAAGATTTATGAATAGTGAGCGTGGTTTAATATTAGGATTCACTCGTACAGGGAAAAGATTGCGACACGATACTCGGCGTGAGAGCGAGTGCGTCCTGAAGTTGCTTCAGTATTAGAAAGTTTATAAATACTAGCCGAGACAAGAAGCGTGGCTCTTTCATCAGCAAGTCGTAGTCAGAAGGAGGACGTTTTGTCCAGAACAAAGTTTTAATTTTGTGGCAGTGTTTCAGATTAGCGTGTGTATCTAGTTATTTGTGGTAACCGGCCGAATTTAACTAATGTCATGTACGGGGAGTAAGTTGAACGGTTGCTGTACTTTTGTGGTTACTGTTCAGGAAAAGTGAAGATTCTAGTATCATTACCCCAATTAGATTTTTTCGTGTGAACTAGCAAGGGCTAAGATTATATAAGTCTGACTAGAAGTGTGTCAGGTTAGGGAAACAATAAAATACTAACGAAATTAATTATTAGTCGACACTTTGCGGTTGCGCAACTGTTAAAAATCGCCACGTCAATCCTGTTGTTTATAGTTATATAGGAATTTGCTCTAGTTTAGATTTTTTTGAATCAGCAATCAAGTATTTTTTTCAATAAAGTTTTATATTTTGTAATTGTGCAATAAGTTTGCAAATAATTGATAGGAGGCATCGCTATGAGCTTTAGTTAGCGGAAATAGCAAACACTTAATGTTGCACAACTTTCGTGTTACTGAATAAGTGGTAATAAAAATAAGATAGGATAGGGAAAATAAACAGTTAACCGTCACTTACCACAGATGAAGGCAGGAGGGCGAGACACGTAAAAATACAAGAACAAACGAATTGCACAATATTTCGACTTTAGTCTTAGTCATGTGGCGGGTTGGGATGTGAAGACATCTTTCCCCCTGCCATATGTCTCGCCTCCCACATGACTAAGACTAAAGTCGAAATATTATGCAATTCGTTTGTTCTTGTGTTTTTACGTGTCTCGCCCTCCTGCCTTCATCTGTGGTAAATGACGGGTAACTGTTTATTTTCCCTATCCTATCTTATTTTCAGTGCCTCGCGGCAGTTTCTTTGTTTCCTTTATCCAATTGAATAAGTGGTAAAGAATTTTAAGCGAAAAGTATTAAGAAGTTTTAAGGTGTTCAACTTATTTAATCTCTATCTGTTATTATTTAGTAGTTTTGAGATTTCATTCTAACCTTCTGTGAATTTCTAAGGAAGGTTTAAAGTAACTATCGACTGAAGGGAAAATCGCTATTTTGTAAAATACTTGACGCTATTCCAGGTTTTTTTTTTGTGGGTAAACGCACAGACTAGAAGGTTCGTAAGTTTCCAGATCGTGAATAACTGTTATATCTTATTTCAAAAATATATAAGTGGTTCGTAGAGATGGCTAAACCTGCCACTCCTCATACCTTCCTGCTTGCAGCTGTATATAAAAGTAATATCGTGCGGGCAGCTTCAATTGATGTTGAGCTGTCACTTGACAATGGAAGCAGTACTAGCTTCCGAGATGTTGCTAGATGATATGAATTTTGTCGCGGCGAGAAGCCCGAGAAGTTTTCTTTCAGTGTTGCCGCCGCGAAAGAGTACATGGTTATCTTAGATTTGTTATATAAATTAAGAATGAGATATTGCTACGTGTATGCATTCAAACGTTTATTTTAGTCAGTTTTACGTTCCTAGTTCCTTATTTTTGTTCAAATTATGATTATATTCAATCGCAATATCACTCCGACAGATAGATGTAAAATATCATTGCCCTTGTTGTTAACAGAGGTTATAATTGTAACTGGTTACGTTTATAACCCAGTGGGCGCAGGTATATATAAAGAGACGATATAGGGAGCCGCGCTGTTTTCCTTGTGTCTGGTTGCTGGAGGTATCTCATTTGCGATGCTTGTCACGGCGTTTGATGCAGAAAACAGGTCGTACTCCGCGTCTGAAGCCACTCTCGAGTGAGAGCAAGCGGCGGCAGTTAGCAATGTGTGTGTGTGTGTGCGAGTGACGTCACGAGTTTCGCTAATTAATCAGACGCCGTGACGCTGGCTCGCGTCTGTTTCTTGCCGGTGGATTACTGCCGCAGGAAATGAAGCCACCGGCCCAGCGACTCGTTTGTACTAATTAACAGCGGCTGTGTCGCGGTGCTGCCTGCCTGCTAGGAGCTCCACAGAAGAGATCCCCGCTACTCACTTCTTAAGGGAAATCGGTCACTTGAACACGTAAATATCGAAAGGAGCGTTCTGATCAACTCACAAAATTTTTATCGAAAGTAATATCTGAAGCAACTGACAGTTTCGTTCTCCGATTCCAGACATCTTCAGTTGCAAATGTAACTTGCATCCCACATGATGTGAATGAACGGTTTCCCAGAAAAAAATGATAGCAATTTAAATGATATATTACATATTATTTCACGTGGCCCAAGTTGCTTAAATGCTATGACGGGGTCAACCAACTGACATATCCTTAACTGTTTCAACCACGGTCGTTGTTTGAAACTTTTACTAGAAAATTGCAGATTAGATTTATCGCCAGGTCCTTTTACTAAAGTAATCGTCCCATTTCTGAATTTTATTTTCTTGTAATGGGTTGAAACTTTGCTACAAATAACAAATGGATGAACTCATGCAACGTTCCTATTATAAATTATATATTATTTAGGTTATATTGATCAACTAAAACATTACTGAAATTATTCTTAACATTACGTTCAGAAGTAATTTTAATGTAATGACCATGTTATATGAGTAGAAAATGAAGGAAAATATTTTTATATGAGGGCGGAGAGCCGGTACTATGGATTAAACGTTTTTAATGCTGTTGAAAGGTAATTTTTTTTTAGTAACAGGCGTAACAAAAACTTTAGTTTACTTAAGTTACACGTTAACTGTTGGAATGACAAAGAACGTAAATACATCTATGCTTCGTGATACAATAAAACGCAATTACCCTCCACTTTACTTCCTTTAACAGCTAAGCTTTTGTAACATTACATGCTGTCCACAAGGGAAGTTGATTTTTCGGTGGACAGAGCGTTCCCAACGGCATAGAAGAAGCACTAATTTCTGTATTTTTCGTGGAGAAATTTTTGCCTTCAGAATGTTCTTTCAGACAGATTTTAATCCCTTTATTTCAACTTGCTTTTGCAACCCCATGTTTACTTAAAAACATTCATTTATATAAATATGTATGTTCTAAGCTGGATGGGACGAAGCTTTTTGTTTATAGCTGCTCAATTAAATGAAATAGTAAGCATCCAGTTTCCATGTTTAACTAGGTGATATAAGTATCACCATCACTATTGATATTCATTATGCTTTACGTAAAAGTTTATTTTCCCTGCTCTGCCTTGATCCGTTAAGTAATGGGCATTTATAGATGCAATTCATCAGAAAGTTATCGCAGCTACATCTATTTTATAGAAAGTTTAATAAAAATAAGATGAAGGTTAAAATCATTCCAATATCATCTCCGTGAACACAATGAAATGCCAATTAGTTGTAGTAGTTTAAAATGAATGTATTCATAATGTAAATAATCTTTTGTGTTACCCTCGATCATTGCTCAAAAGGCTTTTATACAAACAAACAAAAAAAGACTAATTTAATAAGCCGCATTAATTAAACAGTAATTATGGCCAACGATGAAATAACGCACATATTACCTTAAACTGGTCAAGTAACGACGAAATTCAAATCCGTTTGATTCATTTGCTGTTATGTTGCGTTCATTTCATGGTAGAAGAAAATTATTAAAGACTGAAATCAAACAGCGGTGCTCGAAAATGTAGCGTTATTGGAAAGTACATTCTTTTATTTACAAGACCTATCCTGCAGTTGGTCGGTGCCGAATTATATTCTCTGGAGATGTAGTAGCCACGAATTTTACGTATCTTCCAGCCTCTGATCGATTCTTCACTTTTTATCGTCGAGAACTTAGGCGATAGCTTTCCAGAAATTCAAGTTGGTAGCTACAAGACTTTAACAGCCTTATAGAAACTTTTAGTAACTCGCTTTTCGGATATGCATGGATACATTTACTACATTCTTACTCACTCGAAACGTATCAGTAAATATAAAATTCATGAGTGAGTTGCTTGTTCTGACTCACAACCCCTCCTTCCCCTCAACCCGGTGTCCTCTTACCCAACTTCTGCCTTTGCTTCAATTTTAGTTAACCATCCGGACGGGCACAGTGGCATCACGATATGTTAATATACACAAAGAATGCTTCACGAAGTGCTATAGCGGAATATTGAGCATATTGAGGCAAGGTATACTGAGTGTTACAGTTAAGGAATATTCACTATCACAAGCTCAACTGTCTGAATTCATCTACTTCTAAGTATAGTTAGCGTTGGTGTGGAATATACATAACGTCAATCAAAATTATTAGAATCATCTCAGTCTTAAACTACCGTATACAAAGGCACAGAGAAACACATAACAGACCTCCGTTACGTTACGTGTGAACGTTATAGTGCCGATACTAGCTCTTGAAACTGTCAAGAATTCAAATCACAATTAATTCCATGAAAAAACACAATTTTTCTGCTTGAAAACTGATTCGCGCTAATAGACTATTAAGACCTAGCTGCAAGTCCCAGATGAGCCAGTCTTACTCCAAGGCTCCATTTTTAACCCCTATTTTTTTTTAACCAAGTATTCAGGGATCCATACATAATACAGACTGGCGTAAAATAAGATTTTCATGTATTTATGCGTAATAAGAACTCCATAATAAAAATTCGTATATCTGTCAGAGAGAAAACCTCCGCCGGTACACACAAAACACAGAATGATGTATTCTCAACATTTATCACCTACAAAATCATGGTACTGCTTCTGGGCCAAATAAATGACCAATAAATTTATTCAATCATTCATATACAACGTGTGAAACAAAAGTTCAAAGCAGTATCAAATACCTTGAGAGCTACTAAAGTCACCACAGTACTATACTGCATTTTTTAGATTGTACATACGTATTTTCTTTAACTTTGTGACTAATCGACATCGACGTCATTATAGGTTGGAAAGCATTTGGTAGTACAAGGAACGGGAAGGAATACACTCATGACATTTTGTAGGATTCATTTCTCCATTCTCATGTAGTGATTTCGGGAAAGCATGTAAAACTGAAAACTGAATAGCCGGACCCAAGTTCTCCCGATAACAAGCATAAGCATAATCGCTCACACACAGGGGCCGGTATAAATTGTCGAACAGAAACTAAAAGCAAATGGTTGACAGATATCAGTATAATGGATTACGCGTGTGCACTGGAGCTTTTACTACGACTTCAGCGAAGGCTATAATGATTGAATCAATAAAACTCCCGTTCTGTATTCGATGCGATATTAGAAGCCAGAAGATAATAATGACACAGATTCAAAAGAAAAATTTAGCACTTTTAATGAAGATAGTTTCCGACATTCTGAGCAAACCTTCACTTCTGTAGTATGCGGACTGGAAATACAATTCGGTGAAGATACCCGTAATCAGAAACTGATATATGATTTCCCCCTCGCTATGGCGTTGTCGAAAACAGATTAAGTATCAGGAATGTTTCTCCCTCACCAACTCTCTAGAAAGGCTCCCCTGTACATGACTGAAGAGCTATCCATCACCTTATCATAAAAGTATTTCTGACTGAAAATCAGCAGTACAGAATCCAATATCGTGTCAGAAAAGAGGATCTGACTGTTTCACCCATGATATGCGCTCCAAACGTAAAACATTAAGAACTTCTGAGGTGGAAAGACTTGCTACAATTGCAGACAACGAAGAGGCACCAAGGCAAAACATTTTCAAAATCATAAAAATTAATTATTGAACTCAAATTCAACTGTGGCTGATTGCCGAAATATTTAAATTGGACTAGAATCACGAATTACTGAGTATGTTACTATAATGGCGAGGGTGTGGGAGACGGGAACCAGATTTTATTGCCATCTTGAAAAATGTATCTAATACGGCAGGTGAAAAACAGTTCATCGCGCATTCCCTTGCACCCATGTCTAGATATTCCTCGAATAATTAAAGCTACTTTTACCATTATAGCGAAAAGATATTTCGAATTAACATTTTAGTCAATTATATAGAAAATGATGTGTCATGCAATGATAAAATTACTAGTAGAAGTGAAGTGTTTTCAGAAAGTAAGGTTGAAAAAGTATTTTGTGTTAAAGGCTTTATGAATAGTTAACTAACGAGTTGTAGAGCCATGCTACCCCGTAAGGCACTGTTTTGAATTTTCCACTTAAAAAAAAAATAGTTTTCAGCAACAGAAATCTTCAGTAAAAAATGTGATAACTACTCAGTTACCTTAAATCAGTAATCAGGTTTTTAGTAAACGACAAAATACAGAAGTTAATTCCACTCTCTACAGTAATCTTTTATAGTCCATACACCACAAAACACACTCTGTCAAATGATAAGAAGCAAAATTTGAAGAGGGCAATAAATTAATAACTATCGCTGTCAGTAACGTGTATCTTACTGGTCAAAACTGACACTAACCTCTTGTTAAGGTAACGAGTCTTCGCGCAAGTGTGAATTCCGGCATGCGCGGCGATAAACTTGAAGCTACTTGTTAACGTAAACGTGCTTTCTGAACAAACTCTTTTTAGCAAAACATTAACCGAGAAATCGCCTTAGCTCGCAAGTTTTCGATTAATCTCACTGTCCCGTACATAAATCACCGCCTAGTAAGATTTCATAGTCTTTAAAACCCATAACATACCAGCAATATTGGGGTTGCGAACTAACTGTTGAAAACTGACAAATATCCATAGCTAAGAATGTAATAATCTCATTTGAAGTCGATTTAGAATTGTTTTAATTGAAAGTTGAAGCAATTGAACATTTATAGCGGTAAATTGGTTGCAGAATGTCAACTATAAGACTCATAAATAAATATGAAAGCTGCTATATAATGCTTCTGACTTGTCATATCAGAAATATTCTTAAGTGGATAAATGATACTAATTGTAAATTATGCTGCTCACACAGTTCACTTGCAATCTATCTCTTATATCATGAGATGAAATGACCTTATGAGGCAGGTAGAAGAGATGTCTAGATTTTAATTGAGTGCTGCGATGATTGGTGGCATGTTGCAGTTGAAAACTGTTTTCCCCTTCACGGAATGGATCAGAAGGATAGCTGCATCCTTTAGTCCGGGAAATTGTATAGGAATGTTCTTTAAAAATGTGGTTTAAATAGCAGAATTCAGGCCACACGCTGATACATATCGTTAATGCACCTAGCATGGAGATTCACTAGCCTTTTCAGCTTTCTTGAGTCGTTATGTATAAAAATTTGTGAAAGTTTGTTTTAAAGCAAAAACTAGCAGTTGTGATTGGTATGTCGATTGACTCAGTGGTATCGAGATGTATCATAATTAGCCTTCCGAACTGGAGATGTTGCGGAGACGAAGACAAAATGTTTCTGGTTGGAGATCAAGTTATACCAGACAATGATTGTCACCTACGCCTCCGCACTGCCTTATGTGAGGCGATTGAACTGTATGCACGGCGTGGGATACACTCATCACTGACGAAGGGTGCAGTACACAATCTACCGGACTCCCATGTAACGCCAGGACTTCTCCAGCCGTCATAAATCGATCGTGGTTTGACGAATATTACTGCGGATAGTAAATGACCCCCATGCTCCATTAAACAGTTTATGACCCGTAAACGGCTGAAGCTAGGAGATACTCAGAGCTCATTATCAGAGGTTTTTGGTTTTAGCACAGTTGATAAATATATACATATGAAATATTTTCATAACAAAAGAAATAATATTTGTTACTCCAATTCATTTAACTACAAACTACAGTTAATGCATCACAATTTAAAACTGAATAAATGATTAAACCTAACAAAAAATATCTTGTACATTACACTCTGTTACTAAATAGTTTTAACAAAGTTAGTGTATTTCCTTAAAAAAAAAAAAGTTATTTCTGACAAGTAAGCTCTAGTCATATGGATGCTGAATTTATTGTTTATAAAAATTTTGCAACATTAAATAAGTTTTTTTAATGTTATTTTTAAGGTTTTTCAAAGATATTACTCACTCTGAATGGTTTAATACAACCTAGAAACTTCAACAAAGTAGTGTTCTGTCTCTTCTTCTATTTGATAGCGGTAATGGTGGCTACTCACCCGACAAGACTATATTAATTCTCAAAGTCGAGAGTAACTTCGATCTTATGTGATTAATAAAAAATTTAAAAAACTAAAGGGAGCAGGCAATGGAGATCTGCTGCCTAGTGTTTGCGGTGGTAATATGTGTATGATGTGGTAATACGGATGTAACCGAGGAAGGACTACAAAACAAACCGAATATGTGGAATAAGAATACAGAATGAAAGTGAATCCAACAAAAATTGGTCTGAAGAATCCAGCGTGCCACATGAATTTACAAGACTGTGATATTCGTATAGCCCATGGGGGTTGGACAACCGTGAGCTAGCTGCATATAACTGTCCATGGCAAAAACAAATCTTTTCAAAGATTATCCCTGCTACTTTCAGTGTCTGCCCCTGGGCTTCATTGATAGTCATGGTAAAAGCTAATTTTAGTGGGAACTGTAGTCTTTTAAACTAATGACAGCGAGAGAAACAAAGCCTAAGCAACTGATATAAAATTTCACAAGATTCCCGTCTATATGCAATCGTTATTTTTATTTTCAAAATTTTACAACAAAATATGTACTATATCCCTAAAAAAGTATCCCCTGTTCTTTCTAATGGTACACAGTATTTCCTTGCCAAATTTCGTCAAGGTTGGTTTGGCCGTTTAGTCGTTAAAACGTAACAAACAGATAGAGGCACATAGTTACATTGTTATTTATATTATTAGTGTATATTGAAACGTGCAATATCTAAAGTAACTGCGAAACATATGCAACCAATTACTAACAGCAGCGCCAAATAATCCTCAAGTTTTTCCATCCTTCGTATGGCAGATCTAGGTGAGAAGTGAATCTTTGCGAAGCAAGAATCTCTCCTCCTGGAATAACCTGCCTGGAGTCATGTGTACCTCCTAACAACGAGGACAGCAGTCCCCTCCGGCGCTGGACAAGTGGTGCGGACATGTTTGCAGACAGCCACTTGCCGCGGACAGACCTCGAGGGGGTGCTCGTTAGGGACTACCCAGAGGGTCCACTCGTGTACACGGCCACTGCGTCAGGTCAGCCGACCAAGTACTGCTCTCTGATCCGAGAACGACATCATACTGCAGTCCACTCAATTTACGTAGTTATGTCTGCTCAATCATCTACAGATCTCATACTTGTTCATGCTTTCCTATTCCCACGAATTACTTTTTTTTGTTTTGCTTTTCCCTTTTCCGACGTTGAGGCCATCAGAGGTGGGAAAGGCTTGGCGGCAAGGAATGAGAATGAATTAGATCATGACTTTTTGATGGAACCATTTCGTTGTTCACCTTGTGGAATTTTGGGAAACCTTGGAAAATCTGGACGGGGATTTGAAACAGCGTCCTTCCGCATGCGAGGCCAAAGCATTACCATTCACCATAAACGCTCAGTTTGGTGGATACGTATGAACACCAGTGAACTGAAAGTAAGATCCACAACGTTTCGCATAATTTCTCGCTAATATTGGCACTGCTGAAACAATGCGTAGAATACGAAATTGATAAGACATTTACCCATAAAAAATATCTAGTCAAATAAAATGCAAATTTTATTCATAACTTTTGCAAGATTTATACAAGATGAAAGAAACGGTTCAAATTGTCACATAAAGAAGTATTTTATAACGTTGGTCAAATATTTTTTTATTACGTGACTGACTTATTCTCACTATTTAAGTGAGCACAATTGGCTATTGCCATTCTTCTTACCACTTGCAATGTTTGCACTATGATTTGTTCACTACTTGTTAATTAATGATTTTATTAATGTATACTAACAAAGTAGATTGGTTAAGCCTCATTCAGATATCCTTCAATACTACTCTGAGTGGAATATCTGCACTCATTTCTCTTGTCTCTTTGTGTACCTAATTTCAGCTGCTTCTTTGTCTGTATCAGATATTAAACTGACGTACTATGGTTGATAGGGAAAATTGGTACTATTTAATGTTTGTTGGAATTAGGTGAATGCAGTACTCGATCGTATGTTTCAAACGAATACATCGTGGAAGGTCTCGAAAATAAACCTATACATGGAAAAAAAAATTTTCGTGTCAAAAGCATCGCTCTTGCAATAGTTAGAAACAAAAACAACAGTATTAACAAGAACAGAAAGATAGAAAAGGATAGCAATCAACACCATTTCAATAATAGATGACTAAAACTCGGCAACTTGTACAGATTTGTCAATGGCATTAAGTAGGTCTTACAGAGTGCAGGTTGATGGACACTGGGAGCCACTGTATAGATGTTGGATGTTCTGCCCCACATTTGCACTTAGTATGTGGATCTTCAAGATAATGTCATCTTGCTAAATTTTGTTTTGTTCTGCATACACTAATTTTTCGCCTGTTTAAAACTTTTCATGTATTCCAGTGAAAAAACTAATATTTTATGATTGCATAGGTGTAAAGAGGAAACAGCAATAAATAAGTTTATATTTTATGAATTAATCCATTATAAAATACTTACAAATATTTAAATTGTTTCGAGGACCAAGAAATATTTTTAGGTAAATAATGATGTTAGTTGATTTTGTCTTGGGGTGTAAGGTTTGGGAGAGACTATACTAGTCTTTTCCAACCAAATGTCAACCTCTCCTTCACGTGGTGCACCCTGTTTGCACGGACGAGGCTCTGGCGACTGAAAGATTCCCGGTATAAGGAGTCACCCACTGCTTGCCAACGGCCTCCGAAAGGAGGGCGGAAGAGCGGGTAGCGGTTCAGGGCACCCTCTTGCCCTTGGGGTTGGAAACGGCCCCTAAAGGCGGATGAATCAGAATGA